>JAULBG010000013.1:0-600000 GCA_030864175.1 Neonectria faginata | reverse complement strand
AAGAGATTGGGGGTTGCGAGGGCCAGGTCAGGGGATGTGGAAATGGACAAGGCGCTGCCGGGAGAATCTGCAGATGGAAAGGCACTGGACCCAAGATGGCGACCCTGGTCAGCCCGTCAGCGTGGGCCGGCGAGGAAGGGGGCGAGGGATAGTTGGGACGTGGTGGTGGTACGGTGCATAGGCAGGGCGGTAAAGGGTAGCAGTTGGAAGGGCAAGGGGACGGGGAAGAGGAAGGGGGGGGGGGGGGGGGCACTCTGTGGCTTACAAGACAGGGTAGCAGCAGGGCAGGGTTATGGCGAGGCTGGGACGAGTGGGAGGCGTGGGGTTTGAGACGAGGTGACGAGGTGAGCAGACGATGATGCCGGAAGGTGAGGAGACGGGTGGCGTGCCGGAGACGGGCGGTGGTGGGTAAAAGACGGTCACGTTGAGCGGTGTTTGGACGACAAGCCCGTATTGCAAGGTCTTAGTCGGGGGGCGTTGCTCGGGGGCAGATAGATTGGGTCCCCGGAGAGGGAGGCGGAGGAAGAGGAAGAGGCGGAAAGGCGGAGAGCAGGGTGTTTTGGCCACCACCTGATGATGCCGGGATGGTGTTTTGGCAGATATCGGTCGTTGCGGTAGTGGGTGCTTTCGTCGTTTATTTTCCGGGTCAATGGGGAGGATTATCCGGACCAGGTAGGTATGTAGACGACGATAAAGGTGAGACAGTACTACAGATGACAAGAGCCAGAGAGGGGATTTTGAAAGGGGAAGGGGAAAACAGGACGAGAGAAGACGGGAGAGATGGATGGGTGAGGCGAAAGTGGTCTGATGTTTTGAATATGCACGGTGAGATCACGAGGCGGAGAGAAAGCTGCAGGCGCAAGTACGTGTTAAATTTTTTTGTTGCAAAAGTCTTGGGGGGAAACAGCTCGATTATCGATCTGAATGCCGATGTGCGTGTCAACGAGTTTTCCCAGCGCCGCGGCCGTACCTGGCAGTGGCACGAACAAAGTCCCTGGCTGCATATGCTGGCTCGCATTGGAAGAGAAAAAGGCGGCGGGAACACGGGCATGACGGAACTTTGAGGCCCCCCTCACTTTAGGTTGACTGACACTTGACAGCTGCGTGTCCAGCCACAGCATCATCCATCATGGGGATCTGTCTGCTACTACAGTACTAGCCTCGGGCTGCTGTCTTTCTGCGCGGTTTAAGGTTCCTTAGAGTGCCAGAATGACGCTTAATATTTTCGATTCCATGATTCTTCATTAAACACACTGTCTACTAAGTATCATTCACGCTGCCCCGCCCGCAGCCGTAGCGCATCCGAACCCCGCGCTGCAACTGCAACTGAGCCGCCCGGGACCCGGGGGCCGTTCCACAGTGGGTTCCGCAGGGGAGGGGGCTTTCACATTCATCCCACCTTCAGGCTTCACCGGGGCTGGGACCTCCACTGTCCGGTGTGAGGTGCGTTGGTCGTCTTCGGCTGCGTTGGGATGTTCTACTGGACGGGACCGTTGGAGTCGGGGCCGTATAGGTAATTATAGGCTCATGCAAGATGCAGGTGTTTTGTGTTTGCGTACGGCAAGGTAGGTGATGATGTACGTCGGTTTCTCGAGTCAGCAGTCCGTTCGTTACAAGATTAAGTATGGAACTTAATTACTGTAAAACAGCACTCTGTACTCCCGTACGTTCCATGCCGGTTACCGTCCGACGCTATGTTATCCACAACGTCTCCAGAACGGCCAACAAGGTATTCCATTCCCAGCTTCTCGATTCAGCCGCTCTAGAATTTCGCCTCAGGGATCCCATGGACGGAGCAGAAAGAAACAACGGCCATTGCTCGTGGTCTGGCCCGCTTCCCTCCGAATCGTCCAACTCATCCTTCAGCCTGGACTGTGTTGCACATGGCATCAACCGTCCAACAGAGCAAATCAGCCATCTGGAGGCCTCCTCCCCTGGCATGCACAGCGAGCGCTTCGTACGACGCAGTAGCTTTCGGTCTACCTGGTTGCTGGTCAGCTGCCCGCCCAAACCGTGCCTCCGGACCATCCATCGTATGATGCATGGATGCAGCGTCCAGCGCATGCAAACTCACCGAGTCACCGCTGACGGGCGTTGGAGCTGCCCGTCCTGCTCGCGCCGACAATGCAATGCCGTGGCCTCAGTCTGCATTGCATTGACCCTGACCTTTGACCGAGCGTTGGGGGGCTTGCCCGGCGGTGTGCCGCGCCCAATCAATCCCCATCATCCCACTGCCCACCGTCGTTTGTACCGTGACAAGACGGTCGGGTCGTTTACCGTCCGTGGGGTTTGCAAAGAGGCCATTTCGCTCATCGGACGTTGGAGTTTGATCAGCATCAACGATGACAGCCGTGAACATCAAATCGCACTAGGGACCTCATCCGCAGGCCGCGAAAGCTGAGGTGGAAACGGTGGATCCCACGATCGACAACCCCACGCCAATCCGTTGCCCACGCACGCTCTTAGCTGGGCGTCGCCGTCCGTCATTTCTGCGCATCATTTCTTTTCAATCGCCGCGGGCCGGGCACGTGGCGATAATCCGTTATCGATTCGTCCTGTGGCCGTTCGTTATCTTTGCACTCTTGGCCTTATTTCGATACCATTCGCACGTGTCGACCACGCGGCGTCATGATGGATCGGTTTCGAAAAACCCATGGACGATAACTGGAACTCAATTCCGGAATTTCTCTCGTAGTTCCCTTCCTTCTCCCTGCGTCTTGTTGCGACTTCGACGGTACTCTTTTTGCATCATTTCCAGCTCGGCTTTAACGATGGTTTTCTAAAGCGTGCAGTTATCGCCAACTGCCGCTTATTCATCCCCAGTTGCCAATTGTTAGTGGCCCAGACCATATCTCTTACGCGGACGAGTGGACTGGACGCGCGGCTGACTACGACAACCCTCCCTGAAGGAATCACGGCAATAACAACGAACGCTGATTTCTCGACTTTGATGGGATTTTCTCTGATCTCGACTCTATCGATCCAGCGTCCTTGGTTTTTGTTTTCATCCGTTTTTGGTTGGCGATAACGATGATTCCGTCAACTCTGTTATTAGCCCTCAGCGTCGCCATGAGTGGCGCCGACGGCTTTCCAACTGATAAGCCCATCAAACCCAACCACGAGAGTGCCAAAGAGAACGCGAACCGAGTCTTCAACGCCATCCACTCGGCGGGCAGGCAATGGGGATCATCACTTTATCACAACGGCTTCGGCTTCTTCCCGGCCGTGATGCCCATGGGCACCTTGCTCTTTCACGGAGACTGGAACAACACGATACCGGTGGGGCCCGAGTGGTTGGCTTTCGAGATCGAGCATGCTGAGGGCTTTGCGCGTTCGCACAAGAGAGGATCCAGGAGAGCTCCCGGTTTTCCTGGAGGTCGGAAGCCAGAAGATCCAAATCATCCTCCGCCACCACTAAATGGGCACTCAAACCACCAGGAGCTCTTATCAGGGAGCGAAGAGACTCGCCGGGAGCTCCGTCGTCGTCATGATGGCCATGGCCCCGATGACTACGGTGATGAAAACAAGACTATCCGCGGGTATCTTCACACATACCAAGCTAAACGCGACTTGAACCTGCTGTATATCGATGGGATGAGTGCTGGAAAAACCGGCATGGGCACCCTCGATTCTCAAGACCTTCTCCTCCGCGAGAACACAACCAATCACCAGCAACCGGGCTTCAACGAGATCCCCCGAGCCCTCGATCTCTGTGACTTGGCCGAGGAATGGGGGTATGACGGCTTAGTACGCATGGAGGCTGGCTTCGAGGTTATCTACTGCGATTTTACCAACGGCCTGAACCTTATCAGTATGACGCGGACTATGATGCCGGAAGATAAGGTCGGAGATGACTCCTTGGCTCAGTTCCAGTGGGCGAGGGCCGTTGGAGAGCGTTACAACGGTCTCGGCGCCGATCGACTCCGAATCGACTTTTCGTCTATGGTGTCTGGCTTGTTCTTCCCTATCAACATCACGAGTACCGATGTTGACCGACCCGATCTCGTCCGACTTGAATCGGCAGGCTTGCCCGCCTTGAAGGATATCAAGGCGTACCTCGCCGACATCGCAACCCAACCCAGGAGGTTCACCGTCAACTGGCAAGGGTTTGTCGACCTTATCGTGGGACGATTCGCCAAGAGGATAGATTCGATGACATCTGACGCGCTTTCATGGAAACTTTTTGTGGACGAGATCGAGTCTATTACGGCGACCTGGTTCGATGCCGCGCCCTTGCCCGATGACATTTCCCTCACGGAGGACGAGGAGGTGAATCGGACTGCTGACGCCATCTTCCGATGCCGAAAACACTTCCTGCGACCGGCGACGATAAACTGGGAGAAGTGGAGCTTCGAAGACGAACTCATCTTCACGTCGATTGATACCGTCATGGAGAACGTCTGCAGTACGCTTTTCTCCGTCCGAGATCAGCTCTACGACGCCTCTGCCCGCGGAGACTTGAGGCTACAGAAGGCAGCCAAGACCGGACGAACACTAGTACGGAACTTAATGGAGGACCTTGCGTGGACGATCTGGGCGCAGGAGCAGCCGTGTCCGACAGGCGAGGTTCTCTTCATCGCCATGTGGCCCTTTGGTGGCGCCAAGGACCACTGGAACCCAGGGTGTCGGTCGATAGACGGGTTGATGCAGCCGGGAGATGAGCCATATTGGATGCCATACTGGAAGATGGGCTCGGAGACGCCGAAAGGAAAGCCAAGAGCTGGCGATAGGACTTGAGCGATGCGAAGAGTAGGGGCGATGTACAATACCTAGATACCCAAGAATTTTATCATGTTCCAATTCCAACCTTCCTGTACTGAAGGTTCATGCACCAAGCGACGGTCTTGGTCAATCATGCTTTTGGTGCTATCATTTTGGTGTAGGGTTGGCGGCAAGGTATGTGCACACCAGGGCAGCTTGTTGTTCGTTCATGGGCAGGAGAAGGATAATGCCACTTTGGTGTGTTTGCCCATGTCTTCTTTATCTATAACCCCTTGTTACTGAATGCTGTCCTCTGATTCCTAAGGCAACCACTCGATATAGCGGTCCTGATTCACTGCACCTGTGCTTACCTCAGGCACCTGCCGCTCTTCTTTTTGTCTCTCCTCCCCCACTCCTCTCATTCTTCTTCCTACAACCAACTCCAAGATCACTGCACGCGCACACCAAGCCTGGAAGCTGAAGGCAAACCCTCAACTATTGTTCTCTTCAGGGCAAACAACAACAGTAAGAATCCTTTCTTCGACCTGCCCCTTCCTACTTTAAAGGCCAACCTCTCATCTTGTTATCAACCTCTGCTGACCAGCAACTTCAACATCACCAGCACGCCTGAGGATTCCCAGGAACGTCCTGTTGAATTTTTTTTTTTCATCATCCACACACCCAAGGAAACCCACGACATACTCTCACTCCCATCTTGTTGGAAAATCTGAGCACCATCTCTTGCGATCGCCATCCTTTGTCGGAACTATAGCATCTCAGAAACAACAGATGGCAGGACCTCAAGGAGATAACACTCCGGCTGAGGGGACAGATACCAGCGCATCCAACGCGAAGATCAGCACCAAACGAAAGAATGAGATGGGCCAGACTCAGTCGGCTAAGAGGCCCCGATTGAGCGACATGACTCGGATCGCGGGGCTTGGTCGCGAGACTGAAGAGCAACTATCAAAGCATTATCTGCTGAGCGATGTCCTCGCACCAAAGATCTGCTCAGAGATTACTCAAAAGAATCTAAGGCTCCTCCGCTACGCCCTCGAACTGGGAGTGAAGCCCAATGAACTCTTTATCGACAACGACACACTGACTCTCAAATGGGTCGGCATGAGAGACGTCACCAAACCCGCAGAGGGTAAATTGCTCTGGCATGTTGCTCCATTGCCGCCTATCTGGATTCCAGACTGCACAGCATATTGCCCAAAGTTTAGGGCTCTCATAACTCAAGGCGACTGGGGTTACGATGACGCTACGCCAGGGGAGTTCGAGCTTTCTCAGGTAAAAGGGATGCTGGATCTGGTTCCTACAAACGCGCCTTTCGAGTGGAAAACGGTCGCCCGAAGCTTGGATAAATTGCCACAGCACATCTTTGGCGCTAATTTCCTAGCTGCTCTGAAGTTGTTAGAGGATGCGATCATTGCTCCCCTAAGAGCACTAACTGCCCGGAGCCAGGATGCCACCTGGGCTCCCCAGGGGGACGAGGAGTTGAAATTCATGGCCAACATTCCACGTACTCTCCTATTGGAACGGCTGAGCTGGCCGCCAACGATCTAGCTAAAATCACCAACCTGGAGGACTTTTGGAAATCCTCAATCGAGCCAGCAATGCGTGCCCGTGGATCACCATACCGGTCACAAATCAACATTGCATTTCAACTGCATAAACTTGAGGGAGGCTGGAAGGCCATGAGGCCAGGAGTGATCGAGATACTTGAGCATCCTGATGTGGCGGACCAGTTGTTCCTTTACGGCCAGATTCGGAAGGCTGTCGACGTTGCGAAGCTCCACAGGGGATCCGAAGCCGCTTGATCAAGCCGGTCTTGGGGGAAATGGAGATGCACTGAGACGCATTTTCATCTGGAGTTGAGGGTCGTAGCGAACTGGGATGGTTTTGGAGCTAGCATTCGCAAATTCTGGGCCATGGAACTTGTGACTGGCATGAAGTTTATCGGATGAACATGGATCTGGCTTTGAGACATCTTGGCCCACGAAATGTAGCAAACGGGGAGCTTGGAGGTTTGTTCTAGGACATTCGAGGCGCTAGGAAACGGTAGCATGGCTTCTATGTACGGATTAAGACCTTCCGAAGGTACAGGCTAAGAGTAACCTGAGAGATGATTTGGAACCTAATAACGATTCTGAGTCCATGTTCCTAAGTTTAAGATGTGTGACTTATCAGTTCCAGTTGGCGTTCATGCATGACAATCTAGGCATTTAAGACTTTAGTTGTTGAGTACTCCTTAGTTCTTTGTGAAAACTGAGGCCGGGAACCGTCCGGGTAGTAGTAGTTAAGGTCTCTGACGAGTTGAGGTATCCGCAGTCAAAGCTGCAATGACTTTACGACCCACATCAACAACCCAGTCAAAACACAGGACAAGAAGTTTCCGGAAACAGAGAAAACAACTACAACTCAACATAGCAAGGCCGAGAAACTCATCTAAATCGACCACGCTAATACTCAACCAAAATCTCACGCCTTACGAATGTCATTTTGGTGGGGCCATTATTAGGTCACGTCCCACCAGCTTTTTTCTGTGCTCGGTTTCTTCGGCCGTTCCGCATGAGGATTCTCCACACGATGAGAAATCGCCTCTCGACCAGAATCAAGCATTTCTGGCAGTTTCGCTTATGAATTGATACAAATTGATTCGCTGCCTATGCTGCAATTCGCCTCATCCCCCTGTTGTCGGTTGTCCATGTGGTCGGGAAGAAAAAAAAAACGTCCCCGCGTTGTAAGTTCCGAATAATCCTCTGCCCCGGCTCAGTCCGAACTTCGTTGCGACTGCGTCAGGCCACTCTATGTCAAGGAAACCCCGGTGCTGGGCCCGTAAATAGCCCGCGCTGCTGGCATTTCCGCATCTCCGCATCGCTGCTTGTGTCGGGGGTTCCTCCTGTCTAATTGCCCGTTTGGGTGAATGGTTCGCGGGACCCCAGAAATCGGGAGTTTTCCCAACTTCTTTCTAAGTCTGCAACTTCAACGGCTTCGACAACGCGCGACGAACGAGACGGGCCAGTTGGGAACTAACAGTCAAACTGCAGTGCGCTTTACCTTACTCGCCGTAATTGGCAAAGCATTTTCCGAAACGATGAGGCGGCGCTGACAAAAAGGCCGGGTCCAATATTTACCTCGCCCGCGGAGATGCGTCGCCCAGACGTCAGACCATGCCCTTGAGTCTTTGCACAACGACCCGTTCCAGGAGAGATCCGGCCGCGATGCTCGGAGCCACGAACTAGGGCGTCGCCGCCGAGGTGCGATGGCATGATACTGATCGCCGGTGCGTAATGGCCTTGAGCCACGCCTTGAGTGGTTTCTCAGACGACGTATATAAGGGCGTGAAGTGCACGCTGCCAAAGAGACGAGAAGAGAAGAACTCGATATCATCACACACAAAGAGACTCAAGTCTACATCACAGATCTACACCAGCCATGTCTCTAACACAAGCCCAAATCGCCATCGTCAAGGCCACCGTGCCCATCCTCAAGGAGCACGGCAAGACCATCACGTCGACCTTCTACGCCAACATGATCCGCGCGCACCCGGAGCTCAAGAACTACTTCTCGCTGCGGGCGCAGCACACGGGCGAGCAGCCGGCGGCCCTCGCGCGGTCGGTGCTGGCGTACGCGCAGCACATCGACGACCTGCCGCGGCTGCAGCACGCCGTGGAGCGCATCGCGCAGAAGCACGTCTCGCTGTTCATCCAGCCCGAGCAGTACGACATCGTCGGCAAGTACCTGGTCGGGGCCTTTGGCGAGATCCTCGGCCCGGCCCTGACCCCGGACATCAAGGACGCCTGGGTCGCCGCCTACGGCCAGCTGGCCGGCATCTTCATCAACCGCGAGAAGGACCTGTACAAGGCGGCCGGCGACTGGCAGACGTGGCGCCAGTTCCGCATCGCCCGCAAGGAGGCCGAGAACGAGCGCGTCACCAGCTACTACCTCGAGCCCGTCGACGGCAAGCCGCTGCCCAAGTTCCTCCCCGGCCAGTACGTCAGCGTCCAGGTGCCCATCCCGGAGCTGGACGGGCTGGTGCAGAGCCGCCAGTTCAGCCTGAGCGAGGCGCCGCAGGACGGCGCGAACCACTACCGCGTCAGCGTCAAGCTGGAGGACACCATCGAGAACGCGCCGGCCGCGGACATCGCCGAGGGCAAGGTGCCGGGGCTGATCTCCAACCTGCTGTACCGGCGGTACAACGCCGGCGACGTGGTCGAGGTCAGCCCGCCGGCCGGCGAGTTCTTCGTGGACCCGGCCGACACGGACGCGGCGGCCAAGCCGCTGGTGCTGCTCTCGGCGGGCGTGGGCGCGACGCCGCTGGTGTCGATCCAGGACGCCGTACTGAACTCGGCGACGGGCACGCGGCCCATCACGTGGATCCACGGCGCGCAACACTCCGGGTCGTCGTGCTTCGCGCCGCACGTGCGCGAGACGGCCGCGCAGCACAGCAACGTGCGGGCCAAGATCTTCCTGTCGCAGCTGCGCGACGGCGACGTCGCGGGCAAGGACTACGACTTCACCGGCCGCATCGACCTGGAGACGCTGGAGAAGGAGGACCTGCTGCACCTGGGCGACGCCTCGGCCGAGTACTACGTGTGCGGGCCCGAGGACTGGATGGTCGACGTGCGGGCCTGGCTCGAGGGACGCGGCGTTCCGTGGAATCGCCAGCACCTGGAGCTGTTCAAGACGGGCGATGTCTGAGAGGAGACGAGCAATCTCGCCTGTTGTATAACTAATTCCTGCTTGTCTTTTGACGATCGTTTTGCATATGGGGGCGTTTGTACTTGACTAGAATCCCTGCCTGAGGGCGTAAGAATGAACGCTGCGATGATGATGAGCTTAGAACCAAGCGCACCATACTATCCCAGATACCACCCTGCTCCAATAGAGAGTTCTTTATCGCAACAAATCGTATGCATTTTCAGAATGAGATGGCCTTGTTCGCTAGTGAATCAAATCAACAATAGAGGCCCTGTGCAATGTCGGACAGGCTAGAGTCAGAATAGACTCCAGCCACTAACAAGTTGCGAATATCCAGAAATAGGATAGCAATGTCTCGCCGCCTCTTCGCTTACTCCCCGCCACCTTGGTCGACTACTGGATACTAGGTATGATATCGGAGTTTGGTTACATGGCTTCAAGGCTGAGAGGTTTCAAGCCGGAAGATTTGCGACTGGCAGCCCCGATAGCATGACAAGGGCATGGCATAACTAACTGTAAGGACGAGACTTCATTCAACCCAGCGGAGTTTCACATCGGCCATGTCGAGACTGCCATGCCCGATCATGTGAAAACGTTGAGATTGCGTGTGCATTAAGACATGCATGCCAAATAACGGGAACGCGTCAACGTCCGAGCCATACAACTGTCACAGGACAACGCTCATATGCCGACGCAACTTAGACAGTTACGCATACCCACCACTACGTCACTCTCCAACCGAGACCAAACCACCAATACTTGCAATTACCACGAGTATACTGGCAAAATACCCGAGATCAAACCCAATCTATTGGCCAACACCCCAAGACTCTGATCACCATGTATGTCATTCCCCGACACGTGCAGAATCCCAAAACTACGGTGAGGAACAACGTATGGGTAACCCATGTCTCAGCTTTCCACGGTACATTTCACCCCGTGGGTTCTGCTTTATACACGGCGCGCTCAAAGGTGGTCCCTCTCGGGTGGTACAGCGTCTCTTCTCAACTCTCGTCTCCTCGCACAGGGCGTAAAGCCGGGTCACTCTGGGAAATGACCACGCGCCACCGCTCTTTGCCAAAGTTTATAGATTATATGTGAGATGTGGCTCTGTGAGAGGTGTCTAAGTAGTTGGGACTCCCCCAACTGAAGACTTTGGGAACACCATCACGCTGTAACTCATGAGGAAATAGGACTTTGAGACTGGAAGAAGGGCATCTCTAGGAAAAGCCTCGACTTAAACACATGCCTCACCAACGCCGATCCATTGGACTGGGTCCTCGCCCTCCCAGTGCCAACGTAGGTCTCACCGTCTGGATACCGACAGCATCGGAACAGCCTCGTTGCAAGGATACGTGCAGGACGAAGACCAGTTAGGCGAGGCCTTGCAGGAATACACTCGCCCCAAGAGGGACGCGAGCCTATGGCCCATGTCTCGCGCAATGCAAGATCCCCCCTTCGCCGCGCGAGGGACTGCAGAATCGAGACGTCGTCCTCTCTCCTCCTCTCCCCCTTCGATATAGGACCATACCCCCTTTTCGCCTACGGTACCCCATTGTCTCATCCATCCAGCATCGGGAATAGCAACGCGATTCCCTCCCGCTCAGCCACGGGGCGAGAAACCTGCCTGTGCCCGTTCGGCGTCGTTCTTTCTTAAACCTCTTCTCGCATGTCTTCCCGCGCTTGGCTTCCCCCGAGTCGATGGCTATGACCATGGCCGAGCCGGTGACTCGAAGTGCCTGCGATCGCTGTCACGGGCAGAAGCTCTCGTGTAGGCGCGGCAACAAGGACGAGCCGTGCGAGCGGTGTCTGCGGCTCAAGGCGGAGTGCACGTCGAGTCCCTCTCTTCGATTTCGGAAGCAACAGCAACTACAACAGCAGCAGCAACAGGAGCATCAGCAGCAACAGGAGCATCAGCAGCAACAGCAACAGGAACAGCAACAGCAGCAACAGGAGCAACAGCTTCCCCAACATCATCACCATCACCAACATCAACAACTTCCCGTCTCCGAGGCACCACCGACTGACTACCGCTCCCCGAAGCGACGGCGGACGGACAGTGATCCCAGCCTTGTCACACCCGACGCGGGTAGGTGCCCCCCTTGAAGCCGAGCCCGTCCGAGCCCATGTCTCGAGTGTGTTGACCACCGACTCACCGTGTTGCCGAAGCACTGCCAATAGTGCCCTGTCCCGGCGGCGGCCTGACATCTGAGAGTCATCTCGCCGTCACACCCGACCCAGTGCTGGGAATCGGCGACTTCAACTTCACCTTTGACCAGCTGGGGCTCTTCGCCGCGGGCCAGGCCGAGTATTTATCTCATCCGGAGCTCCCTGGCGGCGGCGGGCATTCACTCAGTCATCACCCTCATCAACAACACCATCACCCTCATCAGCCTCCTCTTCCTCACTCTCTCCCCCCTCCACCTCCTCCTCCTCCTCCTCCTCCACCAGACTCCGGAGTCTTCGCCGACTCCTGGGACCCACCCGCCCTATATCCACCGGTGGCACCAGACGCCCATCTGCCACCAACAGACGGCCCCCCTCCCGTGGCGCGTCCGGGACAGCTACTACGCAGAGCAACAGGCTGTGTACCTGCGCACAACAGCCCTGACAAGCGCGTGCGCCCTCGGCCGAAGCAGCGCGCGAGGCAGATCCATCTAGCTGACTCCGGCCGTCCAGACGTCGTGCCGCTGGATCTGATCAGCGACGCGCCCTCGATTCCCTGGATGGCGCACTTGTCCGACCTCAACGCCCGCCTGCTGGACCTCTCGTCCGCCCTGCCCGCGCCACAGGACACGGCGCGCAACGGCCCATCGCTCGGCCGGCCGACGGACGAGAGGTTCAAGAGCAGCGGCTTCCCCATCGACGAAATGTTCAAGCTGACGCGCCGCGTGGCGGACATCCTAGAGCAACCGCCCTCTGACGCCTCCGACGCCATCGACAGCTCCGACCTGGGCAACTCCATGTTCATCCTGTCGACTTACATGCGGCTCTTGGACATGTATCAGAAGGTCTTCGGCCTGATCCAGTCGGAGCTGTCCCAGACCTACTCTAGCGCCCAGTTCCGCTTCTGGAAACTGCCCGACGTGACGGTCGGGTCCTTCGCCGTCGAGTCGTCCCCGTTCCTGCAGATGTCGCTGACCATCCAAGTCGCCGAGGAATTCCTCTCGCGCCTGCGCACCTCGACCACGCGGTGGTCCGCAGCCGGAGCCGGAAGCGCGTCCATGTTTGCCGGCGTCGTCGACATTTCGTTCCAGGCGTTCAGGGACCGCGAGGCCGCGCTGGCCAAGCACCTGGTGGAGTTGCGCTGCGATATCGAGACCTTGTTGGACTCGTAGGCCAGGGACTAGCAAACGTGGCTGGCTGGTGGTACCGTCAATAGTTTCTGCCAAGGCCCCTGACCTGAGGGCTGAAGCGCTCGTGGCGGATACCCAGCTAGCGTTGATAACGGCCTTCTAGTTTCTACCCCAGGGTCATTTTGAACCCACAACTTGAGGTTCAAGACCTGTCTTAGACGTTGATAGCTTTTGATCGTGTCTTAATTAAACTTCTCTATTTCCATTCCTTTCTTAATGGCTCCCGCCTCTGGCGTCCTCTCTTTACCTGCGTTCTCGTTCCCCAGCACCTTCGGATGAAAGGCTTTCCCAAATCTGTTAATTTCGAGGGTGTCATACGACGTGGAAGGAAAAAAGAGGGTCGTGATCTAGACTTAGTTCCACGACTTACACGACAGGGTTGACGGAATCGATACACCGGCTAGCGAGTCGCCTCTCCCAATAACATGATCACGCTATTCCACAAAAGCCCAAAAAAGCAGTCGTCTTCAGCAACTAGAGGCGATAAACAGATGCACTCGGACTTCTCTCGTGCGAGTGGCGCCGCGGGTTCCGCGTTTTCACGTCGACCAGGTACAGGTTGACCAATCGAGGCGTGGGCGTTGCGTCGACCAACACCAAAAAAGCTCCCGTGTTGGCAGTCGTTAAGCGACCTGGAATAACTCGCGAGGCTCCGCTGTTGGTTCTAGGGATTGTCTCCAGCTGCCAAGAAAAGAAATGCAATTTAGCATGAGGTCGAGAACATTTGATGCAGGGGGGACTGGGGAAATAGTCGAAGACGTGCCCACGCGCTGAACATGTATATATGGAATGAGGAATGAGAAATACTCTCGGCTGTAGTCGGGAAATATCGCCGTATTGTACGAAGTCGCCCCGTCCCGTAGGAGCATCATGATATTCCCATTCCTCACTACTGGCCTGGCGGTTCTCTCCGCCGCCTCGGTGCTGGCCCCGAGAGGACCTACTTCTTCACATTGTGCGCAGCCCAACACCACTCCTAATAACATCCACGATAGCATCCACGACACTAACATTGCACAGCAGTGACTCCTACACCAAGACACTCTGGGATCCCGCAGGCGCTCCGCCGTCAGATGACAACCCCATCGGGAACCCAGCGCTTCCCGGCCGCACCTCCGCCGGCGGCATGAACTGGGGCGGCTTCATGGTGACCAAGTTCAACGCCTCGTCCGTGTACCTGTACAACTTTGCCCGCGGCGGCGCCGTCGTCGATACGACCCTGATCCCGGCGGCAACGTATCCTGCGGAGATGATCGACCTCGTGCGCCAGGTGCAGCTGTTCAACGACACGCTCTCTGCGGCGCCGAGCTTCGCCCCGTGGACGGCGCAGAACTCCATCGCGGCGATATGGATGGGTGGGAACGACATCAAGGCTACGTTTACTATTCTTAACCTGCCGCAGAGACATGCGACGCTCATGAAGCGGTACATGGAGCAGGTCGAGAAGCTTTATGTTATGGGAGTTCGTAACTTCATCTTCTTGACAACTGCTCGTGAGAATCATCAATTCATGTAAACGGAGGGTTCATGCTAACGAACTAGTTAGCTACCTACTTGACACCGGTTCAGCAAAGGCTGAGCACCACCAAATACAACAGACTCAACTTCGCCGTGGACCAGTTCAACTCGGTCCTCCTCAGCAGCGTTGCAACGTTCAAAGCGGCTAAAGCGGACGTTAATGTCAAGACCATCGACACTCTTGGCCCTTTCGCGTCAGCGTTCCAAAACCCAACGGACTTTGGTTCTCCAGACGAACTATGCTACAACCGCGATGGCACAAGCTGCGTAAGTTCTCGCGGCGTCTCATGATAAGCTACTAAAACTAACATTCGACAGCTGTGGTATGATAACTACCACCCGGGCTACTTCATCGAGGAGCTCGTTGCAGTCGATGTGGCCAAGGCCTGGGGATCGGGAGTTTTTGAATGCACGCAGGATATCTGTTCAAACACGCCAGCTCCTACTCCCATACCCACGAGGACGCCATCGACAACTTCGACGACTTCGACGACAACGACTTCGAGTAGCACTACCACAAGCCCGGATTCAAGCTCTGATAGTAGCACAGCAGAGAGCGCCAGCACGGCAGAGAGCACCTCTACAACGAGCGTCAGCAGCAGCACCAGTCTTAAAACAAGCACAACCTCGAGCATCACTAGCACAACTCTGAGTACTAGCACCCTTCTAAGCACTACCAGTACAACGTCAAGTTCTACAAGCACAACACCAAGCCCTACCAGCACAACCTTAAGCACTAGTACCCTCAGGAGCACCAGCACAACGCTGAGCACCAGCACGAAGCCAACTACTACAACTAGTACTAAACCAACAACCGCAACTACGACCATTACGACCACTACAAAGCCAACTACAACTACGTCTTCCACTACTACAAAGCCGACGACAACTACTTCTACTAAGCCAACTACTACCACCAAGCCAACTACGACTACTTCTTCCACCACTACCAAGCCGACTACAACTGCTTCCACTAAGCCAACTACTGCTACGACTACTACCAAACCGACAACTACCACCAAGCCAACAACTACAACCAAGCCAACTACTTCTACCAAGCCAACAACCACCACCAAACCAACCACCACCACTAAACCAAAAACCACCACCAAGCCGACAAGCAGTACCAAGATAACTACAACTATCAAGCCCACAACCACCACCACCACCAAGAAGGTCACAACTACATCAATGAAACCCACAACCACGTCAAAGAAACCCACAACCACGTCCAAGAAGCCCACGACAACGTCAAAGCCCACGAGCACAAGTAAGAAGGCAACAACTACAACCAAAAAGCCCACAACCACATCCAAAAAGCCCACGAGCACCAGCAAAAAGCCCGCGACCACGACCAAGAAATGAAGCCGAAACCAATACATCTGATACCCAACTTCCCATTCCTATCCCCATGACTCCTCTCAAACCTGTGCGGCGGACCTTCAGAAAGCTAGACAGGGGTGGCTACCTGTCGACAGAGACGCAGACCCCGACTCCCCGAGGTGCCGGGCGTGAAACACGGCTTCCTCGTCGTCGCGCTGCCCTCGCAACCGGCAGATGGATTTTAGGTTGACCCAGGTTCCTCCCTGAGCCGACGACAAGGTGTTCGCTCCCTCCAGTGGAGTGATCCATCCGGTCGGAACGCCGTCGACGATCGAGTCAGCGCTTGGCTGGGGCTACTAGCTCATCCGTCATCTCCGAGGTTGTACACGCTTCCCATCCATACATAGACCACAACCGCACATAGACGCTGGTAGATCGAACTCAAAATCCACGAGCCGGATACCCTCTTTCGTCATTACACAAGAGCACAGAGCACCCAAGGATAAAAGCTTGCAAGCGACCGTCGGTCGTATGTTCTTGCGATTCCCGCACTGGCCCTGCCTAACGCCGACTGGGTTTTGCCACTTTGCCGGGGACCAGGTTCCTCTCCCCTGGCAAACAAGATCCCCTGGATAGGTAGGCGGTGGTACTGGTAGCTAATAGTACGGATACGCTTCGGCAGCCCAGGCTGACAAGGCAAGACGAGATAGATACGTAGCATCCTTACGAGGTTCGCTCGCCTCCTCCCTAGAACCTAACCGCTTAGTCTGTTTCCATCATCTGTGCAGTAGTGATATCTCGCCATTTCCCAGCCGGCCGGTTCGGCGATCCTGGGACGGCGGTAGCGTCAGTGCATGGGGCAGTTCGCCGATGTTGACAGCTCAAACTCAGCCTCGACGAGGAAAACCCCCCTCCCCTCTCCTCAGCCTCTTAAGATCGCCCGTATCGAAGGTACGTCCGTAGATTCAGAATCTGGTTCGGGCGTTGATTCGCGAAAAAGGGCCCCTTTAACGTTGATGCCTATTGCTGATCCCTCGTCGTTGGGCACCTCGCACTTCCCCAAGTCAAGTCAAGTCTGGCTTCCTTCAGACCCAAGTGAAACGCGCCCCTATTCGACAGCAGAAATAGCCGTTGCAAATCTGACGCGTCACTGGACCGTGTCCGTACACGTACGTGGTGCTACGTACATGTTGTCTGGGGACTCTGCTCGCGACATGTTTTACCGAGCGGCGAGAAGAGACAAGGACGCTTCCCGGGGCTCTGGCGAGCGATGATCATCATCAGGGCCCATGGCCCACGGATGCCGGACAGTGGGCACAGAGCAATCGACGACATGGCAAACACTCCAACCGTGCGAAGCGACTCCAAAAGGACTTCCAAGACCACCCACCCAGGTCGTTTGTCCGAGGCTTGACCTAACGGCCAAATCGGGGCGTTCATCTAGTCTAGAACTGCCCCAGCCCACCGTCGTCGCCGTGGGCCGCGAGCTGGCGAGTCTTCCGTCTCCCGTTTCTGCAGTGCGACTAGCGAATAAGTCGGGATTGCACCACACCCCCAGGACGAAGACGGTGTCCTGCTTCTCGCTCTCCCGAGCTCGCAATCGAACCACGGGCGCGGGCTCCAGAAATTCCTCCTTCGGTTATCAAGCTTTCTCGGACGGGCGAACTCGATGCTCTTAACCAGTATCCCCACGCTTTTGTCCCTCGTATCGCAGGGCTGTCCTCTTTCGGCCGGCCATCGAGCAGTTGCCGGAACCCCAGCATGCTTGTAAAAAAGGGCAGAACGGCGTCTTTCCACTGCCCGTTGCCCAGCGTGGGATGAAAGCGAACCCGAGAGTGGGTAGTGACGCTTGCGCTAGGTGCCGCGGGTCTGTGGCCCGCTGGCGCAAAGCCAGGGCTGAAGTCGGAGTTGCAATTGGATCACATCGTGGCGGCGTGGCCATGTAAGTTAAGTTAGTCTGTACAACAAGGCAAGAAAATCCTGTGTGTACAACACGGCACCGCAGACGATGCAAACAGCCGACATCAAGCGAGCCAGCGAGCCAGCGAGAGAACAAGACCACACCCACCCACCGTCCACGGCAGTCCCGCCATCCATGCCTCTGCCAATCTCCTCGCCAAGCCGGAGGTCGTCCGTCAGGCGGGCCTGTGGAGAGCAAAGATCGTGAACCCAAGCTGACGGATCTCAGGGTATGGGCATCGTGGCAGCGGACATCCGGACTTGCTTTTTCATTTTTCGACCCGCGCTTGGAGCGGCACTTGGAGGATGGGAGGCAGGGGATGCGTTGTACACACGAGGAAGAGGAGGAAGAAAACTCGGAGAGTCTGGGGTATGCCGCCCACCGGCATACGGCCTCCGGGCCCTGCGTGAATTGCTCGCCTGCAGTGCTCCCATCTGCCCGCAGGCCGCACACAGTAGACTGCGGTACTGCGGTACTGCAGCTGTGCATAGTTGCATACATAGTAGTGCTCCAAGTGCTGTCCTGGACTGACTAGACTGGCTGTCAAAGAGCGGTCTGCATCAACTAGTTTAGTGCCCGTCTGCTGTCAACTCTTCGCCAAGACATCGATAGGAAAAGAGAAGTTGGAGGCCTACCGACATTCACTATCTTTCCCACTTGGGGGTAGATTATTTCCACTCCAATGGAGAGTTCTGTTACTCCAAACGGAGGCTCCTCCAACTCCAAGGGGGAGATTCCGCCTCCTCCAAATCCTCCAGGGTAGCACAACGACGATGGCGCCCTCATGAAACCAGACCCCGGTTCTCATCAACACCGTCGCCTAAGTATTCGTACGCCAACCTTCCATTCATCTTCTCTCACTTGTTGTCTCTTTCACCCTGGGTCCATCTGCCCCAGCCCGCCGTGTCGGAAAACTTAGTCGACGGCTGGGCCCCTAGGGCCGACACGTATCCGTTTCTTATGTCCTTGTCCCCGGTCGTGGCGGCTTCAAGTTGAGGCTAGCCTTTGTGTTGATCTCCCATGGCGGAGCAGGATCGGAATGGCTTCCTCGTGGGGTTTTCTTCCTTCTTCGAAGCGGTGTCCAAAAGGTAAAGTTTTCTAATGAGTTCCCACGACCCGTGGTCCGTGGGGACGGTGGATTTGTCCACAGCCAACTGAGACTCCGTCGCTTGCAAGTGGTTCCGCTAGGTAACTAACAAACACGAGAAAGTCGATAATCCAGCTCATAGTTGGGAGCTGACAGACAGTGCTGAGTGGCTTGTTTGAAGAAAGGACAATAATTCCGAGCCAAGGCCGCTGAAACGGAAGCTTGCGGCGTACAACGTACAACGTCAAGTGGTATGCCACTATGCACGCTCTTTGCCAGCCTCACACAGTAAGGATGCAAAGCCACTGCAAGCCCCCAAGCCATGCCGACCGTCATGCTCTCCACAGGGCGTTCTGCGCAATCAATTGGAAGCTGGGGGACCCAGACCTCTACCTGAAGCCCTTTGCTCAAGGCAAGGTGTATGAAGTAGGTCCGGATAAGGGCAGGGCCGGAGCCATGCACAATGCCGATCCCTAGAGTCATCAGACTCTGCGGGAAGCGAACGTTTTGGGTCCGTCGTCTAGGGACCACTCGCCTGGGAAGAACGCCCCCCCACCCGTTTCTGATAAGTGATAGACAGTTAGACACGGCAGGGCTTCCTTTTTTTTCTCTTTCGCGGCAAGGCAAGGGCTGAAAACCACGTTTGCAAAGGGTCCTAAGGTAGTGGAAGGGATCCAAGAGCAAATCGGCCAGGGCCATGATGCCAGAAGCAGAACATCCCGAGGCCCGAGCCCTCGTCCTGGGAACGCCAGGACGCGAAACCGGGACGCCGGTGATTGGCTGCGAAGGTGCCAAGAGCGGGGTGGTGCTGGCTTGGGCTAGGAGGAGTGGTCCTTGGAGCCCTTGATGACTCTTGATAAACCCTTGGAGGCGATGATTGTGACACTCCGAAGGTGGACAAGGTAGAAAAGGTAGAAAAGGTGTCTGTCAAGGTGTCAAGGTGTCAAGGTGTCAAGGTGGACACCGATCCGGGCTCGTCGGTGCCATCGCTAGTTAGCACCGACAAGACGTAACGTAAAAGACAAGGCCCCGAGTTGCGACACCGGCATCAATACCATAATTACAGGTGTTTGATGAAGGAGCACTCAAACCGCCTTGACATCATCCACGGACAGGCGCCACAAGGGGGAGGTGTCGAATGAAGCGCCACAGACACGGAGTCAAGCAAGTATTTGGTCGGTGCCGCCTACCTCCTAGGCGTCTAGAGCTCAGGCAGCGCCGATGGCTTCTCGCGGGGAGCCTGGACGAAGATGCCGTGCCGGGACTACTATGTAGTCTAAGTAGAGAACGCGTGAAAAGGCAGTTGGCAGCTGGGCTTCCAATCTCGTTCCAGACTGCCCGTCCTCCAATCGGCCGGGCGAAGCTGGTAGGCTCCCGAGATACCAAGAGCGAAGAGGGCAACCGTCCCCTAACCAGTCCCCAGTTAATCCCCAGTTAGACTTAGTCCCCTTCCGCGTCAAATTGCCTCGGAGCCTGTGGATGTCGGGATTTGCAGGGCTGATTGGATAGCGGTGTGGTAGGGGTGCGATGACGGCGCAAAGTGAGTGTGGGGATGGGGTGGAGGCGGAAATTATCCAGAACACGCCCTCGGCGGCGGGTTAAGCCTCTAGCTTCTTTCTAGCCTCATGCTTCGGTGCTTCCTCTCGCTGGGGCCCTGGGATTCTGGTGAGTGACGGCGGACGGGGGTTGGGATAAAATCAACGATGTACGTACGTAGTGGTTTACGTACCGTACCTTGTTTGGTTTGAAGGGTTGGCGGTTGACGGTTGATGGTTGACGGGTGGGCTGGACTGATGAACCAGTCATTGAATAAATATCGCAGCAACGGGGAGATTCAGGACCCTGCAAACGTAAAGATGCTAAATGGCTACACTGAAAGATATATGCATATCGGGGCAGATGCCGCGATTCATTGGTGGAACAGCCCATCCTAGCCCAGCAAAGCCCCGCAGACGAACCCGGGACAAAGTCGTCGGCCATGTCGATGCATCTTCACCGGTTCCTGCATTGGGAAAGCGACGTGGCTGTGACGGCTGAAATCGAAAATGGGGACACTCTTTCTCGCTCTTCCCGTCCAGAGTTGTGCTCCGTCCGCTTCTTGTGGCCAGTGATTCGAACCCATTCCGCGTGCGTGACCTGCGAGTGAGCGTCCAAGGTGCAGCTTGTGTGCCCACTGTCCACCAATGCGGATAACGGCCCCGGTCGAGTGGTTGCTCTCGTCCATTCAGTTCATGGCGTTTAACCCAGAAAGCCGTCCTGCGGGCGGGCTAGGACAGCCAGCCAACCATGGGGCCGGGGAGCAAACGCAGCAAAAGCACTGATGACGGACAGGTCATCGCCGACCAGGGGCTGTCTTTGGCTGCGCTCGGGCTGGTCTCCAGTATTCGTACATACGGGACCTCTCTATGCAGCACTAAAGTCGGGCTAATAAGCATCAGCCTGGCAAGTGACCAAACTCGTTGTGAGAGCCATCGGCAGTTTCGCCCACGTGTGTAGTGGAGCTGGGCGATGAAGCTTTCTCCATGGTCCCGTCCAGCTCGCGTAGATGGGGTGATGGCCGATGGCCTGCACGGTCAATGATGGATGTATCTGACTGACCGCCCTGGCCCAAATTCTGCGTTGGTTTGCTCTGTAACTGTATGAAAACAGGAGGGCAGAGCAGACAGTGCCGAAGGGATCGTAACAGGCCCCGTACTCCGTATTGCTATTGCTAACGGTACTTGGCGCCCTGGAGACTGGCTGGGGCCGGGAACATTACGAGGATGGCGTCACCGGTGCAGCGGTCATGGCCATGGATACGAATCCCAGGCCTGCAGGCTCAGGGCCTCGGGCTCTCCCTCGCTCAGCGTCTGGAACGGAACTGTCTCCATTCTTCAATCTCGACTGATCCCGGGGCCGTCCACGGCGTGCAGTGGGTCAGACGCGACTGTGGCTGTCAGGTCCGACCCGGCGGTGGATGGGGTGGCCAGGCTGAGGTAAGGGCAGACACGGGGGTCTATTGGACACGAGAAAACGGTTGCTCCAAGGGGAGATGCGCATTTATTGCACATTTCCAGTTAGGCCGTAGGCTGAGGGCAGAGGGGGATCCGAGAGCCCTTTGCCTCTCTCTGCCTTTGGATTGCTTGCATCGCCATGTGCCGCAATGCATTGATGCAGAAAGAGCAGAGGCCCATCACGCACGTCAGGCCTAGTTTCGTCCGTTTCTACTAGCAACATATGCTACGTAGGCCATCCCCCATTTGTTCAAGGGAGCAGAAATTCGTCATGCGAGGGGCGTGCTGAGCGCAGTGCAACGGGAGACCGGACATCCATCTGCCCAAGAGTCCTAGACAATGGGGGAAACAATGATTTCGCCAAGCGAGGACCTCGGACAGGCGAAAAGGCGGCGGGCATTCAGTGAACCACGGCCGAGGTCCCGGATATGGATTGTTGTACTTGAACGAGGAGAGAATCCTCACGAGGATCTCCCCCAGGCTCCAGGTCTCAGGGCCATCCGTTACCAAGCCCATGCGCCCGGGCGTGCCATGGCCGTGGGTGAAGGGCACAATTGCGTGGAGCAGTCTCCGGATGGTGGATGGTTGTACCCCGTTCTGGGAGGACCAGCATGTCGATCGAAAGAGGGGCTCGGTGAACCAGAGAACTAGAGACTCATTCTGCGGTCCCACGTGCCCGACGGCCTGCCAGTCGTCAGTTGGGTGATGCTGGCGGCCCCCAATCATCGGGGGAGTCGACGACTGGAGGGTGACTCGGATGGAGGAGCCATTGGGATACGACAGTGGCTTTGGGGGAGGTGGTGTTGTACTCTGTGGTGATGTCCATGCTTGTGGTGAGTGGTGAGTGTACCGTGGTGGTGACGTGCAGGGCTGATGATTGCTAGTACTAACCTGGTACTTGCCTGGATGATGGATCCCCGAATACCGATGGTGGGGATGGTGAACCGAGGGCCCTCAAGGTTCTCACTCCTCACCGATGGACTCCTACTAGTAGCTAGCGAGAGAGGACTGTGAGTTTTGTCACTGTTCAGAGCCGGAGAGCCCAGCGCCGTTGCGAGGTGGGATGAAAGCCAGGTTAAGGTCAAGGTCAAGGTCAAGGTCAAGGTCAAGGTCAGGACTGTGTCGCCGTCGGTGGCTGCGACTGTGACGAGGCGGGCAGAAAGACCAAAAGCAAAGGCCTCAGCTCAGACCTCTGGGCTTCCGTGCAGTACCTGATACACCCGGGGTCTCCATCTTTTTATTTCGTCACTGTCACTGTCACTTGTCGCTGAGCGAGGAAATAGACGCCAATGCGAGCCGTGGCACACCACAACCAACAACGAGTGACAACCTCCCGTCCGCCATGAGGGAGAAGGCCCGTCATCAACTGTGACGGGCCGTGGCGGGAACGCAACGCTACGCTACCCATCCATTTCCCATCCATCCCATCCCGCGTGTGGTTGCCATTTCTGCCTCGGTGCCTTGGGGTTAAAAGCCAGTCATCTGAATTCCCGCCGAAGGCTCATCGGTTGCATCCTCAATACCAAATAAGGGCCGAAGAGGTCGGGCGGACGGAGTGGTCTGGTTCAGGCCTGGACCAAGTCAAGTGCGAGTCATGGACGTAGCGACAACCAGCCCTTCGTCATTGTGTTTTTTTTTTCTTGTAAATTTTTCATTTTCGTTCTTCCTTCGCCGACGCCGTGGGTTGCGAGGCTCGTAGGCTGGCCTGTGTCCCCTCCAAGCGTGGCCGCTGGGGGTTGGAGCGGTCTTGGATCGTTTGCTTGGTCAAATTGCAAGCAGGCAGAGCGTGTGGATTCGGCCAAGTTGCATACTTGGCCAGCTGCATGCCGCCGCCGTATTCTTGTACTCCGTATTCTTGTACCGCCATACCTATTGCTGTACCGGGTTACACACCCCCGGCCTCAACCCTAGATCCCTGTCTGGCCTCGCTCGCCGTCGCAAAAAGTTTCGACACGCCTTTTTGGGCGGATGGACACACCTTTTCGCACACAACCTTCTGGATACGCCTACTTGGACACGCCCCCCCTGTCGGTCCCCGTTCAACGCCGTCGCCGGGGCGTCTGACACACGCACGTCCATTGCACCCGTCCTGACTGCCTGTATCGCCCTCTGCGCCTTAGGCCCTGCAGAGTGGACTGTCGACGACAGGGGTCGTGCGAGGGCGTGCGAGGGGCCTCGCCGCTCTTCGACGCCTCTGGACCTTATTATAAACAACCTGGGGCCCGGGCAAAGGCACACTGCGGCCCCTCTCACACCCGTCACTTGAGATTCAACGACTACCATTGCTCTGTGTCCACCTCTTGCTCTCGTTTGAAATACGCCTCGACCTCCCCGGCCCTGCCGACCTTAACACCGTGTTCCCGTTCCCGTTGCTGTGGTTCTGATAGCAGATCCTGCCCTTGAGCCTGTCCTTGAGACTCACTCCGTCTACACCTACTCCTCCTCAGGCTTGACAATATTTTTTTACTCCTCGCTTCGGACCTCTATATATCTACAGCCACCCACTCTTCTGGTCTCGTCTGCTTCACGTCCTACATCTGTCATACTACTACCTCTCCTCTTTACTCGACTCAGCTCCTCCGCCTTCCACCATGTGCAACTACATCTATGTAAGTTGGACCGCTTCATTGGAGCCATCCTCGTCGCCTCCGGACTCAACGACATTCCTCGGAAACCAAGAACCGTGACTAACACCACGGCTGTCATATAGAAGGAGCTCAGCTGCCAGCACCACTACCACCTGGTAGAGTCATGGTGCCCCAAGTACATTGAGACTGAGCGAAGGTGCCCCCCTACCATCGTGAGCAAGCAATACTGGTGAGTCAGAATCCCATCCCGTGTGCATCTTCACCCACAATGGAATCAAAGCCAAAGGTGCCTGTATGACTCGATGCTAACATTTTCTCTCAGGGGCGATGATATCTGTGGTATGTTTTAATTAATCCAGGGATCAATCCGCTGCCGTATGTTAGCAACGCGTCATACTGACCAGCCACTCAGCCGCTTGCCGCGAACGCCAACAGCCAAGCAACCACCCCTGGGCCAAGCTCATCCAGCGCCCCGAAGCGGCACGCATGTCATATACTCCTCAGCTCTCAGCGCAATGAGAAGGCCCTTCCGCTCGCAGGTTGGCATCCTCTCGACTCTCGATATCTCGCCGCCGCCAACCCTGCGATCTGATACCTAACGATGCGGCATGGACCCTTTCCGACGGACCCCCACACCCCGACCGGAACATGAAAAGAGCAAATCCACCCGCCTGGGCGGTTTGAAAAACTGAGACAAACGACGAAATCTTCCTTTACACTCTACACCTGGCACACCCTCATCTAGCAATGCCGGCTTGAACGAGGAGGGTCCTCTCACTGGTTGACCCCACCCTCGGGCTCGTGAGATGGGGGGTGGGATTTTCGACGGACACAGACGGACCATTACCTACATTTCGACAATGAACGCTACCCCCGAAACCGAAAAGAAAAAAAGAAAAAAAGAAAGAGAAAAAAAGGGAACACGACAAATTCTGGGGCATTGAAGGAAGGCGCGTGGGGAGCGATGTTTATTTTTATTTTCTTCTGGCCGGGTTTGGAACGGATAAGAATTTCTGAGCTCTGGGTGCAAACCTGCTCTTACGCACCTTGGCATCTTCTTCTCTTCCCTCATTCCCATCGAGTTGACAGAGGGAAGCTGGTGGAGAGTCAGGCGTTGATCAATTGTGGCGCTGACGGGGGGGGGGGTGAGAGTCATGGGCGTGGGCTTTTTGGCTTAGAGCGGACAGTGGGCACATCAACCCACTGTGCACCAAGGACCGATGACGCTCAAGGCTCAGATGCAGTGCCCATGACACCTTCATTCAACAGTCCCCATCTCGCATCTCGTGGGCCGGCATCCGGCGCCACACCAGGCCTCCATGTCAAAGAGGCTCTCGGGAGGTGGGATGACGAATGGACCAGCACCGGATGAAGCAACGGGACGTGGGGGAACGAGACAGAACGGTACTGGTAAGGGGACTCTGGCGCGTGTATTTATTTTCTTACGTTGGTGCATGGACTTGGAAATGGGCATTGGGATCAAGGGCACTCATTGATGGCTTGGGACATTGTTCGGATATTATTTTTCTTTTTTTGTGGTCTTTCCCATCTCTGTACTATGGCATGGCGTTGTTCGTTATTGCCACACATCATGGCTACATACTGGGATGGATAGGACGAGGACGGGGTTCGGGTCATTTCGTGTTCAAACCATGTGGTTTTTGTTCGTCACTGTTTGCACACCATCTACTGGAAACCATAGGCATGGCAGCTCTACATGCATACTGTTCGGCGCAGGAAAATTACAAATTATTAAGAACATCAACCGTTTACTCTCTTCCACTTTGAAGCTTGAAACCAATCTGCAGTTTTACCCACGTGCGTTGCTACCCGCAGCATTCGCCGTGACGGCTGAGAGCCAACACACGACGAGGAGGAAACACGCCCCCCCTAGGAGGCCATGCGGGTTGCATCCAGTAGGTGTAATTCAACCAACTCGGTAGTTAATACGATACATCCCATGAGAGCGCCGCTCACAATGCAAATCACGCCGCTACCGCCGCGTAGCACAGGAAAAAGGAACCAGTGCCAGTTGCACGAAAGGGCGGCTGGGCCGCGGGGGGGACTAGACGCTCGGCCCGAGACGCACTCCCGCTCCCGACGGCGAAAATCGGCTTTAAACTAGGTATCTGATCTGATACCGGGGGAGAAGGCGTCAAGGGGGACATTTTGCGATTCTTTTCAGCCCGCCTGGCAGAAACAGGGAAAATATGTTGGCGATCGTGGAGGTGCTACATGTCGGGGGGAGGGGGCGTCGCTGGTTGGCTGGCGGAGTTTCCTGCCTGCCAGGGATAGAAGTAGTTGGACTAATTAATTAACTAGTGTAGAGCTGAATGGGCAATTTTCCCCCCCCCTCTCCCTGGTCTGTTTAGATGAGCGGTGCTGCTTCAGGTAGGAATCTTCATTGCGATTCTTCTCTTGTTGGCTGTGGTGATGTGGGCGGTGCAGTAGCTGTTGCTCTCCCGGTGGCTGGCTTACAGTACATGGACAATTGCGGCAGTGGGTTTTTGTTTGTTTCGCTGCAGATGCAAGTTGCGAAGACGGACATGCAGGTTTTCAGCCCAAATTTCATGTAAACGAGCCCTCGTACCTGAGACTCTCTCTGCCCCCCCCCCCCCCGGGACTCAGGGTGGTCTGTGTCTCTGCGGCATCACCCGTGCATCGTGGATCTGTTTCGGCTTCTGGAAATAGCGAATACATCTAGCATGCAGGAGGGGTGAAAAGTTATAGCCCCCCGGACGTGCAGTTTCGTACATCGTATGCATTCGCAGGTAGGTGGGTGCTTTCAACACAGCACACAGCAGCATGATGGCGGTCCCTGTTTCCTATCGACTACCGCGCGTGCACTAAGCTCCTTTTCGCGATCCCACGGCTCGTGGGTTTTCTCATACAAGTTAGACTCGCTTCGCGGTGTCTGTCTGGACCTTCCCAGTCTCGCGGCTGTCATCCCCCGCGCGCCGCTGTCCGTCTGTCCGTCCCCCTGCCGCTTTTTGTCGCCCGCGCTACTGCATCCCGCACCCCCGTTTTTGGTGGCTTGGACGCGAGAAGAGACTGATGAAGTTCCGCCGTTGTATTTTCTCTCCCCCTTCCTTTTCTCCCTTTTATTTCCCTTCTTTGCTTTTTTTTTGTTGGTATTCCGTCCGGGTTACTGGCTACCTACTCTCTACGGTAGTTGTCTCTTTCCTCCACGACCCGTTGCGGCCTGGTTTGGGCGGTGCTGCCGGCCACTTGCCTGCCGCGTAACCCTTCGTCCGTTGACGTGATTCGAGATGTCTTTTTTTCTTTCTTGTGTGAAGTAGACTACGGCGTGCTACGTTATCTAGTCGTACGTAGTTACGAAAATATGAGAACTAGAACAAATATCTCTACGGACGGGTCCAACGGGTGTTGACGGCCGACGATGATACCATCGCCGCTCCGTGATGTACAAAGTACAGTCGGACTTTAGCTTCTGCGGACCTTCTTGGGTCCATGAATGAGGTCTAGCTAGGGGGGGCCTCACAACGGACGAGCGGCGAGAAGAGAGACAACAACGCTTGGACGATCCCATATGTACGAACAGCGGGGAAGTACCTTAGTCAGCCGCAGCTCATCTGAGACAAAAACGCCACATGAAATGTACGTGCGCGCCGGAACATCGGAGTTTTACTACTGTCCGTTCCGCGCCATGCAGCCACCGTTTATTTAGTGAGGTGCGAAGACTGGCTGGCTCACTGGTCTGCTTTGGCGAATTGCCATGAGCGATTGCGTGCGCGCGGGAGCGAGGGGGAATTCACGTATGAGGTAGGTAGGAGGTAATCACCGCCAAGGGGGGGCAATTATCCAACGTGGGGTTTTGATATGTGTGACTGCGTGGTGGGAGATGGCGTAATGGAAGCTGGAGAGACAGAAGGGCATGGATGGGGGTCCGGAGTGCAATGTTCTCATTCTCTCTCATCTCTGGGTTGCATCGCAATCGTCAGCCTTGCCCAGTTGGGAATCTTTTCCCACCCTCCATCCTTCCTCGCTTCGTCCCCCTCTTCTTCAGCCTCGTCTGTGGTGCTGATAAGAATACAATACCCCGGAGATGCTGTGTTTACCTTCCTTCTTCTTCCCCCATTTCTCAATCTCTGTTATCAACAGCCGCGCTTATCAGTGTATATTTTCCCTTCCTCTTCCCTCCCTTTCTTCTCAGGCCGTCGGAACAGGCCGCAGCCCCCAAGATAGCAAAAAAGATGAGATTATGCGCTCAGCTCGACACTGTTAGTTGCTGGAAACCAGCGCCCTTGTCGAATCACCTGATGGTCCCCTGCTGCATCCTCATGAGCATCCACTCTGCATAGAGAATCGTCCTGTAGGCTGCAAGACAGAAAACAGCCCTATGCACGTTTTTGTTCTCGGCTCTTATCGTCCAGAGGAACCTTTTCGTTCCCATTCATAATGGAAATGCTCGAGCACTCGGCCTGTCCGCCCTGTCTCCACGCCCCTCAGCTGATCCAGCTGATAGCATTTCCCATGTGTCGTCGCAACAGCTTCGCACCCCCGGTTTCTTTAGTGAAGGCCACTACATAGTAGAAACTCAAAGATGGCTCATGCTGGAGACTCGCCGCCTGCCGCCAATCTACAACTCTCCAATCTCGAGCTGATTATCTCCGGAAACTGCAAGGCTCGCGGAGGCGATCAGATGTTCGAATCTTGATCTCTCAGGAAAGATTCCCTACATTAGGCTTAGTTGCGACGTCGATTGCGAGGGATGCCAACCGCTCTCCTGAACCTTCTGCCTGCCAGGGTGGGTTGGTTGTCGGTGGTCAGAACGAGCAATCGGTTAGCAGCATGAAGCGCCGTAGGGGGCAGATAATTACTACGAGGGCTGTCTCAGTCTCACTGCCACACACTCATTGTTCGTTCTCTCCCCCCCCCCCCCCCCCGCTGTGTGATGCGGGAGCATCAGTGGTAGCAACCGAGGAGGGGCATTCGATACATCGGATCTCGCATGCGACAGGCCAAGATGGGCGAGAGGGTGTGCTCTTGTCAACAGACGGGGGCATGGATAATGCTGACTGCCCGGATGGGAGTCGATGGGGGTTGCACGATATGGCTCCGCCCTTTTCTGTTGTTGATGCGTGGTCACGATCATCTGTAAACGATTCCGCCATTTCGTCGCTTCCGGGCCATCATGCGAACCGTCGCTGGCCGAGGGTCCGTGGGACGGACTGGAACTTGCAATTATCGCTCACGGCTGTTCCACGTGTGCGGCCAGGAATAGGGAAAACCCCACGCTTCGTCACAACGAACGTGGGATGTCGATGTCCGGAGTGACGTGCTCGCCTAGCTGGTGTGGCGTCCTCTGTCTTCTGTTCATCCAGTCGCAATGGAAGTGCCTAGTGCAACTGTGACCTGGTTGCTTCTCTCACACGCAACAAGACAAAATCCTATCACATAATTTAGGTAGACTACTAATTAGTTATCTAATGACTACCTTCTGAAAGGGGTCAGCGCTGCGGGTCGTCACAACCAACAACTCCGGCTGCGCAGGTGAGCGAACCAGGCCCCTTCCCACCACCGTCTAGAAGGCGTCTACCGCCCAACTACCCCACAACGGGCCCGGTCACCGGTTCGAAGCCCTGCATGGCGGTTCTCACTGGGGGGGAAGCTCACCGAGGTGGGAACGAAGCCAGGGGATATCAGTAGTGATTCGACTTTGACGGTGAGGCGAAGAGAAAAAAGCCCAAGTGTTTGTTGGCCGCGGGCTTGCGACATCGACGCTCGGTTGGAAATGCGTCGACTACGTTTTGGCGACACTGATGAGACCCGTGGGCACAGCCCTTGAACTGACATGAGTCGTATGGTTCACCCTGCGCAAAGGCCTCGACAAACCGTCAGCTCGGGAAACGTCTCCAGCCTCCGGGGAAGGCCTGAGAGGGTGGGGGCGTGCATGGACGGGCATTGATGATGATGGAGGTTGCCATTGACGGAAAGGGAGAAAGCGACACAAATCTCCAAAAGTGCGAGCTTCGCAAAAGAAAGAACCGAACCCACAGGTAGGAACCCAGATTGCTGGATCATGGTTTGCGAGGGTCGTTGGCGACGGTCCTTTGCAGGGCTCCAACGGCTTCAGCTCGAACAACGACGCTTTGGAACGCCGGAGTTGTGGGTTCCGGTGCAACATTGAAGCCCGTCAACAATTATCCGGACACCGAATCCATGAACAATCCATGACATCTCGCCGAGATGACGCGAGCAAGGGCCGATCGCTTCGAGAAAGGAAAGACCTGGTTAACCGCATCTTTGCTCGCTGTGCAGTGAGACCTCCCCCTTAGGTGCAAGCGCCCCTGTATACGGCCACACTTCAAACGGCGTCATAAAGAATATGCCCCCCTTCACCCCAATGTTCCTATTTCCTAAACCGTCGACTTGCAGAGCTTCCATTTCAGACGCACACACCCCAGCGTTCGCCCTCCCACGCGAAATTCTCCTCGCCCCTTGTCCATCTGCCCATTGACGGATTCGCAAGACAAACGGCCTCGGTGGGCGTTTCCCGAACGGGCTGTTCTTGCCTTTGTGAGTCGAGCTCGTGTTCCGCTTCGCTGTCGTCACCGGAGGTTCTGATGCCACTCTCCCTCCGTCTCTGTTCAAGCATCATCGAGATGGCTTCACGCCCCCGTTCGGGATGTTTCCACCCTTGGTTACGGAGTCTATTTCTCATGTCCGGTCGCATCTCATGATGCTGCAAAAGGGTGGCCTGGCCCAAGCCAGCCTGGCCGAAACGTGATCATAGCCTCATGCCACAATACGTACTGCATCAAAGATTACTCCACGATCTCGACCCCCTGGCTACCTCATGGGCCCCCTGGCAATAGATACTAGCACCCGCACCCGTGTCCGAGCATGTGACTTGGATGGCGTTTCTTCTGAATTCTCCGCTCCCTCGTCTGCGTTTTGTGTGTGTCCCAGTGTTCTCGATAGCCGTTGAGGTATGTCTCCATCGCTTCATGATGATTCTATGGCTGAGTAATAACCCCTATTGACAAGGACAAATATCTCGAAGCGGGCCATTATGACGTCTCTGACGTTACTCCTTGATGAAGCCCATAACGCCGAGTTGGCCACCAAACTGTCCGACTTGGCAAGAGGATGCCTAAGATGTTGAAGCCATGGCTGGCTGCGAAGGCCCAGACCTTCAAAACCACGACCTATCGGACAAACAACATTTTCAGCTGCTGCAGTCCATCGCCAGCCAACACGAATAACCATTTGACGCCTTCATTCGATGAATTTGTGTCACCAAGCCTCATTCTGGGGCGCATCTCTAGTCCATGTCCGTCTCATTCGTTACCGTCCGCTCGGGATCGTACTAGCCTCCAAATATGCAACCCCCAATGCTACTTTTCTTTTTGCTGGTGGGCAGTTGGCAGATAAGGCTCCTTGTGTGTGGTTGGTAATAAACCCGTTGGCCACGATCTGTTGGTTGTGTCTCAATCCCGGTCTAGCTTCGCAGCTCGCAGCCCTGTCAACTGCTCACGGCATTTGACACCCCATCGTCATCGGCTCTTGGCTGTCATGTTGCCCAAGCAGGAGTGGCATGCGGCTTTAGAACGGGAAGCCTCCCTACTAATTAAAAGCCCGTCGGCCGTTGAGCCGCCTTAGTCTCTTTTTGTTGCTCATCAACCAACCTAGTCAGGTTTCTGCAAGAGCTGTTGGCTTTAAGTTGCATCTGCCGGACTTGTCACATATCACAAAAAAGCCACTGCTGACCCAACAGCATAAATATTCAGGCAGCCCCGTAGCGCGCTAGCCAGATTCCATTTGTCCCTAAAAACACGACAATAGTGACGAATGTCGCCGCCACCGTCTTCCTACGGGAGAGATGGTGATGAGATCATGAGACTGACTAGGTGGGCGGCATGATGGACGGCGGAGGTTGATAGGTAGATGAGCTTGACTAGTCTGCTCGTTGCTTTTCTTTGCCCTTGCCTTGTTCTTGGAATCGCCGACCGAATCCTGATTTCGCTGCTGTATCCTTGCGTGGCAACCCACATGTGACCAACTTGTAGTGCACCTCAATCCTGAAGCGACCAACTCTGACTGTTAGTCGAGACCCATCGCCTTTCTTATTATGTAACGTCCATCTGTTTAGAAAACTCGATCGCATTGTCGCCATGTCGGCCGCCAGTCACGCCGACATTGTCTACCAAGTAGTTTTGTACTGCTTAAGATATGTCTTCATTCGGACGGTGGCGTCTACATTGACCTGCGGCGTGACGGCGCCTATTCAAGTTGATTATTGTTGCTTCTTCTCGCTGGCTCCCTCGTAGGATTCCTCAGCGACCACGGTTCCGTCAGGGAGAATGCTCTCTGTCGACCGAACGTGGCCCAACACGAACGGGTAAGCAATATCGCAGCATGCCGACGTCCCAATGAGAAAGAGGCCAAGTGGATGGAACACGAAGCCGTGAGCCTCCGGCCAATACCACCACAACAAGACGGTGGTCGCAGGGAGGCCCATTAGAGTCCCAACGAAACGACAGAACCTACAGATGATAACATGCGGTCAGCGCCATTTGTCGTCGAGAGGGTAATTAGAGTGCTGTGGGATTTGCATCTGCATTTCTTCACAGCGAAAGACGGCCGTGGTTGTGTTCTTAGTGGTAACCAGAGTGCTGGGTATTCACGAAGCTGCAGTAGAGCACCGTCGTCTTCGGTCGAGAAAAAGCAAGACAAACAGCTTGTAGACTAGGCAATGGGAGGGTGCAGCAAGCGAGTGCGAGATTCAAGAGTTGGATGCAGACACCCCTCCCGGACAATCGAGGCAATGGCGGTATCGAGGCAAACTCACCAAATTGCATAACTCTGGCCACCGGAATGCCCTCGCTGGAGGAGCATAGCCAAGGCGCCGACACTGAATGTCATCTGGGCGACACCCGCAGACCAAAAGGCCAACTCGGTCGTGTCGCGCGCCTCGCGGCCCTTCCATGTCTTGCCCCATTTGATGCCGTAGCCACGATGCGGCTCCTTCAGCCACCACCACACGAACAGGCCATTGCCAACAAGGCCGAAGGCGAACATGACGGCGAGCAGCAGCGGGACGTTGCGGGCGACGAGCGGCGACGCGGCGAAGGAGCGCGGGGCTGTCTTGAGCGTGGCGTACAGCACGGGGATGTCCAGCAGCAGCCACAGCGAGAAGCCAAAGAGCTCCAGGGGCGCCTCGCACACGGCGCCCGCGTAGACGACCTCCCACGAGAGGTTGAGGGCGAGCGCGAGCAGCGGCGCGGGCGTGGCGTGGGTGGCGAGCGAGCGGCGCACCATGAGCACGTAGGCGGCCAGCCAGAAGACGATGCCGGCTGCGAGGCAGGCTGTGGACGCGGGGACGAGCCAGAGAGGCGCTGTGGCCGGGGCGATGTCTGAGGAGCCCATTTTGGTGGTTGATGCGATGTCTGGTTGATTCCGGACGCGGGTTGAGGGTTGATGAATGCTGAGGTGAGACGTGTGGCTGGGCGGTGAGGCTGATGCATATGATACCCTGAACTTGACAAGTAACACAACGACTCGAATGAACTCTTCTTCTATTGAAGCAATCTATAGGATTGTGTAATAATCGTTCGGTAATAGTAGTAATTCTTTTAGCCCTTTAGCATAGTCCCTATACGCTAAGTCTTTAACTGTATAGTTTTGAGTTACCCTTATTAGGTATAAAATAGTGGCTACATATAACAATTTCCCTTAATGAGCACGAAATCAGAGTTGGACGAGTCAAATGCAACTTCCGACTAAGATACAGAAATAATTCCAACTAGACCTTAGACAACATAAAATCCTTTCATGCACTAGAACAATAAGTTACGGGCGGGAAAACCTCAACTGGTAACAAACCCCCCTAAAACAATCCCACATCCTCTGGACTGAGGCTCTCCGACCGTACACCACAGACACTACCTAGAGATCGTTGGCAAAGAAGACTGGCTTTGCAGCGTGGCGGTTAACACGGGGGCTCAACCGATCTAGCCGAGAGTAATGATCAACGATGTCGAGGTTCTGCTTCGCCTTATACTTCTCTTCCAAGTTGATGTCAGCATACAGAATGCCCTCCTCATGCGGCTTCAGTGGCTTCACAAGCTCCTCTCCGAAAGGAGAGAAAATCATACTAAAGCCACCTCCAGAACTCTTCGTATAGGTATAGCCCTCTACGTTGGCCTTTTCCCTGTTCTGTTCCGTGAGAATCTGGCTCGAGAGAATGACAAAGCAGGCTCCTTCCATAGAGACCACATGGGAGAATGCCTTGCAGCATTCCGGTGTGATATGGTATGCCCATTCTGGAACATGACGGGGGAAAATAGACGGCCAGCCGGAGACGTGATTGTCGACATCCTGCGAATACTCATAATATCGCAGCAGCGTTTGGGCGTGCTCCTAGCAGTTAAGCCCTGCAATTTCCCCAACCTTGCTGCTCACAACATTCTCAAGCGACTCGCCTTGGCCAACACCGTAGATGGCACGCTCGACGTGGGTTGGCTTGATCTTCCGGCGGTGGTGGACAATGGTACCGGTCTGGTCGATGTAGGACTGATACTAGTCAACTTCTGATCATGATAGGGATGTCGGGTTCTCGCTCACCTGTGCAATATACAACGTTCCCTTGTAGCGCTCGCTGTAACCCAGCACGCAGAAGACACCTGCCTCTCGGACAGCAGCCCGAATCTGGTCCATCTCCTCGGACTTCCTCTCCAGCGAATTTTTGAAGTGTTCGTTCATGTAAGGCGCGTTGTCGGTTGGCGAATTGGCCTAGATGCTCCTGCTTTAAGTTAGCTGGTCCTCTCTCGTCACTAGGATTAACAGGGCTACTTACTAGGGATATCCTGGGATGAAAACTTCGGGGAATCCAATGACATTGGCCCCGTTCTTTGCCGCTTCTTGAATAAGCGAAATAGACTTATCGACACCGCACTGCAGGTCATTCCAGACAGGCTCGGCCTGGATCGCGGTAACATTTATTGTTTCAGGCATTTTGACGGTATGTTGGGGATGTAAGTAGCAAAGTGTGTGTAAAGTTGTTGAAGGCTTTGAATCTTGAATGGATGGCAGATGCTGTTACTAGACATCGGATGCAACCATGCCTTTAATATTCGTTGAATCGGCATTGATCCCGCACCTCTCGTTCATGTCTGATTACCACGAACCGATCGACTACTGCCCGGGTATTTATTTTTCGATTATATCCGGGAGGTCCCCGGAGGTTCGTCACTTATCCGGATATTTAAATACCGGATGTAAGCCTTAATTAAGTCAACCGCTTTCCGGGTATGTATTTTCCACTGGATCATTAGACTCGTAGTCTATCCGAGATGTCGAATGCCACGGCTCATAATCTTAACTGGATGTTTGTTTACCGGGCCGTTAACGTACTGTCTTTTAGCCTTTTTCACAACCCGAGGTTATGGTGTCCTCACCACTGTAGTATCAACATGACTATTCTAACCCGATTGTAATGCCCATGGTCGCCAAAAGTGCCTTGTGATTACAGCCATGATCAATTTGAATGGTGGTGGGTTGCAGACAGGCTCAGTTCACATTGGCATGTTTATTGTTGCCCGGTTTGTTACCGGATTCTCTGCTGGTAAGTATTTGCAAAGACCAAGATGTGTGGGACGTTATTATTGGCATCAGTCAGCTATGTTCGTCACATTAGTGCCCATTTACATTGCATAGGTTGCCCCTCCTGCGACGCGGGGGCTGTTAGTCGGTCAGCACGGTAAGTTTGAGTAGGAGCTTTATTAGAGACTGGTCACTAACCTTTCCTAGGTGGTCCTCTTCGGATATGTCCTTGCTGCGTGGGTCGTTGTTGGGAGTTATCATTTTCACTCCGCACGGCTGAACTGGCGATTTCCCCTATCGTCGCAAATTCTCTGGCCACTGCTTTTGTGCTGCTCTGTATCCTGGCTCCCCGAGTCCCCTCGCTGGCGTAAGTCCATACAGCTAACCCACGACCACTGTCAGATAACTGAAAACCCGAAGAACTGAGATATTATCCTCATAGTTGTAAGCAAAGGGCGACAAGACGAAGCCTGGAATATTCTTTCCAAGTTTCTATCCTCGATGCCTCGCACAATTCCCCGCCTTTATAGAATTAGCAGGTTATGTTCGCGGAGTGGCTGAGGGATGTACCTGCTGAAGGCAGAAGGGTTAAGAGAGGATCGTACCGACCCCGTCCAGCCCCCCTTATTAACTCCATATCCAAGTCTTAACAATAAACCTTATGACCTCGGATAATGACTCGCTAGTGGTTGCTTTTCTCCTCATCTTTCCACCATGTTGGAATATGTCCGTACGCTTCCAGCACGAACGGACAAGATCGGCTGCTCTCTTCCGGGTAGCGAACTCTCCTACGTGGTAATCGGCAACACTGAAATTAGCGGAACCAGTATTGCCGCAAGTACTAGTGCTAATGATGAGGTCACTACCGTGACCCTAAGCCCGAAAAGTCCCGAAGACTGAGGCTATCTACACACTCACCCATGACTTGACTTCCGAGGGTTTCTGTATGCTACGCAGCTCAGCGGAAGGAAGCCACAGAGGACAACGGTCTTCTCTCCCGTCACTCCGTAATTAATTTATCGAAGACACCCTCGACTAGGTGACCCACCTCAAATATCGAGCGAGAAAAGCATGTTTCAAATCCAACTCAGATTCTTTCAAGTTATCTTTCTAGTGCTCTTGGTTGACCAAGAGCCTGGGCATGAGTCTTACTCTGTTGGATACCTTTGCCAGTCATGGAAATTTTACAGTTGACTCTTGGTGGCGAAGCTTAGAATCGCTATGCAATTCTGTTGCAAAATACCCTGTATGAGGGTGGAGGACCTTGCGTCTTTATCACTTGTCCGTCACCTTCCATAATATAAGGATGCTGTGGTTGAGACCTTTTCAAAAGAGAACATATTTCCACCCGGGGCTCAATGCCACCGCACCCGGCTGGTATCTAATATCGTCATTACACAATGCCTCACGACCGCTGGACAGGGGGGACATGGGAACATACACGAAATTGACTGAAATGGCATCCATTTTGTCACGAACCCCGGCATCGGAAGATACTGTTTGTAGACCCTTGATAAATTGTGCTGCCTTGCTTCCATTAACCCAAAATCGTTTAGGGAGGTAGTTGGGTATTACTATCGTCGTCGTCCCTATGTTCGCCTTGGGCTGATGACGGCTTACTCTTGTGTCGTGAGTAAGGAGTGAGTAGGAGGGGAGAGAGTCCGCGGAGGCTGGAATTATGCAGTTATAACCATCTGGGACTTATCACTATTGGATTTAGAGGGCTGAAGATGCGCATAGCTAGTAGGGCACCCTTCGTGATATATGAAGGTATTCCCTTTTTAGAATAGTGATATAAGTCTGCTCTAACAATATTAATATAGATATATACTAAACCCTTAAGCTTAAGGTTGCCTTATTATTAAGACTTTAGACTTAAGTATTAAGGACTAAGACCTCAGACCTCAGGCGCCCTTAGTATATAGTGAAATAGTATAGTATATCCCTCTCTTTCAAGTTTATTAGTTTCTTACAAGTAGGTAGTGTAGTTACTATCAAGCGCGTACTCCTTCTAAGAGTCAATCGGTTTATCCGAGGTGCACAAAATTGTCAAGCATAAACGAAAGCTCATTCCCCAACTTCCCTCCATCTTATCCGTGGAATAACTTCTCTACATTAAATCTATACTTATTACAAACAAACCAAACCGACGATAAAGGCTACGATGGACGCATCTACCCTCTAGTTCGATGAAGATGTGGCGTTTTAGCAGGTGTAGGATACAATGACCGCCGAGTCTTGGCCAGACGACAACCTCGACCCAGTCGACGAGACTGCTCCCCCTTCGCTTCAACCAGGCCAGTCGTCGGTGCCCGCATCCTCTCCCCAGAACCAACCACAGAAGCCCTGTTTCCTACTTCTGAATTACCCGGTTGTCCGGATCTCCCACCGCCACTGCCATATCACTTCAAGTCACAGTTGAGGAGGAGGAGGAGGAGGAGCCATGGCTGCTCCAGCAGGCCATGGAGGATTCCAAGGCCATAAATGAACCCAAACCTTCCCGTAAAATGTTGCACGGCTCGTAGTACGAGTATCTCCCCTTCGCGGATGTCAATTGTTCCTTTTGAAGGGCGTGCTTGTTGCCGTGCCATTGGCCTGCCATGTTATGGTGACGACTTCACAAGCCCTAGCGAGATTAAATCGCATCTTAAAAAGAGAAAGCATCGTGTAAGTATGCGCGATATGGTTTGCAGAATGTTCTGACATATTCCAGGGGTATGGTGCTTAATTGGATAAAACGCAATAATTATCTAGAGAAGGGGGTTGGACATTGATGTGATCTGTTGATGCGTGGATATATTAAGTGAGTTTAGGTAATAACACCTTAGACCTACGTACTAAGACCTCAGACCTACAACCTTTAACTATTACCCTAAGACTTAAGTAGTGAGACCTCAGACACCGGTATACCATGTAGGATCCTCGATCGATGGGACACTAAAGAGGGGCAAGAGGCAATGAGAAATGCGTTAATTGCGATCAAAATTTAGTAGAGGTGTGATAATGGCAATGCTCTGCTGACCATGTCGGTGGCGGTTGGTCTCTACTCTCATGACCAAAAATAGTCGCTAGCTGGAGGAGCCTTTTCATCGCGTCTCAGTATTAGCGGTATTGACAGTATTCTGTGGCAGATGTACATGGTGATACCGATGTGAAGTGATCAAGTAGTTCAGTGTCCTGGCCCGTATACGAAGGTAGGGCAACTGTGACGAAAAGATTCCTCGCAGTACTTGGACGTTATCAGCCTACCTCATGGAAGACTTGATATAGTCTCCCTTGATCCATAGACATTTCTTTTGTGTAGTTGAATCATCCCATGAAGAAGTCGTGGTACGGGCGTGTCGTCAACTTCGATCGTTGCTGGAGAGGAAGATAGGGAATAGAAGAATGTTGGTAGACTACAACATCCGCGCTCTCTTCGAAGGAGGCGTCTGGATGCTGCTGTCAAGAAGAATCACAACACGAGCATCAGGTGAGACTACTGCAAGGTTGACCGTCGATCTCAAAGAGTTGCGCGGCATCGGGTAAGACCAGCTTACAGCCTGATCGGAGTTGTTCGGATTCCATCAACCCTTCCTGACGCCCAAGAGAGGACTTGTTTGGGCTTTCGCGGTCGTCGTATGGTTGTCGTTCCTGATCTAGACCCTGCAGTGTCTAACCTTGTAGCCGCCGGCAACGAGTTAGAGAAGGGATCCCAGAAAAGCCGATTGTGGTTTGTCGGCAGTGCTGGAGATGGAAGCAGTGGTATTGATGACCACTTGGTGTGACAATGGGCTATGTCAGAGGGCTGAGCAAACAAGTACGTTAGACGTTATCTATATGGTGCCCACTACCCATTGTTTCCAACAATGCTGGCCGTGGGTGAATTACTCAGACTCGGGCGACCGAAACTCTTGGCACTGTCTCGGGACCCCGTCGATCCCCTCCCATGTCATTCATTATGCGTGCGGCCCGTCCCAAGGCCGGAGAAATAAGCAGCCAACCTGAAGAAGAACGGCGAATGTACGTAATCACGCCCTGCACAGCGGAGCCGAAACGGGGCAGAGGATGACTTGGCGACTCCAGGATGTGGTTCGAATGGGCGGAAGTTATCCGGGCGCCTGCTTCACTCGCCCAGCTGAAGGCAGACGGTGTGACCTAGGGTGGAAGGGGATCAAGGTCCGAGCCGACGCGTGTCAAGGACGCGGTCGATATGGGAAGCTTATTGGCGTTTGGGAAGACGCTGCGAGCTGCGAGGTGTAGCAATGAGGAGATCGTGACCAACGATCCATGGCGCGACTCCTCTCCAGAGCGGAGTCGTTGGCGAGCACAAACGAGTTCATGCACAAAATTACCGCATGTCCTTCCTCGACAGAAAGCAAGGTCCTCAGGGCGGACCCTTTTTTCTCTCTCCAAAGCATGGGGACGTGTCGTTGCATAGAGAGCTATGGCCAAAGCGACCGAAAACCTCGGCTTGTGCATCACCGAATACCAGAAAGGACGTGATGGGAAGTGGCATTTTCGCAGGCAGGTCAAAACAGAGTTGGCGGCGGGTGGGATTTGTAGACGGGGTAGAGCCGCAGCGGCTACCGGCATGCAATGGCCCCTGGCTAGGTTGGCGATGTGATCCGTTCTACGTAGATGGCGGACGAGGCGGTGGACGATGGACGAGATGAGGCTTGCCCAAAGAAGGAGCTGGATAGAAAGCTAGGTGGTACTTCGCCTCCGGGACAGGGCTGAAGGGGAGGGAGTCGGCGAGAAGGCCGCGGTGGCATCACGCCCACGTTGGATGGCTGTGCCCTGAAGGGCGTGGATGATGAGGCAGCGGCATCACCGCACCGCACGGGACTCACCCCTCCTCCTCCTCGCGGGCCCGTCACCGGTCCGGGCCCCGAAGGACTCCGCCGTGAATATGGCTCCGGGGATCCGTCTCCTCAGAGAAGTAGGGGACGTCTGGATGGACCTTGGTGTTTTCCTGCGAGTTCCGTCCAAGGGCCAAGACCTGGAGGAACTCCCTTTCGCCATGGGGAAATGCGAAGACCCTGGGGGAAGCAGGAGGGTGTCCCATGGGGACAGCACGGAGGACGCGGAGGCGAGGGGAACGTTGTACGTAACAAATGCTGGAGACGGGCAACCGAATGTCGATGAGGAAATCGACATGTCATGGCGGCCCATGTGGTTGTTGTCATGTTCCGCCGGTACTACACTGCAGCGAGTGTGCCAAGGGAATAGAAGTCTTGGCAACAACATGCTAAGAGTTTTGCCCCGGGGCGAAGTGAGGCGGAGCCCGTCCGTGGACCTTCGGCTTGGCGCCGTCGAGCCGTGGGAGTCGTCCAACGGATGATGGGAACGAGGCCGGGGTGGAGAAACCGGCCCACTCGCACTTTGCAGCTTTTGGTTTCTAGAATACGACTAGAAGCCGTGTGACTTTGGACGCCGACGTTGGCCGCTCTTGATCCGTGCGAGCAGGGACAAGGGCGGGTTTTGTTCTGCACACAACGTTGTGATGCTTTATTCGTCGTGTATACCACCTACTCACATCAACACAAGAGCAGACTCGTTCGGAAGGGGGCCCAGAAATAACCCAGTTTACGAAGACGCCGGCGTGGATCCGTCTGGCTGAACAGGAAAACACGCTACAGTACGTGCAACGCTTGTCCGCTTGGCAAACAATGGCATTCTGAAGAGAAGTGAACATTCGCCGTCCCCCAGAAGTAGAGTGGCGCACATCCGTCTGCCATTGGCCCCGTCCTTGTCACGTCTTCCCAGTTAGGTAAAACCAGGTCTAGGCTTGCTGCAAATGTTCCTTTTCTTGAGTGAATTACACGGATGCATCACCCCTTTTTCGCCCTCTCTCGAGACCGCGGTATAGTGAAAGCAGCGGCATACGCATGGCCCTCTCTTTGCCCTCTCAGACGCATTGCCGCGTTCGCTTTTTCCCAGAATCCAAGGTCAGGGCCAAGCCGACCTTCTCCACAAGTCGGTCCTCCGCCCTGGGTCTAATGTGGACCACAACCCGCCGTCAGCCTCGGAATATACTGCTGCTGTTCCAACGAACAGAAGGGGATCATCCCCAAAGGACCCTTCGAAAGGCCGCCGCCGTCGTCACCACGCGCCGTGCGGCTCCGCCAACCTGCGTCTGGGACCCCTGCGCCGAAGCCTTCTTCGCCACCTCCCAGACACGTTCGTCTGTATGTATGTACGCGGGAGAAGCCTCCTCGTCGTTGCAGAGAAGCTTCTTCGACTCAAAGAGCGCTCTGCAGAAACACAGAACTACTCGTGAGAAAACGTCAAGACCCCGAAGAGACAAGCCATTCTCCATCACGAATGAGGCACCCGTCGGGCTCTCCTCGAACCGGCCCGGACGTAAACCTCCAGGATGACGCCCGGCCCGGCCCAAGTACACCGTCCCAGTACGTAACATCATGACTTCTGGAATGGAGTAGCCTGTCCCATCCCATCCCCCACGGGCCATTGAACATGCTCGTCTCGTGTGCCCATTCCCCCCCCCCCCCCCCCCCCCCCGGTCCCCCTCCCTCCTTGCCCCATGGAGAAGGACAGCCATTCTCCAGCTTGATGCCTTGAGAAGATTACCGGAACCGTCCATTGGGCTCCCGTGGTGTGACGCGACGTCCAGATGCAAACCATCAATGCCCAGTATTCGGGGGATGGGCAAAAGCGATATCCACCATCTCCATGGAGTCCCAGGTCGTCACAGTCTTGCCCCCCGATTCTTGCCAAAAGGATCCGCTTCCGCGTCGCTCCACCATGGGGAGATTGCCCTAGTACAAATGCCTCTGCCTCGTTTGAATTGGTCTAGTCGTCCGATTAGGGCTATGGAGATGCGCTCACGGGTTTGCCGCTGGGTGCTGGCGAAGGCCACCGCCTCAGAAACGTTGTGGACCTCGTGGACCGTCGAGAGGGAATTCTGAGCATCTCTCCTCAGTGTCCTTCTCTAGGTCGACTTGCTCTCCACGCCTCTTCCCTGTCTTCTTCATCTTTGTCACTGTATATATATTATTCTAGTCAGCTTCCCAAGAGTTCCCTCTCTCATCCTCCATTCCATCTCCTGTCTCCTCTTCCTCCTCCTCCCCTCTCTCTCCCACTACAAGATACAACTTATCCACTCCTTGAATAAACACAAGCTCATCCAACTAGTCCATTCCTTATATACCAACTTGTGTCTAAAACACCAAGCGCCAAAAACCCCCCAGCCATGGCTACCTACACGCACGAGGCGAATAACGCCATCTACCCTTCCGACCAGGGCGGCTTCGACTCCAGCAAAACCAACAGCAAAGAAAAGATTGACCATGAGACGGGCAACGAAAAGGGTCAAGTCGTTGATGTGCAGCCGGGAAATGTCACCGACAATGGCTTTGGTGGTGGTGAGGGTAGCAAAAACTTCCGCACAATGACCAAGTGGGATACCGTCTTTGTATGCACCACCGACACCCTGAAAAGCCTCACAAACTGATCTAATGTTAAAACACAGGCTCTCCTAACTAATCAAGTGGGACTTGGTGTATTATCGCTTCCTGCTGTGTTGAAAGTCTTTGGAATCATCCCCGGAATCATCGCCATCGTCGGCATCGGGTGTCTTTCGTGGTATACCGCCTTCGAGCTCAAGCAGTTCTACAGCCGCCACCAGCATGTCCTCAACATCGTCGACATGGCCACGGTGGTCGGCGGTCGTCCCTTCGAAATCGTCGCCGGCATCGGTCTGCTCATCCAGGTCATCATGACCGCCGCCTCCGCCTCCGTCACCCTGTCCATCGCCTTCAACACCATCTCCGGCCACTCGCTCTGCACCGTCGGCTACATTGGCATCGGCTGCCTCGGCTGCTGGGTCCTGTGCGCGCCCCGTACCGCCAAGTTCGTCTCCCAGAGCGGTCTGCCCTGCTGCGTCAGTGTCATCGCCGCCGCCCTCATCGTCATGATCAGCCTCGGCATCAGCGACCCCACCGATGCCCCCATGGACTGGCACAAGGAGATTGTCATCGTCGGCAACCCTACCTTCCGCGAGGGTCTCAACGCCTGCCTCAAGATCTGCTACGCCTACTCCGGAAACATCAACTTCGTGTCGTGTAAGTCGCTTCCGAGCTTTGGCGTCGTATCTCCGGAACCAAGTTTTGCTAACGCCCCTGGGCCATATAGACATGGCTGAGATGATTGACCCTGTTCAGGACTTCAACTTTGCCCTGGCTTGTCTCGAGGTTTCCTCCATCGGCTTCTACACCATCGTCGCCATTGCCATCTACTGCCTCGCTGGCGAGTACACTGTCTCGCCCGCTCTTGGCTCTGCTCCCAAGATCACCGCTCAGATCGCTTACGGCATCGTTCTCCCCGCCGTCTACTCGACCGGCCTGGCCTTTGGCCACACCGGCATCAAGTATGTCTACGTCGAGGTCATGAAGCAGTTCAAGTTGACCCACGAGATGACCGCCAACACGGTGCGATCGTGGTCCATCTGGATGACCATTGTGACCGTCTTCTGGACCCTCTGCTTCATCCTCTCCAACGCCATCCCCGTCTTCGACTCCATCCTGTCCATTGCCTCCGCGACCACCATCTCCTGGTTCACCTTCGGCCTGAGCGCCATCTTCTGGCTCCACATCAACTGGGATGTCAAGTTCAAGGGGTGGAGGAAGATCTCCCTGACCTGCCTCAACTTCTTCCTCATCTTCATTTCCCTCTTCATCAACGGTGCCGGCCTGTGGTCCTCCGTCACTGAGCTCATCGACATCATGGACTCGGACGACAGTTCAGTCCAAGGCGTGTTCGACTGCGGCAGCAATGCCTTGTTCTGAGCGTGCCATATAGGCACCCGCTTTTTTCCTCTTGTCCCCTGTGAGATATTGCGCACCAGCCAATTCCCAGACTGAGCGATTTTACTAGTTGTATGTATATGTGTCATACGGCCGGGTTCCGGTCAAAACGTTATATAAGAGAATTCGATAGTGGTTCCACACGATCACCGCCGTGCCCACCATGTTTTGTCGTCGTCGTGTTCACCTATGCCATTTCCCCACTGTTCAGCGAAACCCACAGGACCGTTGTTGCAACAATTGGGTCACGGGCATTCCGGAAGCAGTTGAGAATCCACAAAGTGACCGAATAAGCAGTGCCAAGAAGGCCAAGAGAACGGCGGGATCCCGTAGGTGAGAGATGCCTGTTCGCCACGGCAATAGTGGACCGTCGTTGAATAAGAGTTTGCTAATGCCGGCTGTTGTATCCGTAAGTGGTGGGTCAGTTTCACGCCTTTAACCTTAGCCGCAATCTGTCGCATCGATGGAGCCGCCCCAAGAGCCTCAACCAGGGGAGAACCAGGCGAGTGGATCTGATCTGATAATCACGTTGTGTGGCCCGATGTGAACGATTCGTCCAGCGCAAGCCACCAAACGAGAGCTTGGCAGCTGGCAGCTTCGACACAACCCCTTGGCAAACGTGTTTCTCCGCGTCGAATGTGCCGGGATCTTTCCTCCGCCGTTCTCATATCGCCTTGACCGTGACGGGGAATCGCAAACACACTAACAGAGCAATGACGCTCCGTTTCGCCCTGCGTTGCGGGATGGATCTGCGATTTTTCTTCAGCCTCAGGTAGCCGCAATTAAGACGACGACGAAGGCGATGCACAGGGCACCACTCGGGTATCCGAGGGAGAAACAAACCCCTGTCGCCAACGACTCAGCAACCAAGCCCGTGACGTCGACGTCGCCCCTGACTCTCGGAGCGCGCTCAGCTTGGACACGTCTTAACGCGGTTCCTTCGCATCATAGCTGATGAGCGTCGATCCCTCAAGCAATATCAGTCAAGTCTTCTAACCGCGCTGTTTATACCTGATGGTGGTCATGGCTCGCCCAGCCAGTGCATCAACCTTGGAAGAAACGGGATATATGGGAAGTGCGGCTCCCACGACGATTGTGCTGCGTCCATGATCTCTGGTGCTTCTGTCCCGATCCCGCTAGACGAAATGCCGGGTGGGCTTGCCCATTATATACTTGCCGATGAGGTGCTGCTGCGACGTCGATGCCGCAATCTTGCTTTTTTGCCCGGTAATTGCGTTCCACGGTGTTCGTGTCAGGACTGGATATCATCAGTCATCGATCCCGCAGACACATCATCTGTATGGTCAACGATGGCAACGCTATTCACAATGCACCATGGCGTCCCACAATCACCCTGTCAATCCACAAAAACCCAGCCCGTGATCTTACCCATGTGCTTCCTTTACTCGTCGTGCGGCACTCACCGGTGGGTCATCCATCAGAGGCTCTGCTCAAACCTTCTCGGTATTTTTGCTATTAGCACATAGTTGACATAAACCCTGTCGTTAAAGTCTTGGGTCGTTCCTTTCATCGTCCGATTCTCGTCGGGCCTTGATTGCAAGGCACTTTGCGAGTGTCACCGACGATCTTGGCGGGCTGGTTTCTCTGTGGTTGTCCTGACTGTTGCTCTCGTCGCCTTGCAACTCCATCGGTGTCCCATCGACAATACACCTCTGCGTGTCATAAATTGTTTGACTCCGTTCACCCTTCACTGATATCAACTGCCGGCCATAGAGCCACCTCATTCAGGCGGCTCTCGCCGGGACTCCTCAGAAAACTGCAGTTGCTGTCGAAAGGTGTTTCTCTCGAATATGACATGTCCGTTCTTGCATGGCCTCTCCCTAGCCATCCAGGTTTTGTCGGTGTCTCGTCGGCATGGTTGTCACCTGGTTTCTTCATCTCCGCTGCTGGTATCCTTTGGTCATGAACCTAGTTCGTCATGCAGTCCCGTCACTAATCCCAGACGACCCCGTTGGTTTAGGTGCCCAGGTAATGCGGTTCCAAGAGGTATCATTTCTTTGTTGCATGTAGCGTTTCGATGACATGAGCCGGTCCGATCGTTGGCTGTCTTGTTCTTTCCAGCGATGGTACCTTCGGGGTTCTTTCCAAACGGCGTCCCTGTTGTTGCAATTGGTAGCAATCGATCCTGGCCGTTCGCAGAGTCTCCCTCCATGAACATGACTCCTATCGGCATCTCAAGGCATTGTCAGTATCCCAAGGTTCTCCTGCGATTAGCACGTAACTCGTACCGCCAGACATTCACATCGCTAGGATCTGAACATTCTTCTTGGTGGAAGCCTCTATTCCCATCCTCACACAGTTGTATATGTACAGTCCGTCCGACCGGCCGCCATGTTCCCGTGAGCGTTGTCTAGTTGCTTCGTGCACCAGCCTTCGACTCCCTTAGCTCCTCCATCTTGGCGACTCGCTTCTTGAACTCGACGTATTGGCACTTCTCGTAACTGTGTCGCTCATCCTATCCACCCCGGCGGCTGTGAGCGTTTTGTCCTCGGGGCAGAAAATCGTGGGCTCCTGGGGGCTCCTGGGGGCTCCTGGGGGCTCACGGCCGCAACCGCACAGAACTTACCGAGCACTTCCAAGGGGCATACCACGTATCCCTCCGGCACTTGTTGAGGGGGATCAAGAGGTGGGCGCAGCTGTCTCGGTAGGCGATCGGGAGGCGAGCATCGCGCATCTCCTCGCGGGTCGCTTCTGCGGCGAGAGTTAGCAATTGAGACCGAGGAAGCTGGCGCTCGGGGCCAATCGAGCGGGTGGGACGTACGCCGCGGCTCGGAAGCTGTGTCGGAAGCCATGGTGCGGGTTCAATTGGGTTTCGAAATGTGAGGTTGCTGATGTGCAGAGCTGTCGTGAGACTATCCCCGGGTCAAGGTCGGCAGTTTCCGGATTTCTGCCTTGGAATTGCGGCATCAACGCCCACAAGTCCAATGAGCGGCCGGGAATTACCACGCTCACTTAACATCACCATTAACAACTATTTACAACATCACATCGACACCGAAGGGCGATATTTTGGAAAGCAACAGCCCCTAGTTGTCGCCCAGATCCCAAATCACTAATGTTTTCTCGTCTGGAGTGCAAATGCATGGGTATCAACTGGATTTATTCCAACGCCACAGCTGGTGGGTCTAACGAGCAAAGCCACGCCATGGCTACCAGTGTTCGTGCGAAGATGCAAGTCGTCGACGATCGCGATCGGAGCCTCGTTCGATTTACGGTAATCAACTTAGACCACAAGTTCGTCTACTTTGATCAACCTAGATTCTAAGCCGTCGATCGGACTCATACGATTCTCCCCAAAGGAAGCCAGGCATTCCAGTCACTCCTCAGCAAGGAACTGTAAGCATGAGGAGCAACCTAGGAATCCCATCACCTGCAAGACGTCGAAAGCAGACAATTCTCGTTCCACTATGAATCACTAAGTCTCTTCGGCCTATGTGTCAAGCCCCGAAGTCTGAAGCCATCGTGGACCTGTAGCTGTAGCATGGCCATGGCTATTGGATGTAGTAAAGTTCAAATGGAAGCACACAGGCACGTGTCGTCAGCACCTGACGCATCATGCTATGTCTACAAAGCGTCTGTGGATTTGACACGGTTCAGAGTATCACACCATCGACCGTGATCCCGGACACTCCACTCTTTGAAAAACTCTTCTATTTTGCCAAGACGGTCGACCCGAGATGTTCGTAATGATATCCACAGGAGATGTCAAAGTCTCCTTGTCCAACGCTTCATCCAGGTTGCATGGACGGTTGGGCTCACCATCCCAGGTTTTTGCCCTGTCTTGGGCATCTACAGCTCCAAGGCGTTGGATGGAGAGATACCCAGAACGGCGAGTTCATGGTTTCAAATAAGTTGGAATTCACCATCAGACCTTATTCAAGTCCAATGATGCCACTCCAACCCATCTCGGTATTGGAGCCCAACTTGGGGTCCTTCAGCATCGACTATATACCCGTCCTCACATCGATCAAAGTACACCTTGACCTGCTGTTCATAAAATTCGTCAAATTGCGGTTGGAGAGCATCTTGCAGGCTTTCCACGTCGCCTTGCGGGTGCAGAATCTTCCAAGGCTCTACACACGTCTTGCCCCGGCATGACTTCAGCACCAACATGAGTGAATCAAGACGATCAATCACCCGGGCGGCGCTGGTTCCTAAAATTGCCACATTGTCGGGACCGAAAGCGTCCTCTGCTCCGGGAATGAGATTATGCAGTTGCCCTGGATCCCTCTGGTTCGGAGTTAGCCATTGCGCGTATGGTCTAATGGCAGGCGAGACATACCTGAAGATCGTAGAGCTCATGCTCGTTGTTGCACCATGTCGAGTAGTAAAGGTCGTAATTCTGGTGTACTATGCGAACCCCCTTGTACGTGTTGTTGCGAATGACCAGTTGACCTTTGCCATCTATCGCATCTGTTAGCATCCAGAGATCACGACGGCAGTAGCAAACAAACCGAAGCCTCCGATTTCACCCTCGGCAAGTGCCATTCCCCAATACTCGACAGCAACATGTTCGTGTCTGATGATGCTGCCTTCGGCCTTGTGCACAGGAATAGGGGTTCCATCAAAATCGGGACGGAGCTCGACTCCCGCCAATTTGAGAATCGTCGGGGCAAGGTCTATGTGCGTTGTCACGGTATCCTCGACAGACCCTTCAGCCACGCCTGGGCCTCGTAGATAAAGAGGAACTCGGATGTCCTCGTCAAACCCGCATTCCTTTCCGGGGGGCAGCCTGTGCTGACCCAGATGGAAGCCGTTATCGGAGGAGTAGATGATGTAAGTGTCGTCAAGAATACCAGCACCTTCCAATTGGGTGACAACTTGCTCGATGATCTCGTCAACTGCTTGCAGTGCTTGAAGTCGAGCACGATAGTAGTCGTCGATGTAAGAGACGGAGGAGTCGTTCAGCTGGGGCAGTTTTCGGATCCAGCTGACACCGCTGGGCTGTCTGAATGTGAGCAACAAGATGAAAAGTTTTTACTAGGTAAACACATACTGAGTCGGGATTGAAGTTATCCGACCGTGGAATCTTAACCCCCTCGAAGAGATGCGAATGTCTCTCAGCCGGGATTGGGGTGGTCATGTGAGGCGGACCATCATGATTAACATCGATGTTGGAGTGCGGCGCGACTGGGGCGATGGCAAGGAAGAAGGGGTTCTTGGCCTCGATGGCCTCACCAAGCAGCTCGCTGGCGTAACTAGCGATTAGGTCCGACGTGTGCTCGTTGTGGTGTTGCACGGGAGCTTCACGGTTGCGCTGGTAGATGGGGTTAAGATAGGAATATGTTCCCGGGTCCAGGAGAAAGTTTGTGTCCGTCCATCCCGCAGGAAAAGGCGAGTCATAGTTCTTTATTGTGTGGGCGTTGAACAGCTTGCCGGTGTAGTAGGTGTTGTAACCGGCCTCCTGGAGCCAGACGGGGAGGTAGTTTTCATTGAGGCCCTGGGAGACAAACTTGGGGAAACCGCCTTAACTATGTCAGCGAGACTTCATCAAGCCATTTATCCTGATCAATAATATAGGGCTCACCATATGGAGGATTAACGTCAGTGACGTTGGTGTTGTGCGGTTGCTTGCCCGTCCAAAGCGAGACGCGAGAGGGACAGCAGATGGCGGTGGTGGTGAAATGGTTGATGAACGAAGTGCCTTGGTCAGCGATATGCTTGTGCAATAGCGGCATATACGAGACCGAGTCCAGCACAGCGTCTTGATCATCAGTGAGGATGAAAACAATGTTTTTCTTGCTGGTGTTAGACTTATCGCTAGCTTCCGACAGCGTCTCGCTGCTGTCGGATGCATCCTCCCCGGACAAGACTATCTGGCCCTGTGGCTGCTGGTGCAAAGCTGCCGTCGATGCAGCCAGCATTGAGACGGAACCAACCAGACAAGCTGGGCGTAACCATGTCGAAGACCGCATACTGACTGAAGTTGCTTTGGTCTCTCTCTACTCTTACCACCGGTTAGGACCTGAAGATGGCGATTCCTTTGGCAATCAATTACCCATGCAAAGTTCGCACAGGAAACTCTCCTCACTTCATTCAAGCAACTCAAAGTCGTTGGATGAGAATTTGCAACTCAATGATCTCTCTGAGCATTCGCAACACTCGGCGTTACCCATGAATCTTTGGCGTGTCTTGGGAGAACGTCATAAGGCCCTTGCCCTCACGCAATTGGATCCGCAATCGCGTCAAAGTTAAGTTCAAAGCCTACAATGACATACGACTCACTAACAGAGCTTGCGGGTCGATCGTCTCCACCCCCATATCCGGTCACGTCGGCCGCGCGTTTGGCATCCCCATCTCCGTCCTGAACGCGTCTGTTAGTCGACCTCCCACGTCCTCCATACTACTACATACGTACGCCGCTGCTACACAACGCCCGTCGCAATCGCCCGGACGGTCGAGATATATTAATTAGATGCATGGGGTAATTCGCGCCATCGACAAGGTTGGCGATGGCGTGCCGTCTGATAGATTTCGGCCTCGACGCGGGTGTGCTCCCACCTTCCCGCTCAAGCTCTTGACAGAGGTTGCTTCTCTCGGAGAAGCCAGATGAATATAGATCCCAATTAACTCAATTACTCTCCCAGAGTTCAACGCGATGAAGTCTACCAGGTTCGTCTCCGCGCTCGCAGCTCTCACGGGATGTGTGAGCGCAGAGTGGCAGTTCCGCTCGCGCCCTGATCTCTCTCCACCACGGCTCAACATCACCATCCCCGCCACTAGCGACATCTCCCCCGGCTTCATCTTCGTGACGCCGTACCCGGGCCGCGAAGCCCCAGCGCTCCTGCCCGAACAGCCCGCCGCCTACATCTTCCGCAACGATGGCGACCTCGTCTGGTCGAGCTTGGGGTACCTTTCTGGGTTCGTCGCCAACTTCCAGGCAACGAGGTATCAGGGCAAGCCCGTTCTGCAGGCGTTCCAGGGCACCATTGACATAAGGCACGGGCGAGGCCACGGAACGCTTCAGATCTTGGATGACCATTACCGGCCGGTTGCGCAGATCCAGGGCTTGACTAATAAGATCCCGTCGTTGCACGAACTTAGGATCGTCGATGAGAAGACGGCGCTGGTTGAGATCTATGACCCGGTTCCATATGACTTGACGCCGTATGGAGGGTCTAGAGAGCAGAAGTGGATTGTCGATAGTATCTTGCAGGAAATCGACATTGAGACGGGCGAGCTCATCTTCGAAGTCCACTCGCTCGACATTGCATCCCCAGCCGGTAGGGCTCTCTTGGTACAATTTAGTTCAAGGCGACGACTAACACCATGCCAGACAGCCTTGCTCCCCTACCCCCAGGCGCTGCCCTCAACGCTCTCGATGCCTGGGATTATTTCCACCTCAACAGCATCGACAAAGACGACGAAGGTAACTACCTCATCTCGTCCCGGCACACGAGCACCATCTTCAAGCTGTCTGGCCGCGACGGCTCTGTTATCTGGAAGCTCGGCGGCGACCAGTCCACCTCTCAGCTATCGCCAGAGCTCGACTTCAGTCATCAGCACGATGCGCGCTTCCTGAACCGCTCTGCCGACGGTACCATCGAGACGATCTCATTCTTTGACAACTCAGCGTGGGCTTTTGGTCTCGAAAACGAGAACCAGGCGACGCTTCAACCCCACTCCCGGGCGCTGATCGTCCAGCTCAACCACGTCGACAACTCCACAACAGTCCTCCAGTCGTACGCCTCGCCAGACCACCTCTCAGCCGCATCGCAGGGCAACGCACAAGTCCTCGCCAACGGCCACGTCTTCGTCAACTGGGGCCAGGAGGGCGCGGTGACCGAGTTCCGCGCCGACGGGACACCCATCTTCAACGCCTTCCTCGACACGGGGGCATCGGTTCAGAGCTACCGCGGCTTCCGGTTCGAGTGGACGGGCCGCCCGAGGGAGATCCCCGCCATCGTTGCGCTGCGGGACGGCGCGGAGACGGGCGTCTACGTTAGCTGGAACGGCGACACGAAGGTGGCGCTGTGGCGGTTCTACGCGCAGGACGGAGACGCGGCGGATGCGACTTCGGTGCGCAGGATCGGGGAGGCGCAGAGAGTCTCCTTCGAGACGGCCGTGACCATCTCGACCCAGTCACTGCAGGATCTGGGAACGAGTGCCCGGATCTTTGCGGCCGGGTTCGATAAGCAGGGCACCGTGTTGGCCAGGACGCGGGAGGTGGCTGTCCAGGAGGATCTCCATGCCTCGGCTAGTGGTACTGACCAGGGCGATGAGCCGGGAGAGCTCTAATGCCCTGATTGTTGTAAATATTTTGATGCACGACACATTATGCAGTGATGATCTTTTTTCTACGGTGACTCATCGTTGTTTTGAAAGTGTGGTGGAAGTCGTCAGCGGTCTCCTATCACCGTGTCGAAGGGGCCCGGAATGGCGACAGTTGCATACCTCAGCGTCCATCTAAGATGATTTTATTAGAGCCCTGAGCCCATCAGTGAGACGCAACTCCAGGTTTGACCCTCTTGATCGCCGCCAGTGTGTCCACGTAGCTTCAACACTCGCCACTCCATGCACATCGCAAGTCCCAGCTCCAAGAACTCATCGCCCATGAACCACCACTCGTCTGCCACGTCAAGCCTTTAAACCCATCCTTTGCCAGTCTCCCTCGCTACATTCCCCTCCAAAATCGCTGTGCCGTCGCGCAGGAATTCGTCGCTGGCCTCCCGTCGCGCACTTACACGGGCTCCACCGCAATCGATTGGCCACGACGCTCCCGTCCTCACACCCTCGCGTCGGGCCAGCGCACAACTCGGCGATGGGCTCGACGAAACGCCTGTCTGCGCGCTGGACGGCTTCCGGGGTCGTCTTTGGCTGTCATGTGTTTTCGCGACGCGTTGCGGCCATGCACCCGCCGTGGTTGTCCGCGGCAACCCTCTTCAGCTAGTTTGACGCATACTCTTGTGCGTCGTTATAAACCCTCGGTGTGGGAACCCCAAAGTCGGACTTCAGTTCAAGCCATCTTATTCAAATCGTGTTTTTTTATTTCGTGTTCGTCGCCATTCAGCTCTAGCTCACATACCCACCTTGTCGGCCTCTCTCGTTTGAGTCGATCTGCTATTATATTTTCCTCGAGGACTCTCTCCGCTCTCTCGTCGCTCTCGCCCTGCCATTCATTGCCGCACTCTGATATCGATACCCACTCCACGCTCTACGAATACTTCCTTATAATACCTCCATTTCACACTCATTCCCCTTGACCCAACATGTCGAGCCCCTCCGACGTCATCGCCTGGCTGGTCCCAACGGCGCGTGGCTCCTTCGCCGACAAAGCCACCCACCTCCCGTCCAACGACTTCCGCGCCGTCTCCACGGCCTCATCTCCCATCCTCGCCTCGCGCCTCCCGAACCTCATCACCAGCAAGCCTGCCAAGGCCATCCAACTCTCCTTCAACAACGCCCCCAAGCGGCCCGGGTCCTTCGTCCTCGGCTCCGACCCGGCCCACTGCGACGTTGTACTACCGTCGCTCCCCGGCATCGCGCCCCGCCATTGCGCACTTAGCTTCGATGCCGAGGCCAGGCTGGTGCTCAACGACTTCTCCGACTGCGGCACTCAGGTCTGGTACGACTGGGAGAGCAACGGCGACCAGACCGACTATACGTGGATTCTTAGCAGCGGGTACTCGCATGGCTTCCCCAACACGGTCCAGCGCATCACTATCGATATCCAGGGCGTGCGCTTTCAGGTCATCGTCAACGACCACGAGGCCGACTGGGACGCATATCGCGAAAAAGTCGACGCCTTCCTTCAACAGCCTGCCTGGATTGACGGCCTAAGTTTCGGCTGGGACCGCGGATCTATCACTCCAGTGGCACCTCTATTCTCCTCGGTGCCACTGTTTCAACATATCTTTGTCAAGTCTTTGGGTGACGAGCCCGTGGGCGAAGTATACTTGTGGAATATGGCTCGGCCGTGGGAGCCCATGGTAAGGGCGGCGGCGTAAAACGTCGGGGATATCGTGGGAATGTTGATTATACTGGCGGGCGTATATATATGATGGTTAGAATAAGCGACACAAGCCTCGGCGTTAGGTCTCGGTTGTTTTCTTTCGGTCATGTTTATTCCTTTTGTGGACGCGCTCTTGGATGGAGCGGGAATGCCTCTCTGTTTGTAGTAATAGTTTACTCCATATTCAATCAAGGTATCACACAACTCCTGGCTCCTTTTGAACTCCTTGTCTTGCCTTTAATCCTCACTCACTGCTAGCACCTCCTGCTTCTTCTCCTCGTCGCCTTGGTCCTGCCCCTCGTCGACGTCGAAGCGAGTCATGCTGAAGTCGGGGATGCGTCTCCTCATCCGATTGTGACCGCCCTTGTTGTTCTTGCGCATCTTGGCTGTCTGGGCTTCCTCGGCGACGACTGTCTTCTCGCCCTGGTTGTCCAACATGGTTCCCTCTAAGCTGAGATAGCTGGTCTCGCCGCTCGTTCCGACATCGAAGTTACGTATCCGGAAGCGGACCTTGCCCTTGATCTTCTCGCCGCTGCCGTCGGCCCAAAAGCCTGTGCTGTGGATCTGTCGAACCACGCCGTGGTCGTCGGAGGTGATGACCGAGGCGGTCTCTTCGAAGCCCTGTGCCTCAGGAGCCTCGTTGGGGATCCATTTCCATGACGGAGGAAGTCTTCGGGCTTCGATCGAGGAGTTGAACTTTCCAAAGCAGACAACACCGATGTGGCCTTCGGTCTGAAGGTTAACGCTTCCCTCCATCCAAGCGCCTCGACTGGGAACGAAAAGGTCGACATCGGCGGTGATCCAGCCAAAACCGACGGCAGCCTCGTCCTTGGCCATCACTGTCGTAGGCGTCTCATCGTCCGTAGCAGCGCCGTTCCTCCCCGACTTCTCGCCGAATGCGACATTCCTGTAGTCCAGCAAAACACCGCGCAGAGACGGCACGTACTTGTTCAACAAGTGCTGCAGGTGCTGATTCTGACAGCTGGTCACAGGCTGCGCCCAACCAATGGGATACAGAGGCTCGTAGAGAGATACTGTTTGGGTGAAGAAGGGAAACTTTGGGCTTGCGGGGATGTCGGGTGGTTGGTAGATGGAGTTTTTGGAGAATTTGGACGGTGCCGCAGTGTCGACGTCCATAGCATCGGGGTCGGCGAAGGCGTCCTCTTCAGGCTCGGGCACCGTCTGTGCCTCGGTTTCTGGTTCAGCAGCTTCCTTCTTAGACTTCTTCTTCTTTTTCTTCTTGTCCCCATCGGCTTCCGTGGATGCATCAGCCTTCTCGGGTGCGGGAGCTTCGTCCATGTCGTGCTTCTTCTTCTTGTGCTTCTTCTTTTCCGGCTTCGACTCCTCCTCCGCAGCAGGCGCGCTCTCTGATGTCACACCATTCTCGGCATGTTTGGCCTTTTTGCTCTTCTTCTTTTTCTTTTCGGCCTTCAGGTCGCCGTTGGCTTGCTCTGGCGCGAGAAGCTCGGCAGAGACACTCTTGGACTTCTTGTGCTTTCGTTCGACATCGCCGGAGGGGTCGTCCTCTCGGGCGCGCTTCTTGTCCTTCTTTGACTTCTTCTCGTGCTTGGAAGCCGCGGGCTCGGGCGAAGCGATTGGCGCCATTGTTCGGTCGGTGGTGGTGTGCTCGCGGATCGCGGATGGTCAGGTGGTGGATGCTGCCAACTGCGTCGAAATTTTTTTAAGCCGGGCTGCTTATCGATTATCGTCACCTCACCGAGCTCACCGAGCTCACCGACGTGGGGCCGGACCTAGGGCCCTTCACCTTAACGTTGGCTACCCTAGGTCTGCAGGTAATCCCAAAAGTTCACCCGTTAAACCCTTAATTGACATAATTGCAAGAGATGATTCATTGGAATGAATGAGTGCATTGATTCATTTCCAGCCGGCTGTAGTATTTGGTGTTTTTTTAGCCTTGTGAAGGTAAGTCCGAAGGCTTGCATATCATCCCGGCTGTACTTAGTATGGTGTTGTTTTAGCCTTTGTGAAGGTAAGTCCGAAGGCTTGCATATCATCCCGACTGACAAAACTTAGTCTTGATAAATCGTGACAATGGTGAGCCGTTTACCAGACATACATTCGGACAATGTCAAAAGTATAAACTGGGTTGAAAAGCCCCACTGTCATCCCACCGCATCATTTCCCGTTTTCAAGCCCATTTGTGGCTCATTACGCCACCTTCAACCGGTTGAGTTCCATTCATGGTTGAAGTTACTTATCTGCAGACAAAGGCGCAACCAAGTTTCACGACAAGTCTGAGTGATATTACTCGCATCCAAAAGAACTACCGTGCATTGAGATGGCCTCTCCGAGACCAATCTAAAGATGAACTGGAGAGACATCAAGGTGTTAGCTTGAATAAGCATCTTCTCTGATTCACGGCCCGGCCAAACATCTCAATGACGAGTTGGCGTAAGTAAGCAAGAAGTGGCGGAGGTTCCACGTGAAAAGTGCATTGTCTAGAGATCCGCCCTTCTGCCGTCCATCCCCTTGCATTGCCCAGCGGCACAACTTTAGGCAGGGGACAAGATTTCACCCTGCATAAGTGGGCACAAAACGGACTCTTCTAGTACTAGACCAAGAACCTGGAACTAATCCTGGACCAATGTGCTTGTTCGAATAGTCATACTGGGTGGGTTTCAGACGACACCGTTTGCAACGTGCGCACAACCGTCATCCCGAAGCCTTCTCAGCAGAGTAGTGACTCATTGCAGCCGGACTCTCTCGCCTGAACTCGCCTGAACATCGGGTAAGTGAATACTGACTCGGCCTCGACACGGTTGAGAAGATAAGTGGAGATACGTAGGTAGACGGAGAAGACGGCAAGGTCAGTCTTGAAGGACCAGAACGGTGGACGGCATTAACGGCACACGGAGTAGACAACGGAAGTGGGGGGCCGGACCGGAGAGTTATTGAGGGGAGGGATTTCAGAACGGCAAAATGCTTGGATTTTTGGTTCGTGGCATTCAAGTTGGAGCTACTGCACCATGCATGTTCAAACGGTACAGTGAGAACCGGAGAATCGAGATTTCTGGAAGATGGCAAGATGCAACGTCCGAAGTAAGGGCGATGTTGGTGGGGACAATGGCACTTCCTGATGGCGTCGGTGATGGGTACATAGTGATGTTTCTTGAAGGCAAATCGTTAATGAGGCTTGTGTCAGCTTTCTGTCCTTTCTGTCCTTTGCATTTATTGTTGTTAACAAAAAGCCGCAAAGTTCAGGCTTTTTTCTGTTCACATAGTGGAAGACGCCCTGACTGTCTAACACGGACCGAGAGTGTGGTGCCTCTTCCGTTCATAGCAGAACACATTCCCCACTTCCCACGAGGAGCCGTTGGACCACCTGCCAATGGGACCGAGCGGGAAGAGTTTTTCTTTCTGAGTTGGGAGTAGTACGTACCGGAGAGCGCACAGGCCTGATGGCGGTCGGAGGAACAGACGAGTGTGTGTGGGGAAATACATTCTTGCTGGATGCCATATTTCTAAGGCCATAAGTCTAGTAACCCCACCAAGAACCAAAGAAACCACTTGCACTGCGGCCGCCACGCCGGAAGTTCTGCCTTGGACAGTGTCCCGACCACCAAGCCGCGCTTCGATTTTTGGACAAGGAAAAAAAAGCCACACACAGTATGAGGAGAAATGAAGGCGCTGGGGCTGAATGTTGCACCAACTGAGCCTGCGAGGCTGCTGACATGCTGACAGCGCTGAATCGGGCTGCAGCGGGATCGGACAGAGGGCATCAGATTGATTCACCCAGCACAGCAGCAAGCAACGGAGGCTTTTGACGACATCATGGCACCGAGAGCGGGAAGACGGAAAGGCAATGAGACAGCAGACGCAACGCGTCAATCTCACAAGTTCCGAGACAGGAACACAGAGCCCCCCTCACTCACACACCACCAAGAATATCTAGCGGCTGACTGCACCGTACTACAACGGGGGTATTCGTACGTGGCTCCCGATGGGGCTCCTGTTTCTGCTCTCTATTTTACGGTGAGTTTATATTGTCTTTGACAGGACGAATGAATGGTCGGAAAATGAGTTCACCGCTGGCATAGCTGCGAGCATGAAACAACTGACAGCTCCGCAAATCAAAGAAACAACCTTAATGACACTTCAGTGCTTCGTGCTCCGTAATACAGCACGGCACGGCATCCCATCTCAACCCATTTCACCTCCCGTCCCGGGGTCCTTGGTATTGCGCCCACAGTGCAAAGACCTACATTTAGCTCTTTGACAGGCGGAAGCCATTGCTTTCCCCCGTCTTCTGGCGTCTTTCCACGGTTCCACAGCCTTGAGCCTGAGGCATCTTGCTTGCACCGCCCTGCCGGAGTGCTGCCAGTGCTGCCTGACAGATGCATACGGTGTTGACCTCAATCCTTTCACCAATTCTCCAGGCCTCGCGAGTCCCCGCCGCGGTGCAGAGTTTTCTCGCTCGTTGCCTCTCTCCTCCACTCCAACTCTTGGAAACTAGCAGCGGTGACAGATCATACAGATGGGCCAACAGCCAGGTCGCAGCCCTGCCAGCCGTCGATCTTCATTCTCTCCGCGGATCCTTGTCACCTTTGTTGGCCTTTCCCCTGGCTCCCTCACCCCTTGCCACATGTTGCTCAGGCACAGGGCAGGGCCCTCACTCCAGCCGCTCACACAGGCTTTGAAACCGCCCAGTGACAGCCCCGGATGGACCAGTCGTTTCCCAGGTTTGCCAGGCTCTTGAGTGTGTGCGTCTTCGGGTCCCTGACTAATGCACCGTGCCTGGCTCAGAACCAGGGCAGGACTCATCATCTGGGCGCCCCCAAGCCACGCCTAGGCAGATCTCGGTTTAGCCAGGACTTTGAGTGAGCCATTTTCATTGCCAGGGGCGGCGCCATAGGTACAAGGCCAGCCAAGACGCCAGGAAACGCCACGGACAAACCACGTCTCGACGACGACTGGCCAGCTGCGGCTTGCATCCATGTGATTCTCACCCCAACCCGCCCATCCATCCCATCGGCCCCCAGCCGGTCGGGATCTTTCTGGTTTCGCCTTTGACGCTGACATCTGCGTCGGGTCCTTTGTCGTCCTACAGAAGCTGGGCTAGCAGTTCCTTCCCCCAGAGAACCCCAGAGATGCTCCCCTTGCCTATCCCCATCGACCTATATAAGGTCGGGGTCTTCACCCCAAACCATTCTTCTTTTTCTCTCACCACTATCCACACATTCCCTTGATATCCGCTTGATATCCCTTCCTTTCTTCACTCTTCTTTGACACTCCCTCGGCTGGCCGTCGCCAAACCCAGAACAGATCCGTGATCAGTCTTTTACCACTCTGTTATACACTCCTTCCTCATCGCCGCGCGTTGAGAACAACTGTCGAGCCAGTCTCTAGACAACCACAAGTTCAAACAACTTACACTTCACCCATACAAACTTTCACCAACCACCAAGACCTACAAGATGTTTGCCTCTTTCACCGCTATCCTTGCCGCCGCTTCGGCCACCATGGTCTCGGCCGCCGCCATCGTCCCTCGCGGCTCCGGCACCGCCAGCATGACTCCCCACGACCAGTACTCCAGCAGCATTGGTGTCCTCGGCTGCAAGATCCGAACTGACCGCGTTGCCTACTGGCCCGGTTCTGTTGGCTGCGACGATATCTGCGTCAAGGTCTCCCACGCCGGCCGCAAGGTTTACCTCCTCCGTATCGACCAGTCCGGCGGTGCCCACGACATGTCCTACGACGCCTGGAACTACCTTGGCTTCGGCAAGTCTGCCACTGAGGACCCTCAGCAGGGCGGTGGTATCAACATGGAGTACGAGACCGTCCACGCCAGCAAGTGCGCTCATCTGCTCCAAGACGGCAAGCTGCCCCTCTCGGCTTCCAACAGCATGAACTACGTCGCCTCGTGTATCGCCGAGCCCAACAGCTGGGTCGCCAAGAACTACCGCCTTTACAACATCATGGACCCCGTCTGCAAGTGGGGTGTTGAGGAGCACTGCACTCTCGACCTCGCTGTTTCCAACCAGCCCAAGTGCCCCAGCGGCCTCGGCGCTACCGCGAAGCTCAACCTCAAGGTCTCCAACATTGTCTACGGCACCGGCAAGAAGGTCCAGGCCCTGTAGAGCAGGGATACCCTACCACCACCACCACCACCAACACGCCGCCCTAGGATGGGGGCGTACCAATCGCTATGAATGAAATGAAACGACAGGACGATATCAACCAGACGGAACGCATTTGCTTTCTTCACTTCTCAGTATATAGTTACAATCAAACAAGCCCACAGACAAGTGGCATTTGATGACTTTCACATGCTGGTTCCTTGGCGTTTGAACTGTGACATTGAGTGATATTAAGTATTGACACTGTGGTGTTTTCGCTTGTGTTTGGTGTAAGCCAGGTAGGATTGTGCCTTGCAGATGTCGGCTGTCGGTTGTTTCTCCCCAGCCAGCGAATCGCATGGATGTGATGGAGAATACTAGGGCAGCACTGCAGGCATTTTGATGTGAAGGCGGGCCCTGACAGCACATCCCGGCCAAGACGCTGGGCGAGCGTCTTTGTGGAAGCAGCCCAAGGTTGGCCAACCGCCTGTATCCACCATTCCAGGAACAAAGGCTCCTAGCTGGTCTACCCATCTGCACAATTCCTCCGCCGCGCGCCTTTTGAAACCACCGTCCTCTATTTTTTGTTTGTTTATTCTCGTCGATCTGCTTTGTTGTTCATGCATCTGGGTCCCAGTGCGCCGCCGTGGCTGTTGGGCTGACGCCCGCCCGACGGGAGGCGGATTCAGAAAGTGGGCTTTACTTTCTTGGCGGGCCAACGCTTAAGTTAATCTACACTTTGGGGGATGAATGTGGATGAAACGGCGACGAACGGTAAATCAGCTGAGATGGAGGTTGAGGACGAGAGAAAATGCCCTGTCAGCACGGGGAGTCATAGAAAAGATCGACAGTATTTGTTGTTGGGCGTTGGGATCTCTTTTGTTAGAGCCAAGGTTAGTTCCTAGCGGCAGTAATCGGATGTGGTTCTAGGCCTCCAAACGGGGGACCTGGGGAAGGCCTGGCCAAAGCGCCCACTCTGGATGAAACTCGCAATGGGCTGATGGGTTGAGCAGAAGATGGGACCATCGATCGGACGGTCACATGTTTTGTGCGGCAGGGTCTGACGGCGGCGACAGTTCGAGCGGGTAGCGAATTGGAATAGTGAGATGGCTGTTATAGAGGGGTAGCCCTCAGCGTTTAATTGCATGCGCATGCAGGCTGCGCATCCACTGGACGTGGATTGTCGAGGGTAATACTGAGTTATTTTGGTATGTTGAGCTCGGGGTATGTTGCTTGCGTTGGTCGATATTGCCCTGACCTTGTCTTGCTTCCAAGTCCTGACATCGAAGCCTGTCGTTGGTGTGGCCATGCCATGTCAGTTAATATTTAGGTTTGATCCTTTCAAGGTATGACCTTGCTTCACGTCCAGTGAGAGTGCATGGGGACTTTTGAAGCACCTTGATTGCGTGCATCGCTTGGTTGACTTCTCTATGAGGAGTGACGTGAGGATGATATAACGGCATGCCGTTGGCCACATTGGGTCGTCCGAGGCCTGTTCTCACCGCCGACTCGGCAGGAATTAAAAAGACCCAATGCAAAGTAGAGCAATTCGCACATGAATGTATCCATCTCCTTGATTGCCTATATTTACCCCGAGTATTGAGTGCTGGCATGACTGTAGGTATGCATCGTTTCAATCGCAGCAGTGCCGGGTTTCTACCTGATTCCAGAGCCAAACCCCCCCCCCCCCCCCGAAACTTCGACGTTATACGTGATTTCCTAGAAGTAAAGACAAGTCCTAATGATCCCCCGCTCTATATTGCTGCTCCTCATCCGACTCCCAATCAAGCTGTCAAACGATCGCGGCGACAGCTTCATCGGTAGGAAAAATTCAAATCCAACAGTGAGTTCATTTGACTCTTCAAAAGCAGATCCTAGATCTGGTCACCCTGCTGCTGTAGTGCACAGTGAGTTTGCCCGCAATACAGGCCTGCCTACCTACTCACCTACCTAAGCAACTAGAGTTACGACCAGGGACAACAATTGCACCGGGTTGTTGTACGCCAATTACCACCATTACTTCTATACAAGTGAGTGTGGTTATCCGACTTATGACGCCCTGAGAATACCCAAGAGACTTCTCCTTGAGGACTGTTGGTGGTTAATGGGACTACATGCCTGGAAGGAAAATGAAGGTATTTCACGAATCAATGGGCTAAAAACATTGATGAACACCACACGACACAACTGCGTAACTAATGGATTCGGAGCCATCACTCCAAAATACACGGCTGTTTTACTGAATCCTTAGAAATGAGAGTCTCCTCAGTCAAGATTTCTCCCATCTAATCATGAGTAATGACGAGTCAGCAACCGATTGGGAATTGCTGACTGATCACGCGCACGGGCTGGGGTGAGTTAGACGCTTCGAGAGTGGGGATGGAAATTCTGTCGACGTCGGCGAGGTTCCAGCGAACGGACACGGCGCGGACCTCGGCGTGCCCGCAGCGAACAAGCACTGAATTACAGCGAGTCCAACCCATTTATAGCGGTCCCAGCAGGCCCGGCAACCCCAGACCACCGAGTCTTCCGTTGATCCAAACCGCGTGCGCGGGAAGGGAACAGATGACTAATGCTGGGCGGATGGCCTGCGCAACCGCAAAACCCCACTAAATCTATCGAGCAATGGTCCCGCAAACTATCGCCATCGCTGCGCTTCTGGTTGCTCATCCATCACTTGCGTTTTGTCTCAACCTGTCTTGGCTCCATTGGAAAGTGCTTTTGGCCATTGCGTTACACTTTACTCACGGCTACTCTCTGCCTGCGACCTAACTCTTTCCTCGGCCTTTGATTCTGACTCTCCCACTGTCCAATGCGCATCTAGCGACCGACCGACGTCCACCTCCGCCTGTACGTGACGACCCCCGATTGCGGCGCCGGCAGGGAATCATGCCCGCAGATGCCATGACGGACTCCCCAGCAGGCTCGGCTCAGCTGCCCTCCTTCTATTCCCCTCGATCCAAAGCCGCCGACGCTTCGGATTCTCACGATGGCGACGAGAATGCGCAGCGCCAACAGCCCATAGACGACTTGTCCCTTTCCCCCGCCGCGACCCCCGAAACCCCCGCCGGCACTACTCTGCCGCCCCCGCCGTCGCTGCTCTCCCCCGCCTTCACGCCGCCCGCAACGCCGGGAACCGCAACACCCACCACCGCTGGGCCTCGCGGCGTTCCGGTCGACAGCTCAATTGATTCAGGTGGCTGTGGACATAAGCGACCTCGGTTGTTGGAAACACTACCTGAGGTGCAATGTATTGTGCGCGCCCGCATTCCCACTGTTGCTGGCACCGAGATGTTCCTCCACCTTTACAGTAACAATGTCGATAAAAAGGAGCATCTTGCAATTGTCTTTGGGAACGATATACGGAGCCAGAGCCTTGATGCGCCCCGCGAGGGCGAGACGGAGATGGACCGCATGGTGCGCGGCGCATACACTGGCAGGTTGTTTCCAGGCCGGACGACGAGCGGCATGGGTGCGGGAGCGGCCCAAGGAGAGCAAGTCCAGGCACCTCAAGCTCCCTTGGTGAGGATTCACTCCGAATGTTACACGGGCGAGACTGCCTGGTCAGCCCGATGTGACTGCGGCGAGCAGCTGGATGAAGCCGCGCGCCTCATGAGTCTTCCCAGCAACGCAAGCGGCGGCATTATCATCTATTTGCGGCAGGAGGGCCGTGGCATCGGCCTCGGCGAGAAGCTCAAGGCATACAATCTCCAGGATCTGGGCTCCGATACCGTCGAGGCGAACTTGCTCCTGAGACACCCTGCCGATGCGCGTAGTTATGGACTTGCCACGGCGATGCTGCTGGATCTCGGTCAGAAGGACGTGCGTCTTCTGACCAACAACCCTGAAAAGATCCGTGCCGTCGAGGGACCGAATCGGGAGGTTGTGGTCAAGGAGCGTGTGGCCATGGTGCCGCTTTCGTGGAAGGGTCGGGGTGGCTTCCGGAGCCAAGAGGTCGAAGGTTACCTCAAGACCAAGGTAAGTCTGCATTATTGAGTCCGAGTCTTAGAGAACATCAACTAACAGTGTGATAGATTGAGAAAATGGGTCATATGTTGGATATGGGTGGACTATCTTGATAGCAGAGCCGAGTACAGTTAGGCGGTACCTAAAATATATCAGAGAGGAGGGAGGGAGGCATGTTGGATCAGCATTACACACATGATTGGAGTTTGTTGTTGTTTTGGAGTGCTCGACGGCGTTATGGCGGAAGTTCTGATGGGTCTGTAGATAAAACCCGATATACCTACCTTTACTACTGTGAACTCCTTGAAGTATCCGGTGAAGGGGCCATTCCGGTGTGGTTGTCTTTTGCATTCGCTTGTGGGATGTTATGAGCTGGTTTTTAGCTTTGATATATGAAAGACTCGTTCGGGATAAATTTATCTCAGAAATCACACATTATCGAGGCTCTCCTTGCTTGTCCTTCGAAGACTATATTCCCTAGTAAATTAACCTGCCTCTAGACTACGTTCATGCCGATTTCGGTTGGGTGCACACATAGAAGTGGTCGTGTGCTCAAATGACGTTGCGCTTGCCTTGATGTCGAAATTTTAGTGGAGAGACCCTGTAACGTTGTGCGCTAGTGGCTCCTCTGTTCCTCCTAGGCGGGTGCCGGCAGGTGCAGGATTTCAGTTTCCCGTCGCTAGCACTTTCACGCGTCGAGCTTCACTCTGCCAAACTTATTTTTTCCCCTGCATTTCCCCCGCGTGCCTATCTCAGAACACCGCTTCTCCTTCACTTCTTTTCCTCAAGTATGCGATCATAGAAATCGACCCGCCACAATGTCATCCCAGGGCATTCGCCTGCGCCTCGTCATTCGCAGGCACGCGGTCCCTGAGCTGAAGCTCGTCTGGCCCTGCGTCGCCTCTGAGGACCTCACCGTCGCAAAGCTCCTCGCCCAGGTCAACGAGGTAGTGCCGCTCGAGAGCGGGGATTGGGGCCTCGAGGACTACGCTGTTGAGCTAGCCGACGGCAAGGGAGGTAGTTTCGAATGTTTGCACTTCCAACAGGTTGGGAGGATCTTGAAGGAGGATGATGAGGTCTTGTATGTTTTCTCTTTTCTCTCCCCCCTCTCTCCCACTTGGTGCACAGCTGTTCTGACTTGGGGATAGGATTCGATCACTTCTTACCGAAGACCTGAGACGACGAAGATTAAGCGGACGAACCCAAATTTCCTACGATGGGAAGCACCTCATCGATGGCCTGCCTTTCGGAAGACCTTGGCTGAGAGTCCCTCGGGATCGGCCCGCTCTTGACCTACCTCCACGAAAGCGAGCTCGGATTGAATATGACATCGAGGAGGATGAAGACAACGAAGACGACGAGGATGACGAGTCCTTCAGAGACGAAGAAGCAGAGGAAGAAGAAGATGAACAACAAGAACAGCTCATGTTAGAAGGCCCGGAGTCGTTTGACGTGGATGAGCCTAGCAGTGTTGGCATACAGGCATTATTCGACGATGCTGACCGGGATGCCGACAACGAAGACGAAGACGATCTCGATGGCGACGACAACGATGACGACTTTCTCCCGGGCAGGGACGCTGATAGCAGTGCTGATGAAGAGGATGATGTTAATCTCGAGGAGGAGCTGCGAGTTCTACAGCAAGACAACGCCGTCATAGGAGACAACCCGGAAACAGAGCTTCTGGAGTTTGATCCCAGTGAGGACGAAGCTTCCCCTGCAGGTCTTCTTACGGCTCAAGATCTCGACCTCTCATCGCTGGACCACATCACCACTCTTCGATCGGCATTCCCACTCACATCTGTGTCCGCCATCCATAACGAGTTGCTCCGCCAAAGCAGGAATCTGAGGGCGACGTTTCAGGCACTCGCCAAATCCAACGAGCCGGTCATCAGCTTTGACGAGATGATGGATCGAGCATTGACTTTCCCTGACTTCCCTCAACCAACTCTCCTCAGCCAAGGAAACTCGTTACTCGCAAGCCTCAATGCCCGAGATCTTGGAAGCCCGGATCCAGGAGGGCTCAGTGAACCCACACGGCCCATGATAGAAGAAGTAGAGAGTATCGACACTCCTGCTGCGGAGGTTTTGGAAACCGAGGTTACGACGACCGAAACTCTTAACATCAGCCGGTCCACCGATATGGAAGATGAGGCGGGTGGCGAGAATGCATCCAGCAGCGGCAGCTCGGACGAGGACGAGGAGTCAAGTTCCGACAGCGACTCTGATAGCGACTCCGACAGCGACTCCGACAGCGACTCCGGCAGCGACTCTGACCAGGCGATGGATAGCCCATCTGGGTCCGATTCCAGTGATTCTAGTGATTCGAGCGGTTCCGACTCTGATTCTGACGGGAGTGAAGATGGTGCCGATATCGATCATTCAGCAGAACGTCCCGATAACGAGAGCGACGATTCTAACGAATCTGACTCCAGCAGCTCAGGCGACGATTCCGACTCCTTGTCAGAACCGGAGGAGATTCCCTCAAAGAAATCTCTGGCACCCATAGTCACCGAGACTGTCAAGACTGTCTCCGTTGTGGCTTCCACACAAACTTCAGTGGCCCCCGTTGCTCCCGGCTGTGGTCTGAGCAAAACACAGAAGCGAAATGCTCGGAGACGAGAGGCAAAGCGGCTTAAGGAATCAAATGGCTCTCAAGTGCAACCGTCGTCTATTACCGAAGTCGAGGGCGAGGAATCAGAGCTGCTTGCTCGAAAAAAAGCTCTTCTTCTCAGTATGGCGGGCGGCGAAACTCCTGAGAAGGCGAAACCAGAGCAGCAGGCCGTTCTCGGTAACACAGAGGAACCTCCTCAAGAGACGCCTGCAGAAGAAATACTCCAGGATGTGACCCCAGCCACTGAACCTCCTAGCACCGAATCCACCTCGCAGCGCCGCATGAAGGTCGACATGGGTGCTGGGCGCAGACTTTTGTTTGGCGCCCTCGGGCTCAAGAACCCAAAGTCGAAAGCCGACGAGGACAAGCTTCGGAAGAATCTGATGAAAGACGTACGGCCATTGGAGAACCATCGAATCCAGGATAGCCCGAAGGCCAATGGAGCTAAAGATGCCGAGCCAGTGCAACCCGAAGAAGACCCTGACGCTTGGCGAGAAAAGATCATATACCGTGGTGTGGAATGCTGTCAAGAGGGAATGGTTCTTACCGACCCACCGTTTCCCTTTGTGCAACGTTGGGATCCCCAGCAGCAATACGGAATCATGAGGAAGAGGAAGAGGGACTCGCAACAGTTTTACGATGGCAGCTACTATGAGGAAGACTCCCAATGGAACGAGAACGGCGCCGAATGGGACGATGGCAACCAGAAAAAGAAGAAGAAGAAGTCAAAGAAGCGCAAGGGCAAGGCCAACCACGAGGATGAAGGGGTCGACAGCTCGTTGGGAGGAAATGAGGATAATGCTGATGCGGACGTCGTTCTCAACTATGACGACCCGCCAGCGAAGACCCTTGCAGAAGGCAGCCAGCTCACAGACGTGGACGACCTGCCGGGCCTACCGTCGGATCTATCTAGTCTCCTCGCCCTGAATTTTGACGACGTGAAACCGGGTATGGTGGTCACCTGGAAGCAGTTGCTTATGTCCAAGGCCACAAACTGGCAGCCCCAGATCGCGTCACTCACGGGATTGGTCTTGTCCGTCAGTGACGATGCTTCGCTGCATGTCCTGCTTGCCAAAAGAGATCGTGAAGAGAGCGACAAGGTGTACGATGAGCATACCGGGAAGCGAATATACCACAAATTCGAGGCCCCGGATCCCGATTCAGATGACGAGAACGAAGACACCGGACGGCGGGATGTGGCCTGGGGAGAAATGACTGAAGCGAAACTGCTACAACCAGCACCCGCATCCGACTCGCCGACGACGCCCGCAAATGGGGTCTTGGCCCAAGTGGTCGAGAGCGCTCCTGCGAAGGATTCCATCGCGGACAATAAGGTTAGCAAGAAAATCGACAATGACGAGACTGTGGCTGAGGAGTTAGATACGCAGAAAGTGATGGTGGGGATAGAGGCCGACCTGAGGGACCTGGAAGCAGCCAAGACTACGGAAAACAACAAGTTGACCCCTAATCCATCCGGACAGGTCCCGCCACGCTCTGAACTGGCCGCCTCTGCGAATGCCACGCCAAACATCGCTATCCCCAGTACGAATTCGCCAACCGACAGTATTAACAGCCCAAGTCAGCAACTCCAGGAGATGTCCCAGATGGCTGTGGTTCTAGACACAGCGACGCACGATGTTGCTTCTGAGGAGCATAATGAGTCTGATGTCAATGAAGCAGCCGAGGAGGGGGACTCTATGGAAATGGACATGGATACTTCGGACCCAATACCCATGGACGACTCCGTATTGGATTCAGTGATTCTCGACAGCATGCCGTCGCTTGGTCTTTCTTTGCAACCATCGGAGGCGAAGGATGCCCGCCCATCCCCTTTGGTCGACTACTCAGCTCTCGCAGTACCGTCATCAGTTTGTAGCGTTCACAGCGGACGGCAACCCCCGTCAGATTATGGTATGGAAGAGCCTCATGAGGAGCATATTTTAGATTCTGGAATGGCAGAAACAACGTCTCGCGAACATGAGACGACTCCAAACCCACAGGATGCCGAAGCCGCAGATGCAGGCTCGAGGGGCAGCAGTCCGTTCCCGTCGTTAGAAGAGATCTTTCACACAGCAGCCACGTCGAGACACACGCAGAGCTCTGCGAAATCGACGCAATTGTCAGCACTTTCCTCTCTAAAACCCAGTGCGAAACAGGACCCTGAGTACGAAGAGGCGATGCGCAAGCTGGATGAGGGTGAGGAGGAATCGGACCTGTCATCGGACAAGAACAAGTCAATCCGGAGCTTGCTTCCAAATGTAACGCAGCCTGAAGCCTCGGGGAGTCTCCCTCAGCTGCTTTCGCCCAAGTTGGAGACGCCGAAGAGGCTGGTTCTCAAAAAAGAAACGTCGTTGGAAGCGACACCCAAGAAGTTTACACGATTCCGGCAAGATGAGAGCGCATCACCCTTTAGGGTTCCAGAAGGGAGCCAGGTCATCACGCTCAGCTCCAGCCCTGTATCCTCACAGTTTGCAGAGGATTACGCGCAAGACAGCGATGACGAGACCTACAAGGAGAGCCCTTTGCCAGATCTCCCAGGCTTGGGACGAAAGAGTACCGGGGATGTAACGCGACGGGAGACAAGGAGCCGTGTGAAGAGCGTACCACCAACAGCGAACAGAACGGCGCGGACTGTGTTAGGTCGCGGCCGAACGTTCTTGCCACCAGCGATGAACGCCAACGCGAGCGCGGTCAGTCAGATCAAGGCGCGGAGGAAGACTAGCGGGAGGTTTTGAGGCACGACTCGGCTTGACGGCTATATCCAGATGCATGCGTGGTCATGATTGTTGCTTTTCTTTTTGTTCTTATGTGCATATACATTGCTACGTCTTTCAGGCAGCGAGGCGAAGATACCAACCTATGTATTGATTAACCTGTTCGATGGCGAGACGGAGGGAGAACTTGGCGTCGGCCATGGCTGAGACGACGACGAGACGGTTGGCTAAGATGCAAGTGAACGAAAGAAGATACTGCAGATCTCGAGTTGACGGTGGCAAAGAACAAATCTAAAGTGTTTCACGTCTCGGATGACTGTTCCTTTCCGCTTTGCTGTAGCGGTAGCGTGTGCCTCGCCTCACATCCCCAGCTTCACGTCCAACACACGCCAGCCAACCAAAGCCACCACCTCCACCACGGCCGGATGCCCACCCACCCGCAGAATCGGCGAACCCCACCCCGCCGATTGGGTCACGCAGCCACCGACCGGCAGTCATGATGAGGATAGCGCAGGAAGCCGTTTCTTCACTATGACGCCCTGGATATGTGGTTTTGGGTGCGTCACGGGGAAATGGAGGGGACGCATGATAAAGAGTGTCGCGTGGTATGTGTGGGATGGCGAGCTGGGGCTTGAGGACTGCGTTTTCTTGTTCTCTCGTTTCTTGTGTATATTAGTCTTTGTTCCTGTCTTTCTTTCTTTGAGGCTTTGTGCTGGTGGCTCTTTGTTCATCCGAGAAGCCAACGAGCAAAACGCTGTAAGAACTATTGTTCCATCATCACCACGACGTATATTATATCACATATTTTCCAACCAGCTGTCTTGCTTCAGTACTCCCCTCTTACTGGATTCATCAAAGATACAGCACTTTATTTACGTCGTCATCGCTTGGATAATTAATCACCACATACATATTCGACCTCGTCAAAACCTCACAATGAAGCTACCCTACACCCTCATCGCCATGTACTTGGCAAGCATCACAGCCGCCCTACCAGCAACAACCACGCCGGCGACACCAACCACAACACCCGCGCAAGACGCACCCTCACCCACGGACCCAACCATCCAGCACTCGGGCCACCTACGGCCCCGACAGTCCAACCCGGAAGACGACCCGCCGCCGTACGAAGCCATCGTCACCGCGGCGCCGACGCAGGACGAGGCGCTGGCCAGCCTGGGATACTACCAGACGACGTACTACGAGTGTCGCACGCGGGGCGGCAAGGAGCATTGCGGGTGGCATATACCCGTGTTGAAGGATAGTGCTGCGGCGGTGGAGAGGGGAGGCGTTTGGAGGGCTGGGGTTGCTGTTGGGGTTGCGTGGTGGATTGTAATGTGAGTGGATGGATTTTGATTTGGACATACATGGCATGGAGTTGGGAGATTGGCATAGACGTTTTGATACCCGCTGGCTGGCCAGCATCTTATGAAGATATGAAGCATACTTTTAAACCTATCGAGTTCTCCGGAAAACAGACGCCGTGATCATGTCCTTCACCTGCCAAATTAATAGTACGAAAGATAAAGCATAATCATACGTCACCGAGCAAAAACCAGACCGAGGAGCATTGTGGGATGTAATAATTTTTGGTCCGAAACCCGAAACACCTTTGATTTCATGCAAGTGTATTGAGGAAAGATCATGAAAGCCAAGCCCTCATTCCTCCTCGCTGAGTCCAGAATTCCACCGACAGGTCCCTCATGCCGAAGAAATGGACGCACCCGCATACCCGTGGCTGCAGAAGGCAAAACACCACAGCTCCCCCACCAATCCGAGGATATACATGGACGTGGTCGTTTATTTCTCCTTCTTCGCCTTGGCACCCTTGGTCTTCGCCGTTCCGCGGAGGGTCTTTTGTCGGTTCTTGCGCTGCTTGCCTGTGTGGTGGAAGAGACTATGTTAGCCAACTGCGGTTCCCCAGGGATGCAAAGACCAGATTCCTCCGAGACAATGTCCATCCAGGGATCATCGCTCGACAACGCTGCCATCATGGAGGGGTACGCACGTTGCTGTCTGCTGGCACGCTCGGTCTTGGTGGCAAGGCCAACACGGACCAATCGGTACTGAGGCTCGAACTTCTTCATGGCCTCGGGGGAGTCGTAGACCAGGGCGAAGCCGGTGGTCTTGCCGCCACCGAACTGGGTTCGCAGACCGAAGACGGAGATCTGGTCCTTCTGGGCCTTGTACAGGGCGCCGAGCTTCTCGCGGAGCTCATCCTTGGCGATGTTGGCACGGTTGGGGTGGAGGATGTCACTGTACGCAAGTCGCGTCAATCAGCCCAAGTTCTTTTTGTCAATCGTCGACGCCATTCCTCCACCGCAGCTCTCTCCCATCCCCGAATCTTATTCTCCCCAGGCAGACGTGGTCCTGTTTCGTAGATGCAAAGGCACATTTCGCGTGTCGGAGTCGTTTGCCCGGGGGGAAGAGGGATGCAGAAGATTGGAGAAACAGCGATGGATGGCGGTGGGCGGGGGACGGCACTCACACGACCATCTGCTTGCGGCCCAGCAGAGGGTTGCGGATGAACTTGCGAGTTCGGAGGGTAACGGGGGTGTCCGCCATGGTTACGGTGTTGATGGTCTCTGGGTGTGTTGACGAGGGGAGAGACGGCGGTTGCGGTGGGTTGAGGTCGTTGGGTGAAGTTGTCGCGAGCCACGAAACTAGGCAGAGGAGCGAAAATTCCGATTCCCGTGTCGCTTAATTGGGTCCAACCCTAACAGATGTGTGGGATGGCTGCCCCAATTGTCAGGCTGCCACACAAACCAGGTTTTTCTTGGGAGATATCACGTGATTTGTGACCTGACCCCACCCGGCCTCGAAACGTCTTGAGCCGGTAAAGCTTCGGTCGAGACGATGAGCGATGTATGAGAAATTGTTAGTGAAGGAGACTCTGTTTGGCTCTGCATTACGATGGAGACTCCGAGTTCTTGGTGGGGAGATTACACTCTTTAATCCAATGTCGATTCTTATTGGTGTGGCTACTTCGAGGTGATCGTGACAGTCCAGTCAGCTTAAGAGAGCGTATATCAAACATCGACCCAGAGCACCACTGCATCAACTGACAACCATGTCATCCTCACCTACATGGACACGACAAGTCAACCGGTTCTGCAACCAATATTTGCAGCTAGAACCAGACTTGGACTTTCCCGACCCATCACTCCTCAAGACCCAGCTGGTTCAGGATAACCTCTATGCCAGACTGTTCGCCGATGGCGCCATTCAGTTCGCGCCTCCCCAGCGATACCAACTCCGGGTTTTCAAGGAACTTATGAAGCGAGTAGAGGCCAGTATCTCAGACTGGGAAGTGGATGTAAGTTCGGTGTCTTGTTGCACATTACACAAAGTGTACTGCATCCCGTGTCACCGTCGGTCTGACCGCAGTTAGGGTGTCTCTGATGAGTTGATGTCTGTTCTGTCTCTGCTCCTTGCAACACCTCTTGCCCCTGAGGCCACCTCTGTTCAACAGAAATGCTATGTTACCTACCATCTGTCCGCCCTTGCTGATCAGCAACCGGTGTCAGAAACGAAAGAGGTCCAGAAGCAACCTCACATTACTCTTCTTGAGAACCGCTCTCTCATCTCCGCGGCTGGAACCACAGGTCTGCGAACCTGGGAAGCCGCACTTCATCTCGGTTCATATCTCTGTCAGAATAGCTCCATTGTCAAGGACAAAAGAATCTTGGAGCTGGGTGCCGGTACTGGATACCTCTCTATCCTCTGCGCCAACTTCCTGGGCTCCACCCATGCCATTGCCTCGGACGGGTCTGACGATGTTATCAATAATCTCCCGGAAAACCTGTTCCTCAACGATCTCCAAGAGTCAGCTGCCGTGGTCCCGATGGAGGTCAAATGGGGTCACGCTCTCCTCGGCACAGAGGAAGACAAGTGGAACGGAGGCCGACCCGTGGATGTTGTGCTTGGCGCCGACATCACCTATGACCAAAGCGTAATACCCGCATTGGTCGGGACTCTCGGGGACATCTTCTCGCTGCACCTCGCGGTCGATGTGTACATTTCGGCAACTCAGCGTAACGAGAAAACCTTCCAGGTGTTTCTGGACCAGTGTCAGGTTAACGGCTTCGCCGTTGAGGACTTGCGGTTCGAGGTGCCTAGCCGTGCCACGCAAGAGGGGCCGTTTTACAATGACACGGTAGCCATCCGGATTTGCAAAGTGTCGAGATCGTGATACGAGAAACGAACGCCCCAGTTCTGCATTGCTGCCCCTGGTCTGATCCATCCGGGTGAGATCGCATTCGTGTGTCACTGCGGTCCAGCCAATGGAGCCGTGCGGATAATTCCCCAACATTCCAGTCCCCGACTCAGGCACGGGTAGCCACAGCAAAGTCTAGGCCCATTGCGATACACAAGAAACAAAAAAAGGGCGTTTGTATTATCGGGAAGGCCGACTGAACAAGATCCGGTCAAGCGAGTTCTACCCAGACGTTATTCCAGCACTACGCAACTCCAGTGCAATTCTGCATATCGGCAGCGAAACCATCATGCCACCCCTCCAGCAGTCAGATCATGACAACCTCACCCCGCATGTACCGTTTAGGTGCGTGCCACCACGAGCATCAGATGCCGAGTCGAGTCCCGAGACAGCTCGGGGTAGTTCGGGGTAGACCAGGCGATTGCGTGTTTAACACGATATGTGCTTCGGAATGGTATTGACGGTCATACCACTTGAGTTATCGTCGACGGGTCGGTGTCGGCAACGCGCTGCCGGCATGGCTCATTGATTGGCGCTTGTGCCTTGGGATCGCCAGCTTGGAAACTCAATCGACCAGACAATTGAACCTGGGAACCACACCCTAGCTGCCCATTCACGCGTGTCGAGACCCTACACATTCCTATCGTAGCTCCCCGCACCAGGAGCACGGTGCAGATGCCTGACGCCTCAAGAACCCTCCCAGTAGCCACAACTGCCTCTTCCCCTTGGAGGCTGCTGAGTTTCAGGATAGACGGTTCCAAAGGTTCACTCAAGTGTTCTCGAGCGGTCCCGATGAATAATTGGCCTCCCCACATAATATGTCACAAGTGGGCGCACAGCACGGAGTGTTCCCATCCTGGTCCCGTCAACGGGGTTTGGTGGGGCGGGTCGTGATGCCACACGAATATGAAGTCATGGAACCAACAAAGGCTGGGGTACGAATAGACGGAGGTCAGCCGCAACCAATGACCACGGGACCTGTAATGGTGGAGGGTGAGGCCAGACTGTTGAGAGCATCGAAGACCGATGATTCAAGCAGTGCAACACTGGGAGAGCGGCGTGGAGTGACGGGAAGGCATGCCAGGTTCTGTAAGGCACCGCGCATCCTGATCGACAGCTTGCACGTAATGGAATGATGATGATGGCCACCAAGCAGGTATGGGTGAATGGCGAAGAGCCGTGTCTGCGAACGGGAAACCCATACGACCCCAGGTTCGATGAGGCACAATTGCAAGAGTCCGGTGACGGGTAGGTTTGGCGTTCGTCTTGGCCCTGACCAGCGTTAGAGCTTGAGGATTTGGCGCTGTGGTGAGCTTGTCGTCATGATGTCTTGGGAGACAAAAGTCCATGGCGTAATGCGCATAAAGGAACAGGATTTGACCACACTAGTCCCTACCACAACAGTTACTGGTACACAGGGTGTAAATCACCAACAAGTGCGAGAAATCAGATTTCATAGTAGCGTGCGCATTGCTCATTAATTGTGCGCGTGCTATCCTCGTCCGCCGCTCTCCGGATGGGGAGCCGCGATGACGGCGTGGAGAGCTAGGGAATTGGAGGAGCACAGTCTCGCGGATCCTGGCCCGAGCCTTGAACCCAAGCTTCTCCGTCTGGCCAACGAACGTCGTCCAGAAAGGGACTTTGTCGACCCCGGACCCCTGTGCAGTTAGACTGGGGGAATGAACATCGTAGGGGGAGGAGAGAGGAGGAGCGGGTGCCATGTTTCGGGACTTGTAGCGGTCATCTTCAGACATCATACTGTACGCTCAATTCTGGGGTTGTCTTTCTATCTGACGTAGGCGGTGGGTGGTGCTTGAGGGATGAACATGTCACGTTGTTTCGAGTCGGTGGGTTGGTGTCGGGAGTTGATGTCATGCATTTCTGTATGATGCAGTGGAGTTTTGCAGGGTGGAGTTGGCGGACGGGGGTTTACGAAGACTGGGTACGAATAGACGAGATGAAGGTATTTTGAGCTTCCCGTTGTAGAGTGTACCGACCACATCGTACGAACAGACCAAAAGGTCGCCCCGAGGCTCGCTTAATCATGGTGATTGCTCGGGTTTCCCATTCTTGTTACTCGTTACCGTTCATACGAACTCGTGGACGGACCGGGCTGCGGGTTGCGTTGCTCCATTCTTAGATTACGGGCCGGTGCTTATACAGGGGGATTGATTGATCGATTGATGAGTGAAGGAGGGGGAGCAGCAGCAAAGCAAATCATCGAGAGCTCTTCTTCTTTTCTTCCGAACTCCGAGCTACGACCAGTTTGCGCGTCAAACAGGTGATGCCCTGCGCTGTCACGAAAGCCGTCATCCCGCAACGCAGGGGACTCGTCCATCGTTCAATCAATCACCCCACGATAGATAGCCTGCCGGTCTCGTGCTGCTTATCAGCAGTTTCGCTCTTCAGCACAACTCCCGCCCATAGCCGCGCAAGATGGCACTAGGGGCCAAGCTTTTCTGGCGGGTGCTGATCCTACCCTTGCTGCCTTATCCATTGGCGTGCAGTTTTTGTTCTTGGAGTGGTGTAGTGCCAGCGCGTGTGTGTGGTGCTGAATTTCCCTGCCCTGTGCGGACCTTAGCTTGGAGCTGGAGAGGCGGTATGAATTGGTTGGAAGAGGCATTTGTACGATTACCGTTCCCACCCACCCACTGCAACGTAGGGCAGGCCTACACCGCGCGACTGGGTGTACTACACTACGATATGGCCTCACGACACACTTACAACCCTCACAGCTCTTCACCGGCTGCACTTGTCTAATCTTTGACAATCGCCGCTGCGGCACGTGGTGCTCAGACGCCCTGTCGAGTTGCCAGCTGGCTGCTGTGAGCGTGTGGCCTAGCTGCAGCTCCGAGCCCGCTAACAAGCTGCTAATTACTGTCCGGATAGCATTGCGTTGCATTTGCCCCATTATCCGTTCTCCGTGCCCATTCTCCATTCCAGCAATGCCGCTTGGTTCCATCGTGCCCACAGGTTCGGTTACACCCAAGGCCTAGATGCGGCATGCAACAGCTTCTTGGTTGAAGCCTCCTGAGTCTGGCCACGACCCCTCTCGGCAGTCAAAAGACAGCCGGCGATACAAGCCTCAATCGTCGCTCCTCGCCGAATCGACGGCCTCCTCCGCCCCCTCTTGGGCTTAGTCCAAGGAGGCGGGAGAGGGAGCATTACATATTCTCCCTTTTTTGCCTTTGGCGCCAGCAACCCACACACAACTGCGAACTTGACCGCCACCCTGGACTAAAACAGCATGGCTGCACTTTGCCTTACAAACATCCCCAGGAGCAAAGCAGAAACAGAAACGCAAAGGCTGGATCGGATTCCAATGGACGCATCCAACACGCACCACCAGTTACAAGGAACGAAGGACCCATCCCATCCCAAGATTAGAACGATAGCGCTAACAAGCCCACCCGTCTGTTCCTGGTTAAACCTCGTATCTTGCCAAGGGTAAGCAGCCAGTCAACCGGGAGAATCGACTGCGAGGACTGACCAGGGGGTGACGGCGAGGAGATGAAATAGAGTGATTATCTTCATACATGACCCGGATACAGCAGCGGGCACACAAAAGAAGAGAGGCAATCACGAACGTCGCTGGCACCTATTGCGTGAGCAACGAGCCACACAGCGCTATTATTACCATTGCTGCTAACGGACTAATGTACGCGTGCACTGGCCACTGCGTAGCAGTGGGCGGTTGTCCACAATCCACACCGGGTACGGGGCCCAAAGACAGGAAGAGGAGGTGGAGACGGATGAGGGATGGCTTCAAAAGATGATGTGCGCAGCACGAACAAGAGCAAAAAATACTGTAAAAAAAAAAGGACGAAGCCGGTCGGTCGCATCGAGATGAATCCACCCGAAGCTTGTGCCATCATCCATGGCATCGGGCTGATCCATGGCTGTGATCGCTTGTTGCTTGTTCATCCCCTCTGCCACAGAGTGCGCCACACACATAATTACACCAAATTACACCACACATACGCACACCCACCGGCAGCAGTGCGCACCCACCACCCTCACAGAGAACCACACACCCCCCCTTTCTTGACAAGTCAAGACAGCCAGACCAGCAAGGCACAAAATGGTACTCTGGGCGGGCGTGGAGCTATTCCTACGGGGGGTACCGTGGTACCCAAACGCCCCCAGTCCCCCCCAAATCCCCAATCCCCCGTCCCATCGCTATCGTGTTGCCCGTGCTGACTCGCTGTTGGACCGTCATTTCCCTGGCCTGGCCTTGCTCCTAGCACCGGGAACCTTGCCTTGCTTGTCCAGTGTGAAGGGGGCCCTGTTCCATCCATACGTTCTCGCGGAGATACATATAATCAATTGCTGACCCCTCCCTCCGACGAAACTGCTCCTCACAATTAGAGTCTCCTCTGAATTCCGGATCAACCCTCCACCACCAAAACTACCAACTCACCAGTCCGCCACCACCCTCAGTCTACATATACCACACATCACCCACTGCAGCCCTCCACGTCTGTGTCTGCTGTCTTATCTCTTCGTGCTGGAAAACCTGCTTCAAACAAAGGCCCCTTCCCCCCCCGCCCCGGTAGTCTTCACCAGCCACACACACGTTGCGTGTCCTAGCTCGCACATTGGCCCCAATCATACGCAATTCGCCTCCGGATTCAACCCGCCAAAAAACCGCCGCTTGCACACCCACCCGGCTATTCGATACTCCTCGTCGACGTCACAAAATAAAAGCGACGATATAAAAACTGGAAAAATCGGCTCCTCCCCCTCGCAATTACCGCAACTTCAACCTTCCTCGCTCGTCGTTCCGTCTTCAAAGTCGTAATTGCTTCCGATGGTCTCGTCATTAGACGTGAGACCCCACCTCTTCGCCGGGCAAAGCCGACCTACATCTAAGCCGTCGTCGACACCGAACAACATCAGCATCACAGTTACCGCTACTTCGCCCTCTACTCTCCCCATGCCCAAGATGGCCGCCACAAGCATTCACAGCTTCGTCCTCGAGCAATACATCCTCCTGCAGGAGCAACATCAGGAGCTCTCCAGTCACCTCGACCAGATCCGGCCCCAGATGGGCGGTCGCACCCGGTCCTCCCAATCAACACCTTCGTCCTCACCCACGCGATCGTCCTCGTCCTCATCCTCGTCATCGTCCTCGGTCCCCTCCTCACCGAAGCGACACTCCCGAAGCAGTGAGCGCCGACATCGCTCCCATGCCCGGTGCAGCGGCTGGGAAGATGCCCGTCGCGGCAACGAGCTCACCACCATCGTCGACGAGGAGACGCTCTGCGAGATCTCCGCCGAGGAGCAGCGCCTGTCCGACGTCAACGAGAGTATCAAGCGCGCATTAACCGAGCTGCTCAACTGCAGTACCGTCCGCAGCGACCGTTCATTCCGCATGTGGGTACAAACACGCCTGATGGAGACGGAAAAGGAGCTCCGGTCAGAACGACGGAGGAGAACTTCCAACGAATGAGTCTACAACCGATGCGACGCCTTGTAGTCCCTGGTATACACACCAGCGGCATTACCGGCAGCATCGCGCGAAAATACCTATTACTCTTTTAATCTTAATCCTCTCTTGCATCTTCGGCATCGGTAATGGCGTTTGGACGATGGTCCCCGACTGGACAAAGATGACCTCGGGGGTTTCTACTGGGATGGGGTTTACCTGAAAAAAAAGCATTGGTTCTCTGGATTAGAGAAATCTATCTTGTTGGGCGGCTATGGATTTTGCAGACGGACAGAACAGGACGTCGCCTTGCGTTGCCTGGGTTTTGGCGTCGCATGGGCATGGGCATGGCACGGCGCGGGTATGGCGCGAGCACTTTAACTTTCATTTCTACATTCTTGCACATTCTTACACCGGTTCTGGAAGCCAAGCCCGGGTGGGTTCGAGTCTATCATTACATTATTACCATCTCTTTGGGACTGCCCTTCGGGGACGCTGAACATTAGTCTTTCTTGGGTACTTAGCAGTAGCGGCTTCGGCCAAGACAACCTTCAAAGGATGCACAATATCTTCTATCACCTTTACAAAGCTTCGATTAATGCCGAATTACCTTTGGAATCCACACTCCACTCTCGATCCTATTGCTGAGACAATGCCCATCCACCGTCGGCGCACACGCGTTCGCGCAAGACCCGCAATCTTATACGTAATCGTCCCGGATTGATTGGGGAAATGAGTATCATTTCGCACCTTGGCCACCCATGTTCCAAAGGCTCATCACCTCCCGAGTCCTCACAGGGGTTCTGGTGACTTCGACCGGCCTAAGCTCAAGCCTTGCCAAGGGGCTTGGCGCCGGTTTTTCTTGATGCTGGGACAACACTTCTAGTCAGCCACTGATACGGAAAATTGCCGCTATCTGTGCGAATACTATGCTTGGCTTGCTGGAGGCGATGTTGTACGCAGCTAGAGCCGAGTACTGCAGATGGCGATAGTGGCAGAAAGTAAAAATGACTCGAGGGAGGTGACGTTTTCGTATTCAGCGGCTTAGACTGTGACTACTCCGTACGAAGTCCACTCTCAGCCACTGCGTCCTAACGATCAAAATAAACTCGCATTCAAGCCACAGCATTCCTCATCATGGCGAGAGATCACGTGATACAAAACTAAAATCCCTGTTTCGCCGCGTCTACTGGTAGGTAGGTCTACGCCACAAGCCGAGCCACCGACGCACCCCAGGCTCTGTGGCGGATGCGCCCATGCGTCACCTTTTGCAGCTTGGGTTCGCGCAAAGGTTACCTAGACTACACTTCACGACTCTCAACGCGACGATTTTACCTCGCACTAGAACCCCCGAGGCTTTCCAATCCATCGCATAGTGTCGCGGAATCACTAGGAACACACTCGAGACGTCACTCCGGCCTGGCGAGCGACAATGTCTGTCCTCTTGGAGACCACCGCAGGCGACATCGTCATCGACCTCTTGGTTGAGCACGCTCCAAAGCTTTGCGAAAAGTACGTTTCGATGCAAACCCCGCTGCTTCCCATCTAATCGCTGAACTGACAGATGATGTAGCTTCCTGAAGCTCTGCAAAGTCAAGTACTACAACTTCTCCCCGGTCCACTCCGTCCAGAAGAACTTCTCCTTCCAGACCGGTGATCCCCTCGGCCCGCTTGCCAAAGACTCAGATGGCGGCTCTTCGATATGGGGCCATGTCTCCGGCGACCCGTCCCAACGCACATTTCCCGCTTTCCTCCACCCGAAGCTGAAACATCTGGAGCGAGGCACCGTCAGCATGGCGACGGTGCCGCTCCCGTCCGACCCAGATACGAGGATGGCCGGGTCACAGTTCATCATCACGTTGGGCGAGGAGACGGACTTTTTGGATGGCAAGGCAGCCATCTTCGGCAAGGTCGTCGAGGGGTTCGATGCCTTGGAAAAGGTCAACGAGGCGATTGTCGACGACAAGGGCTACCCGCTCATCGATATCCGAATCAAACACACCGTGATCTTGGATGACCCCTATCCTGACCCACCGGGCTTGCGAGAACCAAGCTCGAGCCCGCCTCCCACCAGCGAACAACTCAAAACCGTCAGAATCGCGGACGAAGCGGCACTACATGCGGATGATGGTGTGGATGAGGCGGAGCTGGAGAGGAGACGACGAGATCGGGAAGCAAAGGCGCAGGCTCTCACTCTGGAAATGATGGGTGATTTGCCCTTTGCCGAAGTCAAGCCGCCGGAGAACGTACTCTTTGTGTGCAAACTGAACCCCGTGACTGGGGACGATGATTTGGAGCTCATCTTTGGTCGCTTTGGCAAGATCCTGAGTTGCGAAGTCATCAGAGATCAGAAAACTGGCGACAGCCTGCAATACGCATTTATCGAGTACGAGGACAAGGCATCTTGTGAGGGGGCATACTTTAAGATGCAAGGCGTTCTAATCGACGACCGACGCATCCACGTCGATTTCTCCCAGAGCGTCAGCAAATTGAGCGATGTCTGGAGAAAGGACGCTAATAATAAGCGGCGAGTGAATGCCAACACCGGTGGTTGGGGTGGTGTCAGGGAGCTGGAGAAGCGACGACAGTACCGAGACGAGGGCGAGCGGAGCACGGGGAATCACTACGGCATGGTCTATGGCAAGGAGGAGATGAAGGGACATCTTGAGCACAACGGCGGAGACCGGCAGAAAGAGGACGGACCTCCTCCGCGGCCTCCACAGCCCCAGGAGCCGGAGCCCACAAGGGAATATCCGAGCCGGAGCCGGAGTCCAAGACGGAGAGACGGGAGCCGCGATAGGTATAAGAAGCCGAGGGAAGAGTATCGAGGGGATAGGAGGGAATGGAACCGTCGAGATCGGGACCGAGATCACAGGGAACGCGGAGGCGATCGTGATAGGGATAGAAACAGGGACAGTGAACGGCGTGATCGAGATGACTACGGGCGACGGCCCAGGAGGTAAAAAGCAGGGACAAACGACCGGACCAGAAACAGCGTATCATGGATTTAATGACAGGCGAGCATATTGCGCCGTTTTACCATTTCTACACTCATTTCGAACTGAGGCTGCAAAGGTTCAGGGGCGTGAGGAGGGTGATATATTCAACAAGGACTGTTCATCATAGGGCGAAGGGGCAGAATCCAAACTCACAACGCTCTACCACACGGCGGGCAATTGGAAGACTGCTCGACAATTGGGGGGTCAATCCTGGATCGCTGTTGGCTGTTGAAATACTCTTGAAGCTGGGTTCTCCTCTCATTGTTCCAACTTCATTCCTTCACCGACCTTCATTAGCACGGTCATCGACTTACTAGGGCCTCCTCATTCGTCCATCTCTCAGCTCGACGACCAAGGTGCTCGTCACCTACTCGTCACTTCGGCTCACCAGGCCCTTGCTATCTCTTCTTTGCAGCCGGCCCGGTTTTGAGTTGATGATCGTTCTTTTTCCTCATTTCTAGGCGTTCGCATGCATGCGAGACAAGCCCGTTTGCTCCATGCATAGACTAGTCAACAACAATGGCACCGATACGAGCTCTCGCCTGGCCACCACTCGTCGTATCCCAACTACCCCAATCACAACTTGTCCGCTGCTCCGACCTGATCGTGATCCTTGGCCTAAAGTCTGAACAAGAACGGACACTGTGTCGTTACTCTCAGCGTGGCTCCACTCTCGATATTGCAACAACCCGAAGTACGAGACAGACGCCGTTGTGTATACGCCGAGAGTCCCTGAGCTTGGACGTGATATGCAGAGTCGGGACTCTTTCAACCCTTCGCATGAGCTCCTGACTGAGTTGTTGATCCTGGGATGGATACTGTGAGCTTGTACGACACGACGGGCTGGATAGAACGTTGCCTCGCAGAACAACCGTGCGGTGAGGTAAACGGGCTGGCTGAGCAATGCGTTGAGGTGGAGATGAGGGCTCAAGGATATAACAAACGGCTTGGACAGACGGATGTTGTTTGTTCTGAATGAGGTTGGCGCAGACGTGTCGACCGTGGGTCAACCGGGGGAGGATAGATCTCTCCTCCCGGCACTGCGTAACCCAACTGCCATTTCAGACAAGATTCGTCCCCTGCCCAATCTTCTTTCTGCTAATCGGTCGCCGAAGGACGCTTACTCGCAGCCACCCCCCACGCCTACAGCTGCACCCACGATGTCGTCACACATGACAACTCACTGCGTTTTGGGGGTGCTCAACAGCCCAGGTCCAGCCCACCCGATCCACACTCGCCAACGGGGGACCAGGCAATTCACGGTATACGCTACAGCATGTCTCTTCTTTCCTTCGGGCACTGTAAACCAGGGCCAAACCGCGTGTCGAGGCCAAGGTCGAACAAGCCTAGTTACGGCATATGCTGAATTATCTGGAACCCCCTCCCCCCCCTCCCGTCTCTCTCGGCTATGGTTGCTGCACATTGAACGCCGCAACGGACATGGCTCTGGACTAGTCGAAGACATGCAAGGTATCTCGTGGGTGAGACCGCCACGCTCCACCGCGCTGAAAGGCTTGATGGATGCGTTCCTCGGCTTGTGTCATTGATCGCAGGCGACCCTGGATCGGCCACCCACCCACCATGCCACCATGTGTCTGGATTCGGCGCAGACATGACTCCAAGTACCCGGTTCAGCTGGGAGCGAGCTTCGACTCTTGCAGGATAAGTCCAAGACGCCGTTTCAGACCCGCCACTTGGTTCGGCTTTGGCGTTGACGGAAGTTGACGATTGGGTGGCTCTTCCCGACGTCTTTTAATACGAGCTCCGGCCTTGGAAGACCGACGTCTGAGCCTGACAATAGTCGCCGTCGACGAGGGATTGCATCATGATTCTTCTGGGTGGTACCCGGACCAATGGGCCCGTGGCCGTTGTGTTCTCTGTCTCCCAGCGTGGGACCTCAGAGGTGGCCTGGCCAGAGTTGAGATTGACGCTGCCTCTCGTAGCACCGGGGACCACCTCGGGCGTCAAATCCCCCAGGCGAGATTTGTCGAGATGTGCGACCTTGGCCTGGCCGTCTGAGTCTTCTGGGCGCGGCGGTCGAGACTGGCGCTGGTGGGCCAGTTGGCCCTGGGCTACAAACTGCGTCCATCGGGAAGCGACATTTTTGCCAAGCCATGACCACGAGGCCTTGTGATATGTCCGATCCGGCCTCTGGCAGAACGTATCAACGAATTCGAGCAGCAGATCGGCTCCATGGCGGAAACGACCCCCGCATGTGGCCATCAAGACCGGGGTTTGTCCTCGCGGTTGAGTGTTGATGTGTCCCCAGCCAGCTCCCTGCAAGTCAGACCAAACGCCTGGCGACGGCGTCCAATCCGCATTTAGCACGGCGGCGTCACAGAGACGTCTTGACGGTCTTGCCCAGATGCGGCCCCTGGGCAAAACGAACCAATCGTCGGTATCACGGCGGTGCACAGCGGCAGCCCGCAGTCTCGCCCGTCACACCCTTTAATGACAGGACGGTCGGCAGCATCGTCCCCACGGGAAGTCGCCTGCCCTAAAATTTTCCGCTCTGGGGTCCGTGTCAGATCTTGGCTGGGCCCGGACCCTTTTCATTCTCTGCCGTTTGTAGACGATGTTGTTGCCACGAGCGAGAGAGATGGGGTGTCTGTGGGGGAGAGAGGAAACGACACTATCCTGGACTGGACAAGTCGGTTTCGCCATGTGCCATCGCTCTACAGTGGGAGACAGTGGGAGAAGCAGAACTTGTTCAGTTGATGTGAGATTTTCATGGTGCTGGCGAATGCGAGCTGAGTTCCACACCCCTTTTTCTCATGGTAGATGGCAACGGCACAGCGCTGGAGTTGAAACGTTGCGCGCAGAATGATGAGCTCTGAGGCTGACTGTTTGTTTGCCATGTACTGGTATCCTTCGAGGCCACGGCGTATTGCGGTCGGACTCAGGGACAAGCGGTGTCGAGGTGGTTGTCATGCCCCCAGCCGAGAGCCATATCTCCGAATACTCACAGGAAGTTTCCTCGAGAGAACACTTGAAAACAAGTGTCTTCGGATTGGCTCTACAGGAACTCGAGCTCGAGGAAGCCCGACAAAAAGCAAAAACCGGCTGAAGCGTGTTTGCTTGCCATACTCTGCAGATTTCCCTTTTTTCTAGAGCGCTCCAGATATACTAGGTGGATATAGTCGGCGTCAATAAGCGAATGCACTTCCCAGCCTTACTAACCTGCCAAGACTTCCTTTTGGCACTCAGACGGGCAGACCCGACACTACTGTACTGACCAAGAGGCCTGCAGGACATGCGAGAAACAAGCAAATCGGACGGCATCCGGGTTGCGGGTTACGTTTGGCGATCACTTGCAGCGGAGCATCTGGCCCCCAAGGACCTGTGGCGCCGGGCCAAATTGAGTTTTTGCATCGGCCCCCGATGGTTCCAAGATACAGTCTAGATGCAAGGTGTAAGTGCAAATGCAAACTATCCCCGCGGCGCCTATGACCATTGCCTGGACGGTTTTGCCGGGCGGCTGCATGGCCGTTCCCTTCCCCGTTTCCCTTCCCCGGCCTCGATGCCCCCATACGGAGCGGTCTGGCCATGCTATGATTACGCTCGCACCAAGTTAACCCGTTTGGTCATGTCAATTGAGTTGCCGCCCCCCGGCCCTTCTCCTCCTCCTTCTGCTGCTGCTGCTGCTGCTGCTGCGCGTAGCCTTGCGTGTGTTGGTACGTGGGATCCGAGTCCCAGGTTTTGACACCCAACACGGACGTCAACCCCGCGGACGCCCATCACCACCACTGTGCTCGTGCGACGAAGCACGAGGGACGATGGTGATGGCCCTGGTAGCTGAGCTTTTCCCCTTCTCTTTCCCAAGCCGTCTTGGGCGATTTGTGCGTCCATGCCTGCCGAGCCCTGATTAAGCCAGAGCGACGTGGGCGGAGTGAGGTACTCTCTGTGAGCAAACATGCAGCGTGGGTGCATCTCTTCATCGCCGTATGGACCAATCTCCCAGCTCTCCAATGTTTGCTCAACGGAATATAGTCGTCACGGTCTGTGCCTGCTGTTGAATCACAGGCTTCTCTATGATGTTGCCGTCTTTTTCGCCCCAATCTGGTTTCTTGTTCGGTCCTCTTCAGCCGTTTCGGTAGTCAGGTGCAGGCGCAGGAGCATCGTGGCCGTTGAGCGGATAGCTGCGGCGTCTGATGCAGGTTCTGCACATTGCGCGTCATAGCTGAAACCGAGAACGACAAACTTTGGACGGCCGGCCAGTGTTGAGCTCGTGGTGATGGGGACTCACACTGTCGAGACGTTGCCATCGGGGCGACTTTGATATCCTCTCTCGTCACCGCTGTGTTGCCACGGCGTTACACGAAAGGACCTGAGAAGTCCAGGTTCGAACATATTTTGACGAGTGACTTGCGGTTGCGTTACCTAGAGAGAGTCTGAGCTCGCACATTCTGGTACCGCCAATGTATCTGAGTACGAAGCCTACCTCTCCATCTATCGTGTCATTGTCTCACAGCCTACAGGTTTGCACAAGTGGGGTGAGGCCTCTGAGGAGTCGCCGTTTGTTTGTCTCCTATACAGTGGAGAGCCAATTCAACTGTTCCCTTCTCGACGACGCCTCTTTGCTCAAAGTGGAAATCGACATGGACTGGTGTCAAGGGAACATAGGGGTGACAACCCGTCAAACGGAGCATCGCCGCCTGTTTCCCATCGCCGAAGCACCGCTTGCAAGTAGCGAGACAACAAGGACTTCGAACCCCACGCGGCATGCTGTGCCGGGCACCGAAGCGGTCCCTGTCGTCCATATGCCGAAAGGCACGGCGGAGTGACTTTCGACAGGCTCTCTCGATGCTCACTGTGCGTCTGATGTCTCTGAAAATACAGTGGGAAGTCCTGGTGCTTTGTCTGTAAACGCTCTCGAGAACCTCGTCTGCGGTCTCAGGGGGGTCTAAGACCGGCAGACCTGCGCGCCTGGTTCGACAACGAGGAAAGCCTCAATCTGATCGACGCCTAGATCGACCCTCCGTCACGATCCCTGGCCCGTTTGTTCCTCGTTTCTCGATGGGCGGACATGGCCTCCAGGGCAGGCTGGTGCCGCATGGCATCACCCCAGTCGTCGTGTACCTATCCGACCTGGCTACCTTACCTGGTGGTTACGCGAAGACCCGCCCAGTCAGCGGTGGCGGTCCCCTTTTCTGAGAGGGTTCGAGCGTTGGAGGGGAGTCTGGAAAGTGCCATCTTTTGTGCGAGGGGCGGCCGGGGTGTAATCCACGAGCAAGCAGCCCCCCCAAGCGTGCGTGCCTTCGTACCAGCCTCAGTATTGTCTTGGTGGATCAGACTGTGTTGATGTGCCCCAGCAAGGTTGTCGTTTGAAGGGGGGGAGATGGGGAAAGGGGGGCTCGTGCTGGAGGAGGCAAACAAGATCCAGATCCAGATGGACCTTGGCCGACCTCGCCGTGGGCATGTCCACGACGACTATAAGTGAGTCGTACGGCGTCTCTCTTCCTCTCGAGCTCTTTCTCCTCAACTCATCGACATTCACTAGTTTGTCTTTGCTTTCTCCTCAGCTCATCTCACTCTTTCCGTACTCTTCAGACGAGGTGCCAACATTTGAGTGTTGAAGAACTCGAATCTCTCGCCCTTGAGAACTCCTGTGGGTACCCTTCTCCCAGCCGTATCCAGCGGATGATGCTAACATGAACTGGTGTAGTGACGAGGTTGACCGGACCACAGCTTACCCGTCCGCCTCCCCTTGATAGCACACCCAAGCCACATTCTCAGGACTCTCCGCCACGCACTCTTGACAAGCCTGACAGCTTTGGCCGCCACGATGGTGACTCCCGCCTACTACCCGTCGGTGGAGGGCCGGCGCAACAACAGCCGGGTCGAAGCTTACCCGTCGTCGCACCCCGAGAGGCGGCACGGCGCATACCCCGTCCAACCGGACCCTCGGGCCTCACCCATGGGTGAGACGGATGACGCTTCTCCCCAACGAAAGAGGATTGCCGTTGCAGTATGTTTCTTCCCTTGGTCTTTTTTCCTTGACTTTTGGCTTCTTTCTTGGTGGCTCGACTTGAGGAATATGGACCCGGCTAACACCAGACCAGTGTGGACGCTGCCGCAAGAGGAAGATCCGATGCAGCGGTGATACTGGCAATGGAATGCCCTGCTACAACTGCAAGAACGCTGGCTTCGACCCATGCCTGTACCTCCGAGTAAGTGACCCCCGTTCGTCTTACACCGGGCCTGACTGACTGATTGCGAAACCAGGTCGCCTCGCAGGAGACGCAGCTGAAGCATGAGAGCTACAGCTACAGCGTCGACGCCTCTCGACAGTACCACTCCCGCGGCTCTAGCGTCGTTCCGACGCAGCCGCCGCAGTACGATGGCCTCGCCTACCGCCCCGGCCCGTCGACCTTTGCCTACCACGGACGCCCGTTCGACGCGGCCTCGACCTGGGCGAGCAACATGTCGGTTGAGCAGCAGGGCGTCAACTACGGCGCCTATCCTCCGCCCTACCACGCGGTCCAGCAGGCTCACCAGGACTCGGACCTGAACCTCACCAGCTTTGCCAACCTCGTCCACCGCGCTGCGGCCCACGGCCATGGAACTGCCACGGCTCGCTGCTCCTTCGAGAATGTCGGCCATGTGGCGGCCACCATGCCCGGGCCTATCCACACCGGTGCCGCGGTGTCTGCCGCCTCCCCTTCCCCCTCCGTTGCGGTTGCCGATATCCATGACCGCATTCTCCCCGTCTCCCGTGTCTCGACTCCCGCGGGCCGTGCTGCTCTGGTTGCTGCGGGAGGAACGCCCTACCGGAACGAGTCCTCCTCTCCGGCTCACGGCAGGTCATCGCAGTCCTCGGCCTCGAGCGCCGCCCCCATGACCCCCAGTTCCGATGCATCGGCCTCCGGCTTCGCCAACTACGAGTCCTCGTCTAGCATGTCCAATGCTGCCTCGTCGTACCCTCCCATGGGCCTTGCCGTCCATCTCTCTCGGTCCAGCGATCTCTACGCCCCCACCGGCACCTCCGAGAGCGCCATGTACTCGGCCGGCACCTCCGCTGGCGAGTCGATGCGCTCCTCGGGCTCCGGCCCCGACATGACCTACCGGTACACCGACACGACCACCTCGGGGACGGGGTCGCCTGTTGCCACCATCACGACCACGCACATGAACAGCCGCGGCTCCACCGGTGGTGGCCTTACCTCGAGCCACGCCCACCATGGGTCGTCGTTCGTACCGCAGAACCACGGCGAGCATGCATCGTACATGATGTCAGGCGACGCCGGAGGCGCATCCGATGCGGATGACAGCGACTCCAAGGTTGCTGGGCTCCGAACCTAACTGCCTAACAACCGGGGCGTTGACGGGGTCCCCTGATAGGGGAGAGCCTGTCGAGGAGTTGGCGCGAGACTCGGATCGCTTGCTTGTTCTACTTGACCAAAATTGTTTCATTGGTTATCTTTTCTTATTTCTCTGTACGGCAGGAGCTGCACTCCGTTCTCTTCGGGATACCGCGTCGGTTCAATCATTCTCGAACACGAGGAGGATCCTCTTATGCTTCTCCATCGGAGCGAGATCATTGGGTTCGGCTGCGAGAACCAGGGCGACTTCGCCAAGCAAGGGGATTGGGTCGATGGTGATGCTCTATCAACTCGTGGCTTGCAGCCATGTCGTCGATGCTTGGTTCCGAGGGAAGGGGCTCAGCTCTTTGGCTGACAGCTCGGCATGCTCTGGCCAAGCAGCGTGTGCACGGCAGCAGAGGTGGTTGAGCGAGGAGCGTTGCGTGTGTCAGGGTGGCGGGTTATCTCCCCGAGTTACATCGCAGTGGCCACGGCGCCTGTTGACATGGAATCTTGGAGGGTGCGGTTGCTGGAGTCTCCGCTAATACTGGCTGGCATGGTGCGAATCAACTGTCTCTAACTTGGCTTCTTTTCCTTGGTTCGGCTTGGGAGGGATTCTGTCCCCGGTGGACTTTTGCTGGCTCTTCCCCGACATCATAGTTGGCAGTCTCGGCAGCATATGGCCAGGATGCCTTTGCTGACACTAGGGAGGGGAGGATAATGCGGAGGACTGGGGTCTTGGCTGCTTCCTTGGGATGGTCTGTAGATCGGGGTTTGAATTAAAACTGGACGGGTATTAGCCCGGATAACAAGAGACATGGTTGTATCCTAATGATGCTTCGTGATTTTTCTCATAATCTGTAGTTCAACTATCCTATCGATCGAGTCTAGACGCCACATAGCGCCACACCTAAGTCGACATGTCATAGCCGGGGAAGCAGTCCTGGGAAAAGACGGGTAGCTGAATGTGCCGACGCCAACGCCAACGCGGTGCGTGTGTAAGGAGGCATGAGCTGTGGAGGGACAGCATGGTTAGTTCGTACCAGCAGCGAGAAGTAAGAAGGAAGGGAGAAATAAAGGATGCGACTTATACGGGGTATTAGCTACTAGCTCGCAGGGGATGTCATGGAGTGAAGATGAAAACCCCTGGAAGATGGTATGGATCTGGGGGATGGTGAGATGATACCTGGAAGTATCATCTACTGTGTAAGTCCCCAATTCGGGGTTCATTTCGATTCATCCAAGTAAACGGCCACGTGGACAATAACTAAACGATCTATTCTTAAATACACAATAATAGAGTTAGGTCCAATCTATTGAAATCACCAGAAATTCATGAGTCCTTGCTTCGCCGTCACATGGCATCCAAAATGACCCAAAAACGGATCGCGGGCGGAGGACACCTCACCCTCACCGAGGCCCGACCCAGCTGCGAACGGCCCACAGCGGGGTACGGGCGGCGTGGGGGCACCCCCTGCCAGGTACGAGTTTCTAGCGCTGTAGCCACTGTAGCTTAGGAATAGCTTCAACCGACGTCCCGGCGGAGCTGCGATGTACGGCAGTTCCTCAGCTCCCCGTCCCCTCTGGATGGACGGCCCGGGCTCCATTCCATCCCGCCACAGGGGGCGCGGTGTTTTGTATTCCCGCAGCTTCAGTGGACTCTAGCAGGTCGTGCGCCTATAAAATAGTGGCATGCTCCCTAGCCTGGTCCCCCGGATCCCTGTTGTCGGCCCTAGTTGATCTGCTGCCATCCTCCTTTCAAAGCCCGGCGTCTCTCCACCCGCGCGCACGCACTCCGTCATCGCCTCTCGTGTCGCAACCTCACGAAGGATTTCTCTCTTCTCCCACCATCAACTCCGCTCTGCGGCCTCACCTCGGTCGGCCTTCCCTATTCCCACTGCCCTGTCGTTTTCTTGCCTGATTTCCCTGCCCCTTCTGCAGCTTCTGGATCGAAGCGCACTCGAGTTACACACGTCGGCATTGAAAGCGCCCTTGTTGCAAGTCGCATGTCCCCGCCTCACGTCGCAACAACCACACGCACTGCTTTGCCATTTTTTCACGCACGCTCGCATATACGACCAAGATGCAGGTCCCCTTGCTACGCCTCCACTGCGGCGTTAACTCGTACGCCTGGGGTAAGAAGGGTCTCGACTCCGCCGCTGCTCGCTTTGCTGCTGCTACGCCCTCCGACGACGTAACCATCGAGTCGCAGAAGCCATACGCCGAGGTAAGCTCTTCCTCTCCGGGATATGACCATTACCGATGGCTTCATCTGCTAACTGATTTCACTGTATAGCTCTGGATGGGCACTCATCCCTCGAACCCTTCTCGCGACGTTGTTACTGGCCGATCTCTCCTCGACCTCTTCTCCGAAAACCAAGCCCTCCTCTCCTCCTCCGTCGCCGCTCGCTACGGTCATAAGCTGCCCTTTCTCTTCAAGGTCCTCTCCATCAACAACGCCCTCTCCATCCAGGCGCACCCGAACAAGACCCTCGCCGAGAAGCTCCACGCCAGCGACCCCAAGAACTATCCCGATGACAACCACAAGCCCGAGATGGCTATTGCCATCACTCCCTTCCAAGGACTATGTGGCTTCCGACCTCTCACTGAGATTGCCTACTTTCTGGACAAGTTGCCGCCCTTGAGAAGTCTTGTGGGTGATGGTGTTGCCAAGGAGTTTGCCGAGGCCGCTGAGGATGCTACTGAGGGAGTCACGGACGCCAAGAAGGCGGCGTTGAAGAAGGCTTTTGCTGCTCTCATGTCCTCGTCTCCAGAGTCCATCGCCGAGGAGACGGCCAACCTTGTACAACTAGCGACCGCCGAGAGTGCCGACTTTGCCGCTGGCGGCGTCGCCTCGACATCTGGCGAGATTCTGGCTGGGCTTGTAACCAAGCTCTACGGCGAATTTGGCGACGATATTGGCCTTTTCGTACTCTTCTTCCTCAACTATGTCACCCTCGAGCCCGGCGAGGCTATGTTCCTTGTGGCCGACGACATCCACGCCTACCTCTCAGGCGACATCATGGAGTGTATGGCCGCCTCCGACAACGTCGTCCGGGCTGGCCTGACGCCAAAATTCAAGGACGTCACCACCCTCGTCGACATGCTCACCTACAGCTACGCTCCAATCGAAGAGCAGAAAATGTCACCCGCCGAGTATCCCTACGCCACTCTCAACCGCAACGCCTACAGCTCCGGCTCTGCAGTTATTCTCTACGACCCCCCTATCGACGAGTTCGGCGTCGTGCGCACACTGCTACGCGGCGACGGCGCCAAGGCCACCTTCGAATCCCTCGACGGACCCAGCATTATCATCTGCACTTCCGGTAAAGGCCGCATCTCCGTAGGTCCCACCGGCGCAGAGATCAAGGAGGGCTACGTCTACTTCGTCGGGGCCACAGCTGAGTGCGTCTTGGAGTCCGAGGGCGGCGAAGACGACGAGTTTATCACGTTCAAAGCCTTTTGCGAGATCGACGAGTCGGCGAATAACGAGAAGCTGTAAAAAGGTCATATGAGTTGAAAGCTAGTGAAAGTAACAAAATGGGGTATGGACAGGAGACATGGGATGCAATGAATAACTGATTTTCATGACAAGCCATGCAAAGGAGCTACATATTTTAATCATGATAATTCTATTTCCAACTTAGGTGGGGTGCTATGACCTTGGTGTAAGTGAAATCAGTAATGAAGCCTTGAGACATTAGCAGTGATCACTCAGAAGCGAAGACCAGAAGTGGATAAAATAGTTCCGTCATTTGAGGGAACGAAAAGCAATGGTACTAATGGGTTCTGCTATATACCTGAAATTGAGAACGCCATGACTCCGATATGTGGTCGGGTTTCTAAGTCAATGGATGTCCTCGATTCGAGCCAATTCACAACCTACGTTGCTGAGCTGCCAACATCTAGGCGTTCATTGAACGGCCAAGGGTCCTTTTTCTTTGGTGCCCTGGACTGAAGTCAGCATCACGTATGATCTACACCATGAATCAAGCCACTTACTCTTTTCCCAGGCGGTCTGGCTGCAGCTTTGAGCCGTAGTACCGGAGGCCCCGCCAGAACAACCCGTCGCTCGTGCTCATGGATGCTGCGAACTTCGCCATGCTAGCCATCTTCTTCGATCGGGGCTCTCGGGCCTGCGCGTACGCCTCTAGGGCACCCCGGAGGCTGTTGGTCTTCGGGGACGTCGCGTGCCGGAGCAATTCCCGGGCGAGCACCGTCGCGTCCTCAATGGCGAACCCGGTGCCCTGGCCGCTGGTCGGCAGCATGAGCCTGGCGGCGTCGCCGATGAGCACGGTGCTGCCACACTGGATCTCGTCCTGCTTCCATACGCGCTGGCGCAGCGGCGTGCGGATGATGCGATCTGCTGCGCCGAAGAGCGTCCCCAGCGTGCCGCTGTACGGGTGGAAGACGTTCTTGTGCTTGCGCAGGATCTCCACGGTTGAGTTGTACGGATACTGGCTCGGGATGATGGCCGACTGCCAGCGCTCAGCGCCCGTGGGCGACTCGGGGATCGACTTGAGAGGCGAGTTCGACGATGGCGGCTCTCGCTCCGGGAGGACTAGATCCCAGCGTGTCTTGCCGTCGGGACAGGGCCCGGAGGCCATGAAACCTCGGTCCAGCCAGAGGCAGTGCGAGTCGCTGAAGGGAGCCGGAGCGGCGTCCGCACTTATGCCGGGGCCCGAGACGCCATAGAAGCCCGTCAAGCCCATGAAGTCGGGCAACCACCGGTCTGCCGCGGTGGCGCTGTCCCGCCGGTCCAGGATGAATCTGCGCACCGCCGAGAAGCCGCCGTCCGCGCCGACGAGTAAGTCAACCGCCATGTCGGTCCCGTCGGCAAACGAGACCCTGGTCTGACCGTTGGTAAGGGCCTGAAAGCCCGCCGTCTTCTTGGCCCAGAAGACTTGACCACCTAGGTCCTTAACCTTCTCAACAAGGAGGGACTGCAGAGCGCGGCGCTCAAAGTACACGACGCCCGTCTGGAGGTCGTGGCTCCACATGACATGGGCCTGCGAGTTGAGCCTCTCGTGGCCGCCGGCGTAGTTGCAGCTCCAGGTGGTGAGGTGGCCGCACTCGTAGCCGCGGGCGCGGACAGCGGCTTCAAGGCCCAGGCGGTACAGCGGGTACAGCCCGTTGGCGAAGACGCCGACCGAGGCGCCGGCGCGGTTGCGCTCGTTGTGGCCCTCCAGCCCCGGGGCGGCGGCCTGGTCGAAGAGCACGGGGCGGAAGGCGGACCGGAGGACGGGGTGCGAGAGGATCTGGAGGGCGAGCGTCGGGCCGGCGATGGCGGAGCCGATGATGGCGATGGTCTTGGGGGCGTGGGAGGCCATCGCCAATGCTACCTCAGATTTGTGTACGATCCAGGCGAATGTCGCAACTCTCTTCCGGGCGGGCCTCAATGGCTGAACAAAGTCGTGCTTCGGGTTCTGACCGTCCGAAGGAAGTCTTTAGCGATAAACAATGACTGAAAATTAGTGAGGCGGAGTTGCTGGAGGTTGTTTCATCGCTCAGTGTCTGCGTCCTGAGGCTGTCTTTAGTGATTATCCACTGCTGACATCAGGTCATTTCGAGAATCGACGCGGGGCTGTGGAACGCAGCCACAAGCTACATCGTCACTTTCTTCATGATATCGATTACTTAGAACACGAAACTGCTCTGGACTCTTTGCAAAGAAGCATGGGTTTGCTGTTTAGGTGAGTTTCCGCGAACTGGCGCTCAGAGCGTGGAGAGGAGTCGTTTGTGAGGCCGATCAGTTAGCCCAAGATGCAGCACATCGCGACCTAGGGAGACAAGTGTTCACTCTTCCTCTAGATACAAAGGAGGTAAATGAGAACTCTCATTTGCGACAGTCAGAACGCAACGCCGACTCATGATGAGAACCTAGAAGACGTGGTACAGTGCATGGACAGTGTCAGAACCCAATTCACACCAAATGGCGGGGCACAACGGCTTCAGAGGTACTTTCCCAGTACGGCAACGCCATGCACCTTCACCGCCTGGATTCTGCCATCGCCATCCACCCGTCATCGTCACTTGCATCCTTCGTCCTCATCCTTGCTCTCAAGGTTGCAGAGTCACGACATGATACCCACCACTAAACCTTCCGTTGCAGAGCATAAAAAGGTCGAGACCTCCTGCAACAACTCTATTCTCCCTCTTTCCCCTTTCTAGGTAGCCCGTTCTTCAAACCATCCTCTGGACACGCACCTTCCGCAACTTCTCCCGGATCCGCTTCCCCTCCCCTTGCCATCCGGCTTCGGCGCCCCAGCGCCTTTGCCTTCTGCCAAAGGTTAGTTCGTACACTTCCGTCCATTTTTACGCGTGCGTCTGCGCAAGGCTTTTTTGTAGGCTGTTTTATTTCCTTCTTCCTGGGTTGATTCTTATTTGCGCATTCGGTTTTAGGCGGGTGGTATCGGGGCGGAATGGCTAACGGGAAGAAGCCCTCACGGGACGAACTCAAGAGCCTCCAGGAGGACCTGGGGCCGTATTACCAGCAGCCCTTACTGCCGCGAAGACGCGATACTCCCTCCAGGGAGTCGACCATTCAAGAGATCTGGCGTTACCAGTCCAGCACCCCGGAATCCAAGCGACCAGGGACCAAGCGGCACGACACGTCGTCTAGTAGAGACTCGACTCCAAACCAATCAAGTAGGCCGAGATCGAAGAGTCGCGGCACAAAGGGGCACGTCGAAGCCTCGGAGGTTTCAACACCCAAGAGGTCACCAAGGAGCGAACCGCCGAAACAGAGGACACCAAGGCAGGACTCGGCCAAGCCAGAGCACCCAGGTCGCGAAATGGCCCAACGAAACCGAAGTGGACGAGGGTCCAACCGGAACAATGGAAATACCCACGGCGAGGAAGTCCAGATCTGGGAGCTTTGCAAGGGCCAGGTCTCGGAGATAGTTACCGGCATTAATGCCGAGAACGACAGCCTTACAGAGCTCGTCAACATGGACAAGCAAGTTGGCGTGATGGACCTGGAGAAGATCCCCGGAGATTCCCTCCAGCAAATGGAACAACTGTGCCGCGCAGGGGTCAAACACTCTGATGCGAACACGGCGGCCCTCAAGGCTCTGTCGGACCAGCTCAAAGTATTGCGCGCGGTTGTGGTTGCTAAGGAGCAGTCGGAGGCTCAGGCGGCCGGGCCAGGCAAGAGACAAGTTACTAGAGAGAGCGCGCCTACGGCCTCGTCACTATATGACTTTGATGGTGCTGGAGATTCACCGGTACCTAGCCCAATCGGAGGAGGTTCAGCGCGGAAGTATGGTGACCGTTCCAGCAACAGAGATAGAGACAGCATGCCACCCAAAGCCGACAGTGTCGAGCCGCAAGGGTCATCGGGAAGCGGAGCTGGGTCCGCGGTTGGGGCCAACAACAATAAGTCCAAGGTGCTCTTCTCCAAGGGCGACGCAGTTGCGTTCAAGCCACGGGCGCTCAACGGAGACCAGATCTCGGATTGGATACTAGGCGAAGTGGCGCAAGTGCTGGGCGAGGGTAAGAGCCGACGGTACAAGGTGCTTGACATCGAGCCGGACGACCAGAGCAAGCAGAAGGAGTACCGGTCGAGCGCGAGCAGCATGATCCCCATCACTTCAGAGGCCCTGGCCAGCACGCTTAAGGATTGGGAGCACGGCAAGGTGGTTTTGGCCCTGTATCCGAACACGACGACGTTTTACAAGGCCGAGGTGCACAACATGGCTGATACCGGCAAGGTGAACCTTAAGTTTGAGGGGGAGAACGACTCGTCGACACTGCAGCAGGTGGAGCGGAGGTTCGTCATTGAGTACCGGGCTTGATGATGCATAGACTGCAGGTTGCGAATCGATGGACCTCGACTGGATGCAGTGGGCGGCTCTTGTTCATTGAGCAAAGCCATGACGATACGAAATGATGAGAATCTTGATTACACGGGGAGGTGGGGGTAACCAGGGCTGAAAAGCTGCTTTTGTTTGCCATAGAGAATCCTAGTCAGATACTCTCCCTACCTCTAGGTGGACAGGAGTTTCTGTGGTGTTGAATGTTGATACCCGGCCAAATTTTGGCTTACACGGGAAAGACCCCGACCTGGCAGTTTGAGAGTAGACACAAAAGTGAAGACGGGGAGTTTCTGAGTTAGTGACTTTCACATGGACTGTTGAAGTTGACAGGACTGAGACTAGAGGTGACCAGGGGGCGCATGGGACAGCGTAAGCAACCGTGCACATGTGATTTGTCGACCCAAGCGTGACCGTTTTCGTCTATTACAGTAGCTACCGTTAGATTCAGCAACCCGGTACCCGGGAATTACATTTTCTGTCCTTGTTGATAAGCAGCTCTAGCGGCTTCTCGTATGTACACTTGCAACGGTGACGGTGTGTGACCTGGTGGACTGTTGAGTCTGTGGTGATACTTGTGGTTGGGCCGGAATACGCTAGGAGCCCCAAGTACTACTAGCGAGCCGACGGTGGCCCTACGAAGGACAGGGAGGCCATACTACTAGAGGGCCTTCAATCCTTTCCCCTGCAGCGCAGCAGGTCCCCAGTCCCCTAAGTTGGGTAGGTAAGGTACCTAGCCGGCCGTTGCCCCGTGCTGTTAGCTAGCCCCGAACGGGACTGGGCCAGGGCCCCGACCCAGGGGCGGGCAGCAAGCGAGTGGGCGGACCCTCTTCACTCAATCTTTCCCTTTTTCCCCTGACGGGGGCAACGGGCAAGGGCAACAGCAACGGGCAAGGGCAGGCAGGAGCGAGCAGCACAGAGGCGGCCAGCATGACCGGTCATCATCATCACCACCTCAGGCAGCACAACCTGTCGCTCCATCCCCCGTTGTACTGTACCTGGGTAAGGTACCCTTTCTAGCTAAACCACAACCACAACCACAACCACAACCACAACTACAGGCATCACCGCTAGTTGTTTGTGTTCTACTCGCTGCCTGTCTAATTTCCGCGTCGACCGACACCCAAATCCACGCCAGCCCAGACGACCGACCTGCACCGAGTATCCGCTTCGTGTAATTGCGGCCGGCGCGTCATTCACCCATCCATTCTCCCATCTCCATCCCCAATCTCGCCCAATACCACACCCACCGGTGAGTTTCAAATCCCCGACACGCCAGACAGCCAGCCAGAGACATTCTTCAGAGACATTCTTGCACTGCTGGTGCTTCAATTGATCGCCTCCAACTGACCGTCGACTGCCGACTCTGTCTTCTGTGTCTGTCTGCATCTCGTGCCGTGTGCCGACCTCGCTGACTCGCTCGTGTCTTTCTGAGCCAGACAACTTGAAACGAAACACTGTCCGTCGACCCATCGCACCACACAACCGTCAACCGCACAAACACACTCCCCGACATAGACACAAGCGAGAAAAAAAGCCTCTCCTTTCGACCATCACCATCCTTGCTTCGACCTCCCTCACCGTCGTCGTCTGCCGTCCCCGCGACAGTCCTGCCGTTCTCGTCTTCCCCCGCCACCCGCGCGCGCATCGTCTTCCCTGTCCTCCCTCTTCGACCTGACTCGACCCCGACGACACGGCTAAACCGCGACCATGGGCGGCCAACTCTCCAAAATGATGGGCAAGATCTTCGGATCAAAGGAAATGCGCCTGCTCATGCTCGGCCTCGACGCCGCCGGCAAGACCACCATTCTCTACAAACTCAAGCTCGGCCAAGACGTCACCACCATCCCCACCGTCGGCTTCAACGTCGAGACTGTGACCTACAAGAACGTCAAGTTTAACGTCTGGGATGTCGGTGGTCAGGACAAGATCCGTCCTCTCTGGAGGCATTACTTCAGCGGTACGTCCAGCTTGTCTTGAACGATCAGGGGTAATTCTCCTCCCAGCGGAGCCGCATACTGACTCCCCATAGGTACCCAAGGCTTGATCTTCGTCATTGACTCGTGCGATCGAAACCGTATGGAAGAGGCCAGGCAAGAACTACACCGCATCATCAACGATCGCGAAATGAAGGACAGTCTTCTACTTGTCTTCGCCAACAAGCAGGATATCAAGGAGGGTTTGTTGCCTTCCCCTTTTCCACACCTGCCCTACTCCTTTGACCGCCTTGCTAATTCGCCCTTCTTCCTTTACAGCCATGAGCCCCCAAGAAGTCACCGAGGCTCTCCAGCTCTCCAAGCTCAAGGACAAGGTCTGGTACGTCGTACCCAGCTGCGCCACCACCGGCGAGGGTCTCCTCGAGGGTCTGGCGTGGTTGTCAAACAACGTCAAGGCTCCTCCCGCGCCGTCCAAGAAGTAAGAAGCTCGCTGCTTTCTTCTCTTGCCGCGCTGGCCAAGAAATCCGAGCTGGCACCCTTCTTCCCCCCCTTATGACCGAATCCTCTCGACCTTTATCACCCGACGACACTACAACTCTTTCCAACAAATAGCAAGCCACTCCCGACTTTGTTGGACCTGGATACCCCTTCGACATGTGCTCTTTCTCGCCTCTCGCTCCCCGACCCGACACCGATCCATCCTCTCTCTCTCTTGAAGGCTAGACTCAGCACGCCGAAACGGCCATGGCGCAAGCCTAACCTGGAATCTGGCGATGGTCCCTGCACCCATTTTTCATGGCAGATGCTCATGAAGGTAGACTGGGATCTAAACAGAGGGATAGGATTTTGCACCACTGGCTTCAATCTACAACCACGCCTCCCCTCCACCATGACGGAAAGAGTCATCATCCACCACCTATATTTTTCTCCATCCCCGCCATGCCACGCCTTACGCCATAATTCTCCATCTTCTCCCGCCAATGCTGCTTCTTTCCATCGCTGTCGCTGCTCCTGAATTTGTTGAAATACCCTGTTTTATGTTTTGCTAGTTGGACGACGGGCAGATGGAAGACGTATCCCCTTTTAGAAATGGGTGGAGGAAATGCAGAAAGAAGACGGAGCGAGAGCACAAACATGTGAGCAGGCAGACAGCGTATGGGGGCGTGTGATTTGGTGCATTTTTTTCCCTTGCGTTGCTACTTAGTCTCGTCTTAATGAATATGCCTCCATTTTTGTTTCTTGACGACTACCAATATTTTGCCTTCCTGCTCGCTGCTTACACCGGGATCGATTTGGATATATCTAATGGCCGCGATGCCTTCACTTAACGTGATCCATGCCGCTTCTCTTTTTCAACGTCGCTGATTATATCGCTCACGCCTCTGCGCTGCGGCGATGCAGACGACACAACTCGACTCGTCCATCGGCTCAATTGCGTTAGTAATAGCCTTGACTATACACTGTCTGTTGTTCCGGATCGCCTGGTCACACTCATCGATCCAGTAGCAAGCGAAGCGACGGTTGGAACAATTGTCGCACTCGGTCCAGACTGCGACCTTCTCGCACATGTTGGTTGAACTCAGGCCCGACTGTCCTCTTGGGCCTCTTCCTCCTCGAGAGCTGCGATGTAGCACTCTGCGCAGTCTTCGGCGTCTAGGTCGAATACCTCGCAGTAGCTTCCGAGGTTTTGACACCAGGTTCCTCGGCGGAGGGATGCGCGGCACTGTTCGTAGCGGTATTCGACGAACCTGATGATGCGGCAGGTGGTACATTCGCTCCAGATGGAGGCTCTGTTGCACATTCCTGGTAAGGTAGGAGGAGGTGGGTTTGCTGCTGTATATGTATGTATGCAGTGTGGTTTTTATTCTCGGTGTTGGGTTGGATCTGCGGATATGAGGGAGGTTTCATGATATAAATAGTTGGAGTTGACCTCATTCACAGCTGAGCAACTGCCTCACCGATCACTTCAAGTTACAAGACGCAGCGTCAACTAATTCGCATCGATTCTCCTCGGTCTATGCTATCGCCTTATTATTGATATATCCACCCTTCATCACTTCAACCGCATACTCTTCATCGTCTCACACTTATCACAAGTCACGTTCTTGCGCGTCCCGCCTTCCATACGAAGGGGATCGCATTGCTCGTCCGTGTCGCGCTTCTCGTCACACTTCTCGACCGACGGCTTGGAGCTGATGATTTTTCTGCAATGGGGGCACCTCCAGTAAATGAGCCATCCGGTACACATGATGACAGTTGCGTGCTAGTGCAAAGCGGCCTGTTATGGGTAATAAGGATGCTGGACGTTCATATAATCACGAGTTGGGTAGTAGTTGGTGCTGTGACGTTTTACGGAATTCAAAGGCGTATAAATACATGGAGGGTGTCTTGATTCATAGGCTCGAGGTGCGGGCTGAGAGACCGAATCACTGAGATTTGGCGGTCTGACGACAGCTTGACCAACTCTGGCCCGACGTGCTGTCCATCTTTGAGAGAACAGTGAAGAAAGAGCAGATTGGGGACTAGTAGTGAAGCAAAGACTGTGTGTCTCAGACCATCGCCATAAACAGTTGTTACGATGTTGTTTAAAGCTTATCCCAACCATACAAGGAACAGGATACAGCACGGCCATTAACTCAAAATGAAGTTTGTATTACAGCCGCGATGCCTCAACAAAGAAAGATGGATTGGTTGCGTCGCAACGAAAGAAGGTCAACACATGCGGTAAGCTCTTCAAGAACTCAACTTCAAAGTCAGAGAGAGGGCCGAGCTGAGGTACAAAGATAGGCTTAGGATGAGAGATGGACGTGAACCAAGGCCAACACTACGAGTTGCGAAGAGAAACATTGATCTACTCCATTCGCAAACTCGGCTTCTGGGCTTGTTCACAGCAACAATTAGGCACAACCTCACTCCTCCGAAATTGAGAGTAAACAGTTCCCACGTTTCAACGTGCCTACTGATGTAGTTCGCGCTACGCTAAGCGACCCGAAGCTATCGTACAACTCCGCCAACTCCCTCCGCATCCTCCTCACAGCACCATCCCTCTCCCCCTACTCGTCGTCGCTGTCGTTCTTGGGCGGTGGGCTGCAGATGACGCAGCCCGCCTTGCTGATCTTCTTGTCCCGCTGCTTGAAGCCGATGCCGTTGGGGCAGTGGCCCGTCTTGGTGCGCGCGGGCTCGCACTCCTCCAGCGTCTTGCCGCCGTCGCTGAGCAGCTTGTTGCAGCTCTCGCACCGCAGGAGGACCTCGACCCAGTCGCACATTGTAAGTGATGGTAAGGCGTGATAGAGAAAGTTGGGGGGGGGGGGGGGGTTCTTTTGTTGTTGGGTTATGGTAAGGATGTTTGTTGGGTTGTGTGTGTTTTTTTTTTTGGTCTTGGTGATTGATGTTGGGTTTATATCGGAGTTTGTTGCTTCCCTCGGAGTGGGAATCCCGGGCGTATTTATATCCCACGAGGCTCGAGTCGACTCGCGGCTGCTGTGTGCTGTGCAAGGAATCACGAACCGGATTTATTGCGTTGCTTCACTGAGGTCATTCATCCCAAATGCGCACCCTGTGAGACGCCCATTGAGTCCCCCTGCAACACCGGTGAAGAAAATGTGATAAGGGACTGAGTTGAAACTGAGCGCGGAGGAGTCCTCTCTTCGCCCATGGCGCTGAATCATCCACGTCTCTCGACCAACATGAGTTTACAATAGGGGAAGGCTGCAAGGCAATAGGGATATTCTTTTTTTAGGCCTGTAATGCAACGTGATTTCTTCGTAACACGAATGCGCAAATTATACGGCTATTTGTAAGAGAACAACTCGGCACTCTGCACAAGACCGTATATTCACAGCATCCAACTCCCAGCCATAAACCGCCACAGCCCCTTCACATCCCCCTTATATTTCAATACGACCTGCCCTCACGTATTGCCCCTACTTTGGCTTCGTACACACCTTGCACTCCGGCTTGTTCACGAAGACGTCCGCGGCTCGAGTTCCCAGCGTATCGCAGTACTTCTGAGCCGCCATTGCCGTTTCGCAGGCTATGTAGTGGTGCTTGTAGTTGATTATGCTGCAGCATGCTTTGCACTTGCGCGTGATGTTGTAGATTTCGCACATTATCGCGGATGGGGTTTCAGGTTGGCTGGCCACGTGCGAGGTTTCGGGAATATACTGCAGCTTTTGGGTTGAGGAACTGGAGGACCGGAATCTCTTCCTGCATATATAGCCAGAGGAAGCCGTTTAATTCACAGTTATACTGTAGTTGTATCCACGAATCACTCGGGCCTGCCTTGCTCTGAGCAACCATCGACCACCTCCCCTGATCGCAATCACGCTTCCTGTCACGAGTCCCACCGCTCAGCCACGAGCTCTCTGCATCGCCAACCGCGCTGCTTCAAACACGCACAGCCGACAGTCCGTCGAACGCACATACTCGACCTCGGGCGTAACAAGCGGCCGCGGACACGGGACGTCGTCACTTTTCGCGAGCGGGCACGGTTCGCTTCGTTTCTTGACATCCAGGACCTTGGAGCATTGGTTGCACTTGATCTCGCGGCGGATCTCCGAGCACATTTTATCGTGAATTGGGGGGGATGGATTGGGGGAGCCCGAGTGAAGGTGGTGGTCAAAAGATAAAGTGAGGGCCAAGATTTGAGTAGCAGTCGGTACGAGTTATCGGGTTCAGGCTTGAATTGATTGTCGTGCTTGTCCAGCTGAGCAGTCACGATGTGGGCGGTTATATACTTGCGAGCTCCATGTGATCCACGAAGTCGACATAGCCAGAGGCCACTCATTCACATAGCTTCTCAGTATATAGATATCCCCGAGGCCTCGCTTTCTCTGGGTGATCATGATACTATTCAGTTCTCGGCATTGACACGCCATTCTGGCTGTGAGTACCAAGACCTACCGCATGAGCTCCCAAACTCTAGTGACACGGACATATACACCCTGTCTATATACTCCGCCTTCCCTCTTGATATACAAGCATACTCCCACTCATAGACGCCCGGATCGACCCATCTCTGTTGGGGGCGTTTTCCTGAAATGCCCCCTGTCTGAAATCATGACATTCTGTCCCGTAACGCCGCGCAATGCATTTCTCCTGCCCATCCGAGTTCCAATCGTGATCCAACCCATGGTGCATTCACAACCTCCCTCCTAGCCCTTAATCCTTCACCCGCTTCGATGGTCGGAGAGAGTCATCTGGCAGAGCACTTCGCTTCGTTCCTGGCAGGCTGCTCGTGCGAATGTCGTTGTCGTCTTGGCTCACGCGGCGGTGCGGATATTCGTTTTTAATCCCCTCGAAGCAATTCGCGCTGACACGATCGCCGGTGCTGAAGAATGGCGACTGAAGCGCCGTGGCAGCAGTCAAGCGTTTGGAAGGGTCGTATTCGAGCAGGCCAGCAAGGAGCTTGTAGCCCTCCGCACCGAGGGACGCGAGGGGGGCGGCGCCGTTGGAGCCAGGCGAGTGGGAAATGGTGCTGTAATACCATTTCTCGAGGTTGGAGCTGCTAGGAGGATGCTGGCCACGGCCCCCATAATGCCCGTGGTGGTGATTGTGATGGCCGTGGTGATGGTGGCCGGAGCCCATGGAGTTGGCGAGCGTGTTAAGCTGGCTGTATTCGGGCATAGTAGGCAGCAGAGGCCATCGATCCTTGGTAGGTACGCCCATAATCTCCACAATCTTCTGCATCTGGTTACGTTGAAAGGGTACCGTCTTCTTACTATCCATCTTGGCTTCCTCTCCCTTGAATATAGGCCGCAAGGACAGTAGCTCGGCAAAGATGCATCCAATAGCCCACATGTCAATGGCCGGCGTGTAGTGGTAAGATCCGAGAATAAGTTCCGGAGCCCGGTACCAGATAGTCACAACCACCTTGTCGCCGCTGAAGAGGGAGTGCAGGGGTTTGTCGAATCGCCGGGCCAGGCCGAGATCGCCGATCTTCACCTCGCCGGATGATGTAACCATGATGTTGGCCGGTTTGAGATCACGGTGCAGAATCCAATTGGTGTGGAGGTACTGGCAGCCGTTGAGGAGCTGAAACATTATGCTCTTGACGGTGGCGGGAGGGATGGGGTGACGGGGCTGCTGCGTGTGATGGTGGATGATCTGTAGCAAGTCATGCTCGGCATACTCAAAGATCATGTAGATGCACTTGTCTTCGAGCATAATCTCGCAGAGACGGATGACGTTGCCGTGGCTCAACTCGCTGCACAGGCTCATCTCACGGATAGCACTCTGAGATATCCCGGTGTAGCTGATCTGCTCGCCCTCTTTGTCGGGCTTGAACTTTTTGATGGCGAACTCGCCGGGAGGCTTGCCCCCGCGGCCGACAGCCTTGTAGACCCGTCCATAGGTTCCGGAGCTAATAAAGCCGACGATACGATAGCGGTCGGTGATGCGAACTTTGGGCTGATAACCAGGCGTGCGGTCATGGGTGTCTATATGACGTTGTTGGTAAGCGTGGGCTGGGAAGGCGACGCCATGACGAGGACGTAAAGGCATGACCGAGGGGATGTTCTCTAGGCCCGAGGTCTCTCTATCTCACTCTCGCGATGGTTACAGACTTTGCCTCATCTGCCGCTTGGCATGGGCACGTTTGTAAACCCTCGGAGGTGGAGAGAGAGAGAGAGGATGGGGCGAAGGCTGGACGGGAGAGGCTAGATTGAAGGCGTCGAGCTGAGATGAGAAAGAAGAAATGGGGGAGAAAGAGGGCGCCAACAGAAGCGCGAGAAGCGGAAGAATAAAACGGAAGAAAGCTGAGCGTCTTTTGAAGGCGGTGATGATGATGCCGAGGACGGTCAAAGCCAACTCATGAGCAGGGAATGTCCACCAGCGATCGAGTCAGGGTAAGATCTGGAATCCGCGGAGGAAGAGCGGAAGCACCGACCGACGACCGGCCGCTGACCACGCCACTAGCAGACTGGACACCTCAGGTCGGAAAAGCACAGCCAAAAGATAGGGCCAGGCCAGACAGATCCCGTCCCCAGAGCAGCAGTTCAGCCAGCCCCAGGTGCACTATGCGGGGAGTACAGCGAGGCCAAGAAAATCAAAGCTGGAAAATCGTGAGACACGCTGCGGGCAACGCAACAGGCAACGCAGTGTAATGGGTGATGAATGGCCGGGGGCAACGGCAAGCACAGACAGGGAATGTATCTGCATCTGCATCTGTCCGCGGTCTGGGGACGGACAGGCCGGACAGGGGACCGACGGAGGGAATCGATGCATGTCAGAAACACCATCGAGCCGCAGGGAGTGAGTGCACAAAACAAACAAACAAGCAGGCAAACAAACAGGAACGCACTCAAAACGTACCATCGAAAGCAGCCTGCACGCTGCGCTTCAGTCCCCTAACGCCTCCGCCGCCGCCGCTCCTCACTGACCCAGGCGCCGACGCCCCCGAGGCCGAGGGCGGATTTGTCAAGCTCATAACCTAATGAGGCGGGCGTTCGTCCCCGCGGACAACTCACAGCTCACAGCGCCAGCCGGGTTCCGTTCGTGTAGTGTCCTGTAAGAAGCAGGTCCGGACTGACGGGGTGGGCAGTGGACACGCTGGTGGACTGGGTGGAGGGATGGATGGATGGGATAGGGAGGATGGGGATGGGGATGGGGGTGGGAGAATGAAGGGGACGATCGAATGGCGGTCCAGGTGGATAAAATCAAGTCGTTTGTCTCTGCTGCTCCCCCGCACGCGCCAATGCAGCGCCAACAGGAAGCTCTGAAGCTGCTGCACTGCACCGCACCGCACACCAACTCGAACCAAGTCCGTCACTGGCGAGAGGTTCGTGATGCCCGACAAGCCGAGCCGCAAGTGAGAGCAACGTCTGTCCGTCCAGCTGGAGCGAGCTGGCCCGGCGTTTGCGCGTTAGGTCCGTATCAATGTCTTTGTGTCCCCGTCTGCGAGTTCCTCGACTCGGGCCCTGTACGTAATTAACGAGATAACCGTTGGCAACGGCGGGCACTCTATCCGCTGCTCGACCAAGCCCCCTCCCCCCCCTCCAAAAAAAAAAAAAAAAAGGGACCCCAATGTCGCTTGCCGGGTCTGCGCTGCGACTAGGTCGATCCGCCCAGGCTAGTCCAGTAATCGGTAATATTTTGACCCCCTTTCGTTTCCCGCCTCTGCGGCGAAGACAGAAAAGGGCTCCGAAGAGGGCCCCGAGATTCACAAGGCTGGGCGAGGCAAGACGGATGCGGCGTCTAATGGCCCCTATGGAGTGCAGAGAATAGCGGGAGAGGAGAATGTGGAGCGGGATGCTGCCGCTAACGTGATGTGCTGTTAATGATGCGCGGGCGAGTGCGACGGCTGATGACGCCGGTGGTGATGCGAGCGATGTCGGTTGACTTGTTGTTCGCGTGCTCGGGTGGTGTTGTCCCGTTCTATCGATGGTGATGAAGAAGATAAAAGTCTCGGGGGTCCAAGAGCGCGATCGGAGCAATGGGGGTTCGCGTATTGCTGGAATACACGTACAGGGGAAAATGGCGAATTGGTTGATGTTTTGGTGAAACTCGTTCGCCACGGTCGCTGGAGGCAAGATTTCAGTGTCTCTTTCGCGTCTGCCTCACGCCTAACCCATGATATCGCCGCCTCCTTCTTCTGATGACTAAGCTCATCTGGCCTCCTCCACAACAGTCACTCAACGCCCAACGCTGCCAAGAGACCGCTACTGAGAGAAAACCTATCGAAGATGCTTTTCTCGAGTTTGCTTTCTATTTCTCGGTCGAAACAAGCTGTTAACCTCTCACAGTAAAATTATTCACTACCAGCTCTGGAGCCCAACATCGCCCCCATACTGCTCATCTTAATCACAACAGCATCATGACATCTATAACGCCTATAATCGTGACCTCTTTTTTCTTGCTGGCTACTCGACCCTAAGCTCAAACCCCAAATCCCTCTCCTCTTCTTTACATGCCCCTGCTGTATCAGTCGTCTATCGCGGGCCCAGCTTCTCCAGCACACGCGGGCCTTGCTCCTCCCACTCGGCCTTGGTAACCCACATGCTCTCCTTGTCCGCCATGATGTTGGCCAGCACCGCTCCGCCCAGGAACACCATGTGCCGTCGCCGCGGCGGGTCCTCTATCCGCACCTTGAACTTGCTCAGTCGCTCCGGGTCGCCTTGCAGCGCCCGCGTCAGCCACAGCTGCTTCAGCTCCTTCTCCAGTCGCGACGGCAGACCAGGGTACATGCTGCTGCCTCCTGAGAGCACGATCGCCTTGAACAGGGAAGATCGGATGTCCACGTCGGCCGCCTGGATCGTGTTAAACAGGAACTCGCCCAAGCCGGGCGACTCGCTGTCCACCAGGTGCGGCTGGAACAGGCACTCGGGCGCCTCGAAACGCTCGCTGCCCACCCGGATCACACGTCCGTCCGGCAGCGTATAGTCCTCCACCAGCACAGTTGTGTCCTCGCTCAGGCGCTTGTCCAGCTCTAGGTCGTACGACACGTAGCAGAGCTTCTCCTTGATCTGACGGACCGTCTCGAAATCGGCAGTTCGGTTCAGGGCGTAGCCGCGACGGAGCAGCAGCTTGATCAGGTTGCGTGTCACATCTCGACCAGCCACATCTAATCGCTTTGTGAGATGGTTGAGAACCACGGATTCGTAGACGGGGACAATGTGGGTGACACCGTCACCAGAGTCGACCACGACACCGGAGCTGAGACCTACACGCATCATCATATTAGACATCGCCTTCATGCTCCGTGAAGCTTCAGGTGCAACTCACCCTGCGCATACAAAGCCAAAACGGCCTGGATCGCAACGTAGACACCGCCGAATTCGTATCGGTCGAACATGACCTCGCACATCTTCTCCCTGTTGCGGAGCGGGTTCATCGGGGGCTCGGTCAACAGGATCTTCTGCCCCTCCGGGTTCACTTTGAGCTTCTCGAAGAAGGTGTAGTCCCAGAGGTGCTCCATGTCGTCCCAGTTCTTGACGATTCCGTTCTCCATGGGATAGCTGATCTGAAGCATGTTGCGGGCGGCGGCGGCCTCGTCACCGCACATGATGTCCTTGATGACGATATCACTGTCCGTCTGCTCCTCGGATCGCAGGATAGGTCGGCCGACGATGGACGGGTACTGGTGCTCGGGGAAGTTCTGCGCGGCATATCCGACCTTGAGGAAGCCGGTGCCGCCGTCGAGGACTGCAGCAAGGCGACGGTCAGCGTCAGGGGAGGCAGGCGGTCGGGCTACGGAGCCCGGGGGAAGCTTTGAAGCTCACCAATGGGGGGAGGGTTGGCCATGATTGCGACGGTGCAAGGCCCAGACCTAGAACTAAGTGTGGCGAGGTTGGCGGGAAAGCGAGGTGTTGCGGTCGTCGACGAGCTCGGCGAGGTTGAGGTGTTCGTCAGTGGTGGGGTTGGCGTGGTCGGCCGTCGTCAGAGGTGGCTGAGGCGGATCACGTGGCGCCCCGCGATGGCTTCCTCGATTCAGCGCCAGCACCGTCATTGGGATGTCAATTGTAGGCCCCGCTCAAGCTAGCCAGAAAGCACATCGGAGGTTGACATTTGAGGGAATACATTCAAGTTGGAGTCATTCCGAGTCACAATTTCTTCTTCTTTTTCACTCTTCACACTTCTCGTCTACAAAAACAGTTTTCTGCAATTGTTCCCCTCAAGCTCCCAACATGGCCGAAGCTCAGTCCCGCCAGCGGTGTCTCCGCATCCTCGTTCTCAACCCCAACTCGTCCACCTCCATGACCAACGGCATGGCGGCCGCGATTCGCAAGTTGCCTCTGCCCGATGTATGAGTCAAACATACTGCCGCGTGCTTTCTTTCCTACAGGCTAATGGGATCAAGTCGGTCGAAATATCTACCTACACGGCTCCTCCGTCTGTGCCTGGGAGCATCGACGGCCAGCAAGACATCGACGACAGCGCAAAGGCTGTGCTCGACGATGCCGATCTTTCCAGAGACCTAGAGTCGCACAAGTACGACGCCGTCCTTGTGGCCTGCTTCAGTGTTCATCCTCTCGTCGCCCAGCTCGGCAAGTACCAGCACCTTGCCATCACCGGCATCTTTGAAGCCAGCATCACGACGGCTCTGTCACTAACACCTGCTCCCCTCAACGGCGAGAAATGGGCCATCGTGACCACTGGGAAGTTTTGGGAAGACCACCTCGCAAATGGCGTAAAGGACTTTCTCGGCCAGAGCAGTGACACTGACAATAGCAAGTTCGCTGGTGTCTTTTCGACCGGATTACTCGCAGGCGACTTTCACTCAATCTCCGCTGAAGAAATCAGGGCGAAGCTTGAAGCCGCCACCAGCAAGATCTTTGCCTCGGGTAACGTGTCTCGTGTAGTTCTGGGCTGTGGAGGGATGGCTGGCTTGGAGGATGCCATCCGCACAACAACTATTGCCGTGTACGGAAAGGCTAAAGGAGAGCAAGTCTACATCATCGATGGCGTGAAAGCGGGTGTGTTGCAGCTGGAGCAGACCATCCGCAGCAAGCGGGCGTTTCAATAAACTGAATTAGTTGTCTTCGTTCTAATAATAAGCTGTACTCACAACGCCAACCGTCCGTCCAATTCGTATCAATCTGCCCGTCGGATTCTACCCCAAACCTCATCCGCGTCTTTCTTTCCTTTGGTCTCGGGAACATTGAACGACACAAACACCGCAGACCCAGCTGCCAGACCTGCAAAAATGAAATACACCCATCCGTGACCTCCGAGGAGATTGTTCAACGCCTTGTTGATGATGGGGAAAAACTGAGCAACTAAAAAGGTCGCAACATAGTTGGCTCCAAGGCACCAACTCTGCGTGGCACCAACAGCTTCTTGGCCAACAAGCTCGGATGCCAGAATAAAGGGAACAGGGCCGAGGCCGACAGCAAAGAATCCGACAAAGGTAAGGACCGCCAAAGCCGAGAGAATCTTCAGGCCAAATACAATCGACAGTGCCAGTGCTAGCGCGCTGCTACCTTGCCCGATGATCGACATGAGCAGACAGGTCTTGCGTCCCAGTCGGTCTGGCAAGGGCGAGCAAGCTACCGTGGTAACGAGGTTGACAACGGAGATGAGAATGGTAAGCAGAGCCGACGAAACCGGTAGGAGGTCGGCAAGAAGGGATACCGAGTACATGATGATGGAGTTGATGCCACATAGCTGTTGAACGAACATGATCCCCACTACGGCGACAATGGCCGGCCGGTAAAGCGGATCCTTGACCACTTCGATGAATCCGAGGTGGCTGGCACTCTTGGTGACGATAAGCATTGGTTCAGTATGGTCCGCCATCGGGTCCGCTTGAAGCAATCCCTCCTCCTCAGAACTTCCCTGTTCTTCCGGGTTCCAAGTCTCGATTTCTTCGCTGATATCGTACCCACTGCCTCTAATCCTTTGCAGCGTTCGTTTGGCCTTAGTCACGTCGCCATGAGCAGCCGACCACGAGGGGCTCTCGGGAACTGCCAACAGGCCAACTGCCTGAGCAGCCGCGACGCAAACGCCAAGGCCCAGGATCCAACGCCAGGCGCTGCCATAGCTTAGGAAGTATCCGAGAGTCTGGACGGCAAGGATGCCAATGTTGATCGAGATCTGGGTCATGGCACCGAACAGACCTCGCTCCTTCGGGGGGGCAATCTCGCTGATGTAGAGTGGGACAACGACAGTCGACGCACCGGCGCCTACACCAGAGATCAAGCGTCCTAAAGCCATGACGAAGACGCTTCCAGCAACAGTCTCAATGGCAGCTCCAATCAGGTAAAGGACGGCAGTGGCGCGCATCGCGAGGAGTCGGCCGCGACTGGACGATAAGGGGCCAGCACATAGTGCACCCAAGAGCCCACCCAGCGTGAATATAGACGATACCGTAGCAAAGGCAGCTTCGTTCATGGGGATACAGTCGGGTAGGAAGCCGGAGGACTTGTCGTTCGGGGTAGATGAGGCGACCCAGTCCCGGATCCGGACAAGGGACGAAATGGATTTCTTGTGGCAGGTGATGACATCTTGAGGGGCGTTGAGCTCTCCCTGTGAAGTTGTCAGTGAGTTTCGGTGCATAGTAGCGAGCCCCTCCCATCAGGGCCTCCAAGCTTAGAGCCAGGATCCGTGACGGCAGCTATCGGGGAGATAACATACCAGGTGGTACCCAAACTGCAGCGATCCCAGCGTCGAGACGGCGATCAGAAGAATCAGATAGGCGCTGGTATCGTTCAGACACTGCCTGATGCCCTGGCCAGCCATGGTATCGATGCTGGAGATGTTGCAGTTGGTGGTTGGAGGTTGGAGGTTGGAGGAACGAGTCACGGGCCTCCAACCCAGCTAAGGTTGGTGTTGGAGAACTCCGGGGGTGGGGCCACGTGCCGATGTGGCTGCATGCGGAAGACCCCTACAAATCTGATGCAAGCTACCCTACAAGGGCCGGAATTGAAGAATCCCATCTTAGCATGTGAACTAGCTTTGATCAACATTGTGTAATTTTTTTGGTATTATTCGTGGATATCCTTTGTTTCCATCTCCCTACTATCTATCATGTTGCTGCATTTCATGCTGTGTCTTTTAATTCGGAAACAATTCAAATTGAGCTACGGGAGGCTAGTTACTGCTTGCACCGGCCTCGTCCCTAGCGTTTGAGTCGCGGCGCGTACCGAGGTCGCGGTACAATTGTGGTCATAAATGTACCTAATGACATCATCGGGGATTCTGTAAAGATTAAGCATGTCAATTGTGTTCTTAGTATCTAATTAAACCATGACTTACAAGTAGTCGATGCTCAAATGACGTTGCAGTAGCAAGCGGACCTTGGTGCTACTAATGTCGCTGGTAACGACCTATGCCATGATGTCAGCACATGTAACGATGGTATGAAACGCAAGGGATATAAGTTGGGCTCTGTGCTTCCCAGGGGTCCACTGTCAACCACTTGGACGTGTTTTCGGCAGCAAGTTTGCACATTTCGATACGATGGCGCGCAGGAGCAAGCCCTTTCTTGCTGTAGTCGTCACTTACTGTACTCTTTTGGTTAATGAGGGTAATTCTCTGTGAAGGTTGCGTTCCGGCTTACCAGGACTCAAGTATCCTGCAACGGCTTCGTATCCTGCTTGGCGTTAGGGATGCGCGACAAGTGCATGAAGAATTAACCTACCCTCATTGCGAGCATGGTCTCGAGCCATGGAAAACATACGGAGATCTAGCATGGTCAGTCAGCTCTTCTGCGTCGGCGGAAGGCCACGTGCCTTGTCTTGGAAGGGAAGAAACAAGCTACTAACGAAAGTACGTGATCGGGCTAACTGCGAGTCGTGAGCTTAATGCGGCATGGTAGAAGGCAGGGATATCGTACATGAACCGCAGGCGACGAGTACTCATGGCCGTGAAGAATCGGATACACGCTGAAGTCTATGTGCTGGAAATTGGAATCCCTTTGGAGTGTGCTCGTTGACAAAACCATAGTCGCAGGCCGTCTTGACCGACTAGGATGTGAAGGCCCTGAGGTGAGGAGTTGTGAACTGGCCAACGCCGATACGGGCGGTGGGTGGAAGCGTGGGAGAGAAATCCGAACAGTTGGAGTTGATGGAAGTTGAGGTGGCTTGGGTCAATACCTAGATGGCTAAAAGCACGCTTTCACTTGTCTTGTCTTGGAAGCGAGTCTCCTTAGTAGAAGATGGCGGTTCTCTGGAAATGTTGTTGGTGCGCTTAGCAATACTTGTCTCTCGAGTCTTGAACCAGCTTCATGCTTTCTACAGTATTGCTAGGGACACAAACAACGTCTGCTACGTGTACAACAAGTACTCACAGCCCTCTCAAATTTGGTATAAAGATAGATACCGCACTAAGTAAAGGTCGTATACGTTGGGGATAACTGAGTAATTAGGGTTAGTTAAGGTTAGATAGGGTTAGGAATAGTGTTAGGGATAGGATTAGCATACAGACTGTATTTTTTAAATAATTTTATAAGGGTTGTTGTGGTTGTGGTGAATATATATAGCTGGGTTGTGGATGTATCTTTAGTGGTGCTCTTGAGGCTGTTTGTGCACGAAGCAAAAGTTGTTTGTGCCCCAAGCAACACACGTTTTCTACCTTAGATAGCTACTTCAACATCCTTACTTAAATCCTTTAGTAGTTTTCGGCCTCCCTGGAGACACTCTTCCTCGTGTAATGGCTCCCTCGCCGTCTCTCTAATGCCATCCTGCACCCACGCCTGCACAGCCGGGTGCTCAAACAACCGCTCAAGATACTCCCCCGCCGCACCCTCCAGCTCGATGCCGTACGTCTTGCACCGCGACGCAATAGGCGCATACATGGCATCCGCAATGGTGAACCGCTCGCCCGCCAACCAAGGCCCGCCAAACGTCTCCAACCCCTGCGCGAACAGCTCACAGAGGCGGCGCACCTCGCGCTCCAGCGCCTCGCTCCGCGGCGTGCCCAATTGGATGCGCAGGCCGACGTTCATAGAGCACTCGGCGCGCAAGGCCGGGAAGCCCGCGTGCATCTCGGCGGCGGCGGACCGGGCGAAGGCGCGGGCGCGGGCATCGGCGGGCCAGGCGGTCGCGTGCGCCTCGGCGACGTACTCGCAGATGGCCAGCGAGTCCCAGACCACGGTCGAGGTTGCGCCGTCGTGCAGGCAGGGCACCTTGCCCGTGGGCGAGAAGGCCAGGAAGCTCGGTTGGCGGAGGCCCGGCTGGAAGAGGTGGAGCTTCTCGTCGAAGGGGATGTCGAGGGCTTTGAGGAGCACGTAGGGTCGCATGGACCACGACGAGTAGCGTTTGTTTCCGATGAAGAGGGTGTAAGTCATGATGGCGATGGTGTTGTGTGTTTTCCTGGGCTGATAGGTGCTTTCTTACTATTCATCTCAAGTTTGACTCGTTTTGTACTGAGAAACCTCGATGCCCCGCTGCCACGCCCTATCGTGGACATGCTGCTTCTGTGCTCTCCGTTTCCTCTGACGCCATGCAATGATTTGTTCTACTTTACCGCTAGTTTTCTAGAATTTTCAAGGTTTTGTCCCCCGGGGCTGTGTCCGCAGTGCGGTGTAATTCCTCAACGTGAGTTCCGCAGCGGGTCTGCAAACTGAGTGATTACAGTTAATGATCGTGACCTGTCACGCGAGGGATAGGCGGGGAAAGGGAAGCTGTAGATGTAAGGTATCCGAGCGGAACCAGTCCCTCGGACCACGAACCTGGACGTCTAGCTCGTCAACTAACCACGGCCCTGAGCCAGCGTCGTAACATGGCCAGGGCATCTGCTGATCTCGGGCAAGCAGCAGCCGATACGACATGAACTTATAAGTCCTGATTGGGGTACTTGAAATCAGGTGACAGCTGGCCTAAGGCACAAGTTCTCCCAATTCAGATCATCATCGAGTCAATTCCCGGCCTCAGACCAAGAAACGACAAAATCCCTGTCCCCGGATCCTCACATGGCGCCCCGCGGCCTCCCCAGAACACCAGAACCCAAGACCTCGGTCATCTCGGAATAGCCTCAGTCTTCTTCCTGCGCCCCCGCCACCACCGTCACGGCACTCACCGTTGTCCCTGGGCCGATTGGTGCGCCTCAACCCCCGGCCTCCCGGGCCCGTCTCGCGCGCCAATCAAGCCGTGCCCGCTCCCCGGATTCCCCAGAGTTTCGCGGGCGTCGCTTGCTGAGTTTCTCCGCGCGTTAGGGTCGGGGACGATCCTGTTCTGGCCTTGTCGTGTCCACGATGGAGGCATGAGAAGCGGAGAGTGAGGCGGGGGATCGTCTGTTGTGGGAAAGGAACGAGAAAGAAAAAACAGGTATAAATGGACGAGGGAACGCGCCCAAATTGGCATTGAGACCTCGACAGCTTCAGAGCGACAGTTCACCCTCGCCTCGACAACCCTCAGAGTCTTGACCATGCGCTTCGTTGCCGGCCTGCTGTCGTTGGCGCTGCCCCTCGCGGCGGTCGCCCAGACCATCAGCAACCTCTCCATCTTCGACCCCCCGTCCGACTACCTCGACCCCCAGGTGCTGTACGCCCGGCCGCTGGAGCTGTCGGACGGCACGCTGCTGGCCACCTGGGAGAACTACTCGCCCGAGCCGCCCATGGTGTACTTCCCCATCGTGAAGAGCACCGACGGCGGCAAGTCGTGGAAGCAGATTTCCAAGGTCACTGACCAGGTCAACGGCTGGGGCCTGCGCTACCAGCCGTTCCTGTACCAGCTTCCCCAGCGGTTCGGGAAGTATCCTAAGGGCACCATCTTGTGCTCCGGCAGCAGCATCCCCACCGACCTCAGCGTCACCCTCATCGAGGTCTATGCCAGTCTCGACAAGGGATACACCTGGGAGTTTGTTAGTCACGTCGCTCGCGGCGGCGAGGCCCTCCCCAACCACGGCCTCACTCCCGTCTGGGAGCCGTTCCTGATGCAAGAAACCTTCTGTCTTTCTCAGCCATGTGCACCCACTGACCCAAGCAGGACCTACAAGAACAAACTGGTGATTTATTTTTCAGACCAACGTAGGAATGAGACAAATTCGCAGGTGCTCGTCCATCAGACTACCACCAACCTCAAGAAGTGGTCCAGCGTGGCCACCGACGTCGCCTACAACGACAACTACTTCGCCCGCCCTGGCATGCCCACCGTCGCCAAGCTGCCCAACGGCGAGTACATCTACGCGTATGAGTACGGCGGCGAGGCGTCATCCAGCAACTACTGGTTTCCCGTGTACTACCGCATCTCCAAGGACCCGCTCAAGTTCACCAAAGCTGAGCATCACCGTGTCGACGTCGGCAGCACCACGCCTAGCGGCTCGCCGTACGTGGTCTGGAGCAAGCACGGCGGAAAGAACGGCACTATCGTCCTCAGCGGCGGCGGGAACGCTGAGATCTTCACTAACCAGAAGCTCGGCCACCCGGCATACTGGAAGAAGTGGGCGGTGCCTCAGCCGGCTGCCTACACCCGCGCTCTGATGGTGTTCAAGCACGATCCCGATCTGTTGATGATCATGGGTGGTGGTCAACTCCCCCCCGGCAAGACCAACGAGATCAGTCTGAGCGTTGTCAGACTGTCGGAGGTTATGAAGGTGTAGAGCAGGACAAAAGACTTAGCCAGAGGTTAGTAAGAGACTGGGGTCGTTAGCTTGCTTGTAAATAGACTCCCTGAGAGAATAAGTAAAATGATGACACATTGAGAGATGCCTGTGTATAAGTATTGCAAGAAACTAACAACTGTGAGTATTACCAGAGAGACTAACGACTTTTGCTATGGGGACCAACAATTTTCATCTCCTAGCTAAATAGGGAGTCGCACAATATCCAGTCAATCTTGAATGTATCTTTCATGGAGTCCCCAACTTTAAGAAATACTTCTAATTAGGAATAGGGTTGGTTAAGGCCGGTTGGGATTAGTTACGGCTGGTTGGAGGTAGACTTAGGGATTTCTTTTTTAGGGTTAAGAATGGGATTAGTATATAATATATTTTAAAAAATCTTATTAGAGTTAGTTGTACTTGTGGTTAATTAATGTAGTATCTTTATTGTTGGTGCACGTACTTTGGCAAAAGTTGTCGGTCCCCACTAGCAATACTCCTGTGTGTGTGTCCAATTCGCCCAGAAGCATGACCATGACCTAAATCATAGCTCGCCCAACGTCCGAGTTTTATGGATCAAAATAAATAAAAATGTAACACAATGGACTTTAGCTGAGTACGTTCGTGTCGTTCCTTCGCCGCTGCAAGGTCCCTGCCGCAGACGCCGATGGTTTGCCGCATGACATGCCGCAGACGCCGCAATCCACCGGACAACTAACATGTGCCCAATTCTGCCAGAGAAGCGTGGTGCTCTATGGGTTTCGGTTTACTCAGGAATAGAAAAGTGTCATGTTGTTGAGGTTGGGCTTGTGAAACAGCCTGCCTTGAGTTGACACTGAGGGACTTCATTGAGTCTCATAATTACTGATATAATTACCCCTGACAACAAGTGACCGAGGACGTAACCTCAACACATGATAGAAATCTATCCTCACTAAGCCACGCTAACAAAAAAGTCTAACGGGAATAGCTGGTTACAATTAGTCCTCGAAAACACTTAATTGCCTAACAGCCGACCTCCGGACCAGAGGAAACGACCTTACCCGCGGGGACATCCTCGCTGATGAATCAACGTCACGCGGGCACACCACAGCCCCATTACGAAACCTCCCTCCCCCCATGATTCGGCCGCGATCCGATGCCGGTAGATCGATCGTATCCCTAAGCGGGTCTTTGTTCTCTCTAGGCCCGGAGGCGGAACCCCGCTTGTTGATGACTCGTTCTTGAAGGGCGCGGCCGTGATTACTACATTAACCGCACTGGCCGGGCGGTTGGTGGTTTCTGGGAAGATGGCATTGCAAAGGGACTCATCATGGTTTTGACGGAGATGAAGAGTGTGGATAGTAGGCATGATATCTCGGCTTCTGGTGTGGAGGATATACCCATTGGCGTCGAGGATGAGAAGACGCCTCGGGTAGACGATGACACGGCGTCCACGATAAACCAAGGCGACGACCTCGAAGACGCCATAGGCCAAAACACCGCACAAGGCCAAACCTCGCCTCCCGACGGCGGCCTCCGCGCATGGCTGCAAGTCGTCGCAGGCCACCTCGTGGTGTTCAACTCGTGGGGCTACACCATCAGCTTCGGCATCTTCCAGCCCTACTACGAGAGCGCCATGTCCCTCCCACCGTCGACGGTGTCGTGGGTGGGCAGCGTGCAGATCTGCCTCATCTTCCTGGTCGGCACCTTCTCCGGCCGGGCCTTCGACGCGGGCTACTACCGGTGCGCGCTGGTCGTCGGGCTGGCGCTGCAGCTGGTGGGCATCTTCATGACCAGCGTCGCCACCGCGTTCTGGCAGCTGCTCCTGGCGCAGGGCTTCTGCCAGGGGCTGGGCAGCGGGATCGTGTTTGCGCCGACGGTGGCGAACATGTCGACGTACTTTACGTCGAAGCGCACGCTGGCCATCTCGTCGGCGGCGTGTGGGGGCACGACCGGGGGGATCGTGTTCCCGCTGATTGCGCAGCAGCTGCTGCCCCGGATTGGGTTCCAGTGGACGGTGAGGGTCATGGGACTGGTGGTGTTGGTTACGTCTGGCATCATCCTCTGTCTAGCGCGGACGAGGTTGCCTCCGCGCAAGGCTGGACCCATTGTCGAGCTTGCGGCGTTCAAGGAGCGGACGTATCTGCTCTTTGCCATCAGCATGTTCTTTACTCTCTGGGCAACGTACTATGCATACTACTATGTAAACCAAGGCACCGCAACTATAGTATCACAAAGCTAACGACCACAGGCTCGCACATATGCTCTCCACGAACTGGACGCATCGTCCTCCTCGTCCTTCACCATCCTGCTCGTCATCAACGCCGTGGGCATCCCGGGCCGGATGATCCCCGCCTACCTCGCGGACCGGCACTTCGGGGCCATCAACGTCTTCATCCCGACGATCCTAGCCGCGGGGCTGTGCACATTCCTGTGGTCGCAAGTACAGAGCCTGGCGGGAGACTACGTCTGGGTGGTCTGCTTCGGGTACTTTGGCGCGGGCATCCAGAGCCTGTTCCCGTCGACGACGGCAGGCCTGACTAAGGACCTCAGCAAAAACGGGACGCGGATTGGCATGATCTTCACCATCATCAGCGTGGCTGCTCTGACGGGGCCGCCGCTGGCTGGCAAGTTGATGGAGGTGACGGGCGGGAGGTATCTGGCGGCGCAGATGTGGGGAGGGGCCTGTCTTTTCCTGGGGTGTGGGTTGTTGATTGCGGCCAAGTTGGCATTGGTATCTAAAAAGGCATAGAATAGATGGTATAAGGATAGATCAAGGCTTGGGGTGAACTGGATATAAGATAGATGGAGTTTCACGGGTAATGTTTACTCAAAGCAAGAATGAGAGCTATGTAAGTAGCAAGTGAGTGATAAGATGTCATGAGTACTCGGCTATCCATAGAAGCTACAGCCCGAAACATGCCAATTGAAGGCACCTCTCTCCCTGTAATAAAAAGAAGTATTTAAGAACCAGTAAAATTAATTCCAAGCTATATAGAAGATGCTGTGTATCAGTCTCTGTTGTTACCATTGTCCAACAAGCATGCAGCCATGTGTAATCCGCCGACCCACCACCCCGGATTTCAACAACCCTGGCATGATAGCTTCTAAAACTTCCACCTCGAATCCTCTCCCTGCACCACCACCTCCACCACCACCATCCTCCCGCTCTCCCCAGGAAGACATGTCCCCAGCTCCATGGATCTGCCGCAGCTGCACCCGCGCACTGGCCCGCTCGCCCATGCGCCAATTCGTCCGCTACGCCTCCAATGGTGCGTCCAACAGTTCTACACCTCTCATCATGGAAGCTAACATCCCCCGCCGTAGATGCCTTCCCCCTCCTCGCCCCCGCCCTCCTCCAGCGCGCCCAGTCCATGGCCGCCGAACACGATGGCCTCCAGAAAGCCCTCAGCGACTCCTTCGACACCGCAAAGGCCAAGCGCGTCGGCGAGCTGTCCCGTGTCGCCGCCGCCCTCAGGGCCTGGCAGAAGACCCAGGCCTCCATCGCCGAGCTCAAGGCCATGCTCGCCGACCCGGACCAGGACGCCGACCTCGCCTCCATCGCCGCCGACGAGCTGAGCGCCGAGACCGGCCGCCTCGACGCCCTCGCCCGCAACCTCTCCGCCAGCCTGACGCCCCGCCACCCCTTCGCCGACCTGCCGTGCATGATCGAGTTCCGCCCGGGCCCCGGCGGGCTCGAGGGCCGCTACTTCACCGACACGCTGTTCAAGATGTACAAGGGCCTGTGCATGCGCAAGGGCTACCGCCACAGCGTCATGAAGTACGAGTTCGCCGACACCGCCGGCGACAGCTCGTCCTCGGCCGGCGAGAACCCGCTGCAGGAAGCCATCCTGGAGATCCAGGACCCGGGCGCCTACGACATCTTCCGCAGCGAGGCCGGCATGCACCGCGTGCAGCGCATCCCCAGCACCGAGAGCAAGGGCCGCGTGCACACCAGCGCCGTGGCCCTGTGGGTGCTGCCGTCGTTCCCCGACGGCGCTGGCGGCGACGCGGTGGCGGGCTTCGACGATCCGGAGAGCGACTTCTACGTGAACCCGGCCGAGGTGCGCATCGAGACGATGCGCGCGCGCGGTGCCGGCGGCCAGCACGTCAACAAGACGGAGTCGGCGATCCGCATGACGCACGCGCCCACGGGCACCGTGGTGTCGATGCAGGACCACCGCTCGCAGCAGCGCAACCGCGAGGAGGCGTGGAAGGTGCTGCGGTCACGCATCGCGGACAAGCGCCGGGAGCAGCGCGAGGCCGAGGCTGCGCAGCTGCGCAACAGCGTGCTGAGCCAGACGCAGATCACCCGCGGCGACAAGATCCGCACCTACAACTACAACCAGGACCGATGTACCGACCACCGCGCTGGGTTGGATGTGCACAACCTGCCGAATGTCTTGGAGGGCGGTGAGACGCTGGACAGGATCATGGATGGGGCGAGGGATTGGCTGGTCGGTAACGACATTGAGTTGTTGGCTGCGGAAGAAGAGGCAAAAGAAAAGGCTAGCAAGGGGAAGAAATGACGAATATCTACAGCGTGAAAACGAATATTCTCGAGTCACAAGTGTACACTACGGGGCAATAGATAAAAGAGTATAGAATCATGTAAGACGAAGATAGCCAATGGCGGGCAATCAATACCCTGAGTAGACACAGTCCTCTATGATAGATACCACGATGCTATATGGTTCAAATCTTTGAGCATTGACTCCGACCCAAACTCCCAGCAAGATCACCACGGGGATATTCGTGACTTGCCCCAACCAAGAACTCCGATGCAGATTGAAACCCAACCCTTGGAAACATGCTCACATCAAGCCACTTAGGACAACTTTGCCGATACTTGCCACTTCCGTCTTGATGTGGCTCCGGCTGTGGTCCTCGAATTCCCTGACGAACCCCTGGACGATCAGCTTGCGCACTCGGGAATCTGCCTTGCCAAACAGCTCGGCGACAGGGGCGGTGCACTCGCGCGGTGAAGGCACAAGGGTGAGGAAGCGTGTGTAGCAGTCAATTAACACGTCGCACAGAGTCGCAAACGTCTCGAAGTAGTCCGGATCGAAGGGCAGCGAGGGCGTGAGAAGGAAGGTGTACTCCTCGCCGGGCAAGAGATCCGTTTCTGAGGCGGCAAAGTTCATCACGGACGGAGTCGGGGCGCCAGCTGCGGGCATGGGGGTGGATTCGTCGAGCATGGGGTGCATGTCGGCGGCTGAGGTAGAACGGCGCGACTTGGCGCCCTGTCGGCGGAACATGCTGGGCAAGCGGGCGCGGGTGAGTGAAGCAGCGGTGGAGGAATCGCCATGTATTTGCTGGAAGGAGTCGAACTCGGAGAGGAGGGTGTTGAGGCTGCGCAGGAACTCGATGGGCGTGGAGGAGTAGAGGTCGACGATGGTGGGGAGGGACAGGCCGAGGAGGAGATGGTTGGTGGCTTTGCGACCAATCTTCCGGGAATCGAAATAAGGCATGCGGTTGAAGTCGGGCTTGTCGAAGAGATAGGTGTTGAACCAGTATATGCGACCCTCGTGACTAGTGTGACGCGGTTAGTGAGCGACTCTGCGACTGGTACAAGCCCCTGAGGCGGGGTTGTGTGGACGACATACGCTTTGCGCAGGTACTCGAGAGTCGAGATGCGCTTGTTGGCGACTTCGGTGATCTGTTGATGGGCCAATCCAGCCTCAGACTGCTGCCAAAGACTCCCAGACCCAACAGCACCGCCGGGACCAACGATGGGAGTCTGGGGAGGGCCCATGGACCCCAGGTAGGTGGTGGACCCGGTTGCGCTGCGACTCAGCATCTGCATTTGCATGGCCGAGTCGGGAGCGTTGGCGGACGAGGAATGGACGGTGGACGACGCGGACGGGTCGGAGGACTCGCGGGCGATGTCTGGTCTCGGGGTGACCTTTGCGGCGGCAGCGAGGGCGTAGTCGGGGAGGGCAGGCGGCGCGGCGGCATCGGTCACATAGGCGTCGGGGCCGTTGCTGAAGGAGGAGCCGCGGCGGGACAGCGAGGACTTGCGGGAGAAGGAGGGTTTGCGGTCCTTGGTGAGGGGGTCGACGGTGGTGCCGTCGCGGGTGGTCGGGCGGGAGGCGGAGGAGGAGGAGGAGAAGATGGAGGTTGAGAAGATGGGCGTCGAGCCGGAGTTTGGCGTTCGGGGCGCCATGATTAGGATGGTGGCAAGGCAGCGTTCGGGAGCGGCCTGTGTGTCTCCCTGGGCTGGCTGGACTGGACTGTACTGGATTGGGCTGGTCTGGCCTGGCGCGACGGATCGACGACGACGACCTTGGACGGAGCGATAGAGGGAGGGAGGGACGGATGGACTGCGTGCGAGGTGTGTGGTGTGCGGTGTGTCCAGGGCTCCAGTCTGCGGGTGTCGTTCTGCGTGTGAGCGAGAGTCCCAGTGCCGTGTTTGAGAGGGTTGTGGAGGGCGTGCGTGGGCGTGGATGTGGATGCGGGGCGTGCTTGTTCCGGGGGATTGTCTCTGGCTTAGCGGCATGGCAGCGGAAGTTTGACGACATACATGGTTGATCTTTAGTCTCACTGCTGCTGTGTGTCTGGCATGCATGCGGCTGAAGGATCGGGCCGGTGAGTTGTATGTTAGTTAGGTATGCGGATATGATTTGAAGTGAAGTCATCGTAAAGTCAAAGGCGGTGGGCTGTCGAGAGTTGCCTCTGGTTGAGGTGCTGCCCGTGGAGGACGAATATTCGTACCTGAGGGACCGATGAACACCCACCCACTGCAGGTTCCAGTGAGTAAGGTACCTGAACCCACAGTGGATGGCTCCCCTAACGGCACGGTCCAGACCGCCCCCCATGTTGCGCATGTTTGCTTCCATGACGCGCTAAAGTCTCCGGGAATCCACCGCGCTGGTTGCAGGGTCGCATCCGCCGGGTCTCACCTCACCCACCAACAAGGATCAGTTCAATTGTGATGAGCCTCTTTTCCCCAAGTCCGGGCATGATTGACTCTCCACCGGCGTCTGGTCCATCGCGGGTGTGACTTTGACCTGTCTCTACCCATGGACGATGGCGGGTTTTGTTTGCCATTCGGACTGGATACGAATAACTGGCCTGCAACTGCTTCGGCGCGGCCGCTGCTGTCTTCCGTCGGCTTCAGCTTCAGCCAACGACACGACCTACGTGAGACGGGAATGCCGGAGATGATGTTTCGCCGGTGGCTCTCACAGCATGCCCCCCGATGGCCAACACGATATTATTCCCTGTTATTCCCCGACGGCTAGAAGCATCACTCACTCCGCGGCAGGTCATGTCACTGATTCCCCTTATGCCCGAAATAGCAGCCCCGATGGGTAACAAACAGCATTCCCAATGGCATCGTCTTCATACTGCCAACCAACGACATCATCGGATACGGAAACTACCCGATGGCCGGCAGCATAGATAACGTCAGAGATAAATCCACCCGTGGCCAATAGCCCATTCTCTTCCGACGGCTAGCAACCTGACATCCTCACCAAGCCGCCGTAGCTTCTCGCCGACGGTCAACAACATCGTTGCATCATATCAACTCGCCGACATGACACCGTCCTTCCCGATGGCCAACAGCAGCACCGACTTTAACGGCTAATAACAGCGTTGACTTTGATGGCCAACAGCAGCGCCGATTCCGATGGCCAACAACACCGTCGCCGATTTTCAGCATCGTATTCGTAATGTGACGGGTAACCACACGGATGGCCAACACCATCCGCGGCTGGCAGCAACTTTCTCATCGCTGGCCGCCAACTCAACACACAAGTGTCCTGAAAGCCAGTTGCCGATGACGGGTAGCAGGATGTAACAGGTACTCTAGTTGACGTTCTCCCGGATAACCAAAATCATCCTTCCCGGACGGGTGATAGCATCCTCCCGATGGCGAGTGGCGTAGCATGTCTCACATGGCTGACAGCATCAGGCCAACACAACGCACATACCTCACGAAAAATCAATTGCCGAATGATGAGTGGCGTAATGTAACAGGCGATCTGGTTGACAACCTCCCGGATGACCAAAACCATCCTTCCCGATGATCAGAGGCTCCTCACCGACGGCCAACAACGCCTTCGCCGACGGCTGGCAGCGTAATGTAACTGGTAAACTCACGATGGCTTCCCGATGGCCACGGCTTCTTCCCCGAAGGCCAACCGCATATGCAACAGCGAAAATCGCCGCATAAACACGGAACGCAGGCAGTACAACCGGTAATCGTATTGTAGCAACCACAAGAGACAACTGGCGTCCATTGCACACAAGAGAGTCCATTCAAGTATATAACACCCGGAATCCTTCTCCTGAAATCTCTTCTCGTACTTAACAACACACACCATCATTCATTCTTCCCCCCCTTTTATATATGTTTGGCCCAAATGTCTCTCACATCCAACATGACTGAAGACCAACCCAATGGAGGGCAACCCAGCCCCAGTCATCGCTGAATCCCTTCTACGACACGGCCACCGACCTCCACTATCGATGACCGGGCCCATCCCATGAAGAGGGAAGGATGTGGATTGTGGTCGCGCCACAGACGGCAGTATACGTCTCTCGCCTTGGGTCTGTCAGCCCATGCCAAAATGACAGATACCGACTACCGCCAAGACGCCAGAACTGCACCGCTCTTTGCTCCCGGATTTGCTGCGCCGATCCGGACGAGGCCAGCCCGGCAACGTGCCGGAGAGCCTGGTGAATCAGAGAGCCATGACCATTTAAGCCCAGTCTTCCGGCTGCTCGCTGGCACAGCATTTACACTTCCTCTGCACACACACCCTCGACCTTACTATACAACCCAACAACCCCTCGAGACGAACACCATCTCGCGATGACTTCCTCAGGAGAGAATCGAACCTGTGTCCTGCCGAAAACCTCGACATGTGCCATCCGCCACCCCGACACCGCCTTGATGACGGAAGAGACCTGGCGTTCACTGGCTGGGATTGGGGATCAGGAGCAGGTTCTATGGGCGCGAGCTCTACAGGCAATCCACTCCCTCTTCGGCTGCCGTGGCCCTGCTTCCCCGTTCTCAACAACGACTCTTCTCATGAGAAACGGTTCAACGATCTATATACCGCGGATTGTCCAGGAGCAACTCGCAATCGACCTTGGTGCTGCGCACTGCGCCGTGCCCTCTTCTCAGAGATTCAGCAAGTTCACAGCCCCGTGCTCTCTTCTCAGAGACTCAGACAGGCTCAGCCCGAAATCGAGCCGAAGAACTTGGTGAACACGGCTGTTCTCCATCGCACTTGGTCTGTTGAGTGAGAAAGAGATTGCCAGCTTAGGCTCCCTCTACTCGAACCCTTTCCGAGACGACTGGCCGTTTCCACCTAGTGCCACAGGCCTTTGGGAGAGAAGGGCGAAGAAGTCCTGTGACTCGCGCTCCATGCCAGAGAAGGCATTCATGAGCTATATACGAGATCCCTTTGCCCCCATCCTCTGTCAATTCCTGCCACTATTCTTGCTGGAACATCGAAAGTCACCACCTTGGAAACGACGCGCATCCAGCAATTCCCTTGGCCGTCGGAGTACGGGATTTAGAACCAAGAAGCGACGTCATCCCAGTTGAGTCAATCAGGCCAGACGCTGGAGATGACCGCCACCCCCAGTCGATGGCCGTCTTGCGTTTACCCTGGGAAACCCGTCCAAGCTGATGAAGACATGTAAGCACTGAGACGCGACATGCATGATCTACTGCCGCTTCGCGGGACAACAACACACCTGCTGTCCATGTATAGAACCCATGGAGCTGTTTGTCTGGTCACGGTCTTGCAAAAGAGGTTCAATCATAATGTATACCCTAAGATCGGAAGCTGGGGCCGTCTTTCGCCCGGATCAGCTCAGTGCTGGTTGGGACAAGGCGTGCCTCTGCATATTATCTCGCCGTTGAACGACCATCTTATATACATGCAGTTGCCGAACAAAAACGGCCAAGCCACGCCAACGATATTCTGGTCCAAGGATTTCTGCAATAGTGGCGAGGGTGATGACGCAAGCTAGTGGACTTGCCTGTCTCTCCGACGAGAATTCACAGGCAACCCGGGGTGAAACGCATCATCATGTCCTCCAAGCGCTGGATTCATTGGTGCGTCAACGGCAGAGGGTCAGGGACTATTCGACGTATCTTCCTCGGGAATGGACTCACTTCCCCTTCTTCCATTCCCGTTTCCACGGAGCCAGTCGTACTGTCTCGACGATGAGATGGAACATCAAATCTCTGTTGGCCAAGTCTCGTCTTCTTTCAGACGCAAGCTTTTCGCAACCCTCGCGCGGTTTGGGACGCGGTGCGGAACGTCGATGTGACGGAACTTCGGGGGAGAACATGCAAATCTCATCGACGCGTTTGTGGGGTATGGTACACCTTTGCCCTCGATGCGTAGCCCGCTGAGTACTCACACAGTTTGCCAACTCACAGCCTCACGAAAGATACAACAGAACGCTCAATAATTCCAGTGGGGTTTTATTTTGCCGCCCTCTGAATCGTCCCCCGTGCCACCGTTCACCATACCACCATATATATACCATTCCTTTCCGTGGCTGCGCAGTCAGCCATCAAAACCATACAGGACTTATCTCAATGTCGGTCCCTACCAGGGTACTCGCCTATTAAGTCCTCACACCGCCCACGCCGCTTCTGGCCTTCTCGAGCTCCAAGGACAAGGCGGTCCAAGTGGACAAAACGCCGGATCATAACGGAAACCTTCCCCTGGACCTGTGGATTGACCTTGCAGTAGTCACCACGGGAAAGGATGAGGGAAAAAGGATCCCGTGGCCGGCATCGCAGCAGACTTGGTTGACGACCTGCGAGCTGCTAAGAAGAGCGTGGTATCCAGACCCCGCCTAGCAGCATCTGAACTTGCAATTCCTCGTTGTAGTTATGTCGCTGGAGGACTGTGGAGGAATTACACGTGGAGGAAAGCTTTCAGTCACGCTCCTGCCGCCGGCGTGTTCACGCAGGCGAAACAGTTCCACGTTCTCGCGCGTGAGGACTACTGCGTGGCGCGCCACTGGCTGTGCACCGGGAGTAACGGGAGACAACCCGACTGAACACCAAATGGCTTCGACTGGGATGAACTGGAAAACACCATATCATCCAAGCGCACTTCGTCTGCCTGTCCTTGGTTCACCATATATATACACACCGGTTTTTGGAGTCAGCCCCAGGGTCCCCTTGGTGGCTCCAGTCGTGCACGTCGTCAAGAGGCTGCGAAGAACCAGCATTGGCAACGCAAAAACTCACTCGACAGACCTGCGGGGGCTGTGGCTGAGACTCGTCAACATGTCGTTGTACACGTGGTTGCCAGACGCTTTGCAGCCAGCTTCACTGTGAATAGTCTCGCCCCGCTGGCACATGTCTGCGAAACGGGTACTCGGTACGGAGACGGATATGTCCTACCTTCTCGGGTGTTGGGGGATTTCGTCATGTCGATTGCCTTCTCGGGCGCTGGGGGGTGCGCTGATGCCGATCCCCTGGAGGCGACTCCGGCGCATGTGTCTCTGGTGGAAATGATGGAAGGCACTTGTCCCGTGCCAATTCGACTGTCTTCTCGGCCGTTGGGAGGTCCCGTCATGGCAATACCATGACAGAAACATGGTGCGAGCCTGCGCATCTCGAGACGATGACGGGAAACCGTCCATTATATATATATACGACCATCCGATCTTGGCATTGGTTTCTGAGGAACGAGGACCCATTTAGGAGAGCGGAGGGATCAGTCAGCACACTTTCATTCTCCTTCACGACGTCAACAAACCACTGGGGCACCGATCCCCCGGCGAATCAGTCCCATCATTCCGATATTACCTTCGACAACTCCCTTATAATATCCGGAGAGGGAGTCAGCGAGAGCGCGAGACTCTCCCCTTTTCTAGGTCCCGACACCATTCCTATGTTCTCTATAGACATGCCACTCCGTTGAGGCAGATTTCCAGCTCGTCCAAGCTCGATATGGCCTCCCGTTTCTTCGTCGCCTGTGCACCGCCCGACCTTTTCTCGTGTCTGACCCGCCTGGCCCGTCTGTCTTCTCCAGTCGTCAATCTCGCCTCAAGCAGGTTCTGAATGCCGTCATGTTCTCAGAACATTCGAGGCGCTTGGCAATGCAAGGGTTTGCCTTGTGTGCGGCCAAGGCGTGGTGGCTCTGGGTGGCACATCACACCCCAAGAGAGCACTGCTTCGAGGCCTTGAGGCGTCGTCGATCAGCCCGAGCAGGACGAGCATTCAACGCTCGTCCTCGGGTTTGGTCATCCCCTTCAGAGGATTGTTCTGCGACATTTCTCTTTGGGCGGACCCTCGAGCACGGTTTTTATACACCTGTGGTCTCCATAGACCTAATCCCGGTCGAAGAGAAAGAGGGGGAGGTGCCGGCCATGGGGGTGTCGTTTCACGCAACAAACCACTGAAGCAATTATATACTACGTGAGCTTCCAAAATGGGACACCTTGCGCGCCGTACTCAGTCAGGGCCTAGTTCCTCTCTGCCGCACCTCAACGGCAGGTAAAGGATTCGACCAGAGATCAAACAGCCCACAACCACATCGGTGGCAGAGCCAATTCAGCCGGAACCCGGGACTCTGCATCGCAGTGTGATATCGAAAGCCTGATTCACCTCTCGGAGACGTGTCGTCCAAAGAGTAACCGGGCCGAGAAGAAGACAAACTGTAAACGGCTCTAATCGAGCTGGAGTCTGATTTCTATATACATGCGCCCGTTCCGAACCAGTCAGCCGCCCCGCCGCAGCTTGGGAAGTGGACATGATCTCCTAGACTCAGTGACCGCAGCGTCATCAGACCCTCACGCTGGCACCGCTATGTTCGGAGAGAAATGTCTGTACGTTGCCCCTTGTCGATGAGGCAATGTGCCAACCAACTTGACAGAAAATGTCTTGCGCATGCGGCCAGGTCGGAAGCTGATTCCGGCAGAAGTCGCGCTGTGGTGGCTTGGAATGATGTTGTGGCATGTATCATCCACTTCATCATTCAATCAGGGTGAGCGAGGACCAAGCAAACGTCCCGAAAGCGACTTCTGCTCGCCCCTTCACACTATGCCGTCATTCTCACCCCCTGGCCAGTCCACGACAGGCGATCCTCGTTTATGTCGTGACTGCGCTCATCTTGGTCAAGCTCAAACGCACAGCGGACCATGACAACGAGGTTGGCGTTTGGTCCGGGATGGCAGTACCGGTATATAGGCGCTGCAAGGTGCTCGATTGGTCGGGTCTCTGGGCCATCATCAGTACCGCATGAAGACTTCCATAGCAGCTCGAAATGTCTCCTCGTCCTGGGAGCACTTCAAGGGAGAGTCTCGCTGGGAAGCAGAGCTGATGGATCAGCTATCCGTCTAATCAATCGCATTGGCTGGAAATTCTCGAGGAAGCAACCCGGAAATTTCGGCGATGTCGAGCAATCCTTGGCAGTCGATGTCACTCTTATATACACTCGTCGCAGTGAGATACTGCTGAAGTATTGCCCTAGGCGCCGACTGCCATGACCGTACACCACTGCCGGTCATCAAGATCTGGGATTCAGAGACAGGCAGATGCGATCGATCCATACAATCAAATTTGTGTGGTCGGTCGGGCCCGTCCACTCCAAGTACCGGAAGATGAGAATCATCGAAAAGTGGGGGGAGCACTATCTGTGTCCCTGTGTGCTTGGGTTGGGCAGGGAAGAGTTGAATCTGGTGCCATCTGGATCGAGTTCAACATATACAGCCATCGCAGCTGCCTTCAATGCGAGCAGCTCTGGTACGAATTCAACCGAGGTCTTAACAACTAGGGCGCTGATGCACTTTTGGTTTCGACACCATGACGGTAGAGCTGCAACCGTCGGTGTCGTAAACGTACTATATGGTTGTTTGGCAGGACCTCCCGGCAGAAGTTGATTGGCATTTGGCTTGTCGGAGAGCTTGGGACATACATGAATTCCGAGCCACGAATCCCGTGCACTGCACGGGTCCTTCGTCTCATGAGGCCGATGTCCTTCATCGCAGCGGGCTTGAAGATTGCGGCGGTGCCCTGTGCCTGCTCGGGAGCAGTCCCCAGTGCTAGCGTATGTGGTTTGGCTGGGTGCGATGCTACAGATGGTGAATGCGTACATTGTGACTCCAGTCGTGGCTCAAGGCACTTAGTCTTAACGATACACGGGGGGCTCTTGAGGAGGATATTACTTAGTCTTAACGATACATTACCGAAGCATCATGTAGGTAGAATAAAAGAAAGGGGGTGAAAACTCGGTGCTTGTTCCTAATCTCGCGACTCGTCTGGCAATGTGATCAATGCCCACGCATGAGTGAACGTATGAATCCTCTCGCTGCCTAGTAACGCCGCCTTGCAATGCGACATCAACATTGATGTGTTCCCGCTTTGAGATTCCCGCATAGTCACGAGTCAGGTGTCTTCTTTCCAGTGAGCGGCTAAACAAGCCAGTATCTCTAATGTGAACGGCGGATTGAAGAGAAAAGACGTATATACGTGTACTCAACCCGCCGCGAAGAAGCCCTCGCGCTCTGAAATACACCGTCTCAGCACGTCTTACGGCATTCATCACTGCCCTCCACGTACACCCCCATACACACTACCAGCACCATGTCTTCCACAAAAATAACGCCCGAGGAATTCGAAGAGTGGCTCAACGGAGCCTTCCTCGGCGACCCCAGCGACGCCCGCGCCTTCTGCGAGCGCACCATGTTTGGGAGTTGTCTTCGCCTATTGCGGAATCTACTTGAAAGCAAGTATGAAGCGGAGGAGCTGGTGCGTTGACTAAGGGGTTACGGAGACCTGTGTGTGGGTTCGACACAATTGCATTGAATATCTAGCAAGTCATCCTGTTCAACGGTTAGTTCAACATTGTCCCTTGATTATTTGAGGAATAATGTGTTGGCGAATTGTTGGTGAATTATTGGTGAGATATGTACGATTCTCCGTATTGAAGAGTACATCCATGATATATATAGTTGCGCCTGGTAATTATCCACATTCTAGCTCGCGGAGTGTGATGGAGTTATAAAACCCAGGTGAACTCCTCGTCAAAACTGACAGCTAAAAAAGACACCAACGTTACCACCGTGAAGCAAAAAGAGAGCCGCGCGATCGCTCGCGTCGTAATTATAGGAAAAGCCCGATGCGGGGGTCGAACCCGCAACCTTGAGATTGCGTACTCGTAAGAGTCTCACGCTCTACCGATTGAGCTAACCGGGCGTGGCTCTTGATTGGTGGAAGCTGGACAGTCGATATTGCATACTAAGTATATCTGAAATGGTAGATTTCAAACTGATTCCTGGGTCTAGGATTAATTCTTTTGGAATTAATCTCTGTCCGCATCGCCGGCCGTTATAAGCTCGTGATACATCTTGGATACCAACTCCTATCAAATCCTCACGCCGTCGCCGTCGCCGTCGCTGCAGTCGAAGCCAACGTCGTCGTCCCAGAGCACACACATCCCTGGCCGGAGATACTCGTCATCGGCGGCGCATGGCACGTCGCCTCGGTCGTCCACGACACATACGTCGCCGTCGGCTCCTCACGCACCCACTTGGCCTTGACAAGAACGGGGATGATCTGGCCCGTCGACAGACGAAAAGCCCGGTGGTTCAGCGTGGTCAACAACTTGCTGATCTCGCCCGAGTGGCTCGTGATGCTAACCCAGGTGGCGTCGTCGCGGACGAAGACGTCGTCCAGCACGGCCTTGCTGCGCGCAAGCTGGTGCTCCGCCGTCTCGCCCTCGTCGCCCGTCCAGAGCTCGTCGTGCTCGGCGAATCCGCGCTCGAAGGAGATCCGAGGGCTCAGCGTCGAGATGTACGCCCGGCTGGAGCGGTGGTCGCAGGTGTGGATGCTGACGCCCTCGCGGAAGGACTCCTTGACGACGGGCGCGAAGCGGCGCGAGCTCGGGAGGCGCAGGTTGGCGAAGGTCTCGCGGGCGGTGATGACGCAGCGGGCCAGCGGCGACGTGTAGTACGACTCGAAGGCCGGCATGCCGTGGTCCTCGAAGCGCGACTTGAAGTAGGCGTTGGCCTTGAGGGCTTCCTTCAGGCCGGCGTCGGTGAGCAGGGGGTCTTCCCAGTTGGCGGTGCCATTGCCGGTTTGCAGCGACCAGTAGCACTGTGGCGGTTAGTATATACGTGGCGATGCAGAGATGCGCAGCCTCACGTTCCAGGCGGGAGTCCCGTAGTAGGTCTCGGCGGCGTTGTGCCAGCCCTCGCCGTGGCGGCCCATGACGAGGACCTTGTACTGCGTGTCCTTCGGGGCCTTGCGGTTGAGGTGGTCGACGTATTTCTCGAAGCGCTCCCACTGCGTCTTGTAGCCGTCCTTGAACCCCTTTGACTTGTGCTTGGGATCCGTGGTGTACGTGCGGTTGATGAGCCCAAAGTTCCAGTTTGCCTGGAAGCTGTCAGAGTTGATCACGAAGAGAGAATTGAGGTGGACAAGAGCTCTGCTTACATAGTCAAAGGACGCGGCGTCGGTGGACGAGTTGTCCTGCAAGAAGAAGCCCTCCACGGATGAGTACTCGATCTCGCGGCCCTTGGCGATGCGCCAGTCAGCGAGGACGGCAGGCGTCAGGGCCAGAAGGGAAGTAAGCACAGTGAACTTCATCTTGGCGTGAGATTGTCAATGCGACGAGATGAGGGATGAGAGAGAGAAGGCAGCAGAAAAGGCGACATGGCCACGACATGGCCACGACGACGTTGACGTATTTGTATCCGTTCCACGATCGCCTCCATCCCTACACGGTGGGTTCATCCGACGGGTCGGCATCGCAATACCACGTCAACCAGGGACGTCAACGGGTCCGGTTGATGAGCTTAATCGGCGTTGCTGCAGGTTTGGAGCGGACGCTCTCCGGGCTGACGCCGACAACACCACGTCCCGGCCAATCGATCGACAACGTGATGGCCGGGGTGTGGATCTTAGCAGCGCAGCCCTAGGTGAGAGCTTCTTGACAAGGCCGGAGATGAGAGGCGGGGGGGGGGGACTAGAACAGGAACCCGAAAGAGAGAGGTCGGCCGAGATGGAAGAAAAGGTGCATGATGTAGCTGGGTGGGGAGTTTATGTTCTTACAACAGTTTGGACTGCTAGTGGTTTACTCATTAACTAGACCAGTTGGCCGTAAAGGAATCGACACAAATGGCATGTTGAAACAGTTCACTCGAGTATGAAGGATTCACTTGCAAACCAATAAGTCGGTGAAAGACGGGGCCTATCTCGCGCAGGTACAGTTACCTCGGGCGCAAAAGCGCAGCGACACACGCGCCAATCACAACACCATCCGTCCATAAAACGAAATCGTTACACCAGCCAAGACCGCCCAAAACCACACGCCAAACTTGTAGACTACATCGCGAAGCTCTCCTTTGAGCCTCACCTACCCATCCATATCAACAACAAAAAAACCCTAAGCCACACGCCTGAATCCGAACATGTCGTCACAGGCCGACCCCGCCGACGGCCTCAACCTCGAAGGCGACCCCGCGCCCGAGCTGCTCGAGGGCCGCATCTGGGTTGACGGGTGCTTCGACTTTTTCCACCACGGTGAGTTGTTTCTTCTTCGAGATGAACCATCACACGAAACGATGCATCTCCGCTAACACTTCCCAGGCCATGCCGGCGCCATCGTCCAGGCTCGCCAGCTGGGCACGGAGCTGTACGCCGGCGTCCACTCAGACGAGGACATCCTCGCCAACAAGGGCCCAACCGTCATGACCCTCGAAGAACGGTGAGAAGCCCCCCCTCTTACTTCTCGGAATAGTGGCACTCAGACAATCCATAGCCTCGCCGCCACCGACGCCTGCCGATGGGTCACGCGCTCCGTCGGCCACGCGCCCTACGTCACCTCGCTGCCCTACATCACCCACTACGGGTGCAAGTACGTGGTGCACGGCGACGACATCACGTCCGACAGCGACGGCAACGACTGCTACCGCTTCGTCAAGGAGGCCGGCCGCTTCAAGGTGGTCAAGCGCTCGCCCGGCATCTCCACCACCGACCTGGTCGGCCGCATGCTGCTGTGCACGCGCACGCACTTTATCCGGTCGTTTGAGAAGCGGCTCAACGGCGTCGAGGGCGACGGCACCGACGACGAGCGCCGCGTGCTGGGCGCCGCCATGCTCGACCGCATGAGCCTCTACGCCACCGACGCCTCCGGCCGCGCGCCCGGCGTCGACGTGTGGTTCTGGTCCGCCTCCGGCCCGGCCAAGGCCGCCGACACCGAGGAGGAGAAGGGCTCGTTCCGCCAGCTCATCGAGGGCCCCGGGCCCAAGCTCGGCCAGCGCGTCGTCTACGTCGACGGCGGCTTCGACCTGTTCTCCAGCGGCCACATCGAGTTTCTGCGTCGCGTCGTTGTCGAGGAGGAGGAGCTTGCCCGCGCCGATGGCTGGTACTCGGAGCAGGCTGTCAACGAGCGCAAGGGCAAGGGTGAGGACTATCCTCCGGCGTACGTCGTTGTCGGCGTGCACGAGGACTACGTCATCAACCAGTGGAAGGGCGTCAACTATCCCATCATGAACATCTTCGAGCGCGGACTCTGCGTTCTCCAGTGCAAGGTACGACAGTTCTCACACCCTCACCCACCCTCAAGAACCCCCACCACTAACTCTTCCCCTCCCCCTTCCAGTACATCAACGCCGTCGTCTTCGGCGCCCCCTTCACCCCCACCAAGACGTACCTCACATCGCTCCCGCGCGGCACCCCGGACGCCGTCTACCACGGCCCGACATCCTTCATGCCGCTGACGTACGACCCGTACACGGCACCCAAGGCCATGAGAATCTACCGGGAGATCGGCGAGCACACCTTTGCCGACGTCAACGCAGGCCAGATTGTCCAGCGCATCATGAAGAGTCGCGACATGTACGAGGCCCGCCAGCGCGCCAAGGGCATGAAGGCCGAGGTCGAGGAGGCCGCCCGGGAGCGCGAGATCATGGAGGAGGAGCAGCGCCAGAGGGAGGCCGAGAGGTCATGAGCCGGAGCCGGAGCCGGTAGTGAACGGTGGTGGTGGTAATGTGGCGTGGCATCATCCTTACGTCGTTTAGCAGGCCGGGGTCACTTTGTCAGGGTTTTGGCGGTCTTCAACAGGCCTCGGATGGCGAAAGACAGAGAAGTGCAGATAGACACAAAAGTAAAAGCAGCGAATGACGCAAACCATGGTCAAACAATGACGCCGTCTTATTCAGGCTGTGAGGGGCCGAGTCTCACGATGCCCATGGAAGCTAACCCCAGTTTCCAAAGGCGGGGTTTACTGCGTTTAAACTCGTAATCAACAATGCATAATAAAAGCCCAATCATTTAGGTCGTTTATCGTTCAATGATTAAATGCCGATGTCTGTTGCACCACGCGACAAGTGACACCCCCCAACAATCACATCATGAACACCAGCTTCCCGTGTGCAACCACCCCCTAAGCAGCGTCCCTCAAACAATCCGACCTTCAATCTCACTTGAACGCATCAGATCGCCGACGCTCGCTGCGGGCTCAATGCAGTGTGACCACCCCAAAACGTCTAGGGTAGCCCACCCGCGGCGGAACGAACAAGCATGACTTCATAAGCCGCCGCCGCGCGTTTGGGGCGGACATGGCAATTCGCGGCTACCCACGGACAAAGGCCCAATTCCGCCCTCACATTCAAGCAGAAAGCCTCCGAGATTGGAGCGACATATGTACGGCCGGCATGGACGGTGACTGGAAATATTTTTCATCAGAAATGATATGTCGAGCATACCTGGTTCAATTGGCGTCTCTATGGTGGGATTGAACAAAACCCGACCCCATCCTGGGTTGTTTCCATGACCCCGTCGATTAGCCGTCGTCTTGCAACCCTGCTTTTACTTGCTACCGGCATTTGCTTAAATCCGGTTTGGTGTTTTCCTTCTGAGCCGTTTTGTCTGTAGGGCGTATACACCGACGAGCGCATGTAATCAAGTGCGCGCCCTGCGAGTGGGGGCAGTCGGCATTGCTTCCGCACCGGCCGGGCCACCACCACCCACGACAGCCTCCGTCGCCGGTCGTGAGAACTGCCGGCTGTGCAGTGTAAGATGATGCAGACGCGGGGAAATAGCAATTTGAGCTTCCAAACTGGACAGCATGGAGACACAGATGGAAAAGTAGAGATTTCCAGCTCCAGTTTCCTGGGAGTAAAACGCCTCTCCGTCAACGATGTGAAGCCTCGGAGTCACCGTTGGCCGTGGTGTGGAGCCGCAACGGAGACTCCAAGGGCCCCAAAGCTCCCCTCCCTTCTCATAGTGGCGGCGGAGTGGTGGGCTGGGTGGGTTTCGTGCTTGTGGGCGTGGATGACTAGTTAGATCCTTTCGTTATCAACGCCGGCGCCGAGCGCGGTGCGGGCAGAGGCGGGATATCCATTCGCACCGCTGGTTGTCTCGTCACCTGCCCCTTCCCGTCGGCGTTCCGTGCCAAGGAGACCCGGCGAGTCACAAAGGCTGCCCGCTATAAAGTTACCTCTGGTACCCGGTGGCTTTTCTCCCCGAGTCCTCTCTTTCAGTCCCTCTGTATGCCGTGTTAGTGTGTGCTTGACTTGTCTGCTTGTACATCCAACAGAAACTTAACTGTCTCTTCCAATTGAGTCATCCAGCAACCTCCTCCACCACAACCACGTTCCACCACCGATAGACCACCTCGTCATCACCATGGCTCCCTCCGCCGTTCAGACCCAGGAGGTCGACCTGACAGCTGCCGCCCTCAGCAAGAAGGAAGCCGAGCCCGTTGCCCCCAACGGCCACTCCGCCAAGGCAGCCCTTGATGCCTCCAAGCTCACCTACACCTACACCACAGACCCACGTGCCGTCCCCGACGAGGCCACTGCCCATTCCGGCGACGAGACAATTGCCACTGATCACATGGTCCTCGCCTCCTGGAAGGCCTCCACCGGCTGGTCCAACCCTGAGTTGAAGCCATACGGTCCCTTGAGCCTTATGCCCACCGCTTCGGTCCTGCACTATGCCACCGAGTGCTTCGAGGGCCTCAAAGTCTTCCGCGGTTACGATGGAAAGCTGCGTGTTTTCCGTCCCGATCGCAATGCCGCCCGCCTTCGAATGTCCTCTGCCCGCATTTCCCTCCCCGTCTTCGAGCCTTCCGAGATTGAGAAGCTCATGATTGCCCTGTTGTCCGTCGATGGCACCAAGTGGCTACCCAAGGAGCGTGCGGGCAGCTTCCTGTACATTCGCCCGACCGTTATTGGAACTGCACCCCAGCTCGGAGTTGGCGCACCCAAAGAGGCTCTCCTGTACATTATTGTCACCTTCATGCCCCGAATGGACGCACCTCCTGGCGGCATGCGCCTGCACACTTCCCCCGAGGACATGGTGCGCGCCTGGGTCGGTGGATTCGGTTATGCAAAGGTCGGCGCCAACTATGGCCCCTCGTTGCTGGCCACCGCCGATGCTCGGAGTCGCGGATACCACCAGATCCTATGGCTGTACGGCCAGCAGGGCGAGTGTACCGAGGCCGGAGCAAGCAACTTCTTTGTTGTCTGGAAGCGAAAGGATGGCAAGAAGGAGATCATTACCGCGCCTCTAGATGACAAGCTGATTCTCGACGGTGTCACCCGACGAAGCTGCCTCGAGCTGTTCAGGGAGAGGCTGGGGGATGAGTATGAGATTACCGAGCGCAAATATACCATCGACGAGGTCATTGAGGCCGATGCGGAAGGTCGAATCCTGGAGTCCTTCGCTGCTGGTACAGCCGTAAGTTCCTCTATACCAAAACCCATGAACCCAGAAGCTAAGAGACTCCAGTTTTTCATCTGCCCTGTCTCGCAGATCCACCACCGCGGCCAGGACATCAACATCCCCATGGGCCCCGAGGCCACGCCTGGCAAGGTCACGTCGACGATCAAGGGCTGGCTCGGCGACATCATGTACGGTCGTACCCAGCACAAATGGGGTGTCGTCATCCCCGAGAAAGAGTAAAAATGGAACATGATAGCAGAAAATGACAGTGGCCTAGAGGTTACTTACAAGATTCATGGGACGGCGTTTGGGGCATTGGACTCACAAAAAGGGTCTAGGCAATCTTTTTCGAATTGGATCTGATCAAGTATCGAAAGGAAAGGAGCAGTAGAATTAATGAGGCATCAAATAGAGAATTGCAGTTGATTGTCTATCATCGAGATTGTACTTCGAACGTAGCTGTGGATGTTACTTCCGCCAACCATCCTACTAAATCCCTGGAACATCAGCGTATGCTATTCCGAAGCGCCTGCACCGATTGCATGGCCTGGAAATTTATTCGTCAATCATTGTTTGCATGAGCCTTAATGTCTCTGCCTGTATTTTGGTCTTAAACTTCTATACGAACGGTTAGGTTAGCCCTCGCTGACGACTGGAGGGACGAACAACGTACCTTTTCAATATCCCCTAGCAACTGGCACTTCTCTTTGACAATTTTCTCTGCATCTGACTTGAATCTTTTGGTCATTCTTGTGTCGTTACCATCAGCTTTGATAGTGCCTCGACTCGTTTCCTCTGTCAACTGTTTCCAGGCATCCTGTTCAGCCTGAGCGCAAGCATCCCACTCTGCTCCAAGACGTTGTACTTGTTCTTTTGCCGACATGATCTCCCGCTTCAAGTTGGCGAGATGGTCGAGGATCGATGCGCGGGGGAACTTGTCGGAGTGGCACAACGTTGCAGAGAGCGGGTAGGCAATATTGGAGTAGAGGGCTTCGTTTTGTGCGAGGGTGCCTGCTGACTCGGACACGAAACGAGAGATTCTCGACTGTATCTTGGAATGAGCCTCGACAAGTTGTGCTGTGGCTGAAGCGTGAAGATTCATGCCCGCGAGCGCAAATGACTCTGTACTTAGTAGTCAGCACGGATTCCTCGGAGGTGTTAGCCAAACTCGCCTCTGAGTTGCGTCACTGCATCAGCATCATGATTCTCGGCCACACTGGGACCTGGGTCGCTGCGTCGAGTTGGTTCAAGGTCTGCGCCAAAGCAAGCCCGGAATTGCTGGTAGATGTGGTTGTACGTCGGGGGCTTCGGCGAGGAGGCGGGGACTGCGACGTCCTGGTTGCGGAGCCGGTCTCGGAGGGTAGAGGACGAATTCAGGTTATCAGTCCAAAAGCCAGAGCTGGAGCCTGCGTTTTGGTGCAGTTTATTGTTCATGGCTGCGGTGAGATGTGTTGCAGTGCAGGAAAAGATGGAAGGGAAGGGAAGGGAGGAATGGGAAGGCGATGATGAAGGAAGGGAACATCTGAATACATGACTGAGGGGAGTTTGGGTTCATGTGGGAAGGGCACGGGACCAAACAAAATGGATAGAACCCCAAAGGCAGGTGTCGCTATATTCGTGAGGAAGGAGCGAAGGTGGTTGCCAGCCATCTCTGAGGCCGCGGACAGTTGGCTCGCCTGTTGGGCATTGTGCTACTGCCAGGCTTATACCGAGGACTGCGCATGTGCGAAACAAATCGAGAAAGGCTTTGATTGCTAAATCACCGTAGTTTCCATTTTAGATGTTGTACATACATGCCATTACGAATGGATCCTGCCCGAGCAAACCACGAACGCCGTCCATCAAGAACAAACCCGACAACACCAAGCCTCGTACTCCAACGTCATTCCCGCAATTACTTTTTCCCTCCGATTTTGACCTCGATGACAGAAACGATCACCTGCCAGCTGACCATGCCGCCCTCGCCGACATCTCCACACGCCAGCGCCTTGGACACGGGTCGCAACACCTCGACCCAGCCGTTCTCGCCTCCCCACTCCTCCTCGAGCGTCTTGATCTGCTTCGCTGTGATGGGATGCCGCCACATGGCCGTGTTCATGCTCGCTGGTGCATGTTAGAGGATTCGAGCTCACAATGTGCAGGAAATTACTCACGCGCCACGATAATCTTCTTCTTGATGCCGCCGTCGACCGTCCCCGTGGCGTCCCACGCGCGAATCACCGAGCTAAGTAAATTGTCGCATAGGCCGTTGACCATCTTGGCCATGGTGTTGGCGCTGAGGGGCGCAATCACCAGCACGTCCGCCCACTTGCGCAGGTTGATGTGCAGGATGGGCGCGCCGCGCTTCCACGGCGTCGCCCACTCGGAGGCGTCGGTGTAGACGGCGTCGACGTTGGGCATGTAGTTGACGGCGGAGACGGTGGGCTGCTCGCGGGACTGGCCGGCGAGGAAGTGCACCGCGGAGCCGGTGAGGATCACGCGGATGGATATGTCGTCGTGCTTCGAGAGGCCTTCGATGATCTGGACTAGTTTTATGGTGGCTACCGAGCCCGATGCTGCGAGGAGGATATGGCGCTTGTTGTCGTTGCGGCTCTGCTCGAGCGCTTCGGGCGAGTTTCGCACCAAGAGGTCGTGGTGCGGATCTCGCCCGTTTTGGGTCGTGTGAAGCATGGCGAGCGAAGCTCACTGAGAACAATTGATGGAGTACGTATGTGCTTGCGTGGGTTGCGTAGAGTGGCAAGGTTGTCTTGCGACTTTGATGCTGTCGTTGGAAATGGATGCTCTAAGCCCCTCCTTGGTGGAGTACTCCGCAGTGTAGATGCGAGATGATAAGATCCGAGTGGCCTAGCTTGATGGCAAGCGAGGCAAACAATGGACAAGTGAGGTGAGGTTGAAAATCCGATAGAGAAATCAGGACGTGCAGCTGATGAACGTATATGTAGCTAAGCTCCAAAGCAGACAGCTTGGTAACAGAGTTCCACAAGCTGATGCGACGCGGATCGCAAGCAGCATTTTAACCCCGCCAAACCATCCCCACGTCATCCGATGCACCGATGAGCCCGTCATGAATATGACCCATCATGACCGATGCTCGCAGTCGCGCCTCCGCATCGGCCGTCGCAATGGCCTGACGGGATCGAGGCCGGTGCCGACAAAAAGGCCTGGCATTGGTGGTTGCGCAGCTGTGAAACCTCAGGACTCGGCGCAGCTGCAACGGAACAGCTCGTGAGCAACTCGACCGGCTGCGATGCCGGGCGCGAGAAGCCGGTGCCGTTCATTACCGGTCTTCGTAGCGCGCTAGATATGGGGGCGGGAAAGCTACAGGGTAGGGCACGGCCAAATTCAGGGTTCGCTCAGCTTCTTCGCGCCCCGGTCAGCCACATCTTTGCCACCAGCCAGCCACACACGAGCCACGGTTGCTTGAATTACCAAGCCGTTGATTGGTCATCCGTCTTTGCCCCGAACGCCGCACCTCTTTTTGTCCGGGGTGGGGGGGCTTGACATCACCCAATTCCTCTGCGGTCCGGCCTCGACCAACTCCAAGACTCGCACCATCTTGTCATCCTAGATCCCCGAAAATGTTCACGCGAACAATTGCTTCGGTGCGCGTGCCGATGTCGCCCCGCTTCTCGTCCGTTTACTGATCATTTCCCTCTGCAGACGCTGCTCCGGCCATCCGCTCGGCCGGCCGCCATCCGCGCCCCGGCTCACCTCCTCCGAGCCTCGCTCTCGCCTGTGTCGCTTCTGACGCCCTTCCAGGCTCGTCTGCTTTCGGACCAGACCCGGACAGCCATCGACAAGGCCGTCGCCTCTGCCCCCGTCGTGCTCTTCATGAAGGGAACCCCCGAGACGCCTCAGTGCGGCTTTTCGCGTGCCGCTATTCAGATCCTCGGCATTCAAGGCGTCAACCCCGAGAAGTTCGCTGCCTTCAATGTTCTCGAGGACCCCGAGCTGCGTGAGGGCATCAAGGAGTACTCCGACTGGCCAACAATCCCCCAGCTCTACGTCGAAAAGGATTTTGTTGGTGGCTGCGACATCCTCGTCTCGATGCACCAGAACGGTGACCTGGCTAAGCTGTTCGAGGAGAAGAAGGTGGTCCTCGAGGGCGAGTCCGAGGCCGAGAAAAAGGACTGAAGAAAATCTGGATCGAGTGTATGATACGCTGAGATGTAATACTTGGGACTTGCACGAGATACCTCTGTACAGAAGCGACAAAATAGATTCGGGGCCACATGGGCGTGGCATCTACAAGGGATATGCGGCTCCATCTGCCCTCATGTCGCTCCCCGCCGACCACAGCGGCGTCTTGTCAACTGGGTCAACAGTGTACCGGATGATCTGGCCGCGACCAAACATGCCTCTCTTCCAGTCGCTGAGAACGACCACCTTGTGTCCCAGCTTCTTTAATCCCTCAACAGTCTCCTCCGGCATCCCTTCCTCTACGTTGACCGTCCAGTCGAGCACCTTGCCTTCCTCGGGCATGCCAGCCCCGATGCATATTCTCGGAGCATCTAGAGCTTGTTGCGGGTTGAGTTTACCGACGACTTGACCGAGTAGGACTTGCACGTGAGCCTGGGGCTGATTGAAGCCGCCCATGATCCCGAAGGAGGAGTGCAGTGAATTATCAGCGAGGTTTGTCACCATTCCCGGGATGATGGTGTGGTAGGGTCGCTTCCGGGGCTCAAGCTTGTTGGGATGGTTTGCGTCCAGCGAGAAGTTCGCGCCTCGGTTCTGCAACGTGAAGCCGCATCCCTTGGGGATGATGGCCGTGCCAAAGCCACCGTAATTGGAGTTGATAAACGATGCAGCATTTCCGGCAGCGTCAGAGACGGTGAAGTAGACGGTGTCGCTGCTCTGAAGGGCCGGTGAGACAAAGGACGGCTCTCCAGGCACCGTAGGGTCAAATGTCTTGGACGAATCAAACAGTTTGGCACGTTCTGCTAGATACTCCGGAGAGATCAAACCCTTTGTCGGCACCTTTGTGACGTTGGGGTCTGTTACGTACCAGCTCGCGTCTGTGAAGCCGAGTCGAAGAGCCTCGATGATGGCGTGCAGCCAGGGCGCGGTGTTGAAGTCCTCGGGAGTAAACTGGGGGATTTTGCCTGCCTTCTCCAGCTCCTGGATGATGCCCAACGCCATTAAAGCGACGATGCCCTGTCCGTTCGGGGGATGCTCCCAGAGCTCGACGCCTTCGTCTTTGCCGTCACTTGTGAGTCCTTGGCCTCGGAACTTGACCGATATGGGCTCCACCGGTTCACTGCCCGTCTCCAGGTGATGTTCGAGGTCGGCCAGCTCGAGGTGGCCTCCGAGGTCCCGCACGACCTTGACTAGCTCCTCGGCAATGCGGCCGGTGTACAAGCCCTTCTTCCCCTCGGTAGCCAGAGTCCTGAAGGTCTTTGCCAGCGCGGGGACCTTCATGATCTCGCCTGGGCGAGGAGCTCTGACTCCGTCCTTGGCAGCGGGGTCCTTCTTGAGCATTTCTGCGAAGTTGGGCGAGGCGGCTCTCAGGGTGCGCTCGGAGTTTTGCCACTATGGACGGTCAGCATGAATCATGGGGTCGAGGGCTCAACTTACAGAGTGGGATGCAACCTCGGAAACGGGGAAGCCGTTCTCTCCCAGCTTGATGGCGGGCTCGAGGATCTGGCTCATGGTGAGCTTTCCGCTGCCGAAGCGCTCCACGGTGTCGACCCATCCGGCCGCGGCACCAGGAACGGTGACGGCGTGGACGCTCTCCATGGGAATCTCCCCGACAGTGTTGTCTGGGACGTTGAGGTCCTTGCGAATAGTCTCCAAGGTGGCTTTGCCTCCTGACCGGCCGGACCCGTTCATGGCCTTGACCTGCTTCGTGGCGGCATCGTAGAAGAGGATGAACATGTCACCACCAATGCCGGTGGAGCATGGTTCCGTGATGTTGAGGCCAGCGGCTGTGAGGTGTTAGTGCCTCGTACAAGACAACCCTTCTGGTGTTCTGTCATACCAACTGCAACGGCGGCATCCTAGTCTCGGTTAACACAATGCGGGGATCATGGCGGGGTATCACGACAACTCACGGCGGCATTTCCTCCAGCTCGGAGAATCTCGAGACCACAGTTCGCAGCGAGAGGCTGAGGACAGGCAACGATGCCTTGGGTGCTGTGGACAACACTTCGCCGAGACGGGAACTTGGCGAAGTTTGCCGAGGACGGCTGATACACGGAGGAGGTGGGCAGAGGCATAGTGGAAGTCAGGACCGGTGTCAATAGTCCATACGAGGATATTGAATGTTGAGGATGAAGCACGAAAGAGTCAAGACGAAGCGCTGTTTTAATACGCAGTGGCACGTTGCATCATGTCGGATACAACTGAGTGACTAACTGGACGCGGGGATAGGCGATCATGGCGGGGTACGGGTTCAATATCGCGATGCTTCGCCGGTGATCGGCGAACTGGCTCTCGGAGAGCGCCTCGGCACTGCGGTGGACTGTCGAGGTTTTATTTATTGATTTGGAAGTCTCAGCGGAACAGGTTTCAATTTGTAAAGGTGGACTACACTTTTAAGGATCCGCGACAAGTCTCAAGACTCAACCATTCATTCGCCCACTTCGACTAAGAGACGCGATGGACACCCGAATCTAGACCCAAGTCATCCCCATGCGCTGCAGCCAGGCATATAGAGATCCCTTCGTGACGCGACCGGCTGATGAGCGGGCAATGTAGGCCATCCATTCGGCCGCGAAACTGCCTACATCATTCTGTTGTCAGTGACACACCTTGAACATGGTACCAGTCGACTTACCCAGTCTTGGCCCCGCTGCACAGAAGCCGAGAGCATCCAGAACCCACGGAACGAGCATGATCAGAATACCCACTGCGATTAGGGTTCGTCCCGCAATGAGAACTGTATATCCTGGGTTCATCTTTGCGAATTCCTTGGCGGTGTTGGTGGCCTTCTCTGCGGCCTCGGTCATAGCAGCCGACGCCTTTGCGCCGTCCTTCAAGATCTTCTCCACGCCGTGGAGGATGGACTTGGCGAGGTTCTCCGTCCAACCGTTGACAGAAACGACCTGTTTCAGACGGTCCTCGAGTTCTTTGCCGGACGTCTCGGCCGTGCGAAGGATCTCGATAATCTGGCCTGCCGCGTCGTCCGAGTACGGGACAGGTTGGTTGGTGATGATGGGTTTTTCGTCGGGCTCGGGTTTACGTACGGCGCTGTCGCTTCGGCTACTAGTGCAGAAAAGAAGGGTAGATAGACAGTCCATGATTTCAGGGCGATTTGGCTTTTATGATCGGATGAAAAGGTGTTGGATTCTTGTGAAGCTGGTCTTGAAGGAGTGAATGAGAACGATGCAGAGAGCCTTGGGTAGAAGGACCTTGGCTGCCTGATTGCGTGGTCGGCCTCCCGCATTTGTGTGATTCATGGGCAGCCATTCACGAAGGATATTTGGCTGTACCATTTTGATCAGTGACGCAAACGATACGAACGATAGGCGATCGAACGTCGGCGATGGTTGATGAAATAAAATACAAGTCACTGGACTAGGTAGGTGTGGCAAGCAAGAAAGAACTGGCTTCGCTGGGAGGCGCAATGCAGCCTCGATACGATCCGTCCAAGTGATAGCATGTGTTATTCACACGCCATGGAACTTCCTAGGGCTTAAACTGCAGTACCGATGTCAGTGAAGTTAAAGATAATGGAATTGGATGCCTACGCTGAGGCTCGCCTGTTGCTAAATGTCCGATTCTTGAACCATTGTGCTATCAATCCAACGCAATCACTCATCACTCTGCGTAATTACTGTCGCAATATCACATCCCAACTTCTATCAACTTTAGACCTGTTGAACTGCAATACCAAGCCCAATATAAAATGGTAGCAGTAAATTGGAGAAAAAAGCCCTGGTCTTGAAGTCCCTCAGATGGCTCATAGGCTGATCCCAGAAGTTCCTTCCATGTTACAGCCTCTTTAAACTCCCCCTTCGGGCTTTCCATTTCGCCCCGTACGGGAGTATAACCCTAGCTATGTCCACTCGCAGGGCATGCAGGTAGAAGAACAGCGGCGTTTCTCCTTCAATCTCCGGGTCGACGGCATCGCGCATCGCCCAAATGAGCATCAGCATCCTCCGCCCAGTTTGCGGGTGGACCGGGTTCGTCGAAGCCCCCGCCTGTTAAAGAAGCTTGACGGCTTCTATATGGTTTCATTTTATGGCCCATTGCAAGATATATCCGGCCCCCCCACGCTTGCGTCGCGTTTATGTTTGCGCCTCCTTCGTGGATAAGGCACCGGATCGCACCATTCACGTCCTGAACCAGGTGTTCTGGCTCAAGAGCTCCACCGCCTCCCTCAACGCAAGGTTCAAAATCCTAATTTGTAGAGCTTTAGAGGTCTAGCTTATGAGGTAATGAAAGGGTGTTATGTCCAGACTTCCGGGACTATTAGGGTCTGCCTCATTGCGCAGTAGCAATCGCGCCTGTATAATCGTTATTCGTTGTTCCACATGGTTGATGCAACCACACTCACCACATGAGAGTTGCGTGAATAGTGGATAGCAGTGGGACCTGAATCGTCTCTGTATTCTACTGCTGATTCCCTGTTAATCAGAAGCTCTGCAATCGCCGGCCAGCTGAAGTAAGAAAGCCTTGTAGGAAATACCGATGGCATAGTTGCCAGTGTTATAATTGCCAAATTTTGGGCGGGAGTCAGCTCTCCTAACACGCCGTTTCAATCTGGCTTCTGTAAAGGCCGACTTTTCTACTGGATCTTGGATGATTCTTGTAGTGTTTAGGCCCATTTGGCAGCCGTATTCAATGAAGTTTCGACGGTGGCCAGAACGCTAAACCAACAGCCTCATCGAAGGGCGTAGGGGGGAATCCATTCGATACCTCAGTTCCTGCAACGTCCTTATAGAGATCTGGGAGGGCGATGGATGACATGCCGCGACACGTTTACGCGACATGCAACCTATCCCTCCATTTCATTTGCGGGAGAGGATGGACTAAGATTTCGTTGGGCAGATCTGGAAGCATGATCAGCTCGTAAGATACAGAGAAACCAGGCCGCCTCCACATGAAGGCCGTGGTAGGGCCTGTATTGTCCCACCCTCTATGGTTGTTGAGCGTGTTATACTGCGCGGCTGGTGACCGCTCATGCTAGGTGCGTTTAACTCGATCATGATTGGAAGTTGAAGAAGTGGTCTCAGGACAGATTGAATCGTTGCTTCAAAGAAGAGAAAACGGTACTTGTGTTTGTAGGTTGAGAGAATGTTGAGTGATGTGATAAATACGCGAAGTGGGGGCATGAAAGACACGGCGGTCTCTTCAGTTAATTCTGCCTTGGAGGAGCCTGATCCACTGGAAGGAGTATTCATGCACTTGCCGTCTGGACCTCTCGCAATGGATACGGACTCAAGAATACGACCCGAGATTCACCTGAGAGACACCATACGACAGAATAGTGAAACCGTGTGTTTGTGAAAGACTGGGGCCACCGACGCTTCTCCGCTGCAGAGAGCATCAAAGGTTACCGGAGAGAGTAACAATGCATGGATCGCATGGTCTCGAATAGAGAAAACGCGGCCTGTGAGAACAGCAACTTGTCTGTGAGGGCAAAGATGAGATGAAGTCTGTATGGAATAGCCGGATTTACGAACCGTTCTAAGTTGTACGTGCACCACCAGGTTCGGTTTCGTATCTCAAGTTCTTCCGCCGTGAAGCCCCAGTCGGTGTTGTGACGGTGGAGACCTGATTCAATTGTGGCAGGCATGATGTATCGACTGAGCTGCCAGAGATCGTTGCTATGGCTACTTGGAGACGAGTTCAACATCCAGATGGCGAGGAGCATAACCGCCTGAATGCCGAATAAATCTCGGGGATAATCGTGAAAGCTATTGAAGAACCGTAGACTGGTCTGAAAGTACGCTTCAGAATCGTTCAGGTCCATCATCGCTGGTTGAGTTTAGGACTGAGCATCTTCACCACTGGCCAGAGAAAGAACTACAAAAAAAATAAACTTCTCGTGGTCGATGCATTGTCTCGGATTCCGATAGAGATGTTGGAAAGTCCTCCGAAGTAGTGGGAATTGAAGCCGGCCACCACGTATGAACACGCGCGATGTAGGTTCCAAGATAGGACCTGGCTATGGGCTGTGGAGGGAGTACAGAATGTCTCTCGGATGGACACGGCTCTAAGCTCCCACCTACACGACCGAAAATTGACGGAGGGATGAGATTCAATTGCTTGAAGAATTTTCGTGTAGATGTTGATTCAGCCTAGCTGCCAACTATACGAAGATGATAAGCAAGAATTCCACAGGTATGGATGTGGAGTATTTGCTTAAGCAGATAGAATGCCTCACCATATTTGTTTTGGGAGTAAGGGCTCGGTCCCCCAACGGCGAGGACTCTGATCTCCTCAGCCTCGTTGAGTAAGCTTGAGTTCCAAGCTTATTTGTCATTGTTCGGCTGTGAAAGGTCTACTTGTTGGTCTACAGGCAACGATGTATCACCGCGTGCCGGAGGGAGGCTGGCTGGCCGTCCTGGTTGCAAGGTCGAGCCAGGCTTGAAGATGACGAATCTGACCATGGAGACTTTGGACCGCAGAAAACGGATGAGCGACGCTGTCCGTGATATTGCACGCTTTAAAAACAGAAGGCTGAATGGCGGGTTCCGGTTCATAGTCCATGCTTGTAGGGGATCGCGTCGGAGGCCGAGGGATTCGACGATCTTGGAGCAGATGTCCGAGAGACGAAGTCCCGCGCTCTCGGCCATGACCGAACTTTCTATCAGTGGACCCAGATGTCGGGATTACGATAAATTCAGCTCCAGTAGCGTTCAAAATGTGATCGGTGCTGAATAGCGGTGGGCTAAGTCTCGGTCGCATCCGAGATATAACTCGGTGGGCCCCGAGAATCCTAGAGTGAGAGTTACCAAGTGGAACTATGATACCATGCGCTTGAATCCACGCTCTGTTAAAAATGGCCCCATCGAAAAGCAGTCGTACGAAAAGCTGGGGTAGCAGTTAATTGTTTTGCGTCGTCCTGCGATAAGACATGCGAACTATATATCAGACCGATCAGCAGACGACAAGGCTCAATTGAAGAGCCACCACTCAACGAGCAGATCCTTCGTGACTCAAGAGGGGTTAAGAACACGGCTAAATTCCTCATTGCATCTGTCTGGACTGCTTTATCCACATATTGGTTTCCCTTCCGCGAAAAGTCTTCATCATGGATACGCAGCAACAGATCGGCGACGATACCTCGAAAGAGAAGATTCAGCACACGATGTCTTCAGATCGTGGCGATGGCACCGAGATAAGCAAGGCGCAAGCGAAGCGACTTCTGTTGAAGACCGACCTAGTTGTGATGCCTCTCGCTGTTCTTGGCACGACACTTGCCTCTCTCGACAAGGTAACCAAGCTCGTCCATTCTTGATTGATCGATCGCTAATTGCAGCACTTAGAATGCTTTGGGCTACGCAGCTATTTTAGGCATCAAAGACGACGCTAATCTTAAAGGCTAGAAGTACAGCTGGCTGAGTAGCATCTTCTACTTCGGTTATCTAGCCATGGAATTCGCTTTGCAGTTGAAACCCTTTAGACTACAAACCGAGTCACCTCATGACATGGGTGCCTAGCTACAACTGCATGTATCATAAGGCGACGAGCTGACGCAGATAATTAACTGGTCAGCCTTACTCTCGTAAACCCCGCACGCTATTTTGGCGCACGCAACATCATGCTGATGGGTAGTCTTCAACTTCTACTAACCTTCGAACAGATCGAAAAGACGCCCGAATCGATGGTGTTTGTTCCGACCGGTATTGATGGAGGCACTGGTGTAGCGGCCTCCGTCGCCGGGCTCATCAGCCTGGCCGTTGAAATCCCCAAACTGATCGGCACCGCCATCAGCATCCGGTCGGCTCCCGACAAGGCTAAGAAATTATGTCAGACGGCAGAGGTTCTGGTGGCGACGCTGCAACGCCTGGAGGCGTTTCTCAAGACGGATGAAGCTAGGGATATGAAGATGGCAGACGACTCGGCCCTCGTCGTATCCATTTTAGTATGCCAAGATCGAATGTTGTCGCTGTGCAAGAAACTGCGATCACAACTTTCCGAAGCTTCAGGCTCTCCTCATTCGGGGTTACAAAGTATTAAGAACGCAGCAGTGAGGTTTCGATGGCCGTTGGACAAGACGGAATGCCTGGCCCTCGTCTCAGAAATACATGCGATGCAGAGCACATTCGAATTCTGTCTGATAATCAAGAATTGGTGAGTTGTCAAACCCGATTCGAAATGGTGGTGTTGACGTTTATTCCAAATTAGCCAGCAAATGGCCAAGTCTCACACGGAAGTAATCGCAGCCTTCAAGACCCAGATCGAAACCCTTTCGCAGATGGCAGCTTCCTTTCCGGACCAGGCAGCAAATGTTTCAGCAATGCTTGAAAACATTCGAATCATTCAATCGTGCGTGTCTGATGCTGCCCAGCAACTCAATCACATTCAAATTGCAGTGGATGAGCTCCAGAAAATGAAACTTGGTCAGATCTCAATACCTACTTTATGATACAAGACTAACATTGACTTCTGCATAGATCTAGCAGAGCAACGCGCCGACGAGTTGCACGGTCGAGCCTTGGAATGGCTTTCCCCCATCGACCCATCCGCAAAACATGAAGAGGTGAGAGCCGCCAGACTGTCGGGAACATGCATGCGAATTCTTGAAGATGTCGACTTCAAGCAATGGGTTAAGACTCCTCCCTTCGACGATTACCCTGGGGTGAGCTGCTGGGTTGGTGATCCCGGCCAGGGAAAGACATGCATCATGTAAGCCCTCTTGATATGTGAATCGCGATCAACGATTGCATCGCCTTACGCTTCCACAGGTCCCGTATCGTTGATCATATTCTCGACTTACACCCCCCTGGCAAAAAGATATACACGGCGTATCTCTATTGTGACTATCAGAGAACAAATGGCTACACAGAAGCCGCCCTGGTAGGCGCCATCGTCCGCCAACTGTTGGCACAGTTCGACGAACTCCCAAGCCTGGTCGCCAAGCTAGTCCATCGTGCCCACTTCAAGCTGCGCAGACCCAGCGCCAACATGAAAGAAATCATCAGCATTCTGCGAGATCTCAAGCCAGTCGTGGAGAGGCTGTTTGTCTGTGTGGACGCTCTTGACGAGTGCAGCAACGCAGACAAGTTGCTGGCCGCGTGCAAATTGTTTCCACTACCAACATCATTCATCTTCATCGGACGTCCATCTATCATCCAGATGGTGAAGCACTCTTTTCCATCTGCTATTGTTAAGAAGATGGAACCCCAGTACGATGACGTTGATGCGGTTGTCACTGCACAGGTTGAAGAGGCGAAAGGACGCCAGCCAGAGCTCATGCCAGACTGGTTGATGGATGCCATTCGGGCTGAAGTAACGACGTTGGCAAAGGGAATGTGAGTATCTACTCTTGGATAATCTTAGTGATGTGGGCGCTCCCTCTAACATGCCAGGTTTCTTCTCGCTTCGCTCCACACAGCATTAGTCCTCAGTCACGACACCATTCATCACCGCCGGGAGGCCCTCAAGAACTTGCCGAGCACTCTGGAAGCCACTTTCGGTCAATCTATGGCTCGAATCCGAGAAGATAACAATGTATCCCGGGTATTTAAGATTCTTGGGTGGATTTACCTCATACGACCCCTGACTCTCGACGAACTTCGTCACGCGCTGGCGCTGGAACCTCATCACACTCAGTTTTACCACGACAACCTCCCCAATCCTGCGACAGTCCTTGATTGCTGTCTTGGCTTGGTGAGACTTGACAATTTCAAGAAAGCAAAGCTCAAATCCGAATCGTCCGCCACAGTGACGCTCGTTCATTCAACCCTCATCGTCTATCTGGATTCTCGTCCCGAGATCCTACATGATACGACGCCGGCATTGGTGGAGACCTGCTTAACCTATCTTTCACTCGGCAAACGTGAACAACCGGAGCTTTTGTCGCCGCTTATGTCCGACTCGTAGCTGAAACTACTCCATAAGGCACAATCCCCCTCTTCCATCTTACTCGACAAAGTCTGGAACTATTGCCTCGCGTTAAATGCTCGTATCAACCGAGAGACATATCTTATTCTGATGGAGACTCCTGGGCCACTACCCGAGTTGGCACGAGAGCTTGTTTCTAACACTGGCAAGCTCCGAGCGAAATCTCAAACGTTCGTCAAACAGCCCATTGTCAACACAGCGTGTATGCTTGGACTTGATGGTCTCGACTCATTTCTTCCACGACTGTCAAGTCTCGCGAAAGAGCTAGATCTCCATTTGACCAACAGTTGTGATGGTTTCGGCGCCACCCCGGTGGGTTGGGCACTTCTTTCGAGACGTCACTTCAGCAATAACAGACGATTCAGGTCTTTCCCTCTATGGGTTGAATCCTTCGACTACGGAATTTGGCGTGCGGAAAGACTGATCGAGACCGTTCATGCACTGGATCCGAATAAACCCCTGTGGGACGACTACACCCTAATTCCCGTTCGTGAATTCGGCGCCACGTATACTCAAAGTGGAAGTCATTGTAGCTATTTATCCACCATGCCCTTCTTGTTTTTCCTCGGAAACTTCGCGCTTGCGCACGAGGCAACACGCCGGTGTTTTTCGCAGATGGAAAGTCATGCGAATCTGGACGTCTGGTCGTCACTTCGACACGGCACCTCGTGCCATGGCTCCCATGTCATTTCTGATGGACTGGGGAGCCGTAAATGCTCGACCTGGAGCATAATCAAGCTACGAAAAGATCTCAATGTCGAGTCCAAGTGGCAGGGGAGTGATATCTTTGCATTCTTTGAGCCTGAATCACCTATGCCCGTCGTCGACCAAGCCAGTGCAGGGTTCGAAGGTTGTCGTCGATATTGCACAACTCGTCCAGACGTGACCGAGGAGCTAACATGCCCGGCGCCCGGAATTTTGTGTTGGACTTGGTTCATCTCGCGCGAAGCCCTGTTACATGTTGCAGCGGCTTGCTGTAGCGTTAAGATTGCCAGATATGCGCTCTCTTGACGGGGTAGATTTGAACGCGCGGGATCATGAGGGACAAACGGCTTTGCATGTTGCCCTAGCGTTTTGCTCGAACTCCGTTGCGAACTTACTGATTCGAAATCTCGACATTGACATGAGGTCTCAAGATTTCATGGATAGGACTTTGTTACACGTCTGTGCAATGAATAAGCAGGTTGCGTGTGCGAGTACGATCTTGGAGAAGCACCCAGAACTTATCAACGTCCCGGACCAGCTCAAGAAAACGGCACTTCACTATGCTGTAGAGGAGTCATCAGGCGATACGGTGAGGTTCTTGCTCGACGATGGTGCCGACGTCAACGTCCACGACAAAGACGACAATACACCGTTACACATAGCGATCCTCCGACAAGATAACTTTATATGCGACATTCTGATGGAGCCACGCGTCGGAGTCAAGTTTTTAGCTACCGACCTTGAGCACGCTTGGAACTTGGCTGTTGAAGCTGGCGCTGGCTTCATCATCAAACTCCTGCAAAATCTGCGCGCCAAATCTTCCAAGCTCCTCACCACTGGAGATCCTCATACCAGCTCCGCCCTGACATACAGCAAGCGGGGTCTTGCTCTCATACTTGCGGCCGATAACAGCCCGGACTTTAGCGAGGCTGACCTCGCTTTCCTGTTAGAGTTGAGTCGTAAATCAGAATCCTCTGACGACACACCACTTTCAGTGGATCAGTCCGACGTCGCGGCAACGATTCGCGCAGCCATCCTCAAGGGAGCTGGAAACGTGGCGGCATTTCTTCTGCGCCGGTGTCAAATTGATCTCCAGAGTCTTAACCAAGATGGAGATTCTATCATTCACCTAGCAGTCGTCTATGACGCTCAAGCCGTGGTCAAGCTTCTCCTAGACAACGCTTGGTCGGACTTTACGACAGTAGACCCTCAAGGGCATACTGCTCTTCACCTGGCGGTCATCCATAAGAGACTACATATTTTCCGGATGCTTCTTGAATCCTCGAAGGTGCTAGTTGAACAGCTCACCAGTAGCGGCGCGACGACTCTTTACCTGGCAATCATCCACCGCTTCTCTGATGCCATCCCTTTATTACTTGTTCACCCACAGATTTTCGGCAACCAACTCGACAGATCGGGCCGCACAGCGCTTCATCATGCAGTCATGCAGCAAGACATCAACGTGACTCGATTACTTCTAAATTGCCCCAAAATCATCGCAGAGACTCCATCGCAAGATGGAAGAACAGCCCTTGCGTATGCAGCTCTGTGTGCTGGGAAAGATATCGTCTTGCTCCTACTGAACACTAGGAAGTTTGATGTTAGGCAAAAGGATAGCTACGGAAAAACTGCACTTGATTGGGCGCGCATGAATAGTTGCACTGAGGTCGCGAGAATCCTGAAGGAGGATTCTGAATAATTACTAGAGCGAGGAAACAGAATCAACGATTACCTGAGGAGACTGAAAATCGTTGTCATAATAAGCATAACAAACATACTTGTAAACAATAGTTGGGCTCAAAAGGAGGCCCAGGTGAGAAATTTTAGTCTTAGGGCTCTAAATCTCCACTGTATTAGAACCATTTCACAGAGACATAGCTAACAAACTAGAGTGGCGGTCATATTTGCTTGGATGAGAACGTTGTAAATATTCTCGCTTTGTTCCCTAAAGCCCACGGAAACTACACTGGCGTACCTAGACAAGAGGCTCCATGGCTCCTCGGTTGCTAATATTCACTTCGGGGATCTCTCTCACAAGGCTTTCCCACTTAGACCTGCGCGATGCGTCCACCCAGTTTCCATGAATCTGGGCCTTGACGTGCATGGGAAGCTGCACAATAGCCACTGGTTTCTCAAAATCCTTTGTATCGAGCACTACTAGATCATTGCGGTTCGCAGCACGACGCTCCACCATAGAAATAACCCATCCATCGCCCTCAGGTGCATCAGGAGTGCGGGGAATGAAGATAGGTTCCTGAACGAGCGAGTCGTTGCCGGCGTAGAACCATCTTGTCTTCCCAGTCTTGTGGCTGTGCATGGCTAGACCGTTGAGGCCGTGGAAGATATTCGTACCACCGTCTGACCGCTGAGGCATGAACACGTTGAGAAAGATGTAGTCGTACTCTTGTGTCATGAACCGCTCGTCCATGCGCGGGAACTCGGATGGGATGTCGAGAATGATGAGTGGATCAGGGACGGTGCTCCCATCAGGTTGGTTCAGGTCGATCTCCCATCGCACGAAGTCGGCTTTCGCATCCGGAGCGGGCATTCTTCCATCTTCCGGTGGGAAGAACGGAAACGCGTTGTCGTGGACTCGCGAGGACTCGAAGAACAACTTCCCATCCTTGCCCTCCCACGCGCCGCCCGTATGAATTGGCATGCAATTCTTCCACGAGTATACCCGATGCTCCCCTTGTTTCCAACCGGCCGGCAATGGGCCATTCGTCCGTCGGGGACACACAATGAATGTCGCCGGGAGGTCATAGTTCCAGGCCCAGTGCTGCTTTCCAGCCTTCAGGCGCTCCATATCAGCCTGGAAGGGCCAGAGCACGAGGATGATCCAGTTGGGAGTGATGGCACAATCGTGGATAAAGGCACACCAAGGCGACTCGATCCACTGCTCATCGTGTTTGTTGCCCTCCTTGTCGAGAGCATAGATGACGATGTCCTTGGTAGCAAGACCTTTCGCTTCGTAGCCAAAGACGACAAGCTCGTTTGAGTACGGATCGATCTTGGGATGGGCGGTGAATGTTTTCGCCTTGATCTGATTCCCGAACGGATCGTAGCACAGCGTTTCGAGCGTATCGGGATGGACCTCGTACGGCAGAGCCACCTCCTTCAGTGCCAGCAGACGGTTTGCCCAGTAAACAAGGTTCGTGTTGGCGGTTGAGTCGACGGCCGCTCTCACACAGGGGTGATGGGTGTAAGGATTACGGTAAAGACCAAAGAGGGCTTTCCCGGACCTTCGCTCAAGCTTGTAGCGCTCGGTCTCGATGTACTTCATCTTCATGTCAACACGGCCGTCGTGAATCCTGAAAGCAGAGACGTTGCCGTCTCCATCGATGGGCACATTATTGGGATCAGGTGGCACGAACGGGTCGCACATGGATCGGTAAAACGTGCCATCAATGCCTTGGGGGATTTCTCCCAGCACGACAAGATCGCTAATTTCACCTTCGATCCGGCAGGGTAAGCTAGAGCCCGCCAAGTCGAATGCCACAGGCCATTTGGTTGCGAGGCCTTGGTATTCAGTTGCCTGTGCCATGATGGTAGATGCTGAAGCCGAAGGTGTATGAAGATGGGTAACGAATAGTTTCTCAATGAGTTTTGAACACGACAAAGATGATTTAGATCAAATCTATGACGGCTTGTTGTCTCGACTATATACAAGATATCCTCTCTCTACACTGCCGTATAAAGGCCCTAGCGCTCCTCGTATTCCGGACGCCGGGCTAAACCCACGGTATTAATGTTGAGTCGGCTCGGGGTTCCGGAAACTCGAGATCATCGCGGATAACGGATCGGTAGATATTGGATGCTGTAATAAAACTCACATGATTGGTCACTCCGGATCCGCCAGATGAAACTCATCGTCGCACCCACCTCTTAGTCGTTGAAGTTCCGTCTTCTCCGCGTCTCAGACCGGGATTCACCCCGCAGTGGGCCGGCCAAAACCCACCCCCCCAACACCGGCCTCTTAGGATCAAGATAACTCGGTCACATTCATCAATTCAAAACTTAGTAAAAGTTAAACTGGCCCTAATTTGTGAAGAGAGGTCGTGACGTGTGGCGCTAATGGGGACACAGAGAGGATTCCCTGTGAAGACAGAGTGGCAGTTGTTGGCTTCTTCTGTCACCACCCGGGGCCAAACCGACGCCACTTGCTGTGCTTCCACTGTTGCAAGGCTGCTGAATTCCTTCACTGACTCAACCGATCTTTGCAAACAACATGGAAGAGAACCCAAGACCGTATATCTGCTTTGTCTGCCACGCCTCCTACTCCAGGGCATCTCATCTTCGACGGCATGAGGCAAGTCGTAAGTCTACCAGCTGGGAAAAAACAATATTTCTAGTTAATTAACGTGGCTCTTCAGACATTCTGAATACATGTTTTCCGTGCCCTTTTTGTGGAGTTAGCTTTGCTCGCTCGTACGTGACCCCATTCTGATACCCGATTTAGCATGTCCATCGTCTTGACATCTTCAACTATAGAGATACGACACGTCGACATACTCAAATTTGCACAAAGAGAGCAGGCCAACCAGACCCCCCGCCTCTAAAGCGAGGACGGAAATTCCAGGCCTGTGATTCTTGCGCCCTCGCTAAGAGTGCTTGTGATTGCAGCCAACCCTGCTCTAGTTGTTCAGTCCGGGGATATTCCTGCACGTACGGTCGAGCGGCTCATCGAAAGGTCAAGGCTAGCCGGAGACTACAAAGAAGCCTACCAACCCAGACTGCTTTATTGGATTCGGTGAATGGATCCATGCTACCGGAAGAGACATGTTCAAGTACAGGAGAAGCAAACGCCGATTCTAGTCAGAGTCTGTTGATGCAGGTATCTTGCAGCAAGCGAATACCGATATCGTTTCTTCTACAATACACAGACCCGCAAAATAACACCATGCAGGACTACTTCGATCAGTGTTCTTCGGTCGGAGGAGACCGTAAGGATTTGGCTGGTAACTCACAAGCTACTGGTACCCCAACTATCAGCGAACACTACCTGGACCTTGGAACGGACCTTGAATCCTACATACTGACGATTATGGGAGGGGATAGCTTTCTTGATCCATTCGATGCATTTGAATTCCCGTCCACAGTCAATTGGGATCTGAGCGCTCAGTCAGGGAATGCTGACGAGTGGAACTCTGGATGGGATCCAGATCAGTTACACGCGCGCTTGATGGACATTTCCTCGGAATTGTTATCAAGTTCTAGGAAAGCTCCTCCTTTAGAACAACCTCCTTCGTTGCTGGATTCCGTGCACAGAACTTTCGCTGCAGACAAAGTTGCATCTTTTATCCAGTCCTACTTCGACAACTGGCACCACCATTGTCCTATGCTACATCGACCATCGTTCGACCCCTCTACGACGTTTAGCCCTTTACTAGCTGCCGTCATCTTGGTTGGTGCTATATACCTATCTAAAGAGACGGCAACAGCTGCGAGAGATTGTCTCAGCACAGCCGAGGACTACATATTTGAGCATGAGACGTTTCGACGACTTGTTTATCCACAGTCGCAGCGAGACGCTGCTGGGGACATCGCTCCGCTTCAAGCAGCCTTTCTGATGGCCATCTTGCAGCACTGGGACAATGGCGTAGACTCAAGGAGGCGAATACGGTTGCAGCGATACTCCGACGTTGTCTCGGCCGCTCGTCATCTTAACCTCCCAAGTCTGAGGCACAATGTTGACCAAAAGACGGAAATGCCGTGTTCTGATAAGGACTGGGAATCCTTCATAAGAAAAGAAGAGAGCATACGGTAAGATTAGGCAACTGTGGTCTTAGTGTCAGTTTCTAACTTGAATCCGCTTTAGGCTCATGATCTGGATATTTCTGGTCGACTCCTCCCATGCGATCTTTCATCGAACTCCCTCGCGACTGACATTAACGGAGATGACTGGGAATCTTCCTTGCGAAGAGAGGCTATTCGATTTGCAGCAACCGGATCACGAGTACAAACACAAATGGCTTCAGTCATTTTCTAAAGTGTCATCTCTCGCGAAGGGCATGTCTCTTTTGATGGGAGACGAGTGGATCGATGGTTGCCCCTCGGAAACTGAGCATCTGAGTTGCTTGGACCTTTTTATACTTATTTCAGGTATGTGCTCACTTCAATTACTTACGCTTCACTTTCATCTACTGCTTCCGAGACGCTAATATCCATGCAGGTCTCCACGAAATCATATTTAGCACCCACGCGACATGTTCCCTCGGCTTCGTAAAGAAGGCAATTTGTCGAGCCCTAGAGCGTTGGAAGATGCTGTGGGATTTTCGCATGGAGAGGACTTCAAATTCTGAAATGGATGGCCTTGGATTCTTCAAGAACGCAAGAGAGTACTGGTGGCTGGCGAACCTATTTCTTGAAAAGGGCATGCCTGAGGCAAAAGGAGAGAGTATCGAAGCCTCAAATCGCGATTCGATGGAGGAGGTTAACAAATTTGTCAAGAGGTTTTTGGACTTGAGCATATGATAAGGCTAGTTAACTACTGGTCTACACACTCGGCCAACACAGCAGAGTACCATTTTAGACAGGTATAGCTCGATTGACTTATCACCCGTAGTTAATACCAATGAAGAAACTTCACTGCCAGTATCAAATAAAAGGATTACCCAGAACAATTAAATAGCGTGCCGCAGTTTCTTTCGAGTATGAGCTAAACCTCAATTGCCGAAGTATTTCTTCCCCATATGGCAGAATAAGAACACGACTGATTCGAGGTAGAAGAGCCAATAGGTCATCTGTGTAGTCCGTATAGAAAATTTCGATTATGTAATATCACTAGTGAAAGATTTGGTCAAGTGAAAATAAATTGAGATCCTATTATAATGAAGGCAGAGGACATCTTGCAATTGCAAGAATTCTTCTATAATGCCTCCTAGCGCCAGCTCCTAGACTGCCATCAATCCGGTTCATCGACCTTTGACGGCCTGTGGCAGCACTACTAAGAGGTAAAATCCTAAGAAGACGTAATCCTTAAATGCATGGATTCGTAAATCTCCGTCCATTTACCTTTTGCCGCATTTTATACATCTTCCTCCATTTGACACATCTTCCTTGACCGTCCAAGATTTTTCCAAATACTCTTAAATTTAGGCAATCTTCCTCTTCTGTCCAGGAGAATATTGTGTTAAATAGAAAATAAATGCCTCGGACACTTCGGGGTATTTGTCTAGGTGCTTAGCGCCATCCGGAGTGATAATAACTGGACGCCCGATGAGAAGCTGACGGCCAGTCTCATCCAAGTTGTTGAAGTGGTCTTCGTGGCTTAGAAGAACGACTTGGATGAACGGCAGCTCTTGGATTCCAAGCGCTGGGGCCTCCGAGAAGCTGACATTGACAGGGCCTTGAGGGTCTGGAAAGAGTGGTGCAGCATTGTAGACCTGTGGCGGACCGAAGACAGGGTCGGTGATGAAGTTCAGACCATCAATCTCCAGCAGCGCAGTGGCTGTCGTGATGTGCGAGATGTAACTGCTGCTCTGGAACATGGAGAGCGACACGGTGTATGAGCGAGTTGCTTGATGCTTTGGAGTAACAGAAGAGGGTTTCTGAGAAGACTGTGTTGTGAAGCACAAAAGTAAGAGAAATCGGGCCGAGCAATCCAACCTTATATATCATTGATGATCTGAGAGATACACCTACAGCCGTCATCGCTTTCCACGAAGGATGCTAATTACGAGATCACGTACTTCCTAATGACAAGGTTGATTACGTTCACAATGCCAAGTAAAACCGTCAACGTTATTTTCAGAAATTCGTTCACTAATATGTCATAGCTGTCACCACAAGAGGCTTTCCAAAACGTGGCAGTCTTAGTTTACTGCCGAATGACTAACATTAACCCGGGGATGTTGATGTGTGTGTCACCTCCATTCACCGAAGCCCGTGTCTCACTTCTTGAGCCCCGATAATTAGACTGCCTGACAGGGGTCACCCTAGACATTGACCGACTCGATGAAAATTTTGACATAACGTTATCATTTGATCTGCATGATTCCGCAGTGGCTTAATAACCTTATTTATGTAAGTTGGTCTTTTGATCAATACATAGACTAGTGGCGTGGAGTTGAAGGTCATCCCGTATTGAAGAGATGCTACTGACGAGATGATGAGATGGTGCTTTCAAGAAGGGTCATCGGGAATCTCTTTACAATCGCTTCCCAACACACTCTTCAGCCTGAACAACACAAGATGGGTCGAGAAGAGAGGAGTTCCCACCGATGCCGCCCAAGGAACATTACGAATGCATTCTCTCACATGAGCTGATTAACAACTGTGCGGACCTAACTCTTGGCTTCCTGGGCCATGTTTTCGTCTCAACATAGGAAGGACATCTTCCCCAAGCTTATTTGGAATCGGAAAGGGATGGATTGAAATCAATCCGATGTGGTAATTTGGAACCAGACAGGATAATGTAGAAGCTAGCAGGAAGATTTACAACCTTGAATCGTATGTAAGTTTCCCCTCGCTAGCCCTCAGGGAGACCTTGCAAAGAATGTGTCAGTGAAAACAAAGGCGAAACTAAAACACGCGATCCCTTGCAATGATAGTCCAGGCCGTTCACATTATGATTGGGGCAGTATTTTGAGACTGGAGTCTAAGTTAACCAGGTAAAGTCTTGGCGGAAAATATTTCCCAAAGGAGTTCGGCCTCGGATACCCAGATCGTGCTTCTTAAGACAGTCAGCACTGGATTCGTATCCACTTTGGCAACGGGACTTCCTCCGGGTATTGCCAGGGCTGATAAGAGACAATGCTCGGTCGGGTCCCTCGTTTCATACAGATGTGCGCTAAAAAATATAGGTCGGTTTGCGCCTGATTATATTGTTCTTTGATTTGAACTCTAATTTCCGGGAAAAAAAAACTTCCATATAGCGTGGAAAAAGAAGTAACTTGTCATGAAGTATTTCATATCCCCTTTCTACTCAAAGAAAAATATGCCACCTATGAACATTTGACTCTCGAGCCTTCTGTCCCAACATAATGGTACGTCAGTCCATAAAGTCAGTAAGAAAGAGTACACAGCCCAAGCTTACTTCCATTGACCATCTGCATGCTAGTGTGTGAGGTTGTGCTAGTTATTAATCACACGAGCGAAGCTTGTACATTGCCAGCCTCCAGATAGCATACAACCTGGTCTATCAGTAGTGGTACCACTCACTTCCTTGCGCACAGTTTCTACAGTAACGGACAACCTTGCTCTTGCCCGCATTACATCCTTAGCATGCATCTGCTCAATGATTATACTATCGAGTTTCCATACAACCCCTTATTGTATGCATAACATCAGTACTTACTGTTTCTTTTTTCTCCCACCCACTTATCATACCTGTTTAGTCTACACTGTACGATAGCCATCTCTTCACCAATGACCAAAACACACGTCAATAATGCAGTTAAAAGCTGGATGGAATTACCCTTGGCGGAAGCTTGCTGACTGATAAGGCTTCCGGAAGCCTTATTAATCAGCACCTATCGTCCTTCAGCGCAAAGAGGTTCGGTCTGTCAGACGACATGGATAATATGTGGGGACGCCTGCAGGAATGTCAACACCCTAATTACTGGGCAGGAGACTTCAGTTGAAACAAACCTATTCAATGTGAGGGCCTTAAGTACTATAATGGGTGAGATTAGTGACCATGGCAGGGGACATACGGGCGAGAAATCGATTAAGGCTGCTATGAGGATATCGACCAAGGAAACTATGAAGCTAGGCTGGGTGTCTCTCAGAGCTGCCTTATAGAGGGAAATATCCGAGGTGTACAAATTGATGGAGCGTTTCTAGTTGTCACGGGGTCGCTCTATATCCCGAGCCTCGGGACTAATAAGACAGACAGTGAAGGCGCCTTAATTTTGTATTCATCTGTATCCCAATAACCTCAACAACTGTTGTTTGGATAAAAGAATATCCATTATTCGAGAGATGAGTCAGTTTGTTAGGCATCGAGGCCACCGAAGCCGCTGTATCGAATTTTCCTTGCCACCCAGCCAAGACGACTATTTAATAATGGAATTAGCATCAATCCAGCTCAGGTACCATATAACAGCAGTATCAGTCTTTCTCAAATAAGACTACATATTGACTTACAGAAAATATAGATTGGATTCTTTCCAGTATTTCTGATCAGTGCCCGTGCTTACGATGTCTTGCTGTTAAATGAAAGTTGTACTTTGAAATAGCGGCAATGCTAGCCTAGTCTAGATCTCGTATTCTGCGTAAAATCACATAGAAGGGGTATCAGCGATCCGACCTAAGTGTCACTTCGAATAGAGGGACCACAGGATCTTCGCCGAGTAAGAACAACGCACTCTTGGGACTTACTCTGAGAACGAGGTATCCCTGTGAGAAGTTGTAGTCCTACTGCACCGCCATGAGAGGCTATCCAAATTTATGTAGTGGTACATTTCAACAGACATTTTCTTGAATTTACAAAAGCTCTAAAATCAGCTGTAGGAGTCGCTTATGTGCTATTCTTATTATATCATATTAGCATTAGTAGCTGTTCCACAAATCCTGTCGTGGCCGCTATAAATGTGGCACACTGGATACGTCCGTTACCCATAAACAACCATGAATCCGATGCGCTACTGTGTTATAAACGCTAACTGGAACTTTATTTGTAGTCATATTGTACCTTTCAATAGCCTCTCCCTGGAGAACGAACTTGGGTTGTCTCCGGTCGAAATTTGAACGGCCGACGCGTGCGTACTGGCATGAGACTTTAATACCCCTGCTATCCGGATCCGCACCCTGACGTCGAGTCCCAGCCTCAGACCACCGAATTGCTCAATGATGGCGTTATCTTCTACGGCATCCCCGTTTTCCTTCGCCTCATCAAGGCTAGACTAACATAGTGCTCCAGGCCGCGGAATCCCGACGTCTTTTCTAATATCCGCTAGCCCAATGAAGCCATCTCGGAGATTGTTCGGACCCCAGTGAGTTGACTATTACCTTTAGTCGTGCGAGACTATTGCCTGTGACCCTCCCAAGCACGATGAAACATATGACAGGGGTGTATAGACTTGGAAAAGTCCACGAATCATACACCGATATGCAGCCTTACGTCGAACTTGTTCCTTCGATCTAGATGCAGCGAAGGATTGGGGGTTGCAGCAGGTCCTGAGGGGCACGGAACAATTCAGTATACTAGCATTCTGGACAACGAAGCCATGTGCTAACTTACCACATGGAGCTCTGCGGAGGTCATCATCCGTGCCGACTATGCGCGCCAAGTGTAGTAGAGTCCAGTATTAATATCGCGTGTGTAGCCCAGACAAAGGGTCGAGACTTTTCTATGAGAAACCGAGACCTTGGATAACAATTCACTCATCCAACTTCCGTTCCCTTGCCCACTTGGCAACCTCAACCATGAAAGCCACCCTTTTCTTTTCGGGCGCCCTGGCGACGTTTGCTCGGACAGCCGTCGCCGTCACTGGCGCTGCCGAGGGTTTTGCCAAAGGCGTGACTGGTGGTGGTTCTGCTGCTGCCGTCTATCCCACTACCACAGCCGAGTTGGTCTCGTACCTAGGTGACTCTTCCGCTCGTGTCATCTATCTTGACAGAACCTTCGATTTCACGGGTACCGAAGGCACATCGACGGAAACCGGATGCGCCCCTTGGGGAACGGCTTCTGCGTGCCAGACAGCCATCAACAAGGACAGCTGGTGCGACAACTATCAGCCCGATGCTGCTAAGGTCAGCGTATCATACGACAAGGCCGGCATCCTCGGAATCACAGTCAAATCGAACAAGTCCCTCATCGGCGTTGGTAGTGCCGGTGTGATCAAGGGTAAAGGTCTTCGTCTTGTGAGCGGCGTTAGCAACATCATTATCCAGAACATCCACATTACCAATCTGAACCCGAAGTACGTTTGGGGTGGCGATGCTATCACCCTGAACAATGTCGATATGGTCTGGATCGATCATGTTACGACATCGCTTATTGGCCGTCAGCACATTGTGCTTGGAAACAGCGCAAGCAACCGGGTGACAATTTCGAACTGCAAGATCGATGGAACTACTTCTTGGTCGGCTACATGTAATGGTTATCACTACTGGGGCATCTACTTCACTGGATCAAGCGATGTAAGTCTCAAACAGAACCTTTTATGAAGCCATCATGCTCACTTATATTAGTTGATCACCTTCAAGAACAATTACGTCTACCACACCTCTGGTCGATCTCCCAAGGTCGCCGGCAACACTCTTCTCCACGCCGTTAACAACTACTGGTATGACAACTCCGGTCATGCTTTCGAGATTGATTCAGGCGGCATGGTCCTGGCTGAAGGAAACGTCTTCCAAAACGTTGCTGCCCCTATCGAGTCGGGATACGCGGGAAAATTGTTCAGCAGTCCTAGCACGAGCGCCAATGCGGTGTGCTCGAGCTACCTGGGTCACACCTGTGAGGTTAATGGGTTTGGAAGCTCTGGCAGTCTCAGTGGAACCGATACCGACTTCTTGGTCAACTTCAGTGGCAAGAACGTTGCTAGCGCTTCGACATACACTGCAGCTAAAGCGGTCCAGAGCACTGCTGGCTTTGGTACTATCTAGAGACAGCCTCAACGGCTGTGTAGTCTTGGTCCGTTCATAGCTGCGGTCTCTCAGATTTTGTACTATACATGGATCATTACTGATTGATACTGGGGTTGAAGCAACGCATGCTCTTGATTATGTTCAGTACCGTTAGAATCTGGCAAAGGATGGGCGTAAGGATGAGGGAAAGGGACAGCAACAGTCAAAATTCTGAGCCTTGGGGTTACAGCTTCCTAGATTCATGTTAATTTTATGATCAAAGACGCTTGAAAGTCTTTTTTCCTCGTCAATGATCTGGGGCTTAACTTATCGGTCTCATATTTAGTGCGCTAACGGCAAATTCGAGGACAACACTCGGTTATCGTCGTTCTGCATTATAGTAGAAAACTTGCTTAAGTCGCTCATTGATTGAGAGGGTTCAGTCTTGAAGCCGGGAAGCAACTACTGTAGACAATGCTTAATTGCCTCTCTCTTCATGTGAGAGCTGAATGACTAAATTAGGCTGTCTCCGCGATTCAGCCCGCGCTGTGTGTGGATATTACCCATGCTGCACAGCACAGTATGCACACGGTCTTTCGAGCAGACTATCGATTTGCTGCATGACGCGTCGGTAGATGGCGGGAGAAACACCAGATTATAAGATCACTGTATAGCTACTTATGTATGAAACGCTCAGAAGTTCAATACCCAAACTCGCACTCATCTTTAAACCATTCGGAAAGTTCACCAAATTGCAACAATGGCTAGTACCAACTGGGGCTATATTCCTAATGTCTTTAACCCTGATGACCCCATATACGTCTACGGTGGCCAGCTGAAAGACAAGAGCGATATGAGGTCGGCCAACCTTTTGAAAGATTTCCCAGAAGCCTTCAAGAGCGACGCGGATGCCACAGGATCATGTGTGCTTGATGCAGTCAGCGCCGCACTTGGATGCTTATCACACCTCAGCAAGGACAACACTATACCCTCCCAACCATCCCGTCGCTTCATCTATTACAATGCCAGAGCCATCCCGATGATGGCCTCTTCGGGAGATGGGACGAAGTGGCCAAACACAGTCTTCGACACCTGTCTGCGGATTAGTGAAGCCTTGGAAGCCATTTCTGTCTACGGTGCGGCATCGGAATGGCAGTTCCCATGGGTAGTGCAGGACTTTTCATGGGCCGCGGATGCCGTCTGGGGAGTCAATGAGCGCGCTACCGACGGGGTTTATATCGAAGCCGCCAAAACCTCCTCCATTGAATACTCCCGCCTTGACTTCGATCGAGGAGAGGCCATGGCCGTCATGGAACAGGATGAATTGAGGGCTGTTGGCACCTCCACCATGTCTCGTGTGCGGCAGTGTCTATCTGAGGGGCTCCCGGTCATCTTTGCCTTTCACTTCTTCTGGGAGACGTTCAAAACTGTTGGGCCAGCTGCCGCAGGCGACGATGGATACCCGACCATTGAGAGGATCCCGACAGAGCGACGCCTAGTTGGTCCATCAAACAAGAAGCATCGCACACATGTTGCGTTAATCATCGGTTTTGACCAGAACAAGCGCCGCGTGCTCGTGAAGAGTATGTGGGACTTAGTACCCTACTTCTGGATGTCGTACGAATGGATCATGGATGTTCGTGCCACGGAGAACTTCTGGATGATGCGCAATTCGGGCAAGCAGGCGACCCGACGAAACATGCAGACTGCCACGGATGGCGACTTTATACTCAAGCATATGGACCGTTTCAGTGACAGCGGGAATATGAGCACGGCACCAAATAGCACCATCGCCACGGTTTCCCGCAAGGACGGCATCCTGGATCTTTTTTGGATCACCGAATCCGGCACCCTTGAACGGGGTTACTTCTACCAAGGCTGGAATTCCTGGAGGAGAACAAGGATTCCAATCCTGGTGCCAGCCGCGGCAGGAGCCGTTGCTGCCGTCGCAGCGACACCAGACCGGTTGGATGTCTTCTGGATGAGCCAGGACGGAGTGGTCCACAACGCTGCGTGCAACCCGGATATCAACGCCGAGCCCATCACTTGGGAGTTTAGCACCGTCTGTGACAAGGGAAAGGCAGAACATCGCGCCGGGCTCACTACAGTCGCGCGGGGTCCGGGTGATGAAGGCTACGTACAGGTCTACTGGGTCGGACCTGATGCCTCTATTCGGACGGCTGGCCGCCACCCTGGTAACCCTTGGCGGTCAAACACAGTTATCGGTCCCGGCAACGCTCACCCTTATAGCAACATCGCAGTAATAATCGATGGGCCGCGCGGGGGATTCGAAATCATCGAAGACCCCCGGGAGGCTATATGGTGGATCTCACCCGAGGGCGTGCTCCGGGGCATGGAGCGAGGCACCTATCAGATGTGGTGGCAAGACTTCAGCGGTGCAGCAGGGCAGCCCAACACAGTATCCCTTACCTCGCGCATCGCGGCCATCAAGCTCAAGTCAGACGCTGCTAGAGACAGGCGTGAGTATGCAAGAGTGTACTGCGTCTCGCCACAAGGCGTAGTGCGCAATTTGGTTTACACCTACCAAATTTCGGAAGTCAGCATAGCAATAGGTCTCGGGAGGGAGGAAGCTTACAACCCGGAGGGGAATTCTGCGTGGACTGGCACAGACATCAAGGTCTTCAATGTTGGCGATGGCATTGTGGATAAGGTCCAGGCGTTCTGGTGTAATGTGCATGGGCAGCTGATGGCGGTCAATGAAACTGGGACGCTGACTACTCTCTCTAGTCATCGGGGTGTGAGGAGAGGGAGTCCCCTGGGTGTCACTCACTACGACGGCAACTTTTTGCTTGGTATGAAGATTTACAGCGGGATTCTGGGAATGGGTCAATATCATTATCCCTGATTTGAACCATGGCAATCCAGGATAAAGAACAACCAACAAGCATCACAACGTCTTGAAAATACTCATAGGCCTCAGTTCTCATTGTTCAAAGTTGCTAATATCCTAAAGCTTCATCTTCTTCTATTCTAGAAATGTCTCTTTATGGTATCTACTCCACGGTCACCCTTGGAGCAATGTGAGAGAACCGTTCCAGACCCTTTACGTATCTCAACGGCACATCACTCTTGATCGACCGCGTTGGCACTTCTTGCGCTGCCTGATTCGTGCTAGAATCAGCTTCAGTTGCCTTGTGTAATCCTCGGATAGCAGCCCATTGGTTTACGAGTGCTGCTCTGCGTTTGTTCCGTGCCTTCAACACAACCATCCGTTGCGCCGGTGTTGCACGATCCTTTTGTCTCATTCCGACAAGCGCTTTGGTAGCACTGGCGAAACTGGCAGTTTCATTGTCTTGACCCGATTTGTTAAATCGCGGCCGTGCGTCAAGCGCTGGGCTTCGGACAGCGTCCGCCTTGAACTCGACGGTCCTCGTCACTGGCTCGGCGAGTTTGGCGAGAGCCAAGAACTTAGGGTTTTGCTTGGACCAATGTGAAATTGGGGCCTGGATGCGTAAACCTGTGGCGTGTGTGATCGTCGTCTCGCGGGATGCGCCGGCGAGCATGGCGTTGGAGTTATCGTCATAGCCACCCCATAGCGAAGCTGGCACTTTCTCCTGTACGATGTCGAAACTGAATCCCTCCACTGTCACATCAGATCTACTCCAGGTGACTTTGACAGTAAGCGGCGCTGTCAACCCCTGAGAGTTGGCACTGAGCTGCATAGGTCGGGACAAGATGCGGCCTCCCAGCTGTTTACTCGGCACCAGAGCACCGGGTAGATCAACCGCCAAAGTCGGCACACGCGAGACTACACTGAATACTAGGGCCGGGCCACGGACTATCCATGGAGTTTGTGGTCTTTGCGCCTCATTCGATACCTTACTCGGGGCCACCGCCCCAGCCTCCAGTGACAGCACATGGTCAGTATCGGTGTCGGTGTTGCTCTTCTTGAGACACACGTCGACGAACTCCCTCAGCGTCAACTGCCTCGGCTTACTCTGCTGGTTCCCAAACTCGACGCGGATCTTGACAACACACCAGTCGAAGTACACGTCTCCTCCGAACGGCGGCCCGCTGACATGAAGCTCGGCGCCAAAGGGGATGGACAACTTCCTGCGCATCCCCCAAAAGCATAGCTCAAACCAGAGGCTGGCCGACACGTAGACACGGGCATCGTAGTGTATCGGATGCATGCAAAGGATGAAGTCGGCTCGGAAATCGAAGTTGGCGCCACAACACCCCGTTTTATAGAGGACGCTGACTGCCACGCCGCCCATGAGCGCATCTGGAGTGACAGCGGCATACGCTTGTCCCCTCAAGGATAACTGATTGCTGCACGTCCAGTCGATTCCAAGTCGAGGTGGAGGCGGCGGGTAATGCCCTGGAGCGATATATGCTGGATGCCAGCCTCCGATGCTGATACACCAGTCGCCGGCTTGAGGACTCGGGCCAAACCATGCACCGACGACGAACCCGCCAGTGAGTAGACAATTGTTGAACAGCAGGAATGAGCCGTCTGAAGTCTGTCCCTGGAAGAGTAGGAAGCCGTGAGCAATGTCGATGGTGCCCTGGAAGTTGAGCTTGATCGATGCAAGCGCCTTCTCGGGTGGCTTATCCCGGGGGAAACGAGCGGACGCAGTACCGACGATGCTTAACTCGCTGACATTCGGACTCAGCGGGAGTGTCAAAACGGCAGAAACATCGACCGTCTCGCATGCCGTAGCCAAGATACCCACAGCAAACCAGCTGGCGCCGTTGGTTTCTGTGATGTATCGTGGACCGTTCTCCGACCCTCGCAGCTTGGCAAAGGTCTCCACCGCGTTGGGCGTCGCTCCCATGAGCAGCGGGAAGTTGTGAATCTGAGACACGTGCGGTAACGTGAGCTGCGAACCAAGTCCGAAGCCGCCGCTTATCCCGCGAATCTCGACGTAGGGTGTCTTCAAGATTGGGCCCTGCACCATGCCGTAGACCATGAGCGAGACGAACTCATCGGCACCAGGTCCGGTCTTGACACCCTTGTAGGAACCGAAGGCTGTGAACTCGTACGACTTGAACTTGACTCCAATGCCGCCTTCAAAGCCTTCAATCAACATGTCCTCTCGCTTCTCGTGGATACGCTGCAAGAAGCCCGCAACATTGAGGTTTGAACCAGTCATGCCCAGCGAGAGCCCATCTAGATCCATGTCGATGAAGAGCTTGTTCCAGTCACTCAGCTGGATACCCTCGCCTTCTGTCGAACGAGGTAGTCTGACTCCCATGGTGAAATTTATCAGTTCGCCGTCTAATGGCCCAAGAGTCGCGCGTGCTGAGAATTTGATCTTGACCTTCTGCTGCGGTACGTCGTAATCCAATCCAACATTGGTGATCGAAACGCCATTGACTCTCTTTGAAAAGGGCTTCATCTCCGTGGGTTCTGATTTCTCTTCAACCAGAACAGGTGCTGTCTTGCCAGAAGGAACTTTGGCTTTCTTTGTCTTCTTGGGCTTCGTGGCAATGATCACTTTACCATCAGCAAGCAACATGAATGAGACACCCTGACCGCAGGCAGCATCTTTATTGGCGTCGTTAGTCAAGAGAATCGTCTTCTTCTCGAATGTAGTCAAAGCATTCAACGTGTTGACTTCATCAATTGATATATCGCCACTCGCCCAGCGCACATCGACCGAAAAGTGCTGTTCGATCTGGCCTATCAAAGGTAGTGGCGGTGGACGCGGAAGGCTGTTAACTGCCACCCTGACGATCGTTCTCGAAGTCGGTTTGGCGTCTTTGCCAAGGTTCGCCGGGCGGACTTGCAGCCTCGCGAATTGGACGACCAGGTCACCAATTTTGAAATACGTAGACAAAGTTAGCGTTGACTTGTCAGGTGTCTTCTTGCGCGTAAGAGACATTGCAAAGCTGGCATCAGACAAATCAACAGCTGCTTCGGAAAGGAAACTCGGGAGAGACTCTTCCGCCGAGTCTCCCAGTAGCCACTCCAAGATGGATGCCAATTTGACTTTCTGTGCGTGACCATTATCAGTCAAGCCCATATTGAGAGCCCAGTCTGCATCATTGTCGCCTGACTGACGGCTGTACTCCAGTTCAAAACGATAATCCTTGAATATGACTGTGGCAGAAAGGCCCAGTGAGGAAGATCTCGACTTCTGGTGGGAGTACTTGAGTTCCATTGACTGCAAAGTAAGGTGGCCAAGCAAGTCTCTGACGTCGACTTGCTCGATTTCCCCCCCAAAGAGAGAAACGAGAGATCCGATCCGGATATTACTTGCTGTAGCACTGAATTCCCATTCGCCTGCATACTTGATGGTTGCCGTCAATCTCGGGGGTCCTCTGTTGTGTTGAAGTTCTGTCCCAGTGCCTGGATCGGATTCTGGAAGATCGATGGACCCTGAGATCAACAGACCGAATGTCGAACGGTCCGCTTCCTTGACGCTGTAAGTTGCAGCTATCAAAAGAGACGTCTTCGTCATAGACACCATTGGAAGGGTGTCGCTTGATACGGGAGGGTCGGTTGCGCTTCGAGACTTGAGCAATGCGTGGAACTGGACACCCGCAGAGCCGAACTTCAACGAAGCCATGGTGATCTCTGTGGGAATGTAGGCTGGGACTAAATCTTTGTTCAGCGTGCGAGTAGGATCCAAGTGAATGATGGATAACGTGGGCGCCATATTCTTGTTGAGAGGAGGCACCCAGTCGGACAACTCCCATTCGGGGTTCAGCCTTTCTTCATCTCGTAAGGCATAGCTCAGTCCCCCTGGCATGAACCTTCCAGACACATTCCATTGTGTGGGCATCCACGTGAAATCAAGAGAGAAGCCCGCCATTTTGCCATCTTCAACTCCAAGACTAGTCCCGACTTCAAAGCAGACGTGGATCCGCTGAACAGACCTATCGTCGAATACCACGGACAGGGATCGCCAGGAAACGTTAGCTGTCGCGGAATCTTTGACAGTGTCGCGTTGTCCCGTTTCCGCCGTTTTTGCAATGGCCTTCTCAAATGCATCCTTTGAGCTGCGGAACAACTCGCCAGGATCGACGTTGTCTATAATCCACTTGAACAGGTTCTGTATCGAGCCAGCAGCCGTGTGACGCACCACACATAGCTCAACGGTATCCTCGCGAATGAAGAAGTGCGCACTGACATCAGCCTCCTTCTGAGGTTCATCAGAAAAGCTAATAGTTGTCTCCAGGCCGACTTCAGACTTGACAGTGATAGGATCTCCCAATGGTGAGCATGAGGATGAGCGTTTGGCCGTGACGTGGAAACTTCCGTTGGTCTTCAACTTTCCCATGGCGGCAGACAACTTCGACAGCTCTGGGTCGGTCCGAAGTCGAAATCGCAAGCGCAGAACAGTTGTGAAACCGTCCCCGGGCGAGAGCCAGCATCCGTTACGGTAGGAGTCGTTTTTGTCTTGGGCGCCAAGGCCGGCCACTTCTACCGGGACAGCGCGGAGAGCCTCTCTGATCCATGTGGGTGGATTAATCTCCCCAAGTGTGAAGACATCTGCCATAGTGAGAGACTCTGCCGACTCGGAATGCTCGAGTGCCAGTAAAACCTCTTGTTTCCGTAATCTGAGGCCGTTCAGAGTGTTGGTCTTTAGGCCAAACTGGGCGTTGAGATTCTCAACTTTGCTTGAAAAGACAAACACATGCTGACCAACGGAAAAGGTCAACGTCATCTCATCGACCCTTGTGGCCGGAACACCGTTGAGTGGTTGATCGTGCAAGAGCGTGCAAGTTAGCTCCAACCTTCTCAAAATGCAGCCACCTTTTTCGCCCTTGCCGCTACTGCTTTGTAGCAAATTGCCAAGCATACCAACGGCCTGATCATTCCCGGCTAGGAGAACATTGAACGGCCCTGGCGTGTTGCCCGCGATGGCCGAGTCGAACCGAAAGCTACTACCGGGCCACAGCGCAAAAAGCACAAAATCCGCAGACTCGGCTGGAAATGCAGAAATCGCCTCGTTTTCAGGGACCTTGATACGCCTTTGGTCTTGGCTGTAATGTGCAATACCACGGATGAGAAGACTGGCTTCGTCTTTGTTGAATGAAGTAGCAGAGAACATCGCCTTCACTGTTGCGTCGAAGACGTGGGACTGGAAGAATTGCCCGTAGTCCTCGTCAATATATTGGTACGTATCATCATACACCTCAAGGACGTCTGGTTCATCGGGTAGAAGCTCCGGCTTTGGGTAATCGAGGACGCCATCCATCGGATTCGAGAGTAGATAACCATACGGAGGGTAGAAGTAAAGCTGACTTTGGCCGAGGTCCACCGGTATGAGCTCTTTCAATGCATCTGTAGCGTCTGTAATGTTTCTATCATCCTCTTCACGAAACGTGGAAGACAGGTCGTCGAAATCGATTGTTTCTTCAGTCCCAGCCATCATCATGTCGAAGCGTTGCGCCTCTTTCGCCCAGCTTGTCGCCATTTCATCGGACATCGCTACGTACCCCGCATAGCCGCCTTTCTCCTTCTGAATGGTCTTGAACAGAAGTGTTGGGGGTGCTTGTTTCTTATCTTCCTTCTTGCCCTTCTTCCCATTCTTCGCATTCTTCGGCTTGTACACAGCCTTGCCGTTCTTTGCGCTGTAGTGACTCTTGCTCTTCTCAGGTGGGCCATAAATATAGCGGACTACGCCATCCAGAAATGTGTCATGTCTTGAATGAATGATGATGCTTAGTATGCCTTGTTCCGGGTTACCATTTTCGTCGTACTGAAATGGGAAGGGGGCGATGTCTCCAAAGTGAGAGCGAAGAATTCTGATCAAGGACCGACACATATGGGCGAGATGATTGTATTGGGCGGGGTCGGTAAATGGTAGAACATAGTACGGAAAGAAGAGCTTGTCGAGAAGAAGGCTCACGTTATCGGTCGAGAACAGTACAATGATGTTTTTCAGATCACCCTGGGAAAGGAACTGCTCGTACAGATCTTGCCCAGAATTTTGAGCGATGAGGCCAAGCCAGGGGTAGTTGACGTGTTTTTGCCGTTCGTTCATTGGGATGTGACTGTTGTTCAAGTAGTCGAAAAAGGCATTATAAGACTTGCGGTTTTCGAAATAACTCTTCAGATTCAGATGGACAGTGCCGGGCACCTTCTTCTCTTGCGTAAACAGGTTGAAGTAATACGGGAAGCGTGTAGTGTGGCAAAAATTGGCGACACCACTTTTGCACATGAAGGTCGGGTCATTTTGGCGGGAGCGGGAGTAGGCGATCAAAAAGGCCAATAGCTGCCAACCTTGAAGAAAATCGACATCAGCATTGACCTCGGTTGCAAGGAGCAAGTTGCTTACTGGGATGGCCATATTCCCTTCCTGCGGAAATGATGAACTTGTTCGGACTCATCATCTTCAACATGTGGGCTGATGTTGAGGTACGAGCACCGTGATGCCCTGCCTTGACAACTTCAACCGGGTAACCTTGAAGAAAATTGATGACGAGATCTTCTGTGTCCATGTGCGCATCACCTCCGGAGAAGAGAGAGACGTGCGAGGGATTAGGCTCAGTAGGCGGATATTGTGTTGGCGTGCTGGGGACCCAGACTAAAACCATCATAATGGACGCATAGTTGTCCCCGGTTGCTTCCTTGATTGGTTTGGACACGGAACCCATCACCTGGCCCATAGCTCCCATGCAAAGCAGAAGAGGCCGCTTCCCCTCGGGATGAAGGGTATACCCGCCGGCCAGACCATAGCTAGGTTGCCCTCCGATGTTCCCAAATCTGGTCTTGAATGCTTCGCAAACATTCTTGATGCGGTACCTATCATCATCGAAGCCAAACTTGGGGAGTTGCTGGTTGTCGTGGAATAGCTGCCTTGAAAACATGTCCAGACCCAAAAGGTTTCCACACCCAGTGACCACGGTTCCAAACATTAGAGATATTTTGTTGTCCTCCTGGAAGCGGTCATACTCAGTGGCCGTCAAGGAGAGTAACTCGTGGCGGGAGGTTTGGGGAGGGTTTCGAATGAACCAGCACCGGTTGGGGCCCACGAAATAACTACCCAGAAGGTTGTGTCTTCCCCTCGCAAACTTGGTAGATTCACGCAGCCTTGTTATATCCCAGGTCGGGCAGTATAGAGTTGTCTGGCCGAGTCCGTCATCGCCATATCGTATGCGACGGCATGTCCCGTCCGAGGACAGGGAATTCCAGAAAAGGTGGAGGGCGCCGCAATAATGGTCGCGATCCCAATGCGTGACAATCCAGGCGTCGAACCTGAGCCCTTCTTGTCCGTCATAGTTATTGAATCTGTACTTTGACTCAATCTCGTGAATCGTCGTTTCGATCTTGTCAGCAGCCACTTTCCCATAGTATCCGGGCCGGCCGTCGTGTCCGCCATCAACAAGAATTGTTCGAAGGACAGTCCCCTTATGACCAGCCTGGTTGAAGGAAGGGGGGTTGTTGTGATAGTGCTCGTCTGACTCTTCATCCCCGCGCGCTCTCGTCGGAGGCTGGTCCAAGAGAAGGATGATGGCGCAGTCACCTCCTGGAACAGAGATCTGGTAGGTGTCGACACCAAGGGAGCCTTCCAGCGCCATGATGGGAGATTGGTAGTTGGATAGATTCTCCTACTGATCTGGTGTGCCGAAGCTTACAGCAAGGTAGTCTTCATGGCCCCGTAGCGCTTTTGGGTTTCGATCGTTAGATGGTCTGCTTACTGAGGATTGAGCTCCCCGCGAACCAACCTATACATTGCGTACGACGTATTCCGCAGTCAGCTACGCCAACTCCACCGGGCACTTGCCATATCGAGCGCCCAACATTCAGACTATCGATTTCATTATTGCCTACTCGTTAGCCCACAGTGCGCTGCAAGCCTCTTGTATACACTGTTTTTTGGCCCGGGCCTAGACTGGTGTAGATCGAACGTCGACAGGGGATAGGTTCTAGGTGGTAGGCCCTTATCAGCGACACGTCAGCCCATTACGCGTTATTCTAAGCTTGGAATATTTCAGCTCGAGGCCTAGTCTGCATTTGTCTTGGGAAAGATGCAACTAAGCAACTGCGGAAAAGTCTCGTATCGCGAATAGTCTACTGATATGGTAGAAATTGCTATGTTCAATCGACAAGAATCGGCAAACCTGCGTCCCTCACACTCTCGAATTATGTCATCTTCAAGTTGTCAATCGGACACGTCCGTGTCACAACCCTTTTTTCTGGCTCTCCATTCGACTCGCCATCTTCAACTGCATATTCTTCCTTCACTTCAACCAACACATCGTCGCTGATACCACTAGACAGAGTGATGTTGCTCAATAAGAAGCCGAAGTCCACTTGTTTAACGGATGTAGCCGACCTTGGTCCCAACTTGACGACGAAAGCAGCTTCGCTTCCTGTCGATGCATCGTAACCACTTCCTGCAACCCACCGGGTCGAGCCATTGCCCAGCAATGTGACTGTCGGTTGAGAGATAGAGTCTGGATCCATCAACGTAACGAGGGGGAAACATACTCGCACTCCGCGTAGTTGTATACCCGACCCAGCGTCATTGAGCTTGCCATCCTGTCCGGCTTTGATGACAACAAGCAAGTCGACGGTCCTAGTCCCGTCTTCTATGCTGTGTTGGTTGAGAACTCGGCAGGACGTGGTTAAGGAGCTGAGTTGGTCACTTGGCGCCGTGTCCTGTATCGAAGCTGCCTTGCTAACATCAGGAACATCGCGTTCAGGAATACTCTGAATTGGCGACGCCTTGGTTATAGCGAATATCTCTGTCGTAGAGAGAGGGCGCTGTTCCAAGGGAACAGACCCAGCACTGAACTTGAGAATTGGAGTTGATGTTATTGCCATCAAGTCTTTGGTCTCTGTAGACCACTGTGCGAGACCGACACGCTCCTTACTGGCATTGATGCTTAACTGCAAAGGCTCAAGAGGCTTTGCACGTCCCGTGTCAAGCTGGTCCTTGGTCGGCTTGACTGTCAGTTCTTGCAGCCTATCGCCCAGCACCAACGACATGAGGGCCGCTGATCCGGTAGGAGAGAATGAGCCGTTTCGTCCTCCTAACCCGTTTATGTATTGATCCATGATTCTGGACGGTCGCAAACACCTAGTCCCAAAGTCAAATACGTATGATGAGTCCTTACCCTGGCTCATGGTAACAACAGAAAGCTTCTCTACGTCGCTTGGCGCATCCTCTGATGGCACGGCGGGACAGTCGATCCGAATAGATCCCTCCGTTAGATTCGTACCAGCGGCGAAACGCTGCTGATGAGGAGGTTGACTGATGGTCAGGCCATGCGGCAGATCTTCGGGGCGACAGTTGAAGTTGAGCAGAAGAGCCCTGTCATGTAGTCTTGTGCTTGTAAGGAGCTGAGGCGATGACGCTGTGCTATCGCCGGTGCGAATTCTAGGATCTCCAAAGGAGCGCAGGAGACGTCCACATAGAACAGCTCCCCAGCGAGGAATTCTAGGCTGCTTGTCCTGAACCTCTACCGCGGCGAGATAAGCGTTGATGGCTCGCTTGATCTCCTTCCTGGTAACGTCTTCGTTGACGGTGCTGTGGTTGCCGATGCTCAGGGCACCATCAACAAGGGTATCAAGCCAGAGAGGATCGATGTAGAACGTAAGAACAGCATCGGTGTCGAGAATGTCGGGTTCCGGGAAGAGATAGTTGTGGGGAACATCACGAAGAGTTAATAGCCCATTATAGATGAAATCCAGGACCTTTGGCATGAGCAATCCCTCTTCCGTGGGCTCCGATAGTTCTCGTGCGTACCAATCCTTATCATCAATCAAGGTTCGAACTTCCTTTTCCAAGAACTTCCGAGCGGCTTCAAGACCTGCCTCAGTGTCAACTCTAGGAATGGTTGCGAGGAGCCGTGTTGAGGCCGTTTGATCTCTTGATCTCCTCCATCGGGAGCCGACTCCGGATGCCGATGGCTGTTTTGTATCCTCTGACTGTTTGGCTTCTTTGGTAGCTTGTTGCAACTGTTTTGCCCACTCAGGCAAGTTCTGTAATGCCGTGTTCACAACGGTATCTCCGGCTATCGTCGGCGGGGAACCTGCCTTGTAGAGAGAAGTGATTCGAGCACGCAGCGCTGAAATGGCGATGGTAAATGCTGAATTGTCAAGAGCCAGTGAACGCCCGAGACTCCAGGCAGTTGAGTAAGAGATGTCGATCAGACCGGTTATAGAGTCAATTATTTGCAACCCAGAACCGTGACCTGTTGCTTCGGCATTGTTCAATTCGTTTCCGTGAGGTCGGTGAGGAATCAAGGGGCCACGGAAAAGAGCCGAGGTTGTCTCTCCACTTGGCAAACGGTGCTTAACAAAGGTGTAACCTGACTCCATGCGTGTCTTGAGCCATTTCATGTCGTCGTTCGTTTCGGCCTGCTTGAACTCTCTTGCCAAAGGCCTGACATTCTCTGATAGCTTCTCTATGACTTTTCCGATCTCTGCGTCTGTGTTGGGTACCCAGGAGAAAGTCCACGAATGAAGTGAGACCAAAGCTGTCAGGTCTGAGGAGTTTTGTTCAGGATACCTCAATTGGTCCCGCACTCCTACCAGTGAAACAAGATGTGCGTAGGCAGTTGTGGGAGCCTTGATATCCAGAGGACCAGCCCGGTGATTGACCACAAGTCCAAAAGAATCAGTCGTTGGGTCCTGAGCCTGCGTCGACCGTGATCTCCGAACATGAGCCAAGTATGAGTATCGCGCGATCGCTGGTTCTTTTTCCTGGTTGCCAGTAGTTTGCGACACAAAGTATGCGCGGAACGCTGCTGAGTTGACGAAGATGGTAGAGATTGTGTCTTCTGAATTCTTGTTGAGCTCATCATGAGACAGCGGAACCTGTGTCTTTGGCTCTTCCGGAGATGTCTTCAGATTCTGAAGTTGCTTCTTGCTCAGTTGCACGGCCAGAGTTGGCGAGGGCGCGAGTGGGGGACTCGCTGGCGGTAGAGTCTTGAGCTCATCTGCGGTGAAGACCAGAAGAGCCAACCAAGGCACAGGCGCACCGTTCAGAAACTCATTGCTGACAGCGCCATTGTCTGGGCTCAGTTCCCAAGGAACATGAGGATCGGACAAGGTAACGTGAGAGAGGATACGACTCTCAACAGCCTCTCCTTGTCCAGGATAGACAGAATGCAGTGATCCTGCCGGGAGTTGGTAGGGACTTGGGCCTTCGACATTGAATTTCTTGGTTGTGTGAAGGGATATCGGATCCGGCGAATCGGGTCCAGTCACTGGCTGATAAACATCGATCTTGTATTCGCCTGGAACAAGCCCGGGCTTGAAGTAGGAAAGCAGCTGAGCCTCCCCTGGCTTCAAGTCTTTGAGACTCTCCATTATGAACTTGGATGCTTGATAGAGCGTTCGGATAGAGAACTATGTCGGTGATCCTAAGTCACAAGAATATCGAGGTGTAGCAAAGAGCTCACCAACTTGTCGTCAGTTTCTGTGCTAAAACTGAGCTGTATCTCTATTGAAAACCCTAGAACACATCAGAACGACAGTAAAATCAGCTACGACTCTTTTCTCCAGTTCATGTGCCACGCGGCGAGCTGAGACATGGATTGGACGTCACCAGCGCTAAAATCAATAGCGCGCCCGACTATTGATGTATGCGTCGGATTGAGCTGCAATATGTCCACTTTTGTTTGGACTGTGTCAACGCGCTGCAGTAAAGTCAATAGCGCGCTCAACTATTGATGCATCTGTTGGATTTCGGCTTGCCAAATTCCCACTCCTGTTTGCACTGTGTCTCGGCCTCTCTTACACCTTATGTGAGGGGGCTGCGTAAGACAAAAGTTGAGGCCCTACGGAGGAATGACCTCGATAGGTTCGTGCTAAGGAAGTGGTGGGCGTCAGTACGGCCTGTACTTCGTAATTATCTGGCTCACAGATTGTGAGAAAAATATCACATCTACGAACAGTTGCTAGGCCACCTTGACCCAGTTTGCCAGTACCAAAGCCCACGCAGCCCAACATGTCTCGTCCAGTTGAGTGCATTGGCATGAAGGTCGATGCCTACATTCTGAATACTTCAGTCGTGGGTGACACATTCTTCTTGGCTCCCACCAGCCAGCCTCAGTACGGAAGTCTTCTGCCCGGTCAGTTCAATCTACGGCATGACGTTGAAGCTCCTCTCGATGTGCGAAACGCTTCCCCATGGCAGCAAAACTCGCGGATTGCGGACATTGCGTCTAAAAAAGTCCGCAAATCTCGGCTTGGTATCTATTTGCATTGGTGCATACCAAAGGTTTTTAGGGCGGGAAGAACAGACGCGGGTGGCTTACAAAAGTCGGAGGATGGCTCTACAAGCGAACGTCAGGGATCTGGAACTATCGAGGTGAGTCCTCAACATGACCAAGCGCAAGAACTTTTCTAATCGTATTTGTTAGTATAAATCTGTCCCTGATCGGTGGTTGATCTTCCGCCATGTGGCTGAATCCCAACCATCTTCTCTCGCTGCGCCAGCCTTGAACATCTTTCTCGTTGAAAGTAACAAGATTCGGAATGTAACTTACGCCATGATAGGCACTGGAAAAGATCTCGAAACGACCTCATCACCATTCCTGGATCCCAAACTTGCTACAGAACAGCAGCTACGGACTGTCATAGGACGTGTTTCACGCCTCACTCAAGATTGGCAACCTGGTGCTGGTGGCGTTGAGAAAGATGCTGCGAAAGACGGATATCATAGTCCACTCACGGTGCTAGGAACGGGAAATCCCCGTTTCGCTGATTATATACCTCACAATGCGGCCATCTTCAGCCTTCACGACGATCTGACCTGGGAAGGTCAAGAACGAGGATCGACCGAGAGCGCAAAAGTCTCTTATGTCGTCTATGGCTTCGCTGCCAGAGACGCCCACGAGCTCTCGTCCAACCCCCCAACTCAACACTCGGCGCCGGTTCGAGTATGCTGGGGCTCACTGTACTCCGTTTCTTACAACAGAGATGCGCCTCCTAGCGTGATCAAAGCTGCGGATATGGCAAAGAGTTTCGCCGACAAGCAACCATTGGCCATTGGTGATGATGTTATGGATGCGTGTGTGGCAATGCTACAAGGGTCAGGAAACGCTCAAGAATCTTCCGTGTCCCAGGTTTTCGACAAACTGAAAGGGGCTGCCGCCTTACCAGAATCGAATTCACAGCTTGATCGTGCCTCGACAGCCACAAACAACTTCAAGGGCGAACATGGAGGTTACCGATGGCGCCTAGCCAAGAAGAACGACGGTTCCGCCTTCGGAAGTCTAAAAGCCTCACAACCCCAGGACTCAAGTTCTATAAAGCCCGAGCAGATCACGGCATTGCACGAACTCAACGCCGTCCAGGAGTACTTGGACGCTCTGTATCGCCGCAAACGCTACATCAGACATCTCATCTTCTGCGAGTGGTGGAAACACCGTAGTCTTTTCGGCACAGAGGAGTGGCTGGCACGACAACGACGGGCTCAAGCCAAAAGACAAGCGAATCTGCTGTTGCACCGCATGAAAGTAGTCAACACACTACTTGCCGCTGCGGAGGATCAGATCAAATCTATTGACAAGAAGTCGAAGCCATATGGGCCATTTGAAAAGGAGGAGGACAACAACTTCTTCTCACATACCGACCCAGTTTTTGTCATCAGGGACATGGGTTCTGGATGGCCGGCAGACTGGGCTAGTGATGCCAGTTTAGTAAACAGCAAGGATTTCGATTCATGGCTAACTACGAATGCAACCGCTTTGAAGGCTTGGGTGGACAGTACCCCTTTCGCAAAGGATGCTGCCCCAACTACTAAAGCCCGAGTCCCCGACGTTTGGGAACAGTTCATCAACCATGAAGGACTTCGCAAACTTCCTCAGGAGTTGAAAGAATCACTGAAGAACGTCATGATAGCTTTCTCTCGTGAACTTTATTCAGACCAACCTGGCAATACGCCTTTGATCACAAACCCATCGTGGAAGGAGTGCTGTTGGAATGGGCAACCTTGGCTCCCCTTGTTCGTTGAATGGGAGGTTGAGTATGTTCACATTCCAAGCAAGCTGTGGGAGTTGAGACACAACGACGAGGGCGCAGTCCAGTACGGTCTTCGTGACGGAAAAGTGCTTTCAAACTACCAACTGGGCTCTCGTAAATTCTCTGGGCGGACACTTCTCCAGCCTGACGCGCAAAAGCTTATTAAAGGGCTTTTGGACATGGCTTACAGAACAATCCCTGGGGCCGCTGGAGAAGACAACAAAGAAAAGGATTGGGCCGATGAGTTTCTCGATGGGCTCAGTCTACTTTTCGGTCGACTCGATGGATTCACCGATCATCTTTTGACACTCTGCCAGGGAGCTCACGTTGTTCCCTCCGCGCAGCAGCACTCATCGAGGCCAGGTGGTCGTCAGAGCGCAGAAGAGATCTTAGCCGATGAAGAATCCTTCAGCCTCTTCTATGGGAGCCTGCCAGGAGACTCGAATGATCTTCATGAGTCATCTGGCGGTCTTGACGTAACTCCCTACGGAATCCGACACGAGGGCCTATCATACACGGCCTCACGAAACGTCGGCAAACCTGACGACAAGGACCGTTTCTTCCGCCCGGTCACACACGGACAGGCACGCCTGACGCAGTTCAAGATTGCAGATCGGTTTGGACAAGTCATCTGCGCGACTGATCCACGACCGGATCAGACAAAGAAGCCCTTGTATCCTCACATAGGATCTAGCCTGCTGTGTGAGCCCTGTACAGGGAGTGACGGAAATGAGAAAGATGGACCCAACACCGTACAGCCCTTGTCTTCAGAAGAGGCGGCAAAGGGCGATTGCCCGTGGTTTCAACTAGGACCACGCATCAATCAAGACGCTCGTCTTCATGCCACCTTCCTGTGTAACGACACTGGATCCTCAAGAGGTCGTGGACAGTATCGACCTGTGGCAACTGGCGAGCGAGCCGTATTTGCTTGGCTATTGATCAATTTCCACAATCTCTCCTTGCAAATATACGACAAGAATTGTTCGTTCAAAGGCGAGGCTTTCCTGCCCTCGGACCCCAATAAGCCTGTGCATTGGCAATCGCTCATGGGCAACGATGAAGCTTCTGACATACTCCCACATATGCTGCCAGAAGAATACCATGCCCGGCTCAAATCGCGGCTGAAGAAGATGACCATCTCCGATGCCAAAGGCTCGAAGCTTCCGATGTCGCTAGAAGACCTCCTTGCATCTATGTCACATGCTCCATTCCTTATTCAACTGTGGAACGCAGTCCTTGCTGCTCAGGATCACATGCAGCCGCCGCCAACAGAGCAGTTCTCGCAGTTCCCCTCTGCACTTGTCGGTCGGCCGATCGCCCTTGCACACCTCGGTCTTGGCATTGAGCTGGCTACGGCGCCCATGCGTAGTCAAACGTACGCTGACTACGCTGAGAATTATCCAGTCGAGGGCCAGGGCCAAAATGAGGCCAATGACGACCCTTCCGAGACAACAGGGGAAGAGGAACTCACGCGCTACAAGTTCGGAGTCAAGTTGGGTGACATGTTAGGTCACCAAGACGGTCTTGTGGGATATTGGACACCTTCAAAGCCAAAGGCAGACGGCGCCACATGGACTCTTGTCACAGACTATACAGACCGCGATGGCCAGTCTTCATCGTCCTCACGCCATGTCCAACACCCGACGAATGCACCGTCCCTCACCGTGTCTCCAAGCTACCCGCGTCTTCTTCCTTCATCAACCACAGCCATAGCGTCTCTCGACGTCTCGGACGAAGTGGCCAAATACCAGTCCCGCAAATCCGAGGCGTTGCGCTCTTCCATCGTGACCGTTCTGATGGATCCATTTCTCCCGATACACGTGCGCTCGGGCATTCTCCCTGCCGCAACGGCACAACTGGGTCGAGATGTCGTCGAACGCGATCTTCGCGAGCTCGGCGTTTGGATCCGCTCAGGTCCTATCCTCATCGGCGCACGCGGCTCAGACCCGGTGTCATCGGAGGAAGGCAAGATGCGGATTCAGGTTGAGGGGAAGACTGCAACAGGAATGCGTGTACCTGTGCATACTCCGTCGACAGCAGCCACTGGATCGGAGTGGCAGTGGTTGCAGCCAGTGGTCGATCTGCCAGTGCTTTCGGCAGCGGACAAGATGGAACCGAATCACGGGTTGAGTGGGACGGTGAAATATGTCCATTTGGGAGTCACAGCACCGCTGAAGGAGGGATTTGATTCCGCAGTCGGGGCGGAAGACGAGAAGACTAAGATCGAGGAGATGGAGGTAGCGGTGGCACTGGATGGTTACTTGCTGCTCAAGTCGTGAGTAATGTTGATGGACTTTCGGTGATCAGAAGAGCGGAACTAGTTTCAGTCCATAGCCTATGATGCAACAGTACCTCAATCTGAACATAATCGAGCGATAGTACCTTGGCATCTAGATACGGTTCAATTACGATCTATATGTCAAATATCCGGATGCAGCTTGTGGGCTGATACAGAAACAGGCTGCATCTTTCCTTTATGCAAACGATGGCTACGTTTTAGACGGATTTGTTGAGTTTTGCTATTAAGGGTGCCGGGACCTGCCTTCATATAGACGTCTTCACTCTATGGCTCCTTGGCATGGGAAAGTTGAAACTTATATGTACCTGTTCACCATAACATCACCAGTATTTAGGTGTCCTAAAGAAGTCCACAAAGGACATGATTTTAAGAATGTGCCTTCATGAAAAACGCAGAAGCAACGTTGGATATAACGCAAATTATTGGATACACGCAGATTACTCAGGTATTTCCACTCTCATCGCTTGGCAGATGAGTGCCCTCCTCGCCTAAACACCACTTCTCTATGCCGTTCCAAGATTCCCCAGGAGAAGCTTCATAGCATGGCTACCACCTGAAGATGCTATCCGCTCCTCTTACTGCCTTCCGAAATCATGCCGAGGTACTTCTGATCGGTCAGACTTCTTCGTTTTAGTGAGCTGGCTAGATGAACTCTTCGGAACTGCGTCTCTGGTGTTATTCTTTAGGTCGTCGTCGATGGAGCCACTTGATCGGGGTGACTTGATGTGGTCGTTCTTTGAGCCTTCTTCCTGCTCGTTGTCCTTCTTCAAAGGCCCAGATCGTGCGAAAATAGCACCGAAGAAGGAAAGAATGCTGGTGGTCCGGAGCGTCATGCAATAGAACAGGGTCAAGCCCGTCACCACGATCTCATCTCGCGCAGCCTGCGATGTGGCTTTGGGGCCCAAGAACTCAATGTTTCCTATCTTCTTGATCGCCCAGGCGTGTGCGGAGAACTTGGCCACGGGCAACTCGTTTTCATCTAGGCAGACAAAGTCCCAGGTCTTGAAGCCACAGTTACTACTCCATCTCATGGTTGCTGGTGCATCGGTGTCGGAGTAGGCGTACGAGAGATGGGTGTACTCCGTTTGGAAGCGCTTGAGGGCCTTGAGCGTGCCTTTTTGGCCGTGGATCGCGTAGTTGGCGTTGATAGAGATGGGGTGGAGGGTGCCGGATCCGATGACAGTGCCGTTGGGTGCGGATTTGAATATGATGCTTGGTGACTTTATGGTCTGGAAGTCGACGATGTAAACAGGATCGGTCGACCCGCCCTTCTCGGTGATGAGGGCTTTGAATTTCTTCCACGAAAAGTCGACTTGGAGGGCGACGTTGGATGGTGATTCGTGGTGCAGCTGGGGCACTTGGGTCGTCTGTGTTGGTGACTCCATGTTGCGATGTGGATGAGGGTGAATGTGAATGATCCCTTGGTGTTCTTGGAATTCCGGAAATAAGAAGTGAGGCTTCCATCACATTTATCATAAAATCTGACGGAATGGAAGGATGCCGTGACATGCAACGAGGCGCGAGAGCTGCGCCTCGCAGCCTGCAGATCGTTCGTTTGCCGTCCACTAACACAGCGCTGCGCTTGGCCATATCTGGTGACATGCACCGCTTCCTTCAGGATGACGTCAGATCATAAATGCGTTCAAGACAAAGGTGGGGGGCAAGGCATAAGCCGGTGTGGCAGTGCATCGAGAATAATTTCGCAGAGTTGATCGAGTTCTAATACTCTTTAGGGGTGTAATGGTGATCTTCGCTATATCATCCCGGGATTGAAACATACCCCCATAGTATATACAGGTCTATTCAGGCTTACGCCCAAAGACATATCGAACCAAAAACTAACTATGGACCTTGCGGTTACGGAGTACACTCCGCATACTCATGAGAAACAACTGGTATTCGTCCTTGGGCCACTGGACAACATTATGCCATAGCATGAGGGTGTAGCCTGTTGAGCGTAAGAGTGCGCCTCGACTCTCGAGTCATATCAGAGAGGCATGCGTACCTTCCATGTCGTTCTCCAATGTAAGCTTCACGAACCGGCCAACCTCGACAAGCTTGGGATCCTTCGGCCAGCCACCAATGGGAACCTAAAACATATCAGGTCAGTCAAGTTGGCGTAAATCTTCGGAAACCTCACCTTGTAGTCCACGATCTTCACATTCGTAAAGCCAGCCTCTTCAAAGCCCTTCTGTTGCAGATCGTGTACAAAGAAGGGACGATCCAGAGCCTTGCCGCTATCGTCATACAGCTGCTTGAACATCTTCAGCGCAGGTTCCTGGTCAGTAGTTCCGTCCTCACTTCGAAACTCAACGTCAGCCTCGACCGACTGCACCCAACCTCCGGGGGTGCAACAGCGGTAGGCTTCTTTGAAGAGGGAGGTCCAGTCCTTGAGAGCGCCGAAAAGGTAATGGACGTGGATGAAGTCAAAGGTGTTATCTTTCCAAGTCCAGCCTTGAGTGGCGTCATCGATTTCAAACCGCACGTTTGGGGGGACCCATGAGGGCTGACATGGGGAGAGGTCGGTGCCCGTAACTTCGGCACCTGGATATTGGTCGGCGAAGTCACTAGAGTTTGTGAGCCATCATTCTGGATTGGGAAGATCGAGTAGTCCTACATGGCCCAAATACCTAATGAGATGGTTAGCGGAGTTCTAAATGTCGTCCATTCAGAATCTTACCACTCCCTGTACCAATATCAAGCACTCGCTAAAAGAAAGCACAGCAACACACATCAATGCAAAGGTCCTCAGCAACACGGTAGATGCGTACCTGTACATCATCCTTGATAGGGGCAAGGAAAAGCTGGCCACCCAGGAGAAGCGTGAGGTAGTGGTGCCTAGTGCGAGGTCAGTGTCTTACACGTAGTCGTCACCGGGATCTGAAGTCGCACGTGATATCAACAGTTTCTAGCTGTCGATCGTCGTTGGGGAAAGAATACTCGGTAATGAACTTCTCACTGTGATATGTGCGTCCCTGGACTTGACGGTACTTGAGGATATTTGTGGAGATAAAAGCGGTAGAACTTGCGCTATGACTTTGTTAGAATATGATAGTACAGATCACACACACTTGAGGGTCTTGCTTACGCGTCCTCACCGAGAGATGAGTCAAGATCATCCTATGAAGATGTCAGCTACACCTACGAGGAACGTCAGTTCAACAGGACCTATATCGACGTCTTCTGCAGCGACAAGCTCAGTCTGGGGCGATGGAGATGATGCCAACGCGGCAGCAGCTGTCGACGACTCGGTTCCCGAGTTTGATGTGATGGGCTGATTAGACATAATGATGACAACGGTGTAGGAGGGAAGAATGAAAACGGTTCATTCCACGGGATGAAGATGAGGGGAAATGGGCACATGGCCTGACATGTAATAGGGTTGTTGGTCCAGGGTTGGGTTCTTATCCGTTGGCTGCGGGGTTTCGTCGAAACTGTTACTGACACATGGTTAATTAGATAATTCACTGGAGAAGCATACACAACCCGGTTCCAACAATGGAAACTTAATTAGTTCGCTTGGTTAATAACCGGTAATGTACACTGCTGCGCGAAGGTAGGCAGCGAAAGACTGTTCGATGCATAGTGAACAGGAGCTTAGCAACCCGATCTAGCTGTCATCAGGATAGTTGCATCGCGCATCTATATACTATTAAAAAGTTTAGTCTGATAGCTAATCAAATTAATGTCATGAAAAGCTATCTAAGCTTATATTGCGTCTACCTTTAGTCTTATTGCTGGTTATTAATCACATAAGCTTAACAGTAGCCTTACTCTAGTAATGTAATACCGATGAAGTAGGAAGTCTAATCCATTTAACAAAGGCGACAGCAGCAGCAAACCATACATATCCCAGCAATCGCCCGGTCCACTGCCAAGACTCATATCACACACCCGAGACGGAGCTGCAGCCCTCAAGAACATTTACAACTACGTCTTGTTAGACTCAAGTTGTCTGGATTCTTGAACTCCTGGACAGACTTGCGTAAAAAGCCTTGACCTTGGGGTGTACTGTCACCTTCCTCGAATCAAAGTTCGAGACCTGCAACCCCCCCATGGTCGTCGCACGCGAGATAGCCACGTAGGCTTGGCCAGTTTCGAACACGCGGCCAAGATCTACCTTCACACGATCCAGTGTCTGACCCTGTGCTTTGTGGATGCTAAGTGCCCATGCGAGGAGGAGAGGGACTTGAACGCGAGTGGCTAGCTTCTCAACGAACCAGTCACCTTTCACTCGTGGGTTAGGTACCCATCGCTCAACAGACCATTCCATAGGTTTGCAGAGATGAACCCGGGTTCCACCACCCTTGGTTGAAAAACGGACCACCGGATAGGCGGGCAAGAGACCCCCTGGCAACTCATCGACCTCTTGTGACGGTTGGACGCTGTTATGAACTTCACAATCCACGCCATCCCATCGAGAGGGATTGTTCAAGAATGCAGGCCCATCTGCGAAGCCGATAACGCGACCCTGAGACCCGTTGACGAGTCTCTTATCGATGTTTTGAGTGAGCATGACATGCGCTCCTTTCTTCAAAGTTAGGGACACAGGAGCCATGCAGTCGCTTAGGAGTATTTTGCGGGTGTCCTTGTTCTTGATTATTCCGCCGTCTACTGCAGTATAGCTGTAAGCTTTACTGTTGATGTTTTGCAGTCGTCTTAAGTTCGCCCGGTCTGCTTCACGGCGTAGGGGGAAAAGCTCAGTAGCCTCCATGCCATCGTCTGCAATAGGCCTGCTGAGTTTTCGAAACTTGTTGATAGTACTAGGCGAGAGGCAGCCTTCTCGCATCTGGTTCAGCATCATGGTAAACTCAGCGTCTTTCTGTCGGTAAATTTGAGTCAGGCCGATAGTATGTTGGATTGCGTGATTCCATATCTCGGACTCAAAGCAGAACTTCGGACCGCCATCATCGGATCCCTTCCTCACTGGCGGAAGCTGGAAAAAGTCGCCAGTGACGATAAGCTGTATGCCTCCAAATGGTCGGTCTATTTCTCGCACCGTGCGCGCGATCTCATCGAGCTTGTCAAAGAGGGCAGAGTCAATCATAGAGACTTCATCAATGATCAAGACATCAACGTCCAACCAGCGCTTCACCTTGACCTTACTTTCCAAGATATCCTGGATGAGCTTCTCAATAGGCGCCTGACCAAGTCCAATCCCGGCAAACCGGTGAAGAGTTATGCCACCGATGTTATGAGCTGCAAGGCCTGTAGAGGCTGTCACGCCAAAACGCTCGCTGTCTCTGAGGTACTTTGTCGCTAGACTTCGAATGATCTTCTTGAGAAGGACTGTCTTTCCGGAGCCTGCGGGGCCTGTAAAGAAGACACTTTTCTTTTGCTCGAGTACGAGGTCGAAGACAGTCCGTTGCTCTTCGTTCAGTCCATCCTCGTCTGGGCTTGAGTGCTTTTTCGGATGCGCAGAACTTTCCGCATCTATAGCCCATGCAGAGGAAAGCTGAAGTACCGCTTTACGTACCAACAAAGTAAACTCCTTGGCCGGACCACTCGTGGTAGAGAAGATCGTAGACGAGGCAGGAAATCGTCGATGTGATGCTACACATCTTGAGCCCAGTGTACCCATCTGCACAAGCCTTCGAGCATCGCGGCCTGTCATGGTCTGTCAGACAGTGCGTTCAGCTCGCGCGGCAGTGCACTTACATGCATGAAACTGGCTTCCCCGAAGGTGCGCCATTGTGTGAGAAGGTGGGGAACCCTTTTCAGTGTGGAAATAATGGACCGAAGTGGAAAGGTTTTCACGGGTTTCATTGCGCTGAGGTGAGGGGCGACCTTCTGAGAAGCGCACGTGACTCATTAAAGGCAGTAATGACAATCTGGGTAGGTATCCACTCAATTTGACCGTCAAGACAATGTATATCAGCAGCCTCATGACCAACAAGAGAATTAACTCCACCAGGTTACTGATATGTCGTAGTGCTAATCCAAGCCATTCCAGACTTGGTATGCGTTTAAACAAATAAAGGTGCAGCAAAGCGCACATGATCATGTTATACACGCTGTGTATATTTCACACGGTGTGCATTCTACTCCCAATTTTGTGCTACTTCCGTCACGTAGTCAAGCAAGTCCTTTCCGACTCTGCACGTACGAGCAAATGAGTGGGCTGCCATTTTTTAAGTGGGCAGATTCGGCCGTTGGTGGGTCAGCCATCCGGCGCTTGGCTGGCTATCAGTGGCTGGCGGTCGGCACGGGCCCGGGGCTCTAATTACAGCTGTTGACAGCTGCCGGCTGCAGACCGGATTTCTACTACTTGGTCTCTTCGCTTGGTCTGCGATGCCCTGCTTTCCTTCTTCCCTCTTCAACGCCTCCGTGAGTCGCTCCGCCCTAGGTTCCTTGCCGCGCCCGCACCTCCACTATGGTGTATGACGCTCAGGTTTACCAGATTGCCGACAAGTATGACGTTCCAGCGCTTAAAGAGCATTCCAAGGCCAAGTTTGGCGTCGCCATCATCGCTGGCTGGAGCATGGGTGATTTCCTACTTGCCATTACCGTGGCGTACGAATCCACACCTTCTGCAGATCGGGGACTTCGCGACTTGGTTGTAGAGACGTCTCGGAAGAACATTGACAAGCTCCTCGGACACGACGGCTTCAGTGAACTTCTCAGAAAGACTCCTGATTTTGCAGCCGACTTGATTCCTTTTCTATGTGGTAATCCCTCGACACACCACTATAAATGCCCTTCATGCAAACATCAGTTTCGTGGTGAATTCTCGGGCATGTCTTACCACTGTCCACACTGCTCCCGACAGCGTTCAGACTGGGGCTCCTACCAGGTTGAGGAATAAGTCGAGTTACGTCGACTGAAACGGGTCACGGCAGGCCAGCCAAGCTGGGTTTTATGTAGCAGAAACAGGTTGACCACCTCGCATCAAATCTCGGCGTAAGGAATGAAAAAGCTATCTAGCAAGGTCTTGAGATGGTGAGGCTCCTAAGTGCAGGTAGATGAGAACATGTCGAGATGTCGCTCAAGGGGCATTGTCACTCTGCTATAACTGCTATATTATGGCATCAAGACTACCACATTATCCGACTTTTCGAGAGATTCGCGCGTGAATACAAGGATGATCAGACTGAGAGTACTTCCAAGGTCCAGTCGCCCTGCAACCTCAAACCACCCAAACAACCACGAGACCATAATCTCATGGGCGACGGTACAATCATGTCTGAGCCCAAATTGAACGCAGTCGGGACTACTCGGGTCATACCAGCTTCTATATGACCCGTTGCACTTTGCCGTTGCCCACAATCATCTCATCAACTTACAATAACTGTTTGAAGCCCAGCCCAAGGCTCGCGACGCCATAAACGAGAACAACGGCAATGGGGCCCGCCGCTTAATACTTCCATATACTGTCACAACTCAGCGGCTCCCATCAGGTAGGCTGGTTACGGGGAGTCTGCCATGATATGGACTACCTGTCATGAGAAGCTGCACGGCAGTCTGAGTACGTTTCTCGACCAAGGCGTGGATTCCAATGCGAGTCAAGAACAAACTGCGCTACATTTCCTGGGAGTGAGAATACATCATGGCTTCATCTTGCCGCCCGGCAAGGATATGGCCAGGGCCCTCTCAAGGCACAGAGCCACCCTACAGCTGAGGACTCGGCTGGGAAGTCTCCGGCTAGGATGACGGGGGACTCTAGCGTGTCAAGACATCATCCCTTGCCAAGATATGATCATCTGGAATGTGACGACATGGTAAACTCCTGGTAGGTATGGAGGCTCGTACTGAACGGTTCACTTGGAAAAGAAAATAGGGGCCACTTGGGCAAAAACAGGAGAGTTGGATTTCGAGACATGAAGGATTTATGTCACAGGAGCAAGTGCGTGCTTTTTAGTTGCACTTTTAACCCCTTGCTACCTCGGAATGTCACTCATGTCTTGTGTTGAATGACTAGCCTGTATTTCGTGAGGAGAACTCCCCCCCTAGAGCTAGGAAGCTAGTCTAAGCCAAGAAGAAGCCGTTGAACTACCGGTAATCAACCGATTAGAAGCCGAATATCCCCCCATCTCTGCGGCACAGTTGGGGGGAAGGTCGTGGGTATAAGCCCAGATGTCCCCCTCGTGGCTAGTGTCCCAGGCCACTTAGCCAAAAAGACAGTAAAAAAGACGACAGAGAACCATGGCCAGCCAGGAGAAAAACCAAGAGTTGATTGAGTTTGCAAAGACTCTCCGTGGCGTGCCATGGTGCGAGGAGTATGAAAAGATGATTTCCGGCATGATGTAAGATGTGCGTCGCTTTGATGGGCGGTTCGTCGCGACTAACATGGTTCAGGTACGACGGGTACGGGCCGGAGCTCAGCATGGCTCGGTTTCGCGCCAGGAAATGGATGAACAAGTACAACACTCACTTCCCTGATGACGCGACGCCGGAGTCTTTGACTGCAGACCGGGAAGCGATGTTGCAGGGCATGATGGGGAAGATTGGCAAGGGGTCGTTCATCGAGCCCCCGCTGAGCATCGACTACGGATCCAACATTTCCATCGGAGAAGGCTTCTACAGCAACTTCAAGTACGCCCCCCTTCCCTTTCTCAAATCTATCAGCGCTTATAATTACAGCCTCGCCATTCTGGACTGCAGCATAGTCAAGATCGGCAACCGGGTGCTGTTCGGCCCCAACGTGTCCCTCTTCGCCGCAACGCACGGCACGGCGGTGCAGTCGCGGCGCAACCTCGAGGAGTACGCCAAGGCCATCGTCATCGGTGACGACTGCTGGATCGGCGGCAACACCATCGTCATGCCGGGGGTGACGATCGGGAGGGGATGCACGGTCGGCGCGGGGAGCGTGGTGACGAGGGATATCCCGGACTTTTCGATTGCGCTTGGGGCGCCGGCGAGGGTGGTTAAGGCGGTGGAGGCTGTGGCGGATCTGTGACTCGGAGTTGTCTTTCGGGGCTGAATTAGGCGTGTGGGTTGAAGATGTCTATTTCAAGGTCCAGAAGCCTGCACAAACTTAGACACCAGGTATGTTACAGCTGGATTAATAATAAATAACAAAGCTTTGAGTCAAGATCAAGACCAACATCAAGCACTCCAGCTTCCAGGGTCCATCCAAGTTCCAAGGCGCTAGAATGATCGACAGTGGGCATCCCGCTGAAGAAATGGAGCGCCCCCCACCAAGCCGCCCGTTAGCTGGGGCTTGTCTGTGAAAGTGTACAGATTAGACAGAAAGAAGTCAGACAGTGACATCTTTACTCCGTACGGACTACACTTCAACGAGATACCCGTTCTCAAGTCATTCATCGCCTGGACATTACAGACTCGTCTCTAGGCAACAGACCTCAAGGCAAACAGAAACCGCCTCCCCAGTCAGCTCCGACCAAAGTCCTGGTGAGCGAGCACCTGAAATACCTCAGATGTCAGATGGCGTCTGGTGGATCAGCAGACACGTCACACTGCCCCCCAACACGCGGGCAAGCTTCGTGATGCGGCCAATGCTCACGGCGCCCGGATTCCCATCATGGCGTCATCCCGCCGCAACTCTGCGAGTCCCTATTTAACCATTTCTCCCTGGCGACGTCCCCGACCAACCATGCGTTTTTGTCCAGACAGGTTACACCAAGTAATCCATATCAGCAAAACGAAACATCATCATGCTCGGCACCATCTCCAGGCTGCGGCGATCGACGACGCGGTCCAAACGCCCCGCTGCAGCCACCAAGTCGACGTCGCGCAGAGAAAAGCCCCGGCCGCTCAGCCACGGCGATCCGGACAGCGGCGCGGGGCTTCTGAAGCCGTCGGCGGGGGGCTCGAGTCGCAGGGCCCGGTCGCATGAGACGGATCGCAGACGGCGGAGTGCGGTTGTTTCGAGCAGCGACGACGATTACTACTACCAGAGCCATCATTCCAGCGCTCGCCCGCCGAGGGAGTTGCGGCCTCGTCGGGAGTCTGTCTCACCTCCTCGACGCCGACAGTCTGTTTCGCCTCGCCCTCCTCGACATCGACAGTCTCCATCCCCCCGTCCGACCCGCCGAACAACCTCGCTCCGCGATCCGAGAGACCAGCGCAGACGGCCTCGTCGAGATGCCTCCATCTCCGCAGACGACTTGGAGAGCCGTCCGCTCTCACCACGACCCTCATCCGGCTCCCCGCGATATCCCAGCGACCGCCTTCCACGACGTCCGGCGCATCCCACCGACTCAGCGCATCCATCCCGACGGCCGTCTTTCGCGAAGCCATACTCTGCCGAGCCCCGAAGACCCGATGACAAAAGGCGCATGTCCTACGAGAGCCGACCGCCAGTGACCGGGGCGTCTAAGTCGTCGTCGCCGGCCGGGGCAAAACCGGCTGCTCATGCACAGCCGGAACCTCTTCGCGGTAAACCCAGGTCTCGATCACGAGAGGACGTCCGCAAGCCAAGAGCGCCTGACACGGCATCTGTGACCAAACCTGGCGATGAGCCCGCTCAGAAGCCCAAGCCCAAGCCTAAACCCAAGCCCACATCACCTAGTGAATCCAGCAAACCCGCCGGCGAATCCAGCAAGAAGCCTTCCACCGGCGGAGTAGACTTCCTCGAGAAACTCCCCCAAGCCCTCGCAACCTTCGGCGGCCTCAAAGCCCTCACCGACCACGCCGACACGGCCAAGGAATGGGCAGACTGGCTCAACGACCTGCACGGCGCGCCCGAGGAGATCCAGGCGCTCTCGGCAAAGGCCACGACGGCCAAGGACACCATCACGCAGATCCAGCATAGCCTGCAAGCGCGGCCGGACCTGGTGGAGGGCGAGAGCGGCCAGATCCTCAAGCAGCAGATCGAGGTCGCCGTCAAGAGCGCCGACAAGGCCCTCGCCGAGATGACGGAGCTGCTGCAGGACCTGGGCAACGACGGCTCCGAGGACACCGTGTGGAAGGGCCTGCAGGATTTCTACAACTCGTACCGGTACAAGAACGAGTGGGAGGCTAAGATTAAGGAGGCGGAGGTCAACCTGCAGAAAGAGCTCGGTACGCTGAGCACGTTGATGGTCAACATCTACTCGTGAGTTCCTATTCATCGCCCAAACCATGATACAGCTACTGACGAGGCCAAGGCGCGCTCTGATGAAGCCAGCCCCTCCGGGCTTGGGTGCCACCATCCCTCCGCCTGCTCCTCTGAAGTTTGCCAATATCCCAGGACCAGAACCACCAACGGCCAAAGACGAGAAACTAGCAGCAAAAGCAACATCATCTTTGCCTTCACTGCTCGGAGAAGTCAAGAACAGTGACACACCGCCGACGCCACACTCCAGTTCTTCCAACACGCCTCCTGGACAGCTCCAAACACCGCCAATGTCTGCCAAGAGGAGAGCGCCCAGGCCTCCGTCGCCGTCCGTCTTGGCCTATGAGGAGGCTAATATTGGCACTGACCTTGCGCTGTACGATCCTCCGTTGTCTCCTGCTTCGCCAGACCAGCCGGATCACCCAGAGGATAGTCCACCAGATGAGCCAGCAGAGAGTAAAACACCAGCGCAACCAGACAAACCAGCGGACAACGGAGATGCCCCAACCACCGACAAGAAAGACAAGACTGCGTCAAAGGCAACCCCATCTCGCGAGGAACAAGAGGCCGCTCTCCTAGACGCTGCATGGAACGGCGACCTAGAAGCCACCAAACAGGCACTCCTCCACCTATCCCCCATGACCCGCGATCTCCAAGGCCTCACGCCCCTACACCTCGCCGTAGAGCGCGACCACCTCGCCATCGCCATGCTCCTCCTCGACAACCACGCCGACTGCAGCGCGCGCGCCACCGGCGGCCGCACCCCACTCCATCTCGCCGCGCGCTTCGCCTCGGCCGCCACGGTCGAGTTCCTGCTCGACGACGGCCACGCCGACGCCAACGCGCGCACGTCCGACGGTCGCACGCCGCTGCACTACGCCGCCACCGCCGCCGACGACGGCGACGAGGAGCGCCGCGAGGTCATGCGCTTGCTGCGCGACTGGGGCGCCGACCCGACGCTCCAGGACAACAAGGGCCGCACGCCGCGGGATCTCGCGCAGAAGCGGGATCACTGGGATGCGTCGTCGACGCTGCGGAGGGCGGAGGAGAGGTGGGAGGAGAGGCATCATCAAAGCTGGTTCCAGCGACATGGCTTTAAGAAGTAGTCTATTCGTTTTTGTAACACTACTAGTACATATTGTATACACCACCGGGGAACCAAACTCCCTTGTTTTTCACGTCTATTCTTGGAGAATCACTAGAAGAAGCGCCAGATGGAATCCGCGGGCTTGGTGCTCTTGAACCGACTGTACCATCGCGTCACCGGCCAGAGAAGCAACATACAGGTGCCCCAGATAGCCAGATACGCCCACACACTGTCAATGCCCATCGACCTATCAGGATCCTGCGGATTCGGGATACCCACATCGTGGCCTAGCAGCGGCACCAGGATGGCCCCGACAATGAAGACCATGAACAGATGCACGATGTAGAAGAACAAGGCCGCCCTGCCAAAGTCGAGCAGCAGCGTCAGGCGCTTGCTGATATGCACCGGCAGCCCGCCAAACAGCGCCAGCAGGAAGAAGTTGCCGGCCAGCGTAAACGCCCAGAAGGCCACGTCGGGGGGGTACTTGACGATGTAGAGGAAGGCCTGCACGGAGACCAGGTAGGGGTTGCGCTGCGGGTGCGCGTCGTGTTCGGGCGTGTGCAGGCAGTTCTCGGACAAGTTTCCGAAACGGAGCACCCGGGTGAGGACAAACAGAAGCAAGAACAGCAGCCCGACGAGGCAGTGTCCGAGCAAGATGGCGCGGCGACTCCACGGCCGGGCGAGGTCGACGCGGGCGTACAGCAGGCCCAGCACGGCGAAGGACAGCCAGGCCAGCGGCGGGAAGGCGGACATGACGTGGTCGGTCTGGACGACCCAGAACCAGATGCCCAGGAAGGGGCTCTTGGAGACGGCGGGCGTCGAGGGCAGCTGGGGGTCGGCGGAGAATGCGTGGAGCGTCATGGATGCGTTGCTCTGGGGCTGGCAGTGGCCGCCGGACGGCGAGAGCCAGATGTTCCACCAGATGGTCACGACGCCGAGGACGAAGAGGAGCGCGTTGTGGATGTGCCACGACAAGGCGGCCGCGCGGGTTGGCCGTTCACCTTCACGCTCCGGCGCTCGCAGGAGCGGCTCGTCGGCGTCCTCGGGGGCGTCCTCCGGGAGCAGCCCCGCGACGGCCCGGGCAAGCAACGGTTCCGTGCGGGTCATGGCCAACCACAGCATGCCGGCGAGGACGTAATCCACCGCCAGCGCAAACAGCACAAAGTTCATAAACCACACACGCCCGCCAGTGACGAGCAGCCCCAGCACGGCATTCACCAGCGTGAGCACCACGCCGCGCACGGCAAGGTACCTCGCGATGCGCGCCGGCGCCCAGCCCAGGCGCGTGCGCGACCGGCCGAGGTAGACGACGCCGACGCCCAGCAGGAAGGTGAAGCCCGGGGCGCACAGGTGCGTCAGCGTGCGGACGGCGTAGGCGGCCGGGCGGTTCCAGCGGCCGACGACGGCGCCGTCGGCCTCGGTGGTGCGGCCGGTGCCGTGCTCCCACGTGTTGAGGGCCAGCGCCGTGTGGTCGAGCGCCATGGCGAGCATGAGGAAGCCGCGGAGCAGGTCGGGGGCCAGCGCGCGGGGCGGCGGCGGCGGCGGCGGCGGCGGCGGCGGCGAGGGTTTGGGCTGGCGGGGGGAGAAGGAGCCGTAGCCATCGGGTCGTCGGGGAGAGCCCGAGGCGACGTGGTCGTCGTCGTCGTCCGGTCGCGTCATTGCGTTGCTGGATGGCGATCGTTACCCTGCTTCTCTGGCGACGGGCCGGCGGGGGGTGATATGGGCGACGAGGGAGCGGACTTCGGAAGCCTCGGCGTGGGAGTTCGGCCGGTCGCTTGCCAAATGGCTCCGAAAGGGCTCACAAATTACAGGCGTTAGCACGGACTACGAGTAGGCAGCATCCGCCTCCGACCCCAACAGCCCTTTCCGCATTCCTCGCTCCCCTTGCCTTTCCTTTCCTTTCGTTCCGCGACGTTCCAGGCCCGCTGCTGACGGCATAACCTCCGCCCCCCGTGCAACCACCACCGGAATCTGAACCCCCGGCTAAGGCAGGTTGAGGCGACACAGGACAGACGGTCTGGCCACAACCTCCCGCCGGCCAACAGCAACGAAGAAGGCAACGACTGGACCAAACACTTCTTGCACATCAATTCAAGCCACATCAAATGACAATAGCGCACGGATGCAGCCATTCGCCTCAGTCACCCCCGCCCTGAGCTGCGCGTTCTCAAACTCGGTACCTATTGTCCTGCAAGCCGCCGAACGCCCCTACGTCAATAAGAAGCCCGGTCGTTTGAGACAAAACACCACTTCTCCGCCTTGTGATTCGTTCGCCTGGTGCGCAAGCCCGCATGAGTGTTGTCTCGGAAGCGCCTTCAACCTCCCCCCTCCCGTTGCCTGGTTTTCCCCCGTTCTCGTCCTCCCCCCGCGACTCGTCATAAAAACAGAAAGAAAAAAGAAAAAAAAAAAAGAAAAGAGGTCCTTGCAGGCAAACAGTGAATACTCTGCCAGACGGATACTGTCCAACACCCAACCCCCCGCTCCATCACGCACGGCGATCCATCACGCCTTGATCAGCCGGCCAGCCACCAAGCCCATTCATTTTCGCAAACATGCAGATTCCTAGCCGTTATTTCTCGTTGACCGCCGGTTGCTGTGTCGTAACTCAGTATTCCCAGCGTGGTCACCGTGAACTAGACTACCAATACGTATGTACTACACAGTGAATGGCCATGGTTGCCACCACGGCCCTGCGTCCATCCGTCTTGGCAACCGCAACGACTGCTTGCTTGGTCGTTGGCCAGTGCGTGGAAACTACCGGCAGTCATTGCTCCCACCAGCTATTCAGCCCGTGGCTCATTGTTTGCCATGTCTCAGCCCCCCACCCCCCCCGTCTTGGGTGCAGGCTAGACGGCAACTCGCAGTCGTTTTGCCCAGCTTAGTTCCGCTTCCCACTTCCTGTGATAAATGACAATTACCCGTCTCTTCTCTTCACATCCGGGAGTCTATGCTCTATTGTCTACACAATCTGGCCCCTTTCTTGTACACTCTCCCACTCTGAACGGAAAACTTGCATGATCGCCAATCATGTACGTCACCCAACCCAAACGCAAGTTCAGGGACAACACAAAGTCGCCAAAAACCGGCAACCCAAACTACATGTCGCCCGATGCCGTCTCAAAACGGATCAAACGCCTTGATGAGCTTTGGGGTGAGGGCCGTTGGTTACCCCCGGCGACTTGGTTCCCTGAGGGGTGCGACATTAGAGAGGAGCTCTCGGACTCGGACATCAGCAACCTCTTGGAAATCTCTCAAAAGGCCCACGGCAACGAGAAGGACTTCTTATATTTGGGCTTGCTCTACATGCCAGGTCCGGCTGGTATTCTCTACAAGCATGCATGTCGGTCTGATGCGTATCCGGAAGAGCCATGCCGGCCGAAGTGGACGTCCATCACTTCCATGAACGCGCTTCGGGAAATGCGCAGCCTCCCCTCGTCCAAGGATCCCAGATCCAATTGGTCTGCAAGCGGGTCTCCGCCATTGAGGCGCACCCCCAGCCCATCCTCCCCTTGCAACAATCAAAGTCAGCCCAAAGCCAGGAAGGGGAGTCGCCAGGGCCCGGCGAATGACCTCACCGTCACCTCCAGCGTGCCAGCAACAGGCTTGCAGACGCCAGTTCAATCCCCGGGCGGGGTTCGGCCAGATCATCGAAAAAGCGCCAGCAAGGGGAACATGCGCGAGCATGGGCTTCTTGCTCTGGAAGCACACAACCAACTCACAAGCGACAAACTCCTCACGCCGGACGTTATTCGATTCCTCCAAGACTGCTTCTCCGAGAGCGCGCCCACGGCGGACGTCACGTTTCTCGATCCCGAACACTTCAACATGAGTACATGCACCGATATCGTCAAGAGATTTGACAGGAGTCATAACCAAGAGCTCTTCAACAAAGTGCGACGCAGCAGGCATACCTTCTCTGTCATCTTCCATCCATGGGGCCACGGTTGTTGGACCTTTTTGCGAATCCGACCTGATGAGAGCACACGACGTATGCATGTCGACCACTATGACCCAGCCGCTCGAGAGCAAGCAGTTAAGCGAGGCCACTTGGTGGAAGAAACCCTTGCGTCGTGGGTTACCACCAACTTTCAAGGGTGGACTATGAAGTGGCATATCATGGTGGGTCGACTGTCGTCTCCTGACTTGGCTTGTTACTGACTGAATGACAGGACGGACCCCACCACAAGGACAACATACAAAGCGGCGCCTTTGTCGTGCTGGCTTGGAGCGAGCTCTTGAGCGAGGGTCGGCTTCCGGTCGACGACTGGGCTTTTGAGGACCCTCGGGCTCATCTCCGCCATTCTCTGTTGCATCCTCTGACCCGCAAACAGTCCAATGCGTCCTCACAAACTCTTGATCGCCAGCCATGTACCAATGGCGGGAACGACGGACACTTGAAGCCAGGGGGCAAAGACGCCTTGCTTCCTCCATGGGACGGGTGGAATGGTGGCGAGGCGCATGGTCCGGTCCGGTCGTCTACCCAGGAACCCACGGGGTCAAAACGACCAAGATCCGACTCGAGTGCCCTCCCTCCCCAGACTGAGGAGTCAGATCCCCCGACCAAGAGGATATGCCAGGACAGTCCCCCGGTGTATGCTTCGGACATGCTCCAGCAAATGATGCCTTTGTGTGCAGAGTTGGCTGCAATGATTGATCTGAAGAGTACTTCGGTCAATGCCACGGCGTCAAAAGCTGCAGTGCAGGAACATGAAATGAACATTGGATTGTTGGAGAACCTAGTGGTGGCGCAGAACCAGACCCATGCTGAGGCGGAGCGGAAGCATGAAATCGCTCAGGTGCGCAAAGCTATCATTGCTCAGTATCGGGATGAGATGTTGGGCACGAATGGTCGAGACCTTCTCCAAGACAATGAACTGTTCCAAAAATACGAAGGCGAGGCGGTTGAGGCTAGAGAGGCAATCCGCACTGATCTCGAGGAGTTCCTCGCGACAAAGGTGAAGGAGAAGACAGAAATGGTTGGTGCGACGAGTGATGCGGTGAGGCAAGCGGCGGTAGAAGCTGAACGGAGACGCCGGGAAGTCGATGAATGTCGTCAAGTACTTGCGGAGAAGAAAGACGAGATGGCGGACTTGGTCAGGTGTAAAATGATCGAGGGCCCAATCCAGGCGTTGATGCAAGCCGCCAAGGAAGTGTCGACAGTCAATGCGGCCAATGCTTCAGAGCACTTTAGAGCAGTGTTTGGGAGGGAGTGATTCCAAGTGCATTGGACTGGGAGATAGCTACCAGACTCACCAATGTGCCATCCAGAGCCTTTTCCGCCAGACAATGACACTCTGTTCATGGATCTTCCGCCGTAGAGTTTGCTCTCGGACGTTGACCGTGGCCGTCATCGGTCGTGCAAGTCCGTGTCCGTGGGGCATCTCCGAGGAGCCGGGTTCAAAGCGAGAAAAAGACGGGCATATTCGTAACCTAAAGGGATCCGTATGCTCCCACGATCTTCCGCACCCAATGGCTGAAGCAGCAAACGGCGCATCGGGTCAACCTGACGTAGCGGTGCACCCACGCCCAGGAGCACTAATGCAGCCGTGACAGGGAGTGTTCCCTGCAGAGTGCGTGGGATGAGGGCAATCTGACGGGCATGCGGGGGGTTTGTCCAGGGGAGAGAGCAATTGCCGCCGTCGCATCCATCGTGAAAGGTAATGGGAAAAGGGCGCACCTACCAAAGCCTGGTCCAAGCACGAATCACAGAGATCGCGTTTGCCATTACGCAGTGCGGATGCAACATGGCCATCTCTAATCCCGAGTTTCTTTGCCGTCCACTGTCGATCCTAGAGATCGCGATCCGACGAGACATCCAACAGTCAAAGTCTAGGGCTTGGACCGCTGATATCGCGCCGACGTAATCCCGACTCCTCCCGCACCACAGAAAGGAAGGAGCGGCGCGCACGCACCAAAGATCAGGCCTTGCTGCATGACGCAAGTGCAACCCTCAACAAATTTATTGCGACCAGGCCGACACACCAACCACCACAACAAACATCACTGCCACTGCAACCACGCACCACTATAACCGCTGCACCACTATTCGTACAACCACCACCGAGAGGCCGGGGGGCAAGGCTAAGGCAATCAATCAATCAAACAAGCAGGCCGGTTCCCCACGAGCGACGGGTGACGAGTCCAACAACTCCGTCCTGTCAAGTGTCCCCTGTCCGTCCGCCATCCGCCGTCCGCCATCCCCCAAACGCCGCGCCTGCACGGCAACTCCACCCATGATCTTCACGCGCCGCTCCTCTTCTTCCGTTGCTTCCCTTCTCCTTTTCTCATCTTCCTCTTCAACCTCTTCTCTGTCTTCCGCCCTTTGCTTCAAATCTCTCGCCACACGAACCCGGCCTTTAACGCCTGCATCGTCGCTCTCTGCCCGCTCCCGCACCGGCTTCCCACGTCACGGAGGGTCAACCCCATACAAGTCACCACGACCAGCTCCCATCAGTGTCAGCACCTGGCGCGCCATGGCTGACGAAGACATCGCCAAGTATCTCGAGCAGAGCCATGACCGGCTGTTCGAGAATAACCGCATCTGGGCCGAGGACAAGAAGAAGAAGAACCCCGACTTCTTCACCAACCTCTCCGAGGGCCAGAAACCCGAGTACCTGTGGATCGGATGCTCCGACTCGCGCATCCCCGCCGAGCAGATCACCGGCCTGGAGCCCGGCGAGGCATTTATCCATCGCAACATTGCCAACCTGGTGTGCAACACCGACCTCAACGCCATGGGCGTCATCAACTACGCTGTCAAGCACCTGGGCGTCAAGCACATCATCGTCTGTGGCCACTACGGCTGTGGCGGCGTCAAGGCCGCCATGACTCCCAAGGACCTGGGCCTGCTCAATCCGTGGCTGCGAAACATCCGCGACGTCTACCGCCTGCACGAGAAGGAGCTGGATGCCATCACCGACAAGGAGGCCCGGTACAACCGCCTGGTCGAACTCAACGTTGTGGAACAGTGCCGCAACGTCATCAAGTCGGCTGACGTCCAGCACTCGTACTCCAAGAATAAGTACCCCGTTGTCCACGGCTGGGTCTTTGGCTTCAAGGACGGTCTGCTTAAGGATCTTAAGATTGACTTTGAAGCGGTGTTGCATGACATTCAGAAGATTTACAACCTGGTGGACTAGGGAACTGGCGAATAAATCGCATAAAACAAACAAAACAAGCCATCCTCCACTTACAAGACATTGCTGTTTCAATGCGTGCTCCAGGTGCGCTTAAGTGCCGCCTCTTGCTTAACCAGTGAATGAAGAGACGAGATGCATGCGCCCACCTGACACACATGTGAGATCAGATCCGACTCCCATTCTAGACGTGTTCTTTATACGCCTGAGATAGCCATTCCCAAGCACACTGCACTCTGTAAATCCGCCTGCAGTTCTCGTACCTGGGCCCTGGAATGCAGGGAATGCGCCTTGCCCCGGCCAACCTTGCAGGGAGCCAGGGACCACGGCTTGGCTCCCGTGGCTGACCCCTCCCGCGATTTTCCGCACCGCCGTTAGCGGTGGTGTTGGTGTCAGTGGTAGTTGACGCCACCAACTTCTCACCAAAACCTGACAAGCCTACATCAAGTTCAATGGTTTGAGATGCAGTTAGATCCATTCAACCTTACCATGTCCATCTCAATTTTCGAAAGCTAAGCCAACTGTCCTTCCATGTCACGTGATGCCTGTCTCCACCGTCTTCCCTGTCATTGCCAGGTTGCAAACTGTTCTGCATCGACGCACGAGATGATCTTGGCATGCATGGAGATGTTGCGATTTCACTGATACCAAGGATTTTTTCCATCAGAGGGTTTGCTAAGCTTCGAACCATGAGACTACTGGCCAGAAGCTGAGGCTGCTTTTAACGTCTCCACTGTAGCCAAGTCTCTCGCCAACGCTGCCCACCTACGTGGTAACACTCTTCCCCAGTTCCAGTATTAATGACGTCCATCTACCCCTGTTCTGAACTCCATCGCGGCCTACCACCACTCCCAAAATGCAAAATGCCGTTCGCTTCGAACTCCCCGAACAAAGCTTAGACACCGTTGCACTTACGGCACGGCCCGCATCTGGGGTACCTCATCGCTTCTCCCCTGGTCCTGGGTCGGGCTAGGTCTGGGTCTTGCCTGTGTTCCTGAGCTAAGGTGGGTGGTTTTCAGTCAGTGGGGAACTACGACCTTGATGTCCACGTCGAGGTTTGACCAAACCACTTGCCTGTCCGGGCTGGCATGGCAAGGCGGTCTCATTATTGCCAGGGGTTCATCCGAGGGTCATGTGAGACTGATGTAGGGTGGCAGTTGAGCTGATCAGGATCGTGCCACCTAAATGAAGGCATAAACTATGGTCAGAGAGTATGTAGTAAGAGGGTTTCTTGAACCTAATATGGCCAGTGGAGGTTATTGCGGATGCCTTCGTAGCTGAGTTGAGCATACCGGGATGTGAACAGGTGGGGGCAAGGACAGCAGGAACGTTACAACAGAGCCGAACCTCGCTGCACTTCTACAGAAGTATTGCAATTAAGTCGTTTATTTGAACTTGAGAATAATGTGGCAATCGATGAACCTGAAAGAAGACCACCAGATGTATGGTGTAATTGACTGCTAGCCAAACTAACGAGCTGCCCATTTATGAGCGAAGGATATGGGGAGCTCATCCAACTTTAATCGCATCTTGAACTATAAAGATTTTGCGTTGTGGAAAAGGCAGGTGTTCGTTCATCCATAATGCAGGTATGCGCCGTTGTGAAGAGGCAACCAATTCAGTGAGGGAAATCCAGGAGCGGCGGACTCTTGGAGGTTGTGGAAGACGACAGCCAACCCTATATAGTGATCCAGAGTAATGCAAAGGGCTCAAGTATAGTGTGGCTTGTGTCAGGCTGCAGTAACATAACAAAAGCATGATATCCTATCTTTCTATGATTCTTCCCAGCTGTTCATGTTGTTTGCAAGACCTTTACCCTATACTCTTTTGGGGGATGCTTAGAGACTTGGTATTGCTTGCGATATATAACTCAATAACGGTTCGCCCTTCCATCAACAGTACAGGTCATTTCTTGGCTTGGTACGGTCTGGTGGTCTAGCGGTATGATTCTCGCTTAGGGCAAACCCTATAGCTTAGCTTGCGAGAGGTCCCGGGTTCAATCCCCGGCCAGACCCTTCCTTTTTCGACATTGGAACAATTGTTCGTGTCTTTCTTTTTGTAAGTTATGAGCGAGTGTGCATAAACTTTGCATGGGCGCTGCATTTCCTCTGGGGAATGGCCCGTGCATTCTACTTGCTCCTTGTCACGTATCCCTGTCGTCTCGCAGGCACTAGGCGCGTCATGCGCGGGGAAGAAGCTTTGGAGACGCGAACCAGCGCCCGGGTTACGGGCGAAATCTTCCTTGACTTATTTCTTTTCCTCTGTCGCGATTTTGTCTCATGTTTCTCAGATCCGCGTCCAACTCTCGATTACTGTTCCATCTACGCAATACAAATCTCCACCATGAATTCCGTCTTGGCTCTCTTCTCGCCTCGCAAACCGCCGCCTCCACCACTTCCTCCATTCTCCGAGGCGCCGTCACCCAAAGCGCAATCATCACCCAAGACGCAATCCTCGCCCAAGTCGAAGCTTATGTCCAAAAACGACAAGATCAGGGCCCAGCGTGCTCTGGATCGCCTCACGAGCCCAGATACGATTTATGAGGTACGTTGCGCAATGCTACGCTATTGCCGCTTCGTCGCGCAACACCCGTAGGTAGACTGACTGACTGTTGCGACAGCGCGCCCAAACATCTTCCCCTGCGGCTGCGGATCCAATCGACGAAGCCAACCACGACAGTCAACTGGAAGACGAAGCCGATGACAATGACTTGATCGATGCCGACGCTACACCTGGCAGTGCAACCAAACTTCCTCTTCAATCCCCCCAAGCCCGGCGGCGAGCGGCCCGAAGTTCAGAAGCGCATGCCGTCGAGCAAAACAATGAGGCCGGGAAGGAAGAAGAAATAGAAGGAGAGGAAGAAGAAGAAGAAGAAGAAGAGGAAGAGAAGGATGACGAGCAATACACATTTAAAGGCATTATCGGTCACCGATGGAAGCGCGACGAAATTGAAGTCAAGGTACAGTGGGAACAAGGGCTCGCCACATGGGAACCAGAGGAGAACTTCCACCGCGACGCGCCAGACAGCTTGTTTGCCTACTGGAAGGCCCAGGGCGGCCGGCCGTTGAACCCGAAGGACCCTGACTTGTTCGTCATTTTCGCGATCCGCAAGCACTCGCCGAACAAGAAGCGGCTGCTCGTTGAGTGGCTGGGCTATGGTGCTAAGGAGAACAGCTGGCTGCCACGTGAAGCCGTGGAGGAGACGGCCCCGGCGGCTGTGGAGGAATATTGGAAGAGCTTGCCCAAGGGTCGGAAGCGGAAATGAAGAATGCGCCTGTGATGATTGGCTTTGACGGGCTGGTTTCCGGCGGGCTGGAGTGTATAGCTTATATGTATCATAGTGACGAGCCATGTTTGGACGATGTGGTGCTGGCTAGCACTCATGAATGAGGATAGGGATAAATGGCAAAACTTGAAGTTACTTTTCCTGAGTTGTTATGGGGTCTTTTATGTCTATTTCGCGGATAAGGACCCATTGATGTAGGTTGGAGACGCTGTTGGTCTTTCTGCCTCGTTCGGGCCAGGATTATGAGGCTCCACCTGCATCGCCAAGTCTGTCGCGTGTCTGACAGCATGACAACTAGACCATCTCACAATCCCACGGCGATTCTCAACACATACTGTTCAGTGCCCGGCTAAACACAGAAAACGCACTCTATCTACTGGAACGCTATTTCATTATAGTCTCACAATTGCAGCCTCATCCAGCCATGTCGCAACCCCCCGGGCCATCCGGGCGCGCCCTCCCCGCGCTGCCCATCGCCCTCATCAGCGTGCTCTTCCTCGTCGGCGCCGACACCATGGTCGGTCAGCTTTCCCGCAACGGCTACTTCGGATTCGCAGCGTCTGTCCTGGAGGACGGACTCGTCCTGCCGGGCTCCAACCGGTCTATCCTGCGGCGCTACGCGGGCGTGTCGGCCGTGGATGGCTTCCTGACCGCGGCCAACGTCTTCTGGGCCAACGTGGTCGATGGCTCGCGGCCTGAGCTTTCGCTGTTTACCTTCTTCTTTGGATCGCAGCTGGTGGCTTTCTTTCTTGTCTTGATGATTGAGAGCCAGCGTGTGGCGAGGTGGAGCCCTGTTCTGTTCAAGTGAGATGCAGAAAGCTGTGTATCGAGAGCTGTTGCTGACATTTGTCTAGCCCTCTGTTCTGGGGTTTCGCTATGCAGGCGCTTGGCTACGGAATCGCGGCACCCCTCTTCTTCGTCCTCCACCTGGTCGTTACGTCGAAGTTCAGCCTCTCCGAGACCGTCCGTCTCCGGGACCCGACCCGGCTGCATACCGTCGTGCCGGCTTTCATGGCGGGCTACGTCCTGCTCTGCTGCTTCCTCGCGTACCCGTTCTCACACAGCTACGTGCGCCAGTGGGCAAATGTGGTCTGGCAGACGTTTCCCCTGCACGTCCTCGTCTGGCAGGCGCTCTTCACCGGCGTCGTCAAGAGGACTAGTCTCGGCCAGGATGCCTTTACGGCTGGGGCTCAACTTGACAGGACGGCTCTGTCGCATGCCTACGGCTTTGCTTGGAACGTTGCCGTCACAGGTCAGCTGTGCACCGTTGCGGTGCTCATTACCAGCGCCGTCCTCCCGGGGTTGTACCCCGCGGGCGTGGCACGGTCGCTCACGCTGGAGAACGTCTTTATCCCCAGGCCGCCTCACTCATCGGCGCCCATGATTTCCCCCGCGGCGGCGGTCCATGACTTTTTCATATACGACCTGTTTGTCGGTTCTGCGGTGACACTTGTTTGGGCCGTTCACCTGTTGTCCCAAGTTCGTCCGGTGTTGTCGACTTCGGAGGAGCGGGCGAATCTCGCGAGGGGAGTCTTGACGAGCTTGGTCTTGTCTGGGCCGGGAGGCGCTGTGGTTGCACTTCTGCAGCATCGGGACGAGACTGTGTTGGCGGCTGAGCTGAAGGCCGAGAAGTCGAAATGATGAGTCTGTTCATTGGGAGACTGGGAACTGGGGATTGCATTGCGAATGGGTCATTGATAGAAAAAGGCTGAAGGTCACTCAGGAAGCGGTGCGTTCACGGATGTTCAGAACAAACATGGTGTAATAGACTACTGCGATAAGCTGCCTGATTTCCTATTTCTTCTCGCCGAGGGGAATATTCATGCCGTGACGACCAGCATAGGCTGACTTCTCGGCCGGCTTCCACCCGCTCTTCTCTAGCAAGCTCTCATCGGCTAGCCGGTAGACTTCGACCTTCAGCGGCCGACAACACTTGATCATCTCCTCCTCACTATCAGCGCCGAATCCCCACAGCGACAGGTCGCCGCCGGGACACGTGCTCAAGGCCATCAACAAATCCTGCTCAGCGAAGAACTCGAGATGGTCGCCGGGCTGCGCGGGACACGGGTTCATAAAGTAGCGACCACGCTCGTCCAGCCCGGTGACCTGGAAGATGTTGATGACATCGTGGACGTCGCCCTCGTTCAGGCCGAAGGGCAGCACGGCGCGCGTCAGGTTGGAGTGGCACTGGAAGTCGTAGGTGCCGCCGCTCAGCACGTTGTTGATGTACGGGTCGCACCGCGTGCCCAGCAGGTCGTGCACGCGCCCGCCGTGCTCGTCCTCGCCGTACCAGGACAGCGTGTCGGTGATGATGGTGGCCAGCGGGCGCATGTACGGCAGGTTGGACCACAGCCGGTCGTAGGTGGTTACGTGCGAGGCGTGCAGCTGCTTGGTGCGGCTGGCCCAGAAGCGCTCGCGAGGGTTGTGGGCGTTCCAGATGTTCAAGTCGCCTGTGTGGACGCAAAGGGCAAAAGAGGATCAGCAACTCGTCTCATCTCATCGTCTTCTCACTCCCCCGCTTTGAAGCCATCCCCACCGGCGCCCCCCCCTCACCCGGAAATTCATACCAACCTGCGGACCCTCCGGGGTGCTGATCTTGACAATCGACCCGGCCGGGGCCTTCCACGCCCTGCCGGACCGGATGGGCAGAGTGAACTCGTCGACCAGGACGCGCGGGGCCTCCCGGAACGCCGTGTACCGGGCCGTGTCCACCTTTAGCGGGGAGCTGTCATCGGAGGGCAGGTACGCCGGCACGGGCTTCGGGATGGGCTTCCGGGCGGCGAGGCGTTCGGCGTCGGTGGCGGGCATGTTGGCGGGTGTATCGGGATGGGATCTGGATAGAGAAGATGCGGAGAGCACGACATGTTCAGAAGTTCTAGATATATATGCCTTGTGTCTTGTCCCCACTTGCTGCCGATGCCGCTGCTTTTCGCTGGAGGAGCAGTTCCGAGCGATCGGGGTGGGTCCGCGACGGGGAAATCTCGCGATGGTGCTAAGCAGGCAGAATTGAGTAATGAAAACCGATAGATGGATGGAGAGTTGCTGCGACAAGGACTGCGGTGGGCGGGGTTGAAGACGTGATGTCTGTCAAGACTTGGCGATGCAGTCAGTGGTGGTGAGGAGCATGGCGGAAAGAATTAAAGAGGTTGCACTGCAAGTCTAGCACAGTAATCTCACATTGAGCCTTGGTCTCAACAAGCAGTCGCTAATTTCAGGATGCGACATGTTTGCTTATTGATGAGGATCATGAGTACGCAAGGGGACACTGTCAGACCTGGCCTCGAATTGAGTTATCTTGACTCTGCACTCGTACAACTTAATCCAGAGGCGTGGAATTCCTTTTGATAGGGCTGACTTGGAATGCAGGGATAGCGAGTCCCTTGCTTGCCACCGTGCCACGATACCAGGACGAGGTCGGACAGGGATTACGGTGAAGATGCGTATTTTGCTCTTGTCGTCGAGCCAATCGCGCGACCCAGCGGAGCCGGGTGAGCTCTGCCGGAGCTGGCTCACCCGGCCCACCCTTCAGGGTGAGCCAGGCATCCACGCAGGTCTTGGCTTGAGGCTTAGACGTCATCAATTTATGCTGTCGCGCATTGCTGCATTTGATTGGCTACTCCGTCGCGTCACGGTAGTTGCGTAATTTGAACGCGTGTTTTGAACGCGTCGCTTGCATTCTCATCTACCACTTCATCTTTCCTCATCTTGAAAGGACATTCCCAGTTACCAGGGCCATCGACTATCGACTTCCCTTGCATCCTAATTGACTATGATTGCTCGCAGAGTGAAGGCATCTTCCGCCACGTCTTTTGTCAACTACCACGGAATGCTTATTGACCACAGCAGATGTAGACCCCGACAACGGCTCCGGCGATTGCGATGCTCTGGTAGAGACATTTGAGCAAGTACGCGATGTTCCTTGAGCTGCCGGATGACATCGCTTCCGACGCACGTCACCCAATCGAGACGATGGAACCATGACGGGGCTTGCGGCTATGACACTTGCGTAGGACGACAAACAGTCTCTCTGTGCACGACCTTTCACGACGACCAAGAGCTTTGTTCGAACCTGTTTCGCTTCACTCTACCAAATCCACCATCATGTTGGTCCTGCGCGGGCGCTCGACCGTCGTTGAAGGGTTGGACGGACATGGTAATGCTTGGGGTATCTTGTAGCCTCAACTCCAAGGGCACTGCCACCAGCAGCGCCGTCTCCAATATGCCCAGCATGTACCGTCAGTGCCCGTCCCCGGAAACCTCAAGTAGGATCCAGACCAAGCAAAATAGGTCCCCGAGGTCGACCCGCCCCCGAAACTGGACAGGAGGAAGGGCAACAGTTACTACGCTTGTGATAACTACGAAGGATACACGGGGCCGGATGCAAAGCCGCCCGTGGCGAAGAAGACCAAACGGGGGCTGCCGGAGGACGACATGATGACCAATGGGGATATCCATGTCGATGTAGATGGCTACAACAACGACACCTTGGGCGTCATGACGGACGAGGACGAGGACGAGGACCATGTGAGAAACGTCTTCGAAGGTTCCAAGGGATATAACTAGACTACACTTAGTAACATATTTCGGGATCAGAGATAGTGCACAAATATTGAGTGGTAGGAATAGTGTGGACCTGATGGACAGTTTCGGTAGGACCGCACTATCGTATGCCGCCGAGCAAGGGCAAGAGGCCATCGCCAAGCTGCTTTTCAGTACAGAAAAAGTTGATGTCGAGGCTCAAGACAAGTATGGTCAGACACCGCTCTCAACCAAACGCTCAGAGAGACAAAGTCTCCCAGTTCTGGCTGCATCATGACTTGAGCTGCCGGAAGGAATCTTCCGACGGATATCACGCAATCCGATGATACCATGACGGCTTGATGGAGTTAGTGGCATGTATGGTTGCCCGTGGTGGTCGCGGTGGTCGTGGTGGACGAGGGCCTGGAATGGAACGAGTGGAAGTTGCTGCATTGCAACGCTACAAGGACGATTCTGGACTGCAGCTACTGCTAACCAGGCATCAGGTCTCATCGATTCATGAGATATAAATGAAGTAGGCGTCCAGATCTTACGAGGCAAGAGGCGCTGGGGGCTGGCTTGAATTGTTGCTTGGGGATCCCCATGGTCACGACCAGACCAAGGAGAGACCATGGGTCTGGTCTGCCTGCAGCGCGACTTCCTGGGAAGTCGCACCGGCGACAGCGACGAGAGGCATGAGGGGGCCGGCTTGTGATGTTGGTCCGTCTAGCCACTCATGTCATAAGACATCTTCCGTCTTCCATCTCCATGAGCACTCCATTGCTCCCAAAGTCTACCGAGGGTGCGGCCCCACCCTGTCCTGACTTATATCCGAGGTAATCCCGCTATTAATGGTAGTCGCCCCCCGCAACGCATTTCCGAGAAGTAAAGCGTGACGTCTGGTCTGCGTGTGTTTAGACCGTTTTCCATCCACCAAATATCTACAGCGATACTCGATGGCCCAACCGAGGAGTGTAGAAGAACTTGAAAGGCTCCTGCAACAGTCCGAGCAACGCGTCAAAAGAGAGCAGCAACGTGCCGACGAAGCAGAGAGAGAGCGACAGGAGGAACAACAACGCGCCGCGAGAGAGCAGCAACGCGCCGACGAAGCAGAGAGAGAGCGACAGGAGGAGCGACAACGCGCCGACGAAGCAGAGGAACAAACCCGGCCCACAACACTTGATGAATACATCGCCGCGTGCCATAGCTCCGTCTTCTCCAAATTTGCCGTCGAAACAGACATAAAACTGACCTCAAAGGGCCCTATTACCAATCCGCGTAACAAGTGGTGTCCGATGTATCTCAGGCCATGGTCGGACTTCCTAGAACAACAGAGAGCCATCTTTAGTACACTCTACGACACATTCCCTGCCCAGAGCCGCGTTTTCGAGAGCCGAAGTTTCCTGACCGGCTTGGGAAACAGGATTTCCCAACGATCGATAGCAAACGAAAAGACACTCGAGCATTTCCTGCACAACAGTGTGGAGGATCCAGTCAGAGCGATAATAGAGCAGCTCAAGCAGGTGGTAGAGGTCAGCAGTGCATTCGACCTGGGAAATGGCATTATCTTCAAGAATCACCCCCATGCCCTCAGCGACGTCGCTAAAGAAGTCATTGCCCGGGAGACTCCTTCGACACTGCTATAGACACTAGACCGCATATGAGACCTCAACCAGCTGCGACCCGATTAGATCTGCGTCTATCGATCCAACGATGCACTCGCGACGATGCGTACTATGATCTACGTTTCTAAGTATAAGCCCCCATACAAGCTGACCGCTCTGCATCTTCGTCTCGGTCTGCAGGCTATGAATATTCCTAAGGATATTATTAATCGAAAAACCATTCCCACTTTGATAGACCTAGACGTGCTTTTCTAGTATCACGCGGACAGGTTGACAGCGTCTGCCATTACGCAGACCTATCATTACATAATGGAGGGAGGCCTTAAGTATGGTCTTCTAACTACTGGCAAAGCGATCGTATTTCTTAGGGTCGACTGGGAGGAACTAGAAACGTTATATTACCATCTAGCTGAACCTGGCCCCAAGGTGTCTGCCCATCCACATTACTTCCACATCTGTATGGCCGTGGGTCAGTATCTAGCTTTCAGCCTTATGGCCCTCGGCCCACCAGGAGAACGGCGGATGCACAGACAGGAGGAGCGTCAACAGGCTACCCTTGACTTGAGCAAGTGGGCAGAAGACTTTAAAATAACATATCAGTCAATTCTAGAAAACGAAAGACAGGCATCAGACAACTCACCCGCTTACAAACCCACCACTTATGAGGGCGTTGACCGATTACTATACCTCCTCCGCGGAAAGAGATGCCGACCTAGTAGAGCTGATCAAGTCGAAAACAAAATGTTAAGAAAAGACCCATCAGAATCATCTAATGACGAGTTAGCGCCCAATCTGCCGGATACTCCCAGCCTGGCAGAACGGCGATCACATGGTGGAGGACAGGGGACTCAACGCAGTCAGCGGATTCTAGCCCAACGGCCACGCGGAGGCGGCGAACAAGACCGGAAGTACTGCACGCAGAAATGCCTTCTAGGGCTCATCATGGGAGGTTTTCTTGATCCAGTATGCCCCAACGTGGCGCTTCACTGCAGACAGGACGGCTGTGACCGCGCCCATACCCGAACCCGTGCTTGCACTTATACCCGCCATCCAGTTGATCACGCTAAATGGCTTCAACTTCTCTAGAAGCAGCTAGAACGATCATTAGATGACGGGATCACGCTGTTAGGAGAGGGTGGTGCGAGAGGCGTGCTCTTCTAGGTGACCCTGCTTGCGTATGGCTACACATTTGTCAGTAAAGGCACGGTGCGGGCATTCATCCCCGATCTTCAGCACGAAGCTACAGTCTACAAGCGCCTCAAGCTGATCTAAGGCGTCAATGTGCCTATGTTCTTGGGTGCTATCGACCTCCGATCAATGAACAAGATTTATTACTACGACTATCGGGTATATATGGTATATATGACGTTTCTGTCATAAGCAGGGCACCACATTGATCTAGTAGAAACAGTGGATGGCGAGGGGAGGCTGCTCGAGGATAAGGCGGTGCGGTCATTGCGAGCAATGCATCAAGAGGGCGTGATCCATAAGGATATGCACGTCGCAAACATGTTGTTCAATGCCGAGACCAATGGGGTTATGATAATTAACTTTGAACGGGCATCACTACTCAAGCCGCCTCGGCGTCCGTTGGCTCAGTTGGTGCCAAACAAGCGAGCATGGAAGTCGGAGACAATGGATGTCAAGAAGGCGACTGGAGATTCACATAATCGAAGCCGATCAAGTCGAGGATTTCTAGAGGATATTTTGATGGCGAAGATGGCGTTCTTAAACGGGAAAATGCACCGATGAGTTATCGGGGTCTACTCTGTGTTGCCAGGATATGCACATTTGGTAAAACTCATAGATGCGATTTAGAAATACCTGAGCCAGAGCTGGTAGTAGCCACAAGTGTCAGGGCGCAGTTGTGCGTCAGCCACAAGAACAGATAGTGGCGACAGTACTCCGTAGAGATGGCCGTGGCTCGTGGCCACACCCACCAGCTGTGGTTGGCATGGCAATCGCCCTGTCAATAAGGACAGATAAGCGCACCTCGCTAGAAGGATTCAAACTCGAACGCCTCCCCACTTCGGCGAATGCCCCACTTTACCTTATTCCTTCCCTTTTCTTAATTCTCACCAAGTTTATAGCATGGCGACCGAAACACCTTGTACTGCATGCAGCTGGTCTGTCGAGCGTCAAGACGGATGTCGGTACCACAGTCACGTCAAGCTCTTTTACGGCGTCAGCGATCGGGGAGCCTGGTCAGTAGGCTCAAAGTTGATTATCAAAGAGCGGTCTACAAGCCCTCCAAACTTTGAGGCTAGAAACATCAGATTTTTGAAAGCAAACACTACGGTTCCGGTCCCAGCTATCCTGGAGGAGTGGAGCGAGGATGGGCGATACTTCATGGTGAATCAACGGCTTCAGGGCCAGCCATTGAGTACAGTCTGGCCAGAAATGTCTGCCATCGAGAGGCACCGCGTCGCGAAACAAACCGCCGACTACTTGGCCCAGCTCCGGCAGCTCCAGTCAACTCGGATCCAAAGCCTTGGCGGAGAGCCGGTCTATTCGGCTTTCCTCTTTCCGGTTGGTTATGGCATACCTCACGGTCCCCTCAACACAGACACCGAACTCTGGAACGAGTTGGATAAGGCACTGGAAGGAGTTCCCGAGAGAGCTCGCCAACGACTGCAAGAGCTGATGCCATCTTCGACACCTTATACATTTACGCATGGGGATTTGACGAATGTGAACATCATGGTTGAGAACGGCAACCTTACTGGCATCATCGACTGGGAGTCGAGCGGTTATTTCCCGGTCTGGTGGGAGTTTACCTGTGCGGGTATCGGTCTAGGGGAGGAAGACAAGCAGTGGAAGACACTCCTACAGGAGTATATGCCAGACTTCACGGAAGCACGCGAGTTCTGGCACGATTTTTACTTATTGTCGAAGTACCCGAAATTGGATGCACGGGCAATGCAATTTCTCGAGAGCCTGGAGGCTTCTCAGTAATTGCAATCATACTGAACTTGACGACCGTTCACCCCCGAAATGCTAGATACTTGTGGTTACGCATGATAAAATGTCAAGATTCAGAGTTTATTCGACTACCAAGATGCCTAACTACCAGTTGCTACGTGATGAGGAATGAACAGCCTCTCGAGAACACCCCCACTTCATAGTTTCAAGGTTTGCATGGTGAAGTGGTCATGGGTTGGTGCCACCGAGCGCGAGCCGTTATTCAACTACCTAGGCGAGGTGTTAGTACATGCGCCGCCTGCTCTTGTGAATGCTCACCAGAACCGTTTCGGGTCGATGGAGAGCCCTCGGAAGCTCCGCGCCACAAAATTCGCAGTTCTCCTTTCCTGTCATGTTTCCCTTCCCGCAGCTTGGGCAATTCATTTTCGTTGATTGGAGGTAGATTACCGGGTGGGCAAGTTACGGAAGCTTAAACCATCAGCTGAAATGAAGCACTTAAGTCAAGAAAGGTGACACATACCCTAGTGTTGTTGGTGCCCTGGAGTGGAACGACGAGTTTAGTGGATCGACTGCTTTGCTGGCAAAGGGGCTCGTTTATGTAGGAAATTGGAAAAGCCAAGAACCTCACAACCATGTTGCGCCACATGTGAAAACAGCGCAGGGGACGAGTACATGGTCCGCGAAACCCGCATGGAAATCTGTGGAGGTTGAAAGCCTTGGTCCAATGTTGGATGGTGGCCTTGACGTACGTACATCACGCTCGAACTGGATGGGTGGCTGCCTAAAATGCAATTCCATCGTGAACCCCGCATTGCGGTGTGGGATGACCAGGTTGCATGTCACGCCATGCGACCTCCAGAGAGCTTCATCTTGCCGTGCTGAGGCCGTGTGGCTCTTGGGCTCGGTGTGGACGAGTGACAGGTTGGTTGCTGCACCGAAACCACTAAGGCGGAAACGGAAGGCCGGGGCAGGAGAGCAGGATGGGCCAGGAGGAGAAGGCAAAAGGCGGAAAGTAAGCGGCGAAGTATGCGGCTGCCTTCAGTATGCAAGAAATCAACGAATGAGGTTATGGATGCAGGACATGCAACTGCATCCCACGCCATCAATACCCACCCACTCCCTCGCGACGTATGATCTACCTTATCCGGCTACATGCATGGTATGGCTACCCAGAACTTCTGGTTTTCCTTCTCTACGTCTCTGACAGGTTAAGAGTGTCTGGTCCCTCCTCTACGTCTTAAATGCAGACTAGTCCACGTTGATCCAAGTCCGACTCAGAGGATGGATGGAGTCAATGGGCAGGTAAAATGCCAGACATGTTTTGTCTCATTCGACACCGGCCAAGCATTTCGCGATCATGTTGGGGGTTTCCAGGTAGGTAACCAAGCTTCCAGACGGCAGTGCTAATGATGCCTTACAGCGAGCCACCTCTACTCCATCTAGTCATTGACTGTTCTTTGGCCTCGAAAGTTGTCTTTGTCTCCGACTTTTCGCTGTTCATCCGTAGATTGACTGGAAGGGGTTTTGGAAAGGGCCAAGGCAATGCAATTTCCGATTGGGCCGCGAGAGAACGACTGCTCCACCCGTGAGGCGGCCATACAAACGAAAAGTAAAACTGTCCCGAACAAGACACTCAGCAAGCCAGTACCCAAACCTGCACCGCGTCCACGTACGATTTAAGCCAACTCCCTTTGTATGTAATATAGCGGTAACACATCTGGATCTGGGCACTAACCCGTGGAGAAGGTTTCCTGCACATCTCTGCAGACTTGCAACGTGACCTTGCTACCTCGCGCCCTCCATGAACGAAAATCAGGATAAGGAGCCAATCGACCTGACGCAAAATCCAGAGCTTGTTCAAGATCTTCAGGAACTGCAAAGCAAACTCGAGAACGGCTCTTGGACACGAAGGGGGGAGGAAGTGCGCGAGACTTGGGCGGACATACTCCCAGACGCGGCACGTCGGGTAGCCTCTTGGATCAAACTCAGTGCACGAGAGACAGAATGGGACCCTGATTCTGGCTTGATAGTCAGATATAAAGGCCCTGTGAGAGATGTCTTGAGTACCACACAACGCATCTATATCGTGGTTATCTCAGGCGAGTGCAACATTGACGGCCAGCAAATGAAGTGCGGATTCACAAAGAAGGTGGAGTCTAAAGCAATGGTAGACGTTCCTAGCGGAATTATACTCCATTATATGCTCGTTCGTTAGGAGGCTATATCCACCAATAGGTTCATGTCTCAAACGGCTGGAACATTGCGCTGTCTACCTGAAATGTGTTTGAAGACTGTTGCCTGACGTTGGGGGATTGTGATGTTGCTTCTTCCTCGAGCGCGTCGGGAGTCTGTTGATGGGGCTCGAGCAATTGCAAAGGTAGATCTGGTATGAATGGGAAGCTGAGACTCCCTGGCATACCTGTCTGGTCAGCTTCAGGCACCACGTTCAAGTGCGTCTGTTACGGACCTTCGTGAATGCTGGGAATCGAAAATTCACCAAATCCAAAGTTGGCTTGTTCCTCCCCACCACGTTCGACCGAGTAGTGTCCGAGTTGTTCGGCTGCGGGAAGTTGGAGTTGCACTGAGTTTCAGGGCCATGGTCTTGTACTATTTGCATTGAGTCTACTAGACGGGGTTCATCTCTCAGCGTCCTTTTAGAGATGCATGTTGTAACTTCTGTAGATACATTAAGATGGGGCTTCGATCTAGATAATTTCAGCAACATACCAAGAAGATATAAAGTCGCACAACGTTTACATGTACGCCTGAAAGCATTGTACAGTCCGGTCCACTGGTTTTCGAAACTCTCCAAACTAACTTCGGTATTCTTAATCGCGTTCTCACTGAAGCCAATGTTCGTTAAATGTGAAAACGTAGTTGAGGAAATGTAACTGGTGAAGGTGATGATATCAGCCTTGGCCATGTGATCTTGAGTTTTCTGGTTGTTGTGTCCGTAATGAGGTGATGGTTTTGGAGGTCCTTGGAATTGTCCAAAACATTTTGTGTATGTGTTTCAATTTGGGTTGGATACTGGTGGTTACTGTGATGGATTCAGTTGGCGCGTCGTATGTCGAGGTCTTTTAGTTTGCTGTCATTGATATCTGATCTTGCTGATATACCTGGATTGTTGATTGGTTGCCAGGATCCAGGCGAGCGGCCCGTGTCCACTCATGGCACAGCCCACCGATTAGCGAGCGATCCAACGCGTCCGTGACACGCTATGCCCTATTTCAGCGGTACCAGACAAGTGCAGGCAAGAACTCGTCGCCACGTCGTCGCAGCGATCCTTCGCAGCGAGTCCACGCCGAACCTAAAGTCGGTGCCCTTGACGAGGAGCATGTCGCCAGAGATGGAGTCCCGTACCTGCTTACACAAACCGTCAAGCTCGACAAATCCGGTAGAAGAGCCTGGGTCTGAGAACGGTAAGCCTTACTGACGGATCAACGCAGTGAGGAAAGTGTTGAGGGAGATCCGTGCATGCTTAACAAGGCTCTGGGTGGTGGAGTCGCGCTTGGGCATTTTGTAATGATTGGTCCGTCACAGCACCTCACCGTATTGGGAAACAGGCAACAGCTGTTAGTGAAGAAGAGTACAAGATCAAGTTTCAAAGGGCGCTGGCCCATGGCCATGGCCAAATCCTCCTGATAAACTGGCATTCGTCCGAGTCGGTTTCTCCTCCATCGGCAGACGAGAGCCCACAGCGCGATACCGCGCCCGCTCGAGAAGCAGGCGGCGAAGCAGATGCTAGGTCGACCTATTATCTCCGGGGCATGGTCGCGATCGAGGCACAAGCCACACAAAGTTTTCTCATCTTCTATCACGTGATACTAACTGGTGTGGGTGGCAGCCTCGTTCTCGTTGTAGATTCAGTGTTAACTTATTCCAGTATCAAATAATACACCAGATCCCGTATAGTGCAAATCTTGCTCTCAAAATGCCCAGTCCTACAAGTTGCCCACCCTTCTCTCGAACTGGCCTCAACCATCATGATCCCTTTGTGCTACCGTCTCTTGCGGCAACACCAATATCTTCTGGAACATTCAGCATACTTCCAGGACCTCTCTTGGTTAAGATAACAGAGTCTCCCTGCGTAAATGACACTGAAGAACACTCCTTGTTGCAATCGAACTTAGTGATGGACCCGGCCTCGTATAAATGATATTTCCGCTCGTCAGCTGGTGCGAAAGTTTCGTTTGTGTCATTTTGCCACCGCCGCTCCTATGACATATTTAGGATATAGCTTAACAAAATGCTTTTGCTCTCCTACCAATTCTTCTTTTGTAGTTTTCGACATGTTGATGTCAAGACGACGATTTGTATCGTTGTCGTTTAGGAGTTGATGAGGAAACTCGCGCTGAAGAGTGAGGGAGGAAGGTCGGATGCTTGCTGCCTGAGGAAAATGCCTCGCGGCCCGACACAGATTCAATGTTTGTCACCCAATCACTGACGAGCTCGGAGATTGTCGGCTATTGTAGAAACCCACTCTCATGAATTCCCCAGTTTAAAGAATTTCTTAGGTGCGCCATCGTGACAGGGGCAACGGTTGACTTTATATGTGCCGTGGCAAGTGTCAAGCAGGGTTCACGTGCTCAAAATCCTAAACACAGTTCGCTGCCTCCATGTGCAGTTCAAGGTGCATTTTCTACAAATGCTATACATTCACTCACTTCAACAAATACATCCATGATTATAACTTGTCCAGGAATAACCTTGCAGCTGACGCATCGTGTCGTCGCCTCATCTGGCGGATCCTCGCCCCATCTCATGGTCTTTTGACTGGCTCGCAAAACATCCTCTCCCAAAATCGGCGTCACTTGATTCTTCAACACCTTCAGATCACAGCCCTCTATTGGGGATAAATTAGTACCATCTATCGTAAGGAAAGCAAACGTACCAGCATCGTAGGCCGGAATGACTCCAGTGAGTGCCAGCAACAAGTTTTCGTCATACTGGATTGTCAGCCTGATGCAAGCATCGAAGCTTGGAATCATAGGCAAGTACGCTGTCACTACGCCATTGAACGCACGTTCAATCAGGCCACAAAATTTTGACGCATGAGAGATCGGGTAGCAGTAGTAAGACAGGCCTTGCATCGTGATATGAGAGACTTGAGGGCGAGCCGTGGCATCGTCTTTAAGCAATTGGTCAAACCCTAGAATCATCAGAGCACGAGAAAGAACAAGTTAGTGTGATAGCCTTACTTTGCTTAAAGTTGCCGCTGCTTTGCCCCACGACTTCAGTGACTTGCTTGTTGTATAGAAGTATTGGACGTAGTCGTTTTGCAACCGTTCGGGCCTGAAGGAGAATTTCGGTCCATTTGTCGGCGCTCATCCTCTTGATCTTTTTAATACCAAGGGAAAGACCGCAAACGACAACCACTATGGGATCTAGATCACACAGTGTACTGATCCTGTCATCACCCTCCTTGTCCAATTCTTTGATAAGGGTATCGAGTCGATCGATAGCCACCCAGTTGAATGCTTCGAAACTAGGCTCCTGAGCAACGAGAGTGTCTGCCAACGCATCCGATGCATCAGCCCGGCGCAGGAAATCCCGGCACAGGTCCGACACTTTTTGCCTGTCGGATGATGTCAGGGTCAGGCTGTCCACCTGACCTATGGCATTCAAAATATCCATGATCAGATGGGGGGGGGGGCTCAACGAGAGGGCCAGGTCAACCGACAAAGCCTAGAAGCGTAAGAAAGGAAGAAATACCCACCTGGGCATGGATGCCTACGCAAGAGATTAAGTAGAGGCAGTCTTGCCCAGGTGGAGACGGGCAGTCTTGCCCAGGTGGAGACGGGCAGTCTTGCCCAGGTGGATCGGTAGTGAGGCTTTTGTTTAACTGGCTGGATCATTTAGCATGGACACCTTCCGCCCGTCTCCACCTGGGCAAGACTGCCCGTCTCCACCTGGGCAAGACTGCCTGTCTCTAGTAAGGTAGTAAGAGACTCAGGGAAACGAAACAAAGCTAGTTTGATAGTATTGTTATTCTCACACCCTGACGAGAGAGAATCGCCTTGAGAGTGCATCAGGCTGGCGAGCAAAAGGTTGAGAAAAGCTGTTCCTTCACGCATCGTGATAAGTCCTTCACGGTCGTCTGGGCACGGTATGTCAAATAGTGGTTGACTGATTGAGGCTCTTGCTTACTTCAAGAGAATGTACTCAAATATAACCCGCCATAAGATAAGTGGACTCAAAGCCGGTCGAGTTCTGATACGCCTGGACGTGGATCTCAGTAGGATATCGAAAGTACTATTAGTGCGGGTCGTATTTAGAGACCCAGACTTGCAGCTTGATGGCTTGCTTGGTCGATATACTGGCCGCCTGGATGAGAGCCATGCACGCTCAACACCACCATAGCCATCCCTGTTGAGAATCACGCTCAGAGGACTCTCATCCCCTGAGATCACTATCCTAGGCTGCATAATGGGCCACTGGCGAGCAAAATGGCGGAGAGAACAAGAGCCTTTCTCCAATGTGTTGACCTCTTTAAGTATAAAATGCAGCCACATACCATATCGAATCAATAAAGCGAGAGAGAGCCTCAATTAACTACCTTATTCTTCACGCTCCAAAACAATATGCCAGACGATTCTAGCGATCAGCCACAGCAGAGTGGAAGCACCACAGACCAGACCCAGCAGGGTGGTTCTTCAGGTAAAAGTTAAAGTCCACGTCTTCACGTTTATCAGTTCTAAACTGCCTAAGTAACTCAAGACGTGCCAAAGGGTTTTTTCCCTACCGCGAAGAAGGATGGAGCCAGTACTACAGTAGCTACAGTAAAGAAATGAGAGCGAAGGCAGATGTGTAGATAGTAGGGTCTTTCATTCTTGGGAAGTAGGGATGCCTATCGAGATATAATAAATTGTCTTTGATGTTGTCAGCGTCATGCCTTGCCCAAGCAACATTCCAGAGCCAATGTTCCACACAATATCCTCTTGAATATTCTGGTTGCTCACTGCTACCATTCCCGGCTCAGTGGTTGAGGTAGTGGGTACAATGATCTTGAGCCATCCTGTGGGGACCGTCATTGGACCGGAATCATGTCGGAAAAAGAAACGGCTTAAGTGCATGTCTCCTGGGCTCAAAATTCCGGATTGGGCCTCGTTGATTAGCTTTCTTCATGGCTTGCCTGGTTTATAAAAGGTCAACTTACTAGTTCGTGGAGCACCAGGCCAACCACGACGGAGAGGAGAGGAGACCAATCAAATCTGAAAACAATGGCACCTGGGACTTCCTGGGGAACACAGCCATTTTGCTCATTTCCTGCCGCTGCTGCTTTTTGCTGGATGCTTTCTGTAATCTTGAAGATTTTAAAGCCAGTTATAAGATTAGAAACGGTATATAATTGCTCCGTGTTGAGGTGTTCCGTTAGATCGACATTATGATCCCAGAGGTCCCGCACTGGATCGTAGCGGCCCTTATCACTCAGAGAGGCGGATAAGGAGGTTCGAGGCTGTGATCCGTTGGGAGCTGGGAGTATGCGGGGGATAGGCTTGTTGCTCTCAAGTACTGAGACAAACTTGAGGTACTCATCCTCCCTAAGCACATTGGTACCAAGCGCTTTGCAAACCACCTGGTACCTTTTTCGATTGGTTAGATGGTACTACTTTCCGCCTGAGTGGCTACACTACCTATATTCGGGGTGCCGGTACGTGATGATAAATGGGAGATAAAGCGCTAGTGATGCTTGTTCTTCTGGGATAACTTTGCTGGCGGGAAAGCATTTCTTGAACTTGGCTGGTTCTTGTTTATAGTGGCCAAGAGTTCCTAGGCCAAGAGGTGCTGCCATCTATTAGCCCTATCAAAGTAAGCTTTCATCCTCGCTCACCAAAAAGTAGAACAGCCTCAAAGGCGCGATGCTGTAATTTTGGGTATAGTTCATCTATCAATGAAATAACACCTAGAACTGAAGACATATAGTTATCGATGGTGAACTCGGTGAGGTTCTCGGCGCCGACACGAGCCCGATAGTTGCTATAGCCTTTGGCCTTGTCTTTGCGGTATCGATCTACACAACAGACTGCGATGTAAATGAACCTCTTCAGATCTGAGCGCGATATATCATCCTCGACAAGGGCGGTAACTGTTCTGTGGATATCTTCTGGGGTCTTGAAGTCATGCCGCCGCCTCGCTTCTTGCCACTGGTCCTCGTTTTTAGGTATGCACTCATCGAGTTTTTTTAGTGCCTCCTGCCGTTGGTTCTGGGGCACCGGCCGCGGCTGCCGGTCTTGGGCAACATAGAGCTGAAACTGTCCGAACGACCCCTGTTCTGGACCGACGGGTGGTGGTCTCTCGCTCATCGTTGAACAATCTCGCAAGCTGAGCGGGTCACCAGGAATGGGATGGGGGGGGGAAGAATGCGTCTCTCCACGATGGAGGGGACATTGCGTGGCGCCACCTGTGGGGAAAGGATTGGCTCAAGAAGGGGGAATTAATGGAGCGCGCTTTTCCCAAAACAAACCACATTTACATGTGATGCAAATAAGGAATAGCGTCTCCATCGGGCCACAACATGCCGATGAGAACCAAGGGGGTGGTGTGTGTGCAGTGGTATCACGAGCTCGTACAGCCAAAAGGAAGCAACGCTCCTAGCTGCAGGGTGTATCAATACTTAAATGAAAGTGCAGCCCAACGAGGCAACAAGATGCTTCACCGACACTGGTTCGCCCAAGCTCGCCTTTCAACTCTCTTTCAGAACCCCAACTCGATGGGCCGCGGCTCCTACGACACGACTGGCGTTCCAAAGCCCCCACCAAGACCCAAGCCACGTTAGCGAGAATGTCATTGCCGTTGGCTGCTGTCATTGCCTTGTCCGTGGTCGTACCGGTCATGGTCATAGCATTCGTTGCTGGCTTTTTCTGGCACAGGCGCAGATGCCAGGACAGGGGCATGCCAATCTCTGAGCCAGGCCGTACGGGAGTGCATGGTTGTCTGGGTATGAGATACATCTTTCACTGCCGACGAAACTCTGACTGAAAATGCAGCTATCGCCGACAGGCTTACCCCTCCCAATAGAGTCTTGCCAAAGCTCCTCAGCAGAGAGGAAGTTCCAGCTCCTCTCCCACTTCAAGCCTTGTCTCCTGTTGTGTTAGAAGCAGAGACGATGGAGATGATCCAGGAATCCGAACTCCCTGCCGGATATAACCATTTAAACATTGGGTTGTGGATGCATTCACCTTATACATGGTGCAAAAACATAAAGAGTGGCAATCCTGAGAGCGTGGTGGATCATGCCAATTCTTGCGTGTACTCACTCTCGGTATATCCAGTTATTTGGATTGAAACTGAAAGAAAATGCTTGGTCCCGGTGGAATCGTTTGGGCCTGACTCAGGTTCTGTCGTCGACTATTGGGGGGCTGATAGAGGGATATGCTTCAAGCTTGACGCATTGGCTGTGGCCGACGACTTTCCACATGACATTGCCAACCTCCTAGAAGCAATAGCCCTGCCGAGGATGTTCTTTAATCGTGAGAGTCTAGAACGTGCCACTTGCGGACCGGTTCTTGAATTGGTCGCGAGGGTTGGTACTCATCTGCATCGTCTACAGGCTTCCCAGTCTAGTACGGCCCATCGAAGGGGTGTGGCTTGCTGGCTATAGTAGATTATTCATACACTTACTCAATATAAATATAACCCTGCATCCACTCTAAAAGTTCTACTGCACGTCTACTTGCACATCAATACACCGCTCAGTACCAGCAGACCTTGCGCCGACCGGTCGGTGCGAGTCATTGTCTTTCCCCACCGGCCAACAACTCGCCCCCAAAGCAACCAAGATGAACAAAAGCAACACACACCTTCAGCCGCCAGCTCCTGGTCCACGAAAGAGACGCTCCACCGAGGCCCTTCAGGGTTCTTCAATGCCTAAGAGTCCTCGACTAGCACCCGTGGATGACGATGAGCGCCCGATACCGAAAGAGATCGAGGAAGTAGGCAGGCTGCCGCTACTCATCGAGGTCGATGACGAGCCTCGCGACGACTATCAGACCGAGATTCTAGAGAAATTGGCAAACCAGAGAATCTCAAAGCAGCAAAATGATGACATAAAAAAAGAAAAAGGCAAAATAGTAGAGCGTGAGAAACAACAGCGCGTACGCAATGCCGAGGGCAAAGAGTGGTGTTGCCAATGTGAACGGTATGTAGGGCGCACGAATCTTCACAGATGCCGTAGGTGTCATCACTATTCAGATACATGCATGACCTGTCTGTTTAGGCGCACAGAAGACGAGAAGGGCAAGAGTGAACCGGTCAGCGATTTATCGGGTCTGGGCGGGTTCGGAGGCAAAAACAATTGAGTGGTGATGGGTAATAAGGACTAAATAACACAAGTTGAAACCCATCCAAGGAAATCCACCAGATCATTCCTATCCACAGGGATTTCCTTCGTTCCTAAAAGCTTCAAAGATCTTGTCTCTATCCACTTTCATGTCTGAGTCTGAATCTGAATTAAGGAAGCTTTGTACAATCGTCTGCTATCGGTATGAATCGAGGCTACCACCAGAAAGCTCAAGTGCCTCTAGGATGTGCTAGTTTGGAGAGCAACAGGAGGAGGAGGTTTATAATGACAAGCAGGAGGAACGCAATGACAGGAGCCCCGACTGAGAGGTTGCCAGGACAAAGCTGTGAATGCTGAGGAATCGGTGGCCGAGGAATCAATGGCGGAGGACCTGGCGGAGGAAGAACTGACCAAGGACCTGGCGGAGAAGCGCGTCGCTGGGCAATTGGGTCAGGAAGGAGCCCCTCGCCCCTGTCGTACTGCTCAATGACATCCGAGATGACGTCGGTAATTGGTGTACCTGGTCTAATGACTTTTCCGAGGCGAGCAAGAAGTAAGCCAAGGAGAATCGCAAGATAAAGGTCATGAAATTTGTCGGTCAGGTCCTCCCAGGGGATTTCAAAGTCAGTGACCATATCTATCCATGTGATATAATCGATCGGTTCGCGATTGATCGGTTCGAGATCCTTGAGTCCGGCTTCGTAGAAGACAAACGCCTTTCCTATATGTGTTTTGACTTCGTCTTGGAGCTTCTTGACATGGTTGTTGATATCTGCGCTCGGCAATCCTCGGGCTCGGATTCCCATGCAGGCGTTAAGCTTATCACGAGACAAATTGCAAAAAGCGGCAGGCTCCTGGGAATGTAGATCGTAGACCAAGTCTTTGAAAGATGAAGAACCGGATCCTGAGCCGGACGTCAATGCAACAAGATTGCAAATAGCCCATTGCTTGCATTTGGTCAAGTCATCTTGTTTCTGGTCATTCTCGGGGCTTGGCTGGGTAGGCTGGGCAGGCTCCTGGTGTGATTGTCGCATGTTGTCGAGTGTTTGATGGCAGATGAGAGTGTGCGAGCATTAAGGTGCTAGAAGCAAGGAGTTAGAGCGGGGGATGGCGAGTATATGTGAGAAATACCACTCCCTCTCAAGGAAGAAACTCGTCACAATGCCGAGTCCGCCTTGCCGGAGATACGTGCTAGCCCCCAACCAACCAGACTACAAGGTAAGATGCAGAAGTAATTAGTGCCTGGGTGTCGACGTGACTTGAAGGTGAGGCAGGAGACGTACTGGAGGAAACTACGCTAACTCGGATCAAGGCTTACACGCCCCCCCCTCACGATCACGGTCTGTGCCCGTTTACTTCCACGCCCTCCTAAGGTCACTTACCCCTGCTCTCGAGTGGGGTTATTGAGTGGGATCATGGAACCCCGTATGGAGTATAGGATCTTCGCTGGTGTCCTGTTTGTCGCCGAGTGGGCCGTGAGGTGGCCAGCAAGCCACTCTGCATGCCACCTCGTGCTAATGCCCGAGTCGGCCTATTACTCATAGCTGCGAAGCACCGTTGAGATATTCTCGAGATAACTTATCCCATGGCTCCTTGGAAGTATTGCAGACTGACTGACTGTTTGGTAAAATGGTGCAGCTAGAAGTAGCGAGGGCAATAACATGGTTGACGAGCTCGTGTCAAGCGGCTGCAACACGCTTTGAAGGAGTTTTCATGTTGTCAAAGTGGTGATACATGGGATGGGAGATGAGGGCTACATAGGATGAGAACAGACAGGATTGGGTGTCGAGGAGAGGGTTGCATTTGCAGGCTCGATCGCAGCGCTGATGGCGTCAGTTCCCTATCAGTAGGTAGCTGTCGTATCACCGCATCTCCCCCTACTTCTAGCATCCATGTTATGATGTCTTAAATGAGCGTGCTGCAGCTTGGCTTTGCTTTTTGACTCGGGGATGTACACCGGAGCTGTGGTCCCTCACACCTTCATCCAGTCAGTCGGTGGAAGGCCAGGGCGATAATGTGAGTGGACACACTTGCATCGATAGCTTACAGCCCCTACTTTCCTAGGCTGCAGGTCTGGGGGCGATGGTATATTGGGTCGCCGCTGAAAGGAGGAAGGCATCCTTCTGCCTAATCTTCAATTTATTATCCTTTTCATCATGGGTCTTCTAGATATCTGGCTCAAGACACAGCCTTGGTATCTTCAGCTTTTATTCAACCTCTTGAAAGGGAAACTGAAGACTTCACCTCTAGGCCACTGGAAGTGTGTCTTTGTTCGATTTTAGTCATGTCCCAAGGGACCTGTCATAAGGATACAACTATCCTTCGACGAATGGCCCTTTACTTTCGTGAACCGATGGCTCTTCGCTTCACTTATTGAAGCTTTTGCTCGCCCTGACATCTCGATTAAGCTTAATTTCCTCTCTGTTCAATCATCAGAGTTGAAGATTAAGTTTAAATATGGAAAGCATACATACAATCTGAAAGTCAAGGGTATGTGATGATGTGAACGATCCATCATTTCATTACTGACTCAATCATAGTCAAAGATATCATAGTCAAGATCAAGGGACCAAAATCAGATAATCCTAGTGATATGATGGAAAGAGGTGAAGCTCCGGCCTCATTTGGACTCAAGGCCGACTAATTGAAATTGCTATTGGCGGACTACGTTCAATCCTCTTCTTCCCCGCCTCCCCAAGTGCTTCTCTCCAGGCTACTTCAGTAGTCAATCCTTGTCTACAGATCACAACCCATCCAATATGATTCGACGAAGAAGGCGAACATGGGTTTCAAGAGGCCCCTGCTAGTATCGCATTGAACTGCCGAGCCTGTTCATGTCGAGCCCTTGAGCGTTAAGATAGGATGTGGCTGCGTCTTTCGCTCCATTATCACATTGCTACGGATCCTTGCACGCAGACTCAAGCGGTAATGTGATGTGGTCGAGAAGATGCATTTCACTTGCATAAGGCAAACTCTGCGGGCGTGTAAAACTTTGCACCGCGAGTTGCCCATCTGCGGAAACCCCTGTAGGAACGAAGCATTTGGTGGTTGATCTGTAGTCACCAAGATATAAATGAGGAACCAAATCTCTTCCCCTCTACCTCAGCGTTCCTCAATCATCTCGCCATGGCTACCAATGCCAAAGAACTCCACATAAGCAACACTGGTGAGCCGTCATCCACACCTACGATATTGCTTCTAACTTGATCCAAGAAAAGCCAGAGGACAGAGCCTTAGCCAAGCCATGGTCCCCCTCAGCCGCATTAAGTTGCTCCAGTATATTAATTCAATCTTCTCGTTCAGATCGTTCCTCTAGTTCAGACAGATTTTGCAAATATTCTAGTTCCAACAGACCTTCTGAAGCCAGGGCTATTTTTTTCAACCAATTTCAGGGCCGGAATGAAGATGATGGCTATGGGAGTGACCCTGAAGAAAGTGGAAGTGAACAAGATGGAGGTGAACCTGGTGGAAGCCAAACAAGGACCGATAAAAGGGCTTGGATTGAGGAATGGATAGACAACTGTCATCGGGAGTGGAACAAAGTAAAGTCCGCGAGGTCATTAGACATTTGATATAGAAGGACTGGCACCGGGAACTCGACCGGCCAGTCCGGGAACTCGACCAGCCGAACTCGACCGGCCAGTAGGCCAAGCAAGTCAAATGCCATTCCCACACGCCAAGGTGGTGTGGGCCATCTCAACACTATCTCACCAAGTCTCATCGTCCGTGCGCGGTTATTGCATGGTTGCATGGCCAGCCACAACTAGACGCCCTAGCGCCCAGATTGCCCTTGCTCATGGCTTACGTTCCCCTGCATTCCGTGTTACAAAAAAGGTGACGTTGGCTCCCCCAGCTGAATGGCCTGCCGATCATTGGCACACCTCGGCCATCTATAAACCTGAGGCCCCGAGAAATCAGTCCCATGCCCTCATGAAATCCAGACGCTTCCCTCGCAAAGAGGGACAAACGATGAGCCCAGATTTATGCCTCTACAACATCTTGACAGCACCTTATCAACTCATTCTGACGTCGGCTAGTCTTGTCCTTGCGTTTTTTTACAAGCTAATCGCTGACAAAAAACAGGAGACTACCAGACCAGCCAGATTACTTAACAGAGCATTTTAACACTTCTCATTCGAATATGAACATCTCAATGGCTCTTTCCGATGGCTAGTCTTGATCTAAGTTCCCAAAGTAAAGCAATTGCTAATATAGAATGCTCTAGACCGAACAGCCGAAGCCTTCTCGGCTCCCAGACATGAAGGACACAACACTCCAACTGCTTCTCAGCACCCCGCATCCCAGTCCAAGGTCCCGTTTTACTCCGAAGGACATGCTCAAGATGAAATGGCCGATCTTTCCACACATGACAACAGAGATCGAGCGTCTGCGATAGTCGACCAGGCTCTTATTAGGAACAGCCACGGCGATCAATACCCAAACCTCCAGGGCAAGAAGACCTTTGAGTGCAAAATTTGCAATCACAAGTTCAGCCAAAGGGGTCATTTGAAGAGACATTTGCTAATACATACAGGGGAGAAGAACTTCCCATGCGATCAATGCACTATGCGCTTCAGTGCCAACTTCGAAAAGACGCGCCATATGTCCACCGTGCATAACAACAAGACGCCCTTTAAATGCCCCACTTGCTCAAAAGAATTTACGGCACAAGTTTATTTAAAACAACACACTAAACACCATACAAAGCCCGAGACCTGCAAAAAGTGTGGGAAGCGTTTCGCTAGGAAGATCGACCTGAGGACGAGTCATAACGAAACAGCCTGCAGGAAAGAACGAGCCAAAATCAAGGAACAAGACTTGAATGCTATCGTTGATTTAGTAGAGGGGCATAGAACACACTTGCCGCCGGGAGGTAAGAGGCCAGCCAAGGCTGAACGTTCTGAAGTCCAGCTAGACGCTAACACATCCCCCTACAAGCCACTGAAAAGAGTTTATCTGATGCCATCTGGAATCTAGGTGGAATGGATTTTCACGATGCCAGCATGGCTATCTCGCCAGTCGATTTGGACTCGAATGGCTTGGTCCGGGCAAATGTTGCACCCATGGATGCGCTCCCAGGAGACGACGCCTTTGAATCCATAGGCAACGCAGAGAGCACAGCCAGTCCAGGGCCAACCTCAACTACCAAAACACCAGTGTCTGAGGGCAGGAATCTACCAGCCTGGCTAGAGTACATTCTCTCATCTGAGAGCAAGGAGGAGAATGCCACTGTTGCGTACTTGAGGACGATTTATACAACGCAGACAGCCTGGCTAAAGTACTTGAGGATGCTTTATGCAATGCAGACAGAAGGGGGAAGCCAGATGCCACAATCCCAGCCCCTCCCACCAGTGTCTGAAGGTATAAACAATACCAACCGATCCCCCTCACAAGGTCAAGACGCCAAAACCTTGGCCCAGGCAGCTCCTTTGCAGGTCGATTCTGCACAGTTGAGTGCAGATGCGACCACACTATTCAAGACTTCTTCAACGCCGATTCCTCAATCTATGCAACAACCTCTACCTCTTGCAGACCTTACTCAGCACCTCTCGTCCCGGTCAGAGGGCTTGTTGTCCCCCGAAGCACATGCGCAAGATGAAACGGCAGGCATATCTATACACGATGATAAATTTCGAACATCCAAGACAGCCGTCCAACCTCCTGCCGAGAAGAAAAACCACATCTGTTCATGTGGCAGAGTGTTCGCTAGGTTCGGATTCCTATCTCGTCATCAGAAATATATGGGCTGTGGAGAAGGAGCGAACGTTTCAAACCAGCCCTTCTGCCCTATTTGCAAGGATGCTTTCAAAACCAACCAATCCCTCACGCGCCACATGGTAACACATAAGCATGAGAGGAAGACCGTTCAATGCATTTGTGGAAAGAGTTTCACGAGGAAAGATAACTTGAAAACGCATTCCAAATCCTGCAAGAAGGCGCAGCGAGAAAGGACCGACCCATCAAGCCCAGCATCTTCTCAATCCGGTCTCAGCACCACTGAACCCTCCGCCTTCACTCCATGCGAAGCTCAGCAAGACTTTAAGACTACCGTTCCTGATTCACGATCGCCTGCGATTGAACATTCTTATTCCGACGTTGACTCGGATGAATCCTACACTACATCGCTTGCGACAATGCTAGATGCAACCCATTCTTCTTCGGACAGTAACTCAGATGGATCCTCTGATAAAACCGACAAGATGACTGATTCCGACGGATCCTCTGACGAAACCGACAAGATGACTGATTCCGACTTTAATCCAGAGGAATCCTCATACGAAACTGACGACGACATGCCTGATTACAGTTGAACAGCAGTTGGGCAGACATGCGACGATTGCATTCGAGCGGATCGTTTACCTATACCCAACATTCAGGATCCTGGCAGCTTCCCTAGGGGGGGGAACCAGATGCCCCCAGCCTATCATTTAGACAGTACATGGTTCACCAGCGCTGATTCATCTCTTTTGTCCTGCTCTTTTCAGAGAGAGGCCCAGCCAGGCTCAGCAAGACTACATGACATGAAAAGAGAGCCAGTTTGTGCTCAGGGAGAGCTATGGAGGTACTACGGAGAGCTATGGTGGAATTACGGAGAGCTATGGAGGAATCATAGAGAGCATGGAAGAACAGAGAGAGTGGAGGATTCACGGCGAACTGTAAGCTAGAGCAGAGTCAATAAGAGCTATAGGCAGGAAACAGAAAGAGCTGCGTAATACTAAAAGGTAAAGCAGATAAGATGTCAAAGGCTTGCGAACAGGTAGAGGCATCGGGTTGGGCTTCACCCCAGACTTCCACACACAACAATCACAGGCGCTCAGATCGGATAAGCCCTGGATGTACAGTGCATAAGTACAGCCTCTTGCCTCATACATCCCAGATCGCCTTCCCAGGAAGTCATCCCAGATGGCTTTTTGAAAGGGTTAAGCCTCTAAATACCATTTATAAAGGATAATTATATCTTTATTCTGGCCAAACTCATCTGACATCAAGGCAGACGCATGCATGAGATCTATCACGTGCAAGCTCCGTCATGCTTTGTCAGCACTAAGGGGAAATTCCCTTAGTGCTTACTTAATCAACGCCAACCTCTTTCGGAAAAACACCGCTTTCACTTCTCTTTCCCCTCTTCTCCCGCTCGTGGATATGGCCTTTATCGATGTTTCTTATCAATTCACTGCTATCTTATTGGCCTAGGGGTTCAAGTTGCTCCATGATCTCGTCTTCCCTCAGGTTATCCCAGTCAACGTCGCTGCCAATGTCGGCAAGACTTGACTGCTTCCCTTCATCCACAGCCTTGAGCCAGGCTCTCGCTTTGGCGCAAATCCATCTGGCATAGTCACTGTCCAGTAACTCATGAAACCTTCGGAGGCGCCCATTTTCCTTCTCCTTGGCAAGTGCTGTGTAGTCCTTTGAGCTAACATCAAATGGACTCTGGTTCATGTGACAGCAGGGGATCAACACCAGGAGCCCTGAACCGTACTCCTCACATACGCTTCTCCATTTTGTCCCTTCCTTGTTGCGGTCCTGGACTTGCTGACGAGTCGAGTTGCTCATTTCGCAAATCTCATCAACAACGTTGCTCGGCAGACGATCGACATTCCTTTTGTCCCTCAAAGTTTGGCAGTCTTTCGCAAACTGCAATTGATCGTGTCTGTTGGTAATCTTACTGCAGTCGGCCTTTTCTTCGGTCTCATTCATTTGCTTGCTCCGTCGTGCGATAGACATGTAGTCTAAGTTGCCAGAGTTGAGCTCGAGTTGGTTGAGAGGCTTGCGAGCCCATTCTTTCGATGGCCTTTTTGAGTAGTTTATGGCCTTGACGAGTTGCTTGAGAGCATCCCGGCTTAGGATTGCCAATGCAAGACGAACTACATCATCCGCCATGGTTTCACCCTCATTCAGGATCGGAGTAACGACAAACCGGCCCTGCTTAAGGTGTTCTTCCATCTTGCTGAGCCTTTCTGCCCGTTTGTCAACCTCCTGGCCGACGCCGTTGGGCAGAGTGACGACCTGCTGTGTCCGCTGGCTCCTGCGGGACGGAACTGCATCAACCCAGTCCTTTTTGCTGGGGACGGTCATCCTTCTCCGTTTCTTTGTGTTGGCAAGCTGGGATGCCTTTCTCTTCTGTCCCGGACTTGCTGCCGCGGAGTCGTCGGAGTCGTCGGAGCCAACCCATGTGACATAAAACCCTTCTTTCCCGCACAGATTCCTCATACCGCATCCGTCACAGACCTTAAGCGGCTCATCTTGGTTGTGAAATGTTGGGGTCTGCCCAGGAGCCAGGAAGTTAATCGAAATAGCTAGAGAATCCTTGACATTGATCAGCTGGTGGTACTGATATGGCTTTGTGACCACCATATCTCCTGGGCCCTGGACGAAGGTATTGACTTCAACTCCCGCAGCCTTGAGCTGCTCTGGTCCGAAAAACATGTTTAGATGACGCATGAACTCTGGGCAGGGCATGCATTTAAAGTTGGCTTGCGCCCAGTCTGCAAACTTCTTGGTGTCCTTTACTTCAATGATGTTCCAGAGCCTCGCTCCAGCGAAACAAACATTGACGGACCAAAAGTTTGCATCTTCGTGGTGCATCGCTGTGGCTGATCCCTCCATACCAAGATGCGTGTAAGTCTGATTGACATGTGTGAGTGCCTTGGTTTCAGCGAGTATCTTACCCGGGTATAGAGGGCATTTATCATAGAGCTTGGACTCCATGATCCCGTTGAAATACGAGACCGTTTTGTCTTCCCCTAGGAATTTCACCAAGGTATTAACTGCTTGTTCCTTGGTTGGGACGTCCCCTATTTCACTGAAGTCTGGCCACTCGAAGTCCCTCCCTTCATCTGGGTCGTTTTTGTAGACGTTCATGCCGCCATCTTGCCGTGCCTTGATGATGTTGAATTTCAGATCCCAGTCATCCTTTGGCATTAGTTTCTTGTCGATGTCCTTGCATAAAGCCTGGGTTATCCAAGGTACTTTGGCCTTGTTCGCAAAACTTGGGTTTTGTGAGAGCTGGTATACTGTCTCTGGCATACGCTCGCCCAGTTGATCAGGTGTCAGGGTAAAAATATCCGCTGGGTGTTCCGTTGGCAGATCGTGGGTCGGTATTGGGTCGGCATCGCTTGCTTCGGCGCCGCTTGTGTCCTCGGCGCCGCTTGCTTCCTCGGCGTCGCCCTCCTCGGCCTTCTCTGCTTCATTGCCCTTCCCGCCGTCAATTGCTTCCTCGGCGTCACCCTCCTCGGTGCCATTCTCGGCCTCCTCGGCCTCGATTTCCTCGGTTTCGTTGTCCTTCTCGGCGCCGCTTGCTTCCTCGGCGTCGCTTGCTTCCTCGGCGTCGCCTTCCTCGGCGTTCTCTGCTTCATTGTTCCCGCTGTCGATTGCTTCCTCGGTGTCACCCTCCTCATTCTCGGCCTCATTCTCCTCGGCCTCGATTTCCTCGGCTTCGTTGTCCTTCTCGGCGCTGCTTGCTTCCTCGGTTTCGTTGTCCTTCTCGGCGCCGCTTGCTTCCTCGGTGCCGCTTGCTTCCTCGGCGCTGCTTGCTTCCTCGGCGTTCTCTGCTTCATTGCCCTTCTCGCCGTCGATTGCTTCCTCGGCGTCACCCTCGGTGCCATTCTCGGCCTCAATATCCTCCTCGTCATTCTCGTTGCCCCTGCCATTTCCTCCGTGCTCCTTGGTACGTGGTTCAATGGGCAGGGGAGTTCTGGCCTTGATCCTGCTTGCAAGACTTCCAATATTATCTTGGAGGGGGCCTATTTGGGCACAAAGTTCATCAGCGATTCTCCACAGGCCCTGGACATCAATTTGCCTAGTTTGACCACCAGTTGCGCTGTTGCCACCCTGACTTCGTTGCCGAGTTCTGTTCTGTGGACGAGGTGGTAGGAGCTCAAGCAGCTTTTTGGTCAAGGTTTCGTAGGAGTTTGCTCGGGTCCTCAGGCTCGCAACCTCGTTCGCGAGGTCCACAATGCTCTCGCTTGCCATCCTGGGGTATAATTTGAGTGATGAAGGTGGATATAGTGTTCTAAAGTGGTGTCAAGTGCCGTCGATATGTGTTTTTGACGCGAGGATTGTTGCCCTTGCTCGCGGGATTGCGCATGCGTGGACGATCAACAAGCGACTGCGACGTGGCTTACGTTTCTTGCTTCGCCGTGGAGGATGGTGGTCTTTATGTACCTTGAACGCCCGAGACTTACCCGACAGCCCCCTGCTTCTGCACCTAGGCACCACCCCGCGCTGCCTGGGTGGGTGACTGTCGCATGGCCAATCGTGGCGTGATGGCCATCCTCTAGCAAGCGGGGAAGAAAGGTAATGACGATGCAGCCTAGCCCATCCGTCCCGGTCGGTTCACTGAACGTGGGGGTGCTAGACCTAGGTGGATCATCTACTTGCTGTTGATGGGTGCCAGTACGGAATTTCCATTTCTGGAAAATGAGCATTACTCCTCAGTATCACGACCAGAGTATGATGAAGGCACTGTTCGCCGAAATTTTTATCTTCAACCTAACACTCATCTCACCACTAAACCTCCACCAGCTCAGGTCCTAGGGAACCACGATTTCTCTACATAAACGGTCACCGATTCGTTCAGAACTGTTTCCAAACTCTTGCTCTCATCTGTCAAATCGATACAATCCACTGGAATAAGGGGCTCGACAGCAGCTCCTCCAGCTTCCATTCCCGTTCTCTGACAGGTCGGATCCCGTGTTGCTTCGTCGTGTGAACTAGCCACGGTCTTTCGCTCCGCGAGATGTGGCTTTGAGCATCGCCAATGGTTGATCGGGGAGCGCCTGGGGCGGTTCGGACGCCTTTTCGGGCCACGACGAGTGCTGCAGTGGGAGCGTTGGCGGATGGGGTCGAAGCCCCGCCTCGTAACAGAGAACTTGGCCAGACTGTCGGCGAGGACATCTAGGGCAGGATCATCAATCTCCATCGAGTCGGCGTCGTGTTGTGTAGTAGAAAGAAGGACAGGGGAGGTCATGGTGATGTTTGAAGGAGGGAGATGAAGGAGGAAAGAGCGGGGGGATGAAGTGAGGGGAGCGGCCAGTCCTTAAATGCTCAGCTACCTCAAGCCTCGCTTGACAGACCAACCACTGGCTCCTAGCGAGTCCATGGAATGAAGGAGGGCCACGCCACCAACTTGCACTGGGATACGCTGCGTCAAGTGAGATCGACACCCGTTGGTAAGGCGAAATGATAAGACGATTCTGGCGACTGAACCTCGATTTCACAGCAAGCAAGTGAGACGCAAATGTTATTCAGGCGTGTGCATTGCTGCAACTAAGCGAGTGAATGAAGATAGAAAAGCGCGGAAAGAGAGATGTGCACCAGGTTTTGGCACAAGACAATTGTTTAGTCAAAGCATGCTCTCGCTGAGAGCTGATATGAAGTGATCGAAGCCCAAAATGTGTGCTCCCCGTGACAACAAGCCATGGCTAAACGATGGACATGGGGACGCGACCTTAATGAAGAGAAACAAGACAACTTTACTTCCTACCCCCAGTCAGGCTTGGCTCGTCACCTGAATTCTCCGGGACTGCGGTCGCTTTAGGCAACGATATGCCTATTGGTATGGCAGTCTTTGTGTCCCATGGATCTGGGTTAGTGGGAGTAGATGGTGCCATGGGCTGCTCATCTCCCTCCTGCGGAAGTGGATCGACTTCGTTGAGCTGGATTGATCTCAGAGCTAAGTTCCATGCATCACAGAGTTAGATCACACCTTTTGAGAGACCTTGCGAGCAACCTCTTGAACCTGGGCTCGCAGTCGCTGAACTATTGCTGTAGACTCGTTCCATATGTACTCGGCACGACTCAGGTTCTGTACCAAGGATCTGGCTTGTCGATCCAAGTTGAACAACTCCGTGAGGCAGTCATCAAGAGTGGCGATAACATTCATGTCAGTGGATGTTTGGTCCATGTCGAAAGGAAGTCTTGCTGAATGCTGTTGGAGTTGACTGCTGTCTTTCTGGGCGTCTGGCACGGTATATATACGTAGAAACTGATGGACGAGAGAGCAAGCCTGAACCCAAAATAACGCCCTTCCCCGCTCGCCTCTATTTTTAGACATTGGCTTGTCACGTTCAAGTGGGAAAATATCATCACTACGACGCACACACAGCAACGAGATCAAGAGAGCATTGAGTACGCTAGGGGTCGAGTTCGTGTCGAGAAATACAGCTAGTCTGTATTGCTCTTCAGGGCCAAAGGAGTATTTGGGGGGGAAGGGTTATCAGAGAGCTCTGCGATAGTTTCCAGCTTCTGGACAACTTCACTCTTTTCCGGCCCTAGAGTAGAATTCCTGGCACCATCTTCAACCTGCCCATCCATTGCCTCCACAGATAGGCTCTGGTATGTGGTCGGGGGACCAATGTCTCGGGGCATCTGAAGATGTTAGCGTAGCAATTGGGTGAGGTTTAAAGGGGGAACTACCAAATGCCCCATGAGTAAGTTGAGCCGCTGATTTTCTTGCGTGATGTACGAGATGCGTGTCTGCTGCGCCTCGACCAACGCATGCAGTCGTTGTATCTCGGTGGAAAGTTGCATGTTCCGGTCGACCTGACCTGTATATGCGCCTTGCCAAGCCCAACATGTGCATTGGCACTCCAGAAGTTGATTGCACAGCTGATCGAAATCTCCGTTCGTCTCCATGTTTAAGAATGATGTGGCAAGGAAATCAATGGTTTGTTGTTGCGAAATGGATGACCCCTTTGAATGCTCTGCCTTATATGTCTCTTACTTTCGGAATATCTTCATTGTGACTTACAATATGGATCACACTCAAAATCAGAATCAGGCAATCAACATTTGGTGAAAAGTGTGACTCTATCATAGGGTCTCTCGAGCGTCCAATCATGGCGCTTGGGCCATTGGACAAACCAACTGTTTCTCTGCAGTACGACCAATCAGAGCCTCCGCCGCGTACCCCAATAGGAATATGGGAATAAGCGCGCATGTTTCTTGACCGAACACCCCAAGGCGTGACTGGGCGATGGAAGCTAATTGGATGTAGTTGAAGCTACCCGCTCGGCTTTGGAACTCAAGAAAACAGTTTCGCGGATCTAGAACACGCAATCCGATAGGGGCTGTTGGTGTGAGGTGGGGGGGAGGGGCAGGGGGGGGAGCCATGCTCAGTCTCGAACTCCTCATAGCCTCAAGCTTGTCTCAATCTGAACACTGACACTCGGAATTACACTCCTGCTCTCGCAAATACAGCCATGGATGTCTGGAACCAGAACTTGTCAAAGCTGCTAGCGAGCTACGAAGCCAGCCTCCAAGCAAGGCATACCAGTCGTGCCGAAGAGGACCAGGAAGCTGACGAAGCCCTGGCATCGACGTTCCAAGAAGTGCACGACAATACTGCGGCAGGACTGGATAAGCTAGGCGATGAACAGGTAGCACTCAAAGACGAGATAGAGAAGTTGCAGGAGGAAATGCTCGCGAAACTCGACGCTTTCGACGACAAGGTCAAACAGAGCGAGGAGCTCAAGAATGAAGCCATAGCTTTGAAAGATATGCACTTGAGAGGCTCAGAAGAAGCGAGGCAAGAGTTGGATCGAAAGAGAGGCTTTGAAGATATGGATCACCGTGCTGCGCTGCAGACTGAACTTGTATGTCCTCTGCTTAGCTTCCCGACATGCGCTAATGGCCACTAGACAGAACTGATCGAAGCTCGACCGAGACCGACAAAGAAACGTCGTACCGGGTCTCATGACAGCACTCCTTTGGTTTCTCCAAACATCAGCACGGTCGCATCTTGTCGATCACAGTAACAGAGCAAGAATGTTAAGAGGCCAGCTCTTTTTAGGTCTATATAGGAGCAATACAATGATATGAGTTTTCAACATAGCATACCCAAGCTTATCTTTAGGGATTCCCGTGCCAGGTCCTTACCATATGAGAACCATTACATAAGGTCATCCAGCAAGGCCCGTGAAGGTTGTCATGTTCTCTCCAATCTTGACTAGGAAACCATGATTTGAGATCCACCTTTCAAGAGAATTCGCATGGGTACGCCTTGGGTAGTGTCTTCAATGACCAATTGTGGTTCGCTATCTTATAGGCAGAGACCAGCTCTGCAAACTACATCAATACCCCCATTGATTAGAAAAGCCCCTTGGGTGAAAATCATAATAAGGATGAGGTGGCGTGGATCCTCGACTCAAATCATACGCGAACTCCCCCTCAATGAGCCTCTCACCCAAGAACTCTTCATCCATGAGTCTGTCGTTATCCCTATTCCTAAATCTCTCGAACTCCCCATTCCTGACCCTGTTATTGAATCGATCCATATCTTGCCTTCGTGCATTGACATCCCATTGAACCTGACGACGAACGGTCTTTTCAAGCTCAGCCAGTCTATTCTGTAATTCAGCAGATTGGAGATCAACATGAGATTGTTCTCCTTGTTGCTGTGGCTCATGAGATTGTAGCCTAGAACCTCGCTGGGAGGGACCTCCTTGTTGATATGGAGGCATACGAGCAACCTGTGGCTCATGAGATTGTAGCCTAGAGCCTCGCTGGGAGGGACCTCCTTGTTGATATGGAGGCATACGAGTGACCTGTGGCTCATGAGATTGTAGCCTAGAACCTCGCTGGGAGGGACCTCCTTGTTGATATGGAGGCATACGAGTGACCTGTGGCTCATGAGACTGGACTCTAGAGTCTCCCTGCACGGGAGGCCCTTGACGTCCTTCCATATTCAAAGGCAAAGATGTACAATCTTGCGGCTGATAAGACCGAGTATACCCTCCCTGCGTGGGCCTGTGATCTTGCCGACCTGGAGGTTGAGATGTATATCCACGTGGTGCCTCGTGGGGCTGAGCTCTATAGTCTCCCTGCATGGGAGACCCTTGACGTCCCCCCATATTCGGAGGCAGAGATGTACGAGCTTGCGGCTGAGCGGAGCGTCTTTGATACTGATGCTCTGGATGTCTGGGAAAATCTGGCAGTAGCTGTCCAGATCCGGCTGGCGGTCTTAATGGCGGTAGCTGTTCAGATCCAACTGGCACTCTCAATGACGGTAGCTGTCCAGATCCGGCTGGCACTCTCAATGGCGGTAGCTGTCCAGATCCGGCTGGCGTTACATGTCTTGAAAGCGGTGAATTGTCAGGGATAGCTTGAGTTTCTCGTGATACCGCTCGGTTTCGCGCTTCCTCCTTTTGGATATCAATCTCATTCGGTGTACCCTCCGGAAGAGCAATAGGATGATTCCAAGAGGGCCTTGTAATGCGCCGATTAGCCTTTTCTAAAGCACCTTCTGTTTTGATCCTGCCACAAGCCTTAATAACGTCGCTCTTTGAATACCAACATTCCTCGCCGTCTATAAGAAACAAAAGGAGTGCCACTCCCTTGTTTCTAGTTAAATGGGCTCCTTTTGCGTAAGCAACTTGTAATGGTGGATCCTTGTCGATCAATCTACCTTCAAGATCCCTTGGGTCGCCACATCGGAGTTGAATCATGGGTTGTCCGTGTTCTCGAAACCTGGCCTTAATATCCGCGCCATAGAGCTGAGCCGAAACTATCGAGCTCCTTGCCCCTTGTTGTCCCGGTATGGTGAAGCAAAAGCTCCCCCCCTCAGTCCTTCCATTCAACAGGCCCCAAACCCTTTCCGAGGTTTCGGGGTCCTTGACCTCATACCATAGCCAGGCAAACTGTGATTGGGCTGGTATAAGGTCTTCCTCTAAGGATATCCCCCGATCGAGGCATGGTGGTCTTGCCATGAAACCGCTGGTGTTAGGTGGGTTATCTATCTCCCACTCGTTCGGGTTAAAATCGCTCGGGTTAAAGTCGCTCGGGTTAAAGTCGAGAACGATGCAACTGAAGTCTCCTCCGTCTCCTCCGTCTCCTCCGTCTCCTCCGCCTCCTCCGCCTCCTCCGCCTCCTCCGCCTCCTCCGCCTCCTCCGCCTCCTCCGCCTCCTCCGCCTCCTCCGCCTCCTCCGCCTCCTCCATCTCCTCCGCCTCCTCCGCCTCCGCTGCCATTGCCACTGCCACCACTTCTGCTGCCACTGCCACTGATTTTTTCTTTTCTTTCATCTACTTCCTTTGCCACTGCCTGTAAATCTTTCTTCATCGCCAAAAACATGCCTTCCATCCTGCTATAACGGTCGTCACTGCGATAAGAATCGCATAACTTCGCAAGCTGTCTACCTTCATTTACATACTGATTGAGCGATTCTTGAAGGCGATTAATGCTTAAATCTTTGGCCTTCTCCATAAATCTCCGCACTTTCTGTTTTAGAGTGAACACTTCTTCCAGACGAAACATGAATATCTCATTTTCATCAAAGTCTGATATAGTGAGCCAATCTTCATCTTTATCTACACTCTCTGTAGGAGAAGTGTATTTCTGCCTGCCCTTTGACCAAGAGCCTGGTGGTTGCGGAGTGCCTGGTGGTTGCAGAGTGCTTTGTGGTTGTGGAGGAGTGCTTTGTGGTTGTGGAGGAGTGCTTTGTGGTTGTGGAGGAGTGCTTTGTGGTTGTGGAGGAGTGCTTTGTGGTTGTGGAGTGCTTCGGGTAGTGCTAGGTGCTGTACCAGAGCTAACAGAGACAGGATTCCCCTGCATACCAACCTTGCTCAAATCTAAAAAATCTAAAAATGTAGTAGGCTCTTGTCTTTCTTCCCCGAGTCGAGTTAAGTCGGATTGAGCGGGAGCCTGTTGGGGGTTTCTAGGTGGAGTCTGTAGTTGCGGAGTACTTCGCGTGCTAGCTGATGTACTAGAGCTAATAGACATGGGATTTTCCAACGTGCCAGTCTCAGTCCCAATTTGAGCTTTGGAGATTGCAGGCCGTTTTCCAAGAGCTTTATCACTCGGCTTGTTCGGCTCGGACTCTTCTCCTTGTGATGTGGAGGGGTCATTCGGTTTGTTCGAAACCTGTTCATGAGATTCGGAGCTAGGCTGGCTTGTTTCGGAGTCATCGTTAAAATCCAGAGGCGTTCTTGATGCGACTTTCGGCGGATGGCTCTTGCCTGTAGGGGTGTGGTATGGATTTGGTGTAGCTCGAGGAGTCACGTCATCCTCGGAAGATTGATTACCAGAATCAACCTCTGTACTAGGAGTGTGGTGCAGATTTGTAGGAGTGCTGGGTCGGGTCATGTCATCCCTTTCAGGAGAAGAGCGTGTCTGATCCTCGGAAGGTTGATTACCAGAATCAACCTCGGGACTAGGAGTGAGACTAGGCCTCAAGATTTCCATCCCGAACCAAGCACGTGCGCGTTCCATCATGGAGGGGTGTACATCTTTCTCGAGTATTATTTCATCGGCCTTGCTACGCCACTCATTCAACTCCCTGAGTAGTGTTTTCTCATTATCCCAACTTTTGGGAACCGGCTCTTCTGTTTTTCCAAAGTCGCCTGGGTCTACTTGCAGCTTTGCTGCCCGTATGATGTCCTCTTTTTGAATGAGACGGTTGTGAGGGTGCAGAGGGTCCTGTTGCTTCAGCCGCACAAATTGTCGTGCGCGTTCCGTGGAGTGGTATAGATCTTTCTCGAGTATTATTTTATCGGCCTTGCTACGCCACTCTTTCAACTCCCTGAGTAGTGTTTTCTCATTATCCCAACTCTTGAGAACCAACACTTCTTTTTTTGCAATGTAGTCTGGGTCTACTTGCAGCTTTTCTGTCCGTATGATGTCCTCATCTTCAATGAGATGGTTATGAGGGTGCAGAGGGTTCTGTTTCTTCAGCCGCACAATTTGTCGTGCAAGTCTTTCAACCTGGGTATCCATGGTTGTTAGGTTATCAGTATTTCTGAGGTTATTGGTATTTCTAAGGTCAGTTGAAAGGTCTAGAATAAGTACTTATACTTATAATACTTACTTTATTAACTGTTTTCTTATTCTTAGAAATAAAAAGCTGTAATTCTAAATATAAATAAACCTTTGCAGTAAGAACTGGACTCAAAAAGTTGTTTTCACTTAAACAGTATACACACAAGTGATTCTAAGCTACAGAATTGTCCAAGGTCTTTCCTATAAGAACTTGACACTTGCGTCTGAGTTTTATCCTGACCAGCACAATCACAATGCCTCATAGCACAAGTACCATATTCGATGACTTGGGAAGGGAAGAGAATCAGCCCCCAGTTAGGCCTTCTGCTAGATTGGGACAGTACGAAGAAGCGCCTGATGGATTTATAGAAAGCGATCCTAACAGCCCACTGCCTCTTTCTCAATGGCTAGCAGACTGCCTCAGTCGCCTTGAATCGACAGACTTCTCTGCTTCTTCATACGACATATTTTCCGACGAATTCACTGAGGCAGTGAAATTAGGTCTTCATCAGCGATCGAATATCCTCGCTTTGGCGAACCCGGATAGCAATGTTCAGCAGTACCTTATCAATCCCTACAATACCAACCGGAATTTGCTTAACGACTTTACAAATGACCAGTCTATTATTGGGGTTCTTGTTGAAGTATTGGAACAAACGACACGCCTCTCTAATACGTTGAAGAGTCTCATTGTCGAAATGGATGCGCTGCAGAATTTTGGGCCTCGACTTGAAACCGCGGGAAGCGTAACAAGTCGTTTGCTACTCTTAAAGGTCCTTGTACCTAGTCTTAAAAAGTTGAAGGAGATGCTGGAAGCCCGACCTCGTGAACCTCTAAGGGAGATTTAACAAATTAAGCAAGATATCGAGCTGGCTCGATACCTACATTCAGCTATGATAGTTCAATCTCATGTAACATTGCGTCCCAACCATTTATCAGTGTCGAATTATCGAGCCTGACATGCTCACCTCTCAGTATGAACTACATGTTTCCTTACATTCCTGAGTTATAATTCGTGTAGTTTCGAAGATGAGGTCGAACGAGGTTGGTGCTCAAGCTCATAGAAATGACTGCATCTTAGATGTGTCAAAGCGATATCCTTGATACAATCATGGGTTCATGGTTCTCTCTGTTTGTCGTGAGAAGGTCGGGGGGGTCCTGAGGCGTTGAGGGTCTTGCAACACAGAAGCGCGGCCAGGCCAATCGGAGTACAGGGCGCGTAGGTCCGCTAACAGCTTCCTGCGATCTGGTCCTCGTATTCCGATTCTAATTTATTTACCCGCTTCTTTGACCAATGATTACCAGTTGGCCAATCGGCTTTGGAGCAATAAAGCCTTCCTTCTTTCTAAACCCAGGGAACTTACATCTAGTCTAAATTTAGAAACTCAGTATGCTCACTAAGCTTGGATTTTGGGATTAGTCTAGTTGTATGGGGTGTTTCAGTGGTTGGAGAAACATCTCGAGCCGGCTCGAGAGGGGGTCTATTTGATAGCGACTAGACTGAATTATTTCCTGTCAACTGCCTCTTCTGTACCACTGTCATTTCATAATGCTCATATCTCTGCACCGCCCTGATTGAGCCCGCCATGCTCGCCTCATTTTCCCTGTGCGTGACTTGCACACGCCGCCGGACGTCCTGAGGATGGGCAGGCAAGGTGCTTTCGAGAGGCGGAAACCTCGACGCTAGCTCCGGTGGGAGAGTTATACCGACATTTGATCGTGGAACTGGCTGGTGCTCGAGCTCGTAAAATGTTGCTCGAGGGTTCTTCCGGGTGATGTTTCTGGCTACCTGCCGGAACATTGGTGTTCCAGAGACTTGACACATTAGAAGCTTGTATGGCGCGAATAAGGTATTCTCTTACCGGCAGTAACTATTGTACCTGGTGATGTCTTCATGTATTTCTCTATCTGAGACTGCAGCGTCTCAGCCCAGTGATTCTTCGGCAGATATTTGAGCGTGCAATGTTTGGGAAACTCGTTGCACGCTTCTAGCTCCTGCTGGGTGTTTCGGGTGGGTTTAGTCGGATCAGGGCCCGTCGGCTGGTAAATACAGACATGAAGAAGCGCCTGTCGCAGTTAGTGATGGTTGGAGGGAATGAAGCAAGGTCCTACTGATGGCGGGTCAAGGTTCATCAATTGGTTGATCTCGTCCCGTGCCCATTCCAATTGAGAGCTCTCCTCCATCGCCCATATGAGTGTTACTCGTCTTGTTTTATCAAGATGAAGTCCATGGTTTTCAGAGGGTGACCTTTTTTTCAGACGGTCGTATAGTCTTCTATGGGCAAGGGCGAATGCGAATGGAATCACTGCAGAAATCCCGATGCCCTCAGCTAAAAGAAATACATGGTCGTACCCATCAAGTCTAAGATCCCGACCGTATGGGCCGTCAATCGTGATACTGGTATTTCCTCCTGACAGTAGAGGAGCAAGACATGGGCGGTCTTCAACTAGGAAAGTTAGCTCGGATACTGAACTCCTACCATCAGGCCAGTAAGTCGGATTTGGCATGGGCCAGGTATAGACCATCATAGGTACCCCTAGGTGTTGCCTCCAAAAAGATTCTTGGTGGTAGAAGATGTAGAAATAGGCGCCTGGATAGATACCAATTTCCGTGGGCAGTGGAAACTTGACTCGAGCTGCCCCGGTATCTATCTTTGCTTCGGTGTCGGGTTCCTTTTCGATAAGCAAACATCTCGTAACGACTGCTTGAGCTTTTTGGCGGCGAAACCAATGATACAGCATAATAAGGAGACAAATCCCGGTGATAGAGAGCAAACCCCCGGCTATATAAGGTGGATGAACGAGCCAAAGATGCGCGAGAAGGAAGCCAAGCGAGAGGTATGCCAGCGCCTTGTGACACCACACAAACATGACTTTGTACTTCCTTCTCACGTAAGAAAGGGATGAGCAAGTAATAAGAAAAAGGAGAAGCATCGCCTGTTGTAAACATGAGCCCAGACTCTAACGGAGATATGGATGTATACCTACTGCGATTCCCATCCCCGACTGGACCGTCCATCTCTCTTGCTGGCGAATCTGGATGCCAGCGTGCACAACTGTCTGCAACAGCGCGAGCCTTGCCAGCCAGTGATGCAGTAGGTAATAGAACTGCAGTGACAGACGGAGAAGATCGGCGATGTAACAAGTCCTTCCACCAAGGATCACCGGGACGAGGTTAAGCACAGCTGCCAGCGCCGCTCTCCTCCCCGGTGGACCAAGTAGCGACAGCCACTCCCAGTTCATGAAGATCATGATGTTCGCTATAAGCCAGAGCCCTAGGAGTCCCAGATGGCCCCAAGTAATTGTCTTGCCATCCCAAGTGGTGTATGGTGCGTGAGAAAGGCCCCGCCGTACAAGCCTGGGAATGTGATGGAATACACAACGTTTCAACATGTGTAGTACCTTCATGATTGGACGTACTGTGAGCCAAAATACCGACAAGTTCAAGATTGTTGGTACGTCGGAGGGTTGAGTTGGAGCTTCTGGGTTTACTCACGACAAACCAGTATAAATGGGCTCCACGCTTTGTCTGGTGAGAATGGCAAAGTCCGGCGGGCTTCTACGAGCTTTGACGGGGAAAAGCTAAAGTAGAGCTGATTCGACACCGAGCCGCCCTGCAGTCGTGCGCTTCCCCGCTAACAGTTTGCTGCAAACTGGCAATCCACTGTACATGTAGATTTTTGTGGCCAATCATGACCGTAGGCACATCGTCCAATTGAATTCTCCATTGCAGGCGCCGTTCTTCCAATTTAGGCAATTGCAGAGGAGGTAGGCGCGATCCAACCACGAGCTGCTGCACCTTCACAATCCGTGCAAGTCGGGGGTCTCGCTATGGAACTCAAGGACGCGAAGTACCATAGAGGCTACTTCTTGTTTCAAGATAAATAGTCGAAATGTTCATTCAGAGAGAGAGATTCAACACACACACACACACTCACTCACTCACTTATACACTCATACACTCATACACACTCATACGCTCACACAAGCACACACACACACACACACTACTTTGCAACCCATTCAAGCATCATGTCTCGCACGCCAATCACACCAAGTCGTTCTTTCCAGATCCGTACGAACGGACTCTTCAAGAAGGGCAATACTCTATTCAACTTGCTGCAACCTAAGGTTGTGGTCTTTATCCAGCCCAGCGGTGCTACGATCCCCGGATGTGAAGAAGCACTTGCCTATGCCTCTCATAGGAAGGAGGAGTGGCCTGAGCTCTATGAGTTCTTCGACTCGGCTGGCGTGAGGCCTCAAAATATATGCGGGCCCGATGATTTTGATACAGTGGCTGCTCGTCGGTCGGTGGCCCCGACCGACCGAGCACCCGCTCCGAGCAACCAGCCCTCCGAGCCGCATCGGGGGACCCCATTTCCTGAGCTGCCCTCCATGTCGCACCAGACCAACTTCTTGCGGTCTGCCCCGGAGAGCTATTCTTCCGATTCGTGCCGAGAGACTCCATTTCCAGAGATGGCTCCTATGCCTCACCAGGCCAACCTTTTGAGATCTGGTTATGAAAGCCAGTCTTCCGAGTCGCTTCGAGTCACTCCAATTCCTGAGCACCACCATGCGGCATATGGCAGGACTCCCCCGGTGACTGAACAGGGCATCGACGAGTCACTGCTTTCTCTACTAAATGAGCCGGAGCATGAACCAGGTGAGATCCAGTTCGAGCCACAAACTCGGCCGAGAGCAACTCAGGGAATCGAGCAGAGGGCGAAAGCATTGGGACGGCCTGACAGTGACGGTTTGTGTTGGTCCCGTGAGGGTACACCGCTCCCAGCGAACAAGCGCAAGGCGGTGCCAGATGCGGAGGGGATGAGGAAGCGGCGATCCATGGCTGGACCAGAGGATCGAGACCGTCGACGGAAGATGATGACTCGATCACAAGGACAAGGGAGGGGATCTTTGTTTTACTCTAAATAGACAAAGAGCTGGCTCTAGTCTTTCAACGCTTCTAATAGCGAATCTATCTGACATATCTCATCCTCAAACTTCACAGACTCCTTCGTATAAATATGTCCTGCGTTTCCACATGTTTTGGATAAGCCATTAGCGCTGCCCTTGTGGCTTTGAGCCATGCATTCCACAAGGTCTCTCAGTTTACAAGGAGTATTGCTAATGTTTTCCCACCGACCGATCTGTGTTGGGCTGTCAATTTTGAGCTCCAGTCTCGATTCTGGTGATAAGACCTCGACCTTGAATCGCCTGGAAAAGGGGAGCTGGCTATCCCATTTTGTCAAGCAGAGGTGTTTCTGATGCCATTCACCACAGCCTTTGTAATAGACCCTCAATTCCTGGTCGTATAACCTGTGGGTGACTGCATTTAAATGATTGCCCGGTGCCAGACGGCATTTGACTTCGATTTCGCAGGAACCAGGGGAGACACTCAGGTCTGGATATGAGCAAACGTCGATGTAAAACAGCGCAGAAAATAGCTTTCCCGCTACCGCCTCCACGCTCATGGTCTGCTCCGGATGGTGCTGGATCCTCAACCGGGGTGGGGCTCCCCACAGGCTCCTGCACTCTAGATCCACCTTCCCCACAACGTCTGGGATCTTATCGCTTCGCTTGGGGAACAATAACTTGAACCTTTGAAAGAGTGACCCGACCCGGGTGCGAGGCGTAGCTCTAGGGCCGTAGCTACGAAGTAAAGATCCATTCGCGCACACGGCGACACACACGCGGTTTTTCGTGGCGGCCGGTTCAGACCACTGATACCACCTCTTCTTGCTTGCTTGTAGTTCTCTAGAAAGCTGTGGAAGCCCATAGCCCCCACAGAAGTAGCCTTGTATCACCGAGCCAGCTGGGAACTTATTAGTCCCAGATCATCCTAAGCCATGGCCCGACTCACCTGTTTCGGAACCTATGACTAAGTCTACATAGTCTGCGAGATGCCCGGACAGTAGCTTTCGGACTTCATGTAGGAACCTCAAGGGAGTCTCCACAGAGGAGAGGAGCTCGAGTGTACGGATTCCAGCTGCGGGCGGTCGTATATTGAGAGTGACCTTGTTCTCTTTATCGCACAAAATGCACCTCTCGTATCCAGAAGGGGAACACGGCTTGTCTTGAAGGGATGTGATGCAGTAGTTGCACAGTTGATGACCGCAACCGAGCGCGTGTATCGGAGTACCCAGCAAGCATATATTGCAGCCGGGAGCTCTGATATGTAGGTTTTGTCTCATCCGTTGCAAATGCCGGGTGGAAATTATGTCACCGTCCCCTTCAATGAACGATGAAAAGTAACGCCAGAGTATCTGGGACGACTGTTGTCTTCCTGCAGATAGGAGCGGCTTTACGAAGGATTGGTACGCTAGGTCGGGATGGAAGACTAAGTGATGTCAGCATGGTGTCAGTCTGTAGAAGCCACGTTACAGACCATGGGAGGCTTGAGCATAGATGCTGTAAGCCAAACATGAGGCAACAATATCGAGACGATTTAGTCCGTGGTGAGAAGTGAGGAATTGGTACAGATACATGCCTGCATCTCTAGACAGCGGGTCTCGAATACCCAAGGTTTTGAGTACGTCAAAGCCCTCCTCGCTCTCCCAGGACGCGATAATTGCCTTCTGAAGTAGCTTCTTAAAGTTCAAGCTAGAAAATCCAAACCCTTGAGAAAGACGTGTGTGCGATGCTGCTTTCAAGTGCGTGTTGATGCGTGTCCAATGATCCTCGTGAACGAATTGAACTCCATCTACATGACTAGTCCATATCCTACGGGCCTCCTTCCAGCAGTAAGGTTGCTCAGGATGAAGGCCGCGTAAAAAGTCCAGGAGCTCAGTCGTCAGAAGTCTCTCAAACTCCTTTTCATTGCAGACCATCTTCTGTGAGAATACAAACAAACAGGGTCGTGGCAAAACATCTGTTAAGGGCGAAAAACTCATCCACCTCGCAAGCAGCTTCACTGCAGGCTCTAATCCTCCGAGACTATCCACGGACAACACAATCAGGGAACTAAGTGGGGCTAACACCTCACCACAAAGCCGATCGAGTATGTGAGTACGGCTTCGCTCTAGATGAGGTGCTGGTTGCGAGATGAGTGGAACACAAAACTCGGCAATTGCAGTTGAATCGTCAAATCTTCTAAGCCAAACGCCATGTGCATCCTGCTTAAGACTCGGTGACGGCACGATGAGATCCTGCTCTAGAGACCCGGATATTTTCAACACGAACTGACGGGTCTTCCCAAATGCGTGATAAAAGCTCATATGCTCACATAGGACTGGAGCCGAGGAACCGCATGCAGCGTCATATTGTACTTGCAGCCATGGAAATAACATCGCAATTTACTCCGTTTAGGTGATAAGTGATTGTTTGACGGTCAATTGGAAACATAGTACGCTCTTGATAGTATGTCCTGATTGCCTTGTTCCCAGGAACAGGGCAGCATCAATAAAACAGTATAAAACAGTATTGCCTTGTTCCTAGGAACAGGGCAGCATCAATAAAACAGTATTGCCTTGTTCCCAGGAACAGGGCAGCATTGATAAAACAGTATTGCCTTGTTCCTAGGAACAGGGCAGCATCAATAAAACAGTATTGCCTTGTTCCCAGGAACAGGGCAGCATCAATAAAACAGTATAAAACAGTATTGCCTTGTTCCTAGGAACAGGGCAGCATCAATAAAACAGTATTGCCTTGTTCCCAGGAATAGGGCAGCATCAATAAAACAGTATTGCCTTGTTCCCAGGAACAGGGCAGCATTGATAAAACAGTATTGCCTTGTTCCTAGGAACAGGGCAGCATCAATAAAACAGTATTGCCTTGTTCCCAGGAACAGGGCAGCATCAATAAAACAGTATAAAACAGTATTGCCTTGTTCCTAGGAACAGGGCAGCATCAATAAAACAGTATTGCCTTGTTCCCAGGAATAGGGCAGCATCAATAAAACAGTATTGCCTTGTTCCCAGGAACAGGGCAGCATTGATAAAACAGTATTGCCTTGTTCCTAGGAACAGGGCAGCATCAATAAAACAGTATTGTCTTGTTCCCAGGAACAGGGCAGCATCGCAGCATCGCAGCATCGAGAAAACAGTCCTTGTTCCCAGGAACAGGGCGGCAGCAATTGGAAAATCAGTATTACCCTATTCCTAGGGACAGGCAGCATTGAGAAAACAGTATTGCCTCGTTCCTGGGAACAAGGGTACACCAAGTGAGACTGGAGAGAACGGAAACTCGCTGTTTGCCTGCCTCCTCCCTCCTTGAGTCGAGAACTACTTTTAGCTTCCGGCACAGAATCCAATTGGTTGACATTGTGCTTCTCATGATTCGCGCCGCCGCATTGAGTCTGGAAGTTCTATTTAAAGATCGATACGCTAAAGCTATCTAGATTCGCCCCGGTGTCATCCGTCAAAGTAACTCGATGCCCGGATTGCTGCCTGCCCAGTCACCCGAGGTCCAAGCGCCCGTCAACGCAGAGCTCTGTCAAGGTTCCGCACACCGTTCAACGACGCCGTTTGATAGGCTACAGAAGGATGGTTCCAATTGGCGAAGAATGCGAACGACAAGCCAAAAGATTGACGCCCGAGCGAAGTATGGTATGGCCGGAATATCATGGTTTGGATGCCTGGCATACGAAAGGAGGAAGCGGAGCGTTTGTTTATCCCCCGAGGGGCACCTGTCCTCCTCCGCACCCAGAAACTCCGTGTACCGCTTATACGCATGATCAAGGAAATGCGTCAACTCAGTAGGTTGTCTCGTTTGTCTTGATATTAGATGAAGTGGGTGGACCTCATGATGCAACACGGAAGCAAATCAGGGGGGGGAAACGTCTCAAATGGTAATAGATCCATTTTTGCGCGGAAGAGGAGATGTCAGAGGTAATGAGCGTGAGTATTTATTGTCAAAATCAACTGTACCAATAACCAAAACGTTAAAACTAGAATCATCCACGCGAGAATCGCCGGGGCCCTCTTGCAAGTCGGTCTTCTAACGCTGTAACTCGTTGCTCTAGATCGACGATATGCCTCCAATTTCTTCTTGTCTTGTCGTCGAGTTTATCCACCCGATCCTGGCTTCGCACTTGATGCACTCGAATTTCATTATAAGCCTGCCACCAGGGCTGTTCCGGCACCGCATCAGTATATTGAACGTCATTCGCAAAGCTCGTCATCTCGTTCATGCCGTCCATAGTGTTCATATCATCCATTGGGTTGTCCACGTTGTTCATGTTGTTCCCTGTTTCGGCGGCGTCGTCCATTGTCTGATCTGTAGCCGGGGCTGTCGGGGGCGAAACTAAAGAGCTTAGAAGCACCAGGACTTGGTTTGGAAGCGAGGGCAGAGGAGCCTGCTGTGGCTCAATTCTAGGGCCAACTGGAGCCTGGGAATTAATACCCATATTCGACTGGCTGACCAGCGGTTGAGGCCGAGTTGTATGTCGCTGCGAGCTGACGGACGAAGTCTGGGATGGTGGCCGTGGCGGTCCTTGGGACCGAATTGGCGCATTCCCGGGCTTTGGGGCTAGTTGACGTTGGTGATTGTTTAAGTATGGGCTTGGCTGGTACACTTTGTGTGGCTTCATTTTGAGAAAGCAAGGAGATGGAATGCAAGGAGATGGAGTGCAAGGAGATGGAGTGCAAGGAGATGGAGTGCAAGGAGATGGAGTACAAGGAGATGGAGTGCAAGGAGATGGAGTGCAAGGAGATGGAGTGCAAGGAGATGGAGTGCAAGGAGATGGAGTGCAAAGAGATGGAGTGCAAAGAGATGGAGTGCAAAGAGATGGAGTGCAAGGAGATGGAGTGCAAGGAGATGGAGTGCAAGGAGATGGAGTGCAAGGAGATGGAGTGCAAGGAGATGGAGTGCAAGGAGATGGAGTGCAATCTGAGCTGGACCAGCAAGCAGCATCTGTATTTATAACGAATCCTATGTAATAACGCAAAACCCGCGCAGCAGGATCAATTGTGGCCTAAAGTACTTTCCAGTCAATCAAAAGGACTTGGGAGAGAGTCGAGGTAAGGAGAGGGCGGCTAACGCGCGCCAGCCTCAGGCATGCTTCCCCATCGGCGCTGGGCATGTCGCGATGGTGGCCGTGACAGTGACATATGATGGTCCATTGGCCGAGTTATCCGCAGTAGGGGTAGTAGCGATTATGGAGTCGGCGATAGTGGTGGTGGCGGGGGCGGTGTTGGTGACAGTGTTGGTGACAGTGTTGGTGACAGGGGCGGTGTTGGTGGTGAGAGTGCCGGTAGTGGATGTGTCTGTGGGCTGCGCGCTTGTTTCGCCGCCCTTGCGAGTGCCGCCGGTTCCTACCAATGAGTTGAAACTGGGAGTATTGATCCATGACTTCGCTGAGGTGGTCGGCGACACGTCGGTTGCGGCGGACGTTGTGGTTGCCGAGTCAAGCGACCCCGATCTTGGAGTCGATAGGGCGGTTGTAGGGTTGAACGACCTGGTATCCAGGAATACACCAGTTGGTTTCTCGCCACCACGACTGACAGTGTGAGAGAGGAATGTTGTGGATGGAACACAGCGAGCAGTTTCCGTCTTCGGCCGAGGCGTTGGCGAGACTAGGTCACCCTTGCCATTGCTGATCACGATATGGATGCATGACATGGGAACATCACCATCACATTTCCTGTAGAATGTTAGCGCCAACACCTATGCATGACACGCAGGCTCCATTGCACCATGTGATGTAGGCGTCCCCGTTGGGAGCGCCGGAAGGAACCTTGAACTCTGCAAGCTGTAGATCGACACAGTCAGTGGCCTTGAACAACCACGCCATTTTCGGGAATTCGTCGTCGGAGAACTCAAGTTCCGCTCGGCATTCGTCACCCCATGGGTTCTGGATCTTCACAGAAAGGTCCGATCCTGCCTTAACGGGCAGCATGGGTTCCCAGGTGCAAAGCTCCGAGATGCCTCCCAGAGCCGAGCCGTGGGCAGCAAAGTAAATGACAGGCAATAGTTTGATGATATTCATGTTGGCGAACGTAAATTGGAAATGAGAAAGGTGCTATACCTCGTAGTGGAAGGAAAGGGGTGACTGCGACTCTTTAAAAGGACCGAAGGAGGTAACTTTTTTGTTTCCTGCCGTTTGATCGCAGGAGCCGCTATGCGGTTTTCAGGAAGAGGCAAACAGCCCTGTGTGGGAGTTGCGCCAGCGTAAGTATAAAGAACCCCCTCTCGACAGGCACCGGGACACATTCATCAGCCCAACCCAACTTCCTCTACCACACCATTCGATTTCAAACCATTTCTGCCTCATTCTGACCATGGATCAATTCGGACAAAACGGACTTTTCATGGACTTTTGCGATCAGTCGATCGATATGTTCACCATGGCTCCTAGCTCAGAGCAGGCTACCAGCAGCAAAGGGGTTCAGATTCCGATGGCCAACGCTGACCAGCACAGGTGAGTCTCTGGACAAGTCAAGAGGAAAAAGAGAAACACTAACAGAGCCTAGTTCTCAGGACAACAAGGGAAACCTTGACACCATATATGTTTTATTGAAGTTGATCGTGGAATACCAGGTCAAGATGGGCCAGCAACTCACCGACCTTCAGGAGAAAGTTGAGCAGAAAATCGACCAGCAAAGCCAGAAGTTTGAGCATAAGATCCACGAGCAGAGCGAAAAATTTGAGAAGCAAGAGATCTGCTTACTCGAGCGATCGCAAATGATCATCGAGAGGGTGAATGAATGTGCTGGAATGTTGGAAATGAATTCGCTGGATGGTACAAGGTACATAGACACAGACTCCGAGTACAGCAACGACCATGACTCGCTGAACGGACCTAGCTACACAGATTCCGAGTTCGGCCAAGACTCAGAGTCCAGCTTCCCTGAGCTGGATTACCCCTAGGTACAAGGGCGACGAGTAGATAGACACGTAGTGAGGCTCCGCAGGATCTGGTATTCTGCTTCTCAAGACTAAATGCTCAAGACCGTTTTCTCGATTCGTAAACTTGTATTATACGCTCCTGCAGACCGTGCTGGAGGTGATTTTCCTGCCAGGTATTAAAAGCAAGCCAATGCCCATCAACGGGAATGGGGTCAGCAACACACTCTCGCCATGGACGATAAAGAATTACCACCCACGCCCAGGTTCTCGCAGCCGCAAATCCTCGGCAACTCCGATGCCAAGTCTAATCAAAGCAAGACTTACGGGGGTGTCCGTAGCGTCAGAGAGAGAGAAAACAAGGAACTCAAAGAAGCCAACGAGCGGCTGCAACGCCAGGTACAGCGGTTGGCTATCGAAAACAACAACCTTCTGGACTGGAAAATGCAAGCTGAAAAGGAGAGGGAGCATCACTAAGGAATCCTAGAAATCCAGAAAGGGGCACTCAGGGATATTATGAGATACATTGGCATTACTGTAACGGATTGTCAGACAAGTGTGAAGCAGAAGCAGAAGCAGATGGACTGGGAGCAGAACCCAGGGCACGCCTCCCTCTCGGTGGACGCGCCCATGATCTAGCACTGTTAGTAATGGAACCTCATCGACCAACCGGATGTTCCGCAGCCTGCCTCAGCTTGAACGGTCTCGGTCGAACGGACATTCAGTTCTAAAGACCCCATATGCTGGTCATCTTGAAGGAAATCATGAGCCTGTGTCGGATACTCGATTAGGAAGGTCATAGAGCATAGTGCAGCGCGTATCGCCTTTGAATTACGAATGAGAGAGTGAGAATAGGTTGCCGAAAGAAATCTGTTGGTGATGACTTTGAATCAGCCCGCAGCAGCAGGAAACTCGCCAATCACAGGCTGACCCAGCAGTCTGGAACCGAAGGACTACCAGTCCGCATTAGCTCAAGGGTAGTTTTAGGTGGGCGCGCGAGTGAAATGATAAGCACGCCCCAGAACACGCTCCAGAATAGTACGCGAAGAAAATTTGAGGGAATAGTACAAAGTCTCCTTGAATGCATTGGAGTAGCTAGGTCTTGTCGTTATTTAACAAGACGTCGATTGAAGCTCAGGAATAAAGCTATAATGGTCTCACCCTAACGGTGCGTGCCGTTGAGGTGGTCTAGGTTAAATGTGGCAGCCTGGGACGTCACGCCACCACCGGGGAACGTGGGCCGCGCTAAGCAAGCCACTGACAGGATGAGTGTGACAGGAACCGTTCGGAAAGGGAATGGTGCAGCAAGAGAAGAGGTAACAAAACGAGAACCACCCCAATTGGCCCGGTAAACTTTTCCCGAGTGCCGTGGGTATGATATTCAATGGAGCCGTTCCCACATGCCAAATTTGACAGATTGCATCAAGGATGCCTTCTGGCAAGCTGCGGGGCTGAATATGCTCCTGCAGGAACCCAGGAGGAACCTCTCATCGCGCTGACCAAACTTGATCGCAGCGTCATTGCTGGCGCGGCGTGGAGATCGCGCGTTGATCATTCCTCTGGGCGATAACTTTCAACCGCGTCACGAGAAAGTGATAACGATATTTGGTCTTTAGTTTGACGTTGGCCGCCCCTGTCCTTGTTGTTTGGCAGAATTTTGCAACCGGGGCTTTGGCATCTTGATCCTCTCTCCTGTTTCCAGGTTTTTCGCGATTCACTCGGGTGTAAGCTCCTTCGAGGAGGCACCGCTCGGACCTCCCCTGGGCCCTCTCGTCGCCCTTACAAATTCTCAGCCGCCCCCACCCTCCATGGTGTTTTTTCTTGCCCAGGTTCCCCCATTCCGCATCGTAAGGTAAACAACATGGCACACGAGGCGCTGTCACTCTTGGGGGTTGTCCAGGTCCCAGTCGCGAACCTGTACTTTGTCAAAGACATAGGAGGAGGCGTAGGAGAACGCCAACACAGCAAAAAATAAGTCCAACATCTTGAGACTCTGTTCAGCAAAACGACGATTGATCACGAAGATCACAGGCATTGGATCGATGGCTATGTGGATCAATCAGATGTCCCGTTGATTCTAGGGCACTTAGGAGGCTCTATAACCCTGCACCAGAGCAACGCGACCGGCTTTTATCCCTGTCTGAGCGATCAACGGGTGGCGTATACTCATGGTCGCCACCGCGTAGAGGCTTCCCAAAGGATTGACCCTCAGTCATGCTGGACCATCTTCCTCTGCAGCACGGATCTCTCAGTGCTCGCCAGGAACCGGGTCGTCCAGAGACGGACGGAGCAGTTCCATCACGAAGAATGCTACACGGATGGATACATCTATTCCAAGCTTCGTGAACACCCTGTCGATAGTCTAGACTACGATGAATGGTATATGAGACTGAGTCAAAATAAGCAGAAAAATTTCGAGGCTATCAATAAACACTCAGATGTTGCGGGAGCCTTGGACAGGCTTATAGGCTTCCCGGGCATCATTGATGCTCTGCGGCTGGGTAACTTCCGCAAATATTCTGCTTGGGGCCTTTTCAGCGAAGCCCATACGTGTCTGGACCATATCTATAGCGAATGGTCGGGTTATACCCTTGGCAATCGTATCGTACAAAAGTATCTCACCCCCGAGACCGTGAAGCTACTGGAAGGGCGAGCCCCAGCCATCAGTCGGTCTGATCATGAGTGGGTCCGTGCTGTCTTCCAGGCCAAGATGGTTTTCCCCGCAATAACCGATCAGCAACAATGAGATCAGCTCGAGAAGAAAATCATGGGAACATCGGGTATGATTCCAAGCCTTCGAGTCTTCCAAGCAAACATGCTCTACCTTGGTATTGCCGCACAGGTTGTCTGGTCTCTCTTGATTCCCAGCAAGCTCAAGAAGACGATCAAAGCCGGAGATGGGCCGACGACACTTCAATCAGCGCTCCGGCGGTGCTGGGTCGAGACGGAGCCGTACGTTGAAATTCGGGAGGGCGAATTTCAACCGGTGCTCGGCCATCCCAGCTTCAGCCTAGCTTACAACACGGTTATTGTAGCAGCGCTTCGTCAGTTTGCCTTCATGGCTCGAGATGGGCCAAAGATCGAGCGTGGAGAGCCAACACCTCGACTGTCAACCGACGATATCCATTCATGTGAGTCTTTATTTCAGCGCCGAGCAAAACTCTTAGGCTTCCACAATTATGTTATCGAACAAGGAGCTACAAATACTGCGAGTCCATTCAAGCCAGAGAAGCATGCGTTGGAATCGGATGAGCATGTTTTCCTGAGTCGGGTAGAACACCGTTGGGGCCGACCATTTGCTAGGGTGTTCCCCATTATTCAGGAGGTTGCTTTTCTACCTCGCCTTTTCGAGGAGTCGTATGGAGGAGAAATCACTGAAGCCTTCGTCTTCAAAGACATGGTGCGGGCGTTCTTGCCTCATTGCTCATTCAACTTTGACTTGTCGCGCCCAAGCGTACACATAAACAGCCTCGTGCCAGAAGTCGGGGTGCAACTTGTACATTCGAACTCTCAAACTATGGCCTCCTTGGATCCAGAGCAACAAATCGACATAAGCAACAACGACTATCGTGGCTTTGAGGCTGAGAGCACTGAAATGGATGTCGACACCCCGCCCGCCCTGCCCGTCGCGCCCGTCTTCGAGGACGAGGATGTGCCCATGGAGGATCATTTTATTGAGCTGGCTGCAACTGAGATAACTGAATATTATAATTTTTGGGAGCAGCTCCTTTTGGAGTACCAGACTTGTGCCGGCACCAGCAGTCGATCTAGCCGCCTGCCTTCGGACACATCGACTCTTGTGCTGGATGATTTGAGTCACCCGGGAAGCCTTTTGAGAGAATCCACCGCTCGCGACAGCTCATCTGCCATTTCTATCCCTTCCTACTCTCTAGTAGCCGACCAGAGCCGAACTGTTTTCGATTATTCTGGCAGTTCCCAACTTGATGGCTCGACACTTTGGTCGCCGAGTGACTCGGAAAACGACATAGTGTGTCACTCACGGAATGACTACACGGAAAAACCACGTCCAATAAAGGCACATCATAAAGACATGTCAGCCTTTCTCAACGGCCGTCCTCCAGCCTTACATCACAACGAAGAAGATCATGCGAGGAAAGACGTGGTGCTGCCAGCCCCTCAGCTGCACAAACCTCTACCCCCTCTTCCGCCACCGCCCCAAGAATATGACCATCCAGCAAGCTTCTACAGATCTTTTCAAGAGAATTCAACATCACCTTATGCTCTTCGTCATGCACCGTCGGATCAAAATGACCTTCCAGCCTGGGTTGGAAACTGGCTACATGGGAGACCGCCGATGCCATCACCACGTGCGCTCCCCTCGCCGTCTCGTCAGGATCTCCATCCTTTTTTAGCCAGCGTATACAGCACCTCGCCCGAGAGATCAGCATTGCCATCGCCTTCTAGCGGGTGGTACAAAGCCCCGAAGGAGTCTCAGGCCCAAAAGATGGCCCCTCCTCCGGCCCATTCTGATCATCGTCGTACCTACGCGAGTTTCTATACTGCTCCACGTCCAAGATCGACCTTACCTTCACCCAGAGGTCGGCAGCCGTCTCGCACTCCCCGAAGGAGAGCTAAATACAGATTGGGCCCTCCATGGAAAGGGGCGTCTTCCGCGTCAGTGTCAGCGGATTCGCAGCTGTGTAGCGTAGACGTGTCCAGTAACTCTCAGATCCTATCACACTCAAGCATGTCTTCGCCCATCCTTTCAAGATTCAATGCCCCGGCGCAATTCCCAGTTCAAAGTGACTCCAGCTCCGCCCGTTCTCCCTGTATGACCCCAGGGTGGGCTCACGGCAACTGTCAAGTCGCCCCTACGATGGCAGAAATTTCGCACACCCTCCTACGTAAACCTCAGGGGCCGCAGCAGGAGCTGCTCTCGAAATTCACCGATAGCGAAGATACCATGACGACAATCAGTCTGAGTTAGGCTCTGGTTGACATGTCACAGCATGTGCTACCATTGGCCATAGGGGCATGTTGTCTACAGGGTGTCACAGCGTGTGCTGTATTATTGGCCATAGGGGCGTATTGTCTAGTTATAGGCGTGTTGTCTTCTATTGGTCATTGACCGCAGTGGGTGCCATTCCCTATTGGTCATAGGAGGGTGTTTTCTGATCCTAGGCGTGCTGTCTTCTATTGGTTACGACAATCAGTTCAATTTGAGGCTGTTTTAGTATTTCCCGATCTTGATTATTGAGCTCTCTCGATTTACGCCCGCTCTCCCGTTTCCTTGCAAACTTAGTCGCCGCCCCCACATCCTATGACGCTCCCCCATCTAGCTCATCCAGCATTTTGTAGGCTCAAAGGCGCTCTCGTTTAAGTCAGGTATCCCATGAAAGCTGCAGCGCTGCTGCCACAGTCCGACGGCAGGCAAATCCTCCTCGAAGGAATCCGAGATCAGAGGCTGTCGCGTAGCTTGCCTTCAGGGAGAAAAACCTCCGCAATCGGTCACAGTCTTCCATCTTTCATGTTGAATAACTAAAAGGGAGAATTAGATTTAAAATCAAGATGACCCGTAGACATTAAAACTACTTCTAACCACACTTGTCGTAGTCCATGTCATCAACTCGCCAGCATGTATAATACTCTATCACTTGTCAGCGCCAGTCATTTATTTGTGAGGTGAGTACGAACGGCCTTCTATGACTTGAACTTTTGTCAGCAACTCTTGGTAGCTAGCTCTAAGCTCTTCGAGTTCTTTCAGCACCTCATGGCAGGCGCATGCTGTGGCCGTCATACACTCATGCGGCAGCTTCTGGTAGATTATCACCGGCGGTTTCCACCGGCGATCAAACATTCTATCGGATCTACTGGGATTTGGTGGTCTGGAACTAGGAATGCGAGTAGTGTTGGACATATTGCCGCTGTGAGAGGAGTTGTACGATTGCAACGGAAATTTAGGAAGCACAAGGCCGCGGGGGAAGGGGGCGGGGGGCGGCCCTTTTATAGATTAAGAGCTACCTTATGGGGTGGTGTACCAGCACATGACTTCAGCTACCATTGCCATGCCTGCCCCTAACGCGACAATTCTATCCTCATCTCTGGTGAATGTGCGACCATGTCCGCCTCCACAACCGCACCATGTTCTAGAAGTAAGTGAACAATACCAACATAGTTCCTCGAAACTGCAAAGTGGAGCGGAGTCTTGTTGGACAACCATTCGGAGTGTGGACTGGCCCCGTGTTCCAAGAGTAGCTTCACGCAGGACTCGTTATTGTTAAGGACGGCTATGTGCAATGCATTGCTGCCACGCTCGCCTGAATCATCGAGGCCGTTTCGGCGATCGACATTAGACACGCAAGAAGCGCGGACATCGCTCGGCGCATCGTCTCCAAGTAGAAGTTCCATGAGTTGGAGACTCTCCTGCTCCACCTCAGCTATGATGTGGAGTGCGGTATTACCAAACCGGTCAGGCTCCAAGGGATCGATCCCATTTTGCAGAAGTTGCTTGACGACCTCGGACTTACTGCTCGAGAAGCGAGCATGAGAGGTGCGAAGGAGGAAGTGGAACACCCGGTCTCCCATCTGCCCCAGTATGACCGGGTTAAGGTCCACTGCTGGGTTTGCAGAGAGGGCTTGGATCATTGGATGACCTTGTAGACATGCCTCGTAGATGGTCCATGCATCAGACGGGCGACTGTATGCCCCAGAAGCCGCCAGTTCTCGCGTCTGCGTCAAGTTTCCAGAGAGAACTGCGTATGCAGGAGTCTCTGAAGGGACGTCGAGGTCGTACAAAGTAGACTCACTACTGCAGCAAGGCCATGGGCTCTGAGGATCGTCTTGCGACCTAGATTTACCATCGAGCATCACGTATAAAAAGTCTGGACACATTTCTACCGGTGAAGAAGTAGGCTCGGGCTCTGTCGGTAGTGGAGGTGTAAGAATAATCTCGGGAGACGACAGTGGTCTTTGACAATAGACTCCATGCAGAATCACCCGTATTTGATTCACTATTAAGCCATTTCTGATCTCTTATTAAGGCGCTTGTATTCCCATGAAGAGGTGATGCTGCTGTTAAGGACTGCGGCGGAAACAGAAGACAAGTATCAGAATAATTCACCGGGGTTTCTATAACAGGATCCAGAAGTCATGTTACCGTATCAAGCCTTAGCTACCAAGCACAATCTAGTGAACCAATTGGGGTCATTTTCAACTGCCAGGGGTGGCTGGTAGACTGCCTCAGCAGAGAACGACATGAACATTAAAGGAGCCAAAGTGTATCCTGGCATAACTTGATTTCCTCCTTGGCATCGGGCATACAGATACTGTCTATTATTTTTTTATCTCTTGCAAGAGAGCCATCCTTCTTCGAAAGCCATGTTGGCAGATTACACCCCAGCAATCAATGCATTCCAAGCAGATTTGCCAGCGAGCACGCACAATGGGGCATACTTTTTCACTAATTATGGCCTTCAAGAATATTTTGTAGGGAATCTGCTGTTCGGTTGGTCCCCATATGTGGTGAACCCGGAGACGTGCATGCCATCAACTTTCATGATCTCTCCCCTTGCCTGCGGCATAAGGCAAGAGTTACCTTGGCCATCTGCAATCCCAAGGAGCGAAGTCCCAGCTTGTGGGTCGCAAATATCGGAAGATTCGGCCGCGGCAGCTTCACCTTTGTTGGCGCTCGATACCGACAATCTTGAAGATAGTGTCCAGCCCGTAACAGACTCAAACATCGATTGCGAATCAAGCAGTGTCATTTCGTCGCCCCCAAGGTTATCTCTTCAACCACCCAAGTAAATACGTGTCCACTAATCCAACTTTTCAGACTCCCAGAAACCCCCTTAGCGACGGAGTTGGTTTCGATAGAAAGAATAACTCCGCGAGATCATGCTGCTTATAAAAATGCCACTCCTCGCTCGGACGGACTCTTCCATTGCCCATGGGAAGGGCAAGCGGAATGCAAACATGACCCACACAGGCAGGAGCGTGCTTATCGGTAAGATCGAAGGTATGATCCAAGCCATTGGAAATAGCGGCTGATACTATTCTACGAGTAGGATGTTTGTGGAGTACCACTTGAAGCCTCATCAATGCACCATATGTAATCGTCGGCTTGCTTCTAGAAGTTCCCTTCACCGACATAAACGTGAGATTCACAAAGTGGAAGGCTACGGAAGCAAATCGTTTCTTTGCCCCTATAACGAATGCGTCCGCGCTCAACCCGGAAAAGGGTACGCTCGTGGTAGGAACCTTCGTGAACATTTACGTAATAAACACTCGGATAGCTGATATCGGGCAAGGAAGTGGGATTGATAGCTTAGAAACACAAAGTAACATAGCCTATAACCAATGAAGATAACACGCCCTGTGACCAGACAACACACCCCATGGCCAATAGGAAATAGCACATGATATGGTCAACATGCAACCGACAGAAGACTCGCCCCTATAACAAGTCAACGAATAGCCAATAGGCGACAACACGCCCTATGATCAGACAATACGCCCCTATGACCAATAGCATATAACACGCCCGATGTCACACGAGATTGAGACTGGTTGCCGAACATGAGCTGTATTGAACACTGCACGCTCTCCGTTCTTGCCATCAATGACGCAATATGACCAGTTAGTCACCTAACGCTGACGAATCCTTAGGATTACGAACCCATGATGTAGCGAACAGCTGATCATAGCTAGCCGACAATGGATCAATGGAATTCACTGACGAATCGAGTTCATCGCTGAACAAGCGCCGTGAAGTTCCTTGACGAATGAGGTTCATCAACGAATAGAATCCCTTGGCAAACAAGCACCTATGAAGTTCATTGACGAATGAGGTTTACTGACGAATGGGAGTCATTAGGTTCATTGACGAACGAGATACACTGACCAATCAGCTTGATACCGCTTTTCCCTGTCTCACCGTTGAACTTTTCCTAGTTGAATCTTATTCACGTATCGAATCTCATTGGACCGACCTTCCGACGGCGTTTCCTGAATATACCGATCAAGATGGCATGACTGCCTTCTGGGAAGTTTCATGCGCACCTATCGTCAACGTTCTTGCCTTTCTCAATCTTTGTATATGGCCTCTTTACGTGCATTGCAGGTGGGATAGCGTGGAAGACAAAACTTCGATCTTGGGGGATCTCCTTCCAGGCGGCAGGGACTGCCATTGTTTTGCCCGCGGGGATCGTGACGGCTCGGAGGGCCACGCCACGACGGTTACTTGAGATGCTAAAGGGGATGTAGAAGTCATCTAGGGTGCCACATCGGATCTTCTTTTCTGCGATGAGGATGTTGCATTTGTATGGGTCAAGGAAGCCGTTGCCAAGCAGAGTTTTAGCCTCCAGCTTGTCCTGAACTAAGGTAGCCCATTCGTCTGTACGCTTTGATCCGTTGACTCCTCGGATGACTGGTGTTGCCGAGATCATCAGGGATCAAAAGGAAGGGAAGAGCCAAAGGAGGGCAACTCAAACGGCGCAAATTGAGTGTATTACACTTGAAGAAACAGGCTGATGAAACACATCCAGCCCTACTACTGGAACCTCAGCTTATGCAGCTTCATCTCGATGACATGACAGCACAGCCCTCACTGGAGAGTCCGAAAGATCCCGGATGCATGGCCGGTAATTTCAACAACGGTCGGTGTGTGGTGTGGGACTCGGTACGGGGTGCGTTGGATCGGCGGCCGGCGGCGGCCGGGGTGCGCGGGAGAACTTGGCCAACAGTTTTCGGCTCTTCCGCTTCAGAACTGCAGGCGAAGCTGAATTCGGGAAGGAGGAGGCCTCCAAAAGGCGACGAAACTCCAGCGACGCTGTGATGGTGGGTAGTTGGGGATATGGCCGACATGTGCCTGGGGTGGTGGGCAGCCAGGTGTCCGGGGAACCATCTGATGCCTAAAACTAGACGTGGGGGGCTATGGTGGCAACCGGGTCTTTGGCGTTCCACGATTGAGTGGCTAGGATAACCAAGCAAACGTTGCAATTGGGCGACTAAAGTGACCGGAGTAAGGGATACGTGATTGGACGACCGCGTACTAAACTTAGCCGCTTGAACCAAGGCATGGCAATGGAAATCCCTTGCGAGGGGGTGGGTTTAGAGGCTGAACGAGGAGTGGTCAACATTCTTACGATGTTACCGCCGGCGGACGCACTTTCTTGGAGTCGCGGCTGGTATTAAAGCAAATCAAGCGGGCTGAGCCACCCATCACCATCTAGTAAGTCTGAACCAGCCGATCTACTCTTTACCAAGATGCCGCCATCCGATGAATCTGCTCATATCTCTTTACGTCTGGATGGCTTGCGAGACGCCATTCCAAGATGTGAGGGAAAGCTGAAGGAATTGAAGATCCTCTATGAACAATCCATCAACAAGCCAGGAAAGCCTTATGATCATCAGCTACAAGCTTCCATTCAGGCGCTCTGCAGAAATCTCGCTCAAAATATCTGTGAGGATATAATGAATGGTCTAGAGCAACCTGTGGTAGTGGATCTTACCAAGGACGTTGCGCAAGAGCAATCAGAACAAAATGGCAGACAGCAGACGCCTGAAATGCGCGAAGTCCTTGTTTCTGCCGAGGACCCTAAAGAAGACTCGGTCATATACGTGAAGGGGGTAAGTTTCCTATCGGTATGGTTGACGTGGGTTAGTTTCTAATCACTCTAGGTTGGCGAGCAAACCGTGCACCAGAGGGTTCGCCGTAGTGGACGGCGAACTCTTCACGACCAGGACAACAAGCCTGCATTGCGAACCAGTCCTCGCCGACAGAGCGCTTCGAATGCTTTCGTAAAACCCGTCCCGAACGAAGTATACGTGGCATATTGGCCGATGTCGAAGAGTTGGTTTGCGGTGCTCGTTCTGCCTTTCGAAGACATTGAGAAGTTCGGGCTCACTGATTCAATACCAGCCTGCTACGATTGCAATGCGCACACAGGGCAAGTCGGTTGAAAGCAAGGGTACGAGGAGGACGGACCCCTCGCCGCAGACCGAGAGTTTCCAGTCATGTTCTTCGAAGGAGCGAGAGTTCTCGACAAAGGTGCGCTTGGATGGGTCGCTGCCAAAGACCTTCAGGACTTTGACTTCGAGGGATCCCAAGCCTCCCTCATCCCATACTACGACTCGGTACGCACCTTTATTAGGAACCGTTATGTTCCTCGGACAGACAACGCATTTGCTGGCTGTCACCACGCAACACACAAGACTCAAGAGGACGGTGACAACGGAAGCCGACCTGATGAAGCCCCAATTTCCACCTCGGCTTCTATCTCTGCGGAGAATGCGACCGAACCTTCTCACGAGCGAGAGTCCAGATCGAGACAGTCAACTGCGGTGAATTCCGCATCAACAGGGCTGTTTTCCCTATCTGAAGACCAATCTGCGACTGAGGAGGCCACCGTGGCTGAGAAGATGCCGACAGCAGTCGAGATTGTATCGGACATGCAACCCCATACTATGGACTACGCTCAAAATACGGAGCTCTCTGGAGGCTCAGCTTCCCAAACAACGACCGATGGCGTTCCACTGCCAACTTCGATCTTCCTCACCGAGCCAAACCACGTTTCATCACCGACTTCCTACGATCTGCCACCTCTGAACGCTCTCACGTCGCACACCGCCCCCTCTCTTCCTGACTTTCGCGCTGTGCTTGATTCGACGTCATCACATAGATCTACCATCACTACAGATCGTGGCGTTCGCGCAAATGCAACCTACCTTAAGATGGTACCCGAAACAAGGCAAGTCATTAACTGGCCATCATTGTCCAAGCAAAGATACTGGCCGCGGAGGACTTGGCCTGCGGATTGGAGGTCTCCCGTGTCACCGTCGTCGCTCGGCAGACATATAGGCGGAATGAGGTCTGACGCTAGGCGGTCCCGACATGAAAGTCCTCGAAATCGTGAGCCAACGCAGGTCTGTCCCGTCTGTCTGAAAGGTTTTAGGTATCTTGAGCGACACTTGGATCAGCATCGTCTTGATGTGGCAATGCGCAAAGCGAACAGGCAGGAGTAGGCAACACAGTTGGAGCAGATGGTACTTAAAGCAGCGCAAACTTCAAAGCCTTGATTTCCAAAGTAACTTTTGCCATAATCGAGCTCATTATCGTTTACCTGACCTTTGGTCCTTTTAGCACGCTAAGTGCGACAAATTCCCTGCCGGTGACTCTAAGCATGCACCATGTAAACATCAAAGAGCACAGCGTAGGGAAGCCTGCAGCGCGATCGTAGACTATTGGCATGGAGTTCGGGTTGAATCAAGGCTTTGACGTCGGCACTGCGTTCCTGCACGGGTGCTTTCGACATGTGGCGAAAGAAGGCGATGATGGCAATGTAGGAAGCTAGCCAAGCACCTTCATTTCCCCTTGCTTCCCTTGCCCCCAATGTTGCATGCCATCTCGCTGCTCTTGTCATAGTCAAATCGGTGGGAGCCAAAGCTTCCAGCGAATGCTGGTATACGCCCAACGACCAAAAGGAGACAATGCACGCTATGGCCAATAGCAGATGGCACATGCTATGGCCAATAGCAGATGACACATGCTATGGCCAATAGCAGATGACACATGCTATGGCCAATAGCAGATGACACATGCTATGGCCAATAGCAGATGACACATGCTATGGCTAATAGCAGATAGCAAACGCTATGGCCAATAGCAGATGACACATGCTATGGCCAATAGCAGATGGCACATGCTATGGCCAATAGCAGATGGCACATACTATGGCCAATAGTAGATGGCACATACTATGGCCAATAGTAGATAGCACATACTATGGCCAATAGCAGATGGCACATGCTATAGCCAATAGTAGATAGTACATGCTATGGCCAATAGTAGATGGCACATGCTATGGCCAATAGTAGATAGTATATACTATAGCCAATAGTAGATAGTACATACTATAGCTAATAGTAGATAGCACACACTATAGAAGCGATACACAGCATCAATGGGAGGTTACAGACTGAAGACAGAAAAAAAGTATAAGCGCCAGTCTGAAAAGCTCTCTGAAAATTCGTTGCAGTCATTTGTTTTCTCAATCTCTCATCTCAGTCTCATAATATGTGTCCTACCATCAGCCCTCAGCGTCAGTACAACAATCCATTTGTTCGACGCTTAGCTGACATGTGTCTATTACCACAGTTGACCAGCAGTTGGGCAGACATGCAACGATTGCATTCGAGCGGATCGTTTACCTATACCCAACATTCGGGATCCTGGCCGCTTTCCTAGGGGGCCTGTCTTTGTCAGTCTTGACATCTCACGACTTCCATCGTGGGACATCAACGGCCTTCCTTCAAGCAGCCGCGTTCTCCTTAACAAGCACCATTGTTGCTTCCGTCGCCGTCATATCCTTCGCTGCAATGCTTCTTTTCATGTTCAAAGGATATCAGAGGCCAACAAAGGAAGAGTTGGTGATCGCTTCGACTCCGTTGCTGTTACTCAACATCACCATTATCAAGTTTTTGCTTGGTCTGAACTGCTGGTACGCGCATAGGTACTCTCAGTCGTCTAGTATTGTTATTGCCGCAGAGACCGTTTTGGTATTGGTGCTGATGGTTGTCATTGCTGGGTGGATATGGAGACGATGCTGCACAAAGAGTGAGCCGTATGAGCCCTACGGCAAGTCGATAGCAAACAGCTAGACGAGTGAATCAGAACCAATTTTGCCTAGCACATATCTTGAGCAGTGTCTCGAACTAAGCTGGCTCCATACACAGATATACAAGGGAGCCGGGATTGACTCAGATAAAGGGGAAATCCCTCAGACAGGAAGATCGCGGGGTGCGGGGACCACATGGTCACAACAACACTCTAGCAGATTAAGCATCAATCGAATCATCTTACTAGGCCTCATCATCGTCATCTAATTTCCTGTGTTTCACTACACCCGAGTTCGGCCTGTTGACCCGATGGGATCACGTCTGACACATGGATGAGCGAAACCAAAGTGTCGATTCAGTGTTTATGTACATCTACCGCATGAGCCTGGCCCCGTTGCAGCGCGGTTCCAAGCCTGGACGGAATTATTGTGAAGTAAATCAAGGGCCACCTGCGTTCGGCGGCGTTCAAGTCGACTTGACTGGGCCGCTTGCCACCAAGCGAGGAATGACGGGTGGTTGCAGCGCGGTGGCCGGCGACGGGGCCCAGCCCCGCTAGATGTACCTTTGTCATGCTCTTGACGGAGTTGCCTTATCTCAGTCACAGCTTCAGCGATGATTTCCTCATTTCTCTCCCGGGTAGCCACCAAGCGCAGTTGTTGCAGCCTCGGTACCTTTCTGAGCAGTTGTTTGATGCGTCTCTGCTTGAGACCGATGCTTTCGCAGATTTTGCAAGCCGTGAGAACACGATGCGTTTCGAAGATAAGCTTCATGCCGCACGTCTCTCCCAGACGATGCTCCTTAGGACAATGCTGCCGGAACCGCCCCCACCTCCAGTATCCACAAGTCCAGAGAGATTGCTCGTAGAAGCACATAGAGAAAAAGAAATAGAAATATTGCACGTGTTTCAAAACTTCCGCAAAATCATCATGAAGCCGCTTCCACAAGACGTTTTATCGCGTGGGGATGCAGTCATGAGACACAATTCAGGCTGGTTCACAATGCCGTGGCCAATGATTGTGTCCTAGAACTCATTCGTTAGCAATTTGACTCTTATTGGAGAACATCTCATAGCTCTTTGTTGACCACAGGGTTGACCAGAGGGGTGGGTTGTCTTCGCCATAGGGGGTGTTGTCTGCTATTGGCCACCAAGCGTGCTATCTGCTATTGGTCATAGGGGCATGCTTTCTGGTGGTAGGTGATTTTATTTCTATTGGTCGTATGCTGACCACGGCGTGTGTTGTCTTCTATTGGTTAGGGACGAGTTGTCCAGAAAAGTGGGATGATTTGTATGCTCCCAACTTCCAGAGCCCTGACCTTTTTATGTCTTGCTTGCACCGGTCCAGGTGAGGACACTATTGAGCGTGAAATGGAAGGCAGAAAGCTGACTCCACACAACTGAAAGCATGATGCTCGCCTTCTTTAACCACGAAAACAGGAAACGCAACTCCGGCACCGCTGCGGACGTGTGCCTATCTTCCTTCCACATCCCCTTCTTCGTACCCAGTCAACCATGATGCAGCGCGATTATAAGCATCTTAACACCAGGTACAAGCAACAGTAGCTTAACATTGGTGCTTCAACCATCACGATCAAACTTCCTTACTCAGGCTCGGTCCTGAACCCTCAGTCCACCTCCCAAAATATGGGCGATGGTATGGAGGCAGTCGATGCTGACTACCCTCCTGAAGACTATCACGGTGTTGTTGAAGTAGGAGTCGCAATCAACATCAATGCCAATACTGACATTGTGATCTCATCTGGAAGTCGCGTGAGGGCCGATAGGAACGAGAGAAGAAAAAGATGGGAACACTATGCTAAGCGCAGGAGAGCAAAAGACGAACGGATAAGAGAAAAGCGTTGTGGATGGATTGGCACAGCTGAGCAGCTATGGAGACGAAGCCCCAGGAGTCACTGCTCGCCTTCTCTAAGCACATGACTGACTACTTCCTGCTATCTCCGTAGCTTGTCCGTATCTGTAAAATTTCGCAGTTCATTTGGGCATACATGACTCTTATTCAACTGTGACCTTTGCAGGCACGAGACAAGTTTTCAAGCATTAGTAGAGACTAAGACCAGGATTTTACCATCCTCTGCTACACAATCAATTCAATACTTATCATAGCGGCGGGATAGCGAAGGTGATTCAACAGATTCGCTGTCCCTTAGCAAGTCCGTCATCAGGCCTTTATATCTGGCAAGTAGCTGTTGTTGCTTATGGTACTTCCGCCTCAGCTCGTAGTAATCCCGCTTGTACTTTCCGATGTGCCTTTTTGCGAGCATTGTCTCAGATCTTTCCTTTTTTGCGAACTGCATTATCTCAGATCTTTCCTCCTTGAGTTTGGAGATTTCATCTCTGAGATCTTGTGTTTCGTTCCAAGGCTTCTTGCCGACCTCTACCGACGGGCGTACCGCCTGAAAAGACGTCCCCACTCCTTTGCAAAGCTCCATAAGCGGTCCGACAGAGAGCTTACTGAGATGTTTCTCGAAAAGATACTCCTTCTCGGAACTCCGTTTCCATCGATAGGGATCTTCCTCGCTCGGTATCAGGCGGACATCTGCTGGGTCTATTGTAAGGTCCAAGCTATCATCTGATGAGTTTAGCATTGCTCCGTGTAGTTCTGCGTGGGCTCGTACTGATATGCTCGGCCAGCCGCTGCCGACACTTGGTCCTCCATTGACTTCGATCGATGTTGCTAGGCTTAGACATGTTGTCAGTAAGGTTCTGCAAAAGATGCCTCATTTTTGGCGGTAGAGATCAACCTTTAAACATTCCCCTTTGTCAAACCAAGTTCTGTTTTCTTGATTAGGATCTATGGTTTTGTTTTGGGCGCTTAAAGGTGGATGGCGAGCAAAGACCAATCCTTACCTTCCTGAGGTCCCCAGCATGACAGAGGGAGTGTGATCAGGCAACCATCAGCACGTGCATGTTATTGCCTGAGGCTGGGTTGCTGGGCACAACTTCATTGGCGGTACCCCGCTGGAGGTTATCCACAATGGCGAACCAGGCTGAATGGTACTCTCAAAAGGTGAGCGATTACCGCAACACTCCTTCGTCAAACAGAGCAATCCAATTCTTTCAAGCGCTTGACCACCTTTCAAACACGAATTATCAGCGGCGGGTGAACCCTCAATCACGAACCGACAGCGAATCTCGATGGCCGACACAGGAGAAGGCAACAGTGGCGACCACTCTTCACGAGAGTACAGTGGCATTGAAGAAGAAGCAGGCATTGCTGTCAAGGTGCCTCCCCGCGTAATAAGATCTGGCGACAGCGCGAGAAGGAGACGGGGGGAGGCAAAAGAAAGAAGGGAGAGGGAGAAGAGAGAGCAGGAGCAGGCAGAGCAGGCGGAGAGGGAAAGGAAAGCTAAGGAGGAGAAATCATAAGAGACTTGGTGGAGTTGGGATCAGTTCGTGCCTACAGTCTCATTCGACCTTGAGCACGGCAATATGTGGTCTATTCAAATTGGGTATCGCTTTCTTTTCCCTTCAACATCGTCGTCTATGCCAAAGACACGTTTCAGGTCTTTGCCGTACGCACGATAGGCAGCTGTCGTCCTCTCGACTCTAGGACCGGAGTCTTCGCACCAGAGATTCGATAAGATCTTTGCAACACTCGTCAAACGCGTCGAAAATTGGGGACAGATACAGTTTGGCACAAGATTGTTCATGGCATTCATAGACTTGACACAATGCCAAAACCACACTGCCTTTGATGACCATGTCTCATTCATAATCTTGGCAAGCGATAGATCATGCTGCGCAATCAATTTGTGCTCCTCCTCCTCGAGGATGTGCATGAATTCCAGTCTGACCTCTTCGAATTCCTCCAGCTTTTCTCCTTCCAACTCATCCACTCCGCAGCCGACGAGCCAGGAAGGAACGTCAAGCATATCTGCAGGTAGAGCGCATGCCCATTCCAGGTCTATGAGACAAGTGAGGTTCCACTCATCGTTAACGAAGATGTTGCTGGCATGCAGGTCGGTGAGCTGAAGTATGAAAGGCCCGTTCCGCTGTTCCCTCCTGATATAGTGGTGAGAAAGCGTGCGAAGTAAGGTCATAGCCGCCATTTTTTCTTGGCAGGCTTCGTCGATCGCGCCAGGGTTTTCATCGATCTCGCGAGGATCGAGTTCTATTGCGCCAGGGTCTGAATCAAGGCGATTGTCCAGGAGAGTGAGCATGTCTGTCACATATTGTTCCGTACATAAGTATGTGTCGCTCGGTCTTATCGTCCTCGCTGTACCTTCGTTTTCGAGCGTCGTGATAGTATGTGTCAATGGACGATTTGTCAACGTCACAGAGCAGTCGTCGTTGAACTGGAACGAGCCAATTCGCGGCTGAGGAACTCGAGCGAGGGAGAGAATCACTCGAGCCATACCTCGAAATAGCCGCTGCCTGCGGAGTGGATCGTTCCGATATCTCTCGTCATCCCATGTGTTGGAGAGCATCTGCCCTACGTCGGGGCCTATATGTTCGAGGAGCACATATGCAGTAGGTAAACGGTAGTTCGTCGGGTTGGCAGTATATCGTGAAGGTGACGAGTATCGTAGAGTGGTGTAAAGATAACGTTGCACGATCCGGAAGAGACGAATGTACCAAGGGCGGTGCTCTTCATGGGTGAACTACAATTGTTAGGATTCCGCCAACACAATGACGGGGATAACTCGAACCTACATGACGATCATCCGAGAACCCGAAGCCGTAGAGATGGGGGATGCGGATGTCAGCACAGTTTTCCTGCATCCATGTGTACGCGCCCACCTCGCAACGTAACTTCTCGTCAACGGTGCCAGGATATTGTCTTTCGGCAAGCTTGTACGGCAGGCAACACCGCAAAACGACTTTCCTGCACGAGTTGCTCGACCGTACTTCAATCGGTATGCAGACATTGAAGCTGCCCTGAAGCCACTCGTCTTGGGGTGCAATGATGCAGACGTCTCGATGGTTGAGCTGAAGATGATGTTTGACAAGACAACAAATCGTATCCGTTCCTGTCGAAAGCGAATGGTAAAGCTCGTTCCGCGCGGGAAGATGCGTCAGACGCTCGATGACGTTTATGTTCTGGTCGGCAGCCCACTCATAGGTGACAAAACCTGGATCTTCAAGTTCCAAAGTTGCACACATGACTGAATCAGCGCAGGACCTTGGTCTAGCACTGAAGGGAGTTGCTTCATGGCATCGTCCCCAAGGGGCAGTTTCTCAAAGTCAGGAGGTATCATATTGTCACGTGATCTAAATTCGTCATTTCGTTACCTCAGCGAGCTCAGACCATTCCAATAGGAGTCTAGCTATATTGGATTAGCGGGACGTGTCACGTTACTTTTACGACTCCTCGAGCAAATAGTCCGAGGATTGTGTCAATTGCGCGCACTGACTGTTCGATAATTTGGATGTGGCTTCCATATGGTGGGGTCTTTCTGGGTTTGGGTGGTGCGGCTGAAATCCATTGCTGATGAGGCCATAGCAAAGGATTTAGCCAGGGATGACTACCGGGTATTAATGCCTTGAGATCGAGTATCCTACGTCCCGATGGGTCCGCCTAAAATAGATATTACGTTAACCGCCACCTGGTTCCGGTTCCGTGCCGCCCAGTGGGGCCGGGGCCCGAACTAGACTCCACTCCGGTGTAGCGGGGTCACAGACTTGGAGGTGCTGGCACACAGAGCAGAGAATCGGCGCTACCAAGGATACGACATTTTTTATTTATCAAAGATTTACTTACAACTAAAGCGCTACTTTAAATCAAACCTCCCTCTCGTAGGGTATGTCATCTCCTAGAGGCCGTTGGTATTTTATGACAATTTCTTCTTCCCATGGACTAGCAGGGAGGGTTGGGGTGACAGGCGCCTGCGGGGAATGCACGCTACAGGCTCTGAAAGCGACTAAGGCGCCTAACAAAGATCAGTACGAACGAGCATAATGCGAAGGAGTGCGTTCCTCACTATGTAGTTCACACCTTTGATTGACCTCTCAGCTGCCTCAATTTCAAGCCAAGAAAGGGCGAACAGCCTCGCCGTATCTCAATACTGATATGGCAAGTGACTCACAGAATCAATAGGGAATAAATATTTGCCGGGCTTCCAAGAGCCGTAGAAGCGGCCATGTTTCCAGTAGCCATCCTCGAGGTATCTCCCTTCGGACTCAGTTATGCTGAAGTGGAAATCGAATATGGTGAGTCTCGCTGGGTGTCCAAATCATTCGAGTGTGCGGGACACACCTATCTGGTGAAGACGTGACTACGAGAGGGCCCACGCCGAAATGAGGTTGGCGGAGTGCCCACGAAGCAAAATATACACGTTTCATTGGCTGATGCATCTTATTGGCTGACGTATCTCATTGGTTGACGCAATTCACCTCCAGTGTGTGTCGAGCGGGGTGCAGATCAGCTAAATGCCCTCTTCCCAGCGTCCTATTGGCCAAAATATCTTGTTTCTTATTAGACATACGTGAAGGGGTGTTGTCTTTGGCGAGTGGGTTTTGGTCCAGACGACTCCGTTTCCCGTCTCCAATTTTACACGTGATAGCATCTGTCAGACGGAGGAACCCGGCCGCAAGGATGACTAAGGACAAGGTGGCTGGATTGAGCCGAAAAGAGGGGAAATCAGTCAGACAGACACATCGATCATTCATCATCAAGATCACGATCGCAATAGCATCAAGCTAGCCCTTTGAAGCATCAATTGAATCAGCCTATTTGGCCCCTAAATCATCATCAATTTCTCATCCCGAAATATCACCCCAATTCAGGCCGCTAGACCATTTCCATCCGGTCACGTGTCTGACATCTGCTTAGTCAGGTAGGTCTCTTCGGCCCCGCAAACACTTTGCTGCTTCGCCTCACCAACCATGCGTCGATCTAGTACGATCCAGAGTCACCAGTCAACCGGTCCGCTTAGCTCCTTGCTTTTTGAAGATGTCATCGTCGAAACAGCTATCACTAGAGCTTGATATGCCTGCGATACTAGCGGCATCGAAAAGTGATCTCTAGGTATTGGTTCTTATACTCTGCAAAAAGCTTGGCCGAACGATCGATGCACCTCACCACCCGCAAACCGTTGCAAATGACGCGTCTGTTGAAGATGCCCTCGACTACTTCCAAGACCAAGCAGGAACCCAATTTCTGGGGCTAGCAGCATACATTATTGTGGATCGGGGGTTGAAGACTGCGACAGAACTCCTAGGTGATATTCTTGAGGCACAACAATGGCAGTGGAGCGATGGACAGCCAGTTGAGTTACGGAAGTTGCGCCACCACATTGGACAACTTCTTCGCTTCATTGATGAGAAACTCGCCCCTAAGGTCGGACCGAGTGGAAAAGGTCACACCCAGACTAGCAAAGTTGGAGACATCTGTTTTGAACTACGTACCGACAAAGTCAAGATCACTGGCAAAGGGAAGTTGCTGGACTTTATAGTTGAAGAGCATGAGGCATAAGTAGACAATGTATTTACAAGGCTTGTCTAAACTCCCACTCAGCTATCCCCGCCTATCTGCGATCTCTTGTGCAACCTCCGAGAACCAGTCTTGAGAATTATGCGCGTCTTGGTGGGCTTTGCAACTTGAGTTTGTTTGTCCAAGATGGCCCGCATGGGCTCTGCACCCTTGGTCTGTCTGTTCAAGATGATCCGCTTACTGGTGGGCTTTGCAACCTTGGTTTGCTTGTTCCAACGCTCTTCCCGCGGAGGATCTTGAGCAGCTTTAGCATCACCGGCATGCTCATTCCCGCTTTGGATCCGTGGTCCTGTCTTCAAGGTGATCCGACACTTTTTCCACGGAGGCGGGGACTCAACGTCATCAGTATTCTCGGACCGATTACATGACGCCGTAATGATTTTGATCCGACGTTTTTTTCCTCCTGGGGTAACTTGGCCTGGCATCATCGAGCCAGCGTTGCTCGCAGCACAGGGAGACATTGTCTGTGAAACTGGAGGCGTAGCGAGCCGGGGAGACGGACCATGCGGAGATGGTTCGGAGCTTGTCGGATTCATGTCTGTTACCGTTGCTGTCGGGCTTTTGCTAGGCGGAGGAGACATCAAAGCTGCCTGACCGGTTGAAGAAGGGTCCAGATTGGAGTGGCCCAACAAGCCCACACCCTGGTCTTCATCAAGAGAGGACTCCGTGGTCGGTGGGCTTCCGGCAAGCATGCCCAACAATAAGGTGTCTGAAGGGCAAGGTTCCAGTAATGACAACGATGACCTGGCAGTGAACGCTAGATCAAGATCTTTCGCTAGAGCCATGGCGGAGTTGCCGATGTACGGATCAAATGACGAGGCATCGAGGGGGTGGTGATCCTGCTGCGTCTCTGGCAATCTCTCGGCGTCGCAAGTTATGTCGATATACTTGCCTTCGTCCTTTGCCGACAGGGAAGCTTTGGAGACGGTCAGGGTATCGCGAGCGCCGAGGGGGGTATAAACCGACCATCCAGATCGCAGTTCTCGATCCAGAGGGGGGTTGATAGTCGGTAGACTCCTAGGAGGTGTCTCACACAGCCCATCATCCAGAGAGCAGGTCCCCTATGACATCCCGGAAAGACCGTCAGGACGAGATGGGTCAGGAGGAGCCGCTGATCTCGTCTCGTCAGCGTCGCACTTCTCGCCGGAATGGATACATGATGGCGATAGTACAGCAGGTGAGATGCAAAAGCTCGGTGACGAGCATCTCCGTATGACACTCGAAGGTGAGCTAGTATCTGGCGGAGAAGGTGGAAAATTGATGTATTTCGACATCAAGTCGTCCAGCTCGTCTTGAGCTTCAGGCAGAGCATCCATATCATATGGGGAAGCAGTTCCCAGGGCATCAACCACTGGCGTGGTTGCGTGGCTTGACTTGGTGGTCGTTCCATACTTCCGCTTTCTTTGAAGTTGATAACCGTGGACATCGTGGAGATGGTAGTAGCCGGCCTCTTCGTTCTCGCAGGAGTAGTTGCATTGGCGACAGAACCAAGGCCAAGAGTGACTCCCCTCCATGTGGCGTATCGCGTCGGCATCGCGTTCCCAGGACTGCATCCTCTCGCCTGGTGAAAGGTGTTCTAGTTGGATGCATAGTAAGCAGAAGGCAGGGCGGATCAGAGTGTTGCGGTAGGTGATTGAGCCGCACTGCTTTGACAGTGCTAATAGATGATTCTGACAATCCTCATCCCATTCATCACCCTCCAAGAAGTCCATGCAAAAGAAGCAGAACTTCAGCTTGGATGGAAGAACGCCGAGTCCCTCGGCTACTGCTTTTCTTCGACAGCGATGAACATGCTTGCAACGTTTGCGTCTCTCGATGCTAGGATACGTATTAGTTTTGAATCCGGCTGGACAAGATTATCCTCACCTTTCCAATGTCATATCGCAGTAGGGGCATGCCCCGTTGTGGGGCACTTCACCCGGACGATAGAAGACATCCCAACAGATTGTGAGGAGTGAGCGCATGTCGCGCATCACCTCAAGCTTTTCTTCACTGCTTGCGGGGGAGGCGCTCACCATCCTATCGGCGAGCCGGCCTTTCTCGGGGATGAAGACGTTCAATGGGTTCGGATCCTCGCTAGGGGCCTGGGAACAACTGCCTTTTAGCAGCCTCTCCCGCCTCAACTTCCCGAGACGGTCTTGCCGGTATTCCTTCAAGGCTGTTTTTTCGACTTTTTTCAAGGCATTCTGTCGGTCTCGTTTCGCCCGGTTTCTCCTCTCTTCGTCAGGCGCTTCAGTTATATCCTGGTCGTACGTCGTGATTTCCGGCAGCTGACGCAACTCATCCCTTTGAGCGGCAGGAAGTCGGGTTGGAAGACCAGGCTGTCGGAATTGGCTGATGCCCTGGAAATATTCAACGGCTGTATGATCCGGCTTCTCGCCACGGAAGGCAGCAAAACCATCACAAGATGAGACATTCGCAACATAGCTTTGTCCAAAAACACGGCGATCTGCTTGAAGCACGTGTTGGGACCTTTCCGTCTCTGTGTAACGCTCTTGTCCAGTGTTAGCAGCAGCGAAAGCACGTTTGTCCGGAGATGAGGCGGCCCTCACCATCAAGCTGTTTTCCAAGTTCTCGCCGGATCATATGCATCGATGCAGATACCTCGAAGTATCCTTCTTGTAACAGAAGACCCCGGAAAATGCTTTCAAAGACAGTGAAAGTCATTGCCCTGGTAGGATGAACATTTCCCTGGCGATCAATCTGACGGCATATGGGGAGATCACGAGCTGATTCGGTCCACTCAACTTGACCATCGCCGCCGCTGTTTATCATCGCTGGAAGGTCTTCGGGATTCAGTGCGCCATCGGCGATAGCGAGATTCAGGAGTAGGAACACAGAGTCGTAGCGAAGAACAGAGTGTTCCCTGCCGGAAACGCCGAAACTACATTATGTCAGCCTTTGCTCAATGCTATAGGAACACACTTACCTATTATTCTTCGGATCTTTGTTGTTCTTGACGGTACGTTGATCCAACTTGTAAATGAATCTTGGCTTCCCTTCAGCTGTCCGTTCAAGGATGAGGGAGATGTCCTTCTGGAGATCAGCACAAGGCAAGGATAAGGCTGACGTGGTTCTGACCTTGTAGGGCACGCCTGCCTTGAATAATCCACCTCGTCTGGCTCCACTGTTGCAGAACCAAAGAAGTTGAAGGTGAAATTGGATCCGGTTTCTCTCGTGGGTATAATGGAAGTCAGAGCCTGTCCATAGCCTGACTATGAGTCGGTCCAGGTCCGGCGGTTTAAAATTGTATTTTGGTTTCTCGATGTCGTGGACGTCGCTCCCGCACTCGTACGGTAAGACCTTTTTCAACCACTGCGTTCTGCGTTAGCTTCAAAAACACATGTCGGCGTTGTTCGTTACCCGTACACGGTTCATCTCCTTAGTGTCCGCCTCACTGAGTTCAGCCTGGGTCACTCGGCGAAAGCCAGCTTTGAATGCCTTCGCTTTTGAGAGAAGGGTCTTGGCGGTGGGAGACTTGCTGAGCCGGCCTTTAGATTGGGTTTTATAAAACCTCCAGAAATCTTTGAGTTCGTGTGTCTCTGGTGTTGGTGCCCCAGGACAGAGAACTCTCGCCTTGCAGTCTTCAAACTGACGCTCACGATTCGAGCTCTCCCAACGCCACCTTTTGTCCAGTTAGCTCAAGGTCCATCAGGAGGTGAAGAAACTGATACATACACTGCATAGATGTCGAGGACTAGATCCTGATTGTATAAGGTCTGCTCGTCGTAGAGGTTGAGGCCTCTTTCTCTGTCGCGCTCATGGTGCTCGCCGCTCTTCCAGCCACCAGACTTGGCGCGATCAGCTATAAGCGTTGGGCTTCTCTGTTGGGGAGGCATCGTTCATGAATAATGAAGGTGGATGGGAGATGAGAAAATACATAGCGCCAGCGCTTGGGATACCCACGTATTTCAACAATTGAATGGCCGCGCATCGTTATCCGCGTCGCGCCCGTCATCTTGCCTGTGTTTTGATTTTTGAAATGTGAATGTTGGTTCAAGATGCAGCGCTCACCCAGGGTCGCGCGACGGGTGTGGCAGCTCACCTCAGGCATCAACGGTGGGCTCCGGCAGCACAGGCCATCCTGGGGGAGCCAAATCCGCATTTTCCTTCTAGTCTTAAGGGATTGCATCTCAGATCTCGACGGCATCCCTCCCAAGCTTCTTCTCCAGGGAAAACTACAGTAGACCCATCTTGGGCACGTGGCCGTCGCCCCCTAACTTAGAAGCCTATCCTCATGCCCGGGAGGGCGCGTCCCCTCCCTTGAAGAGCGAAAAACTGCTTTGGAATGGTACCCATTCGCTGCTCATTTAGACAGAAACAGTGGCGTGCACGTCGGCCGCTATTCACTACTAGTCGTAGTGTCTAGGCTGGCGAAAATGTGCCCCTGATTTGGACACTTGCCTTGGTTTTCATCCTCTCGATATAAAGGCGTCCTGGGGTCTCTTCTGTCGGGGATGGATCCAGTCTATTCTCTGCTTCGGTCTATCTGAAAGCGGCGCCTCTTCTTCTTCCCGCCTGTGCAACGACACGGAGAAATGGTCGACGCCTCATAACCGTCACACGGCTTCTCGACAAGCTCAGTCCTTCCCTTCTCCCCAGTATAATCTTCCTTGTTGATGGGCTCCGAATAAAAAAATATGGTCGCGATATCTGCTCCGTCCTGGACCACCAGGCTCATCGGCCTCGGCGTCTTCGCCAACTGCTTCCTCTTTTACTACCTCTTCTCCACGCCCGCGTACCCGGAGCCGCACCACACCTCGCCCGATGACTTCCCCTGGTTCCCGTCGCACCCCTACGTCGAGGTCGTCTACCCCGAGGACCCGGCGACTTGGCCCTACCGCGCCTACAAGAGCTCGCCGTTTACGCCGCCGTTTCTCACCATCACCGCTAACGAGGGCGAGCTCGCGGACGGGTACCTGTTCTTCACGCCCAAGTCTCGCCAGGGAAACGCCCTGCAGCAGAGCCTGCCCGTCATCATGTCGCAGGCCAACGAGCTGGTGTACTGCTTCGACTACCCCGGCGGGCCCAACGACTTCCGCGTGCAGGAGATCCGGGGCAAGCCTCACCTGACGGTCTGGCAGGGCCACTCCAAGCACGGCCACGGGTTCGGCGAGTGGCTGTACATGGACGACGGCTATGTCATCAACAAGATCCGCTTCAACGGCACCGCCATCCACGCCAAGCTGAAGAACCCGCCGCCCAACTTCCTCGACTTCCACGAGCACGAGGTCACGCCGCGGGGGAGCGTGCTCGTCAGCGTCTACAACACCACGCAGTACAACCTCACCTCGCTGGGCGGCAGGGCCGACGGCTGGATCAACGACAGCCAGTTCTACGAGATCGACATCGCCACCAACGAGGTGCTCTTCAGCTGGAGCGCCCTCGCCCACTTCAACGTGTCGCAGTCGCGGCTCCCGCTGCCGTCGTACCTCAGCGACGGGTCCGAGAGCCGCCCGCACGACTTCTTCCACCTCAACTCGATCCAGGCGCTGGGCGACGACGCCTTCCTGGTCAGCAGCCGGCACTACTGGGCGTGCTACGCCATCTCGCGGGCCACGGGCGAGGTGCTCTGGGAGCTCAACGGCAGCGGCGAGCCCGGCGCCGGGTCGTTCGGCGCGCTGCCGGCCGAGGGACAGTTCCGGTGGGCGCACCACGCGCGCGCGCACAACGTCACGGACTCGGGCTTTGACCTCGGGCTGTTCGACAACCACAACACCGACGGCGACACCAACGAGACGTCGACCCGCGGGCTGCTCCTCCGCGTGTCCACGCCGCCCAACGCGTCCGTGGCGCCGGCGGTGCTGCGCAACATCCAGCCGCCCAAGCGCACGTACGTCGAGAGCCAGGGCAGCTACGACGCGGCGCTGAGCAACGGCAACCAGCTGATGGCGTACGGGCTGGTGCCGGTGATCCGCGAGTACGGGCCGGGCAACGCCAGCAGCGACGTGCGGTGGGAGGGCCGGTTCGGGCACGACAGCATGGCGCAGAGCTACCGCGTGTTCAAGGCGCCGTGGCGGGCGACGCCGCGCAAGTGGCCGCCGGCGCTGGTCTTCGAGAAGGACGGCGACGGCGCGCTCAAGGCGTACGTGAGCTGGAACGGCGCCACCGACGTCGAGTACTGGAACCTCTACGACGTCGAGCTGGGCGTGCGCATGACGCCGCTGGGGAAGGCCGCGGCTCGCGGCTTCGAGACCGTCATCGACATCCCTGGCGACTACAGCGGGTCGCATTGTATCATTGCTGTGGCGGTGCAGCAGGGCAAGGAGGTGAAGCAGTCCAATCGGGCGTGTTATGATTTGCAGGTGTAATTAGCGAATGGACATTTCTGCGTCTCCCTTTAGTCGATACCGACCTCCTTGATACCATTTCGATGGTTGTATGATAAGCCGAGTTGATATGTGGTGTGTCTAAGGGATACCTAACATTCCAGCTTGCACGCCTGGCCTCTTGGCGGTGAGTTATTGCCACTGCAACCTTGGCAAGACTCAGTCGATACCAGCTCGTTCCGGAAAGTTGAAACAGAAACTGAATGTGGTCTCACTTGACCCGGCGTGCTAGATTGCTCATCCGCCATGCGTCTACCCTTACTATGTATGTTGCGGAGTGATACCTCCTCGCGTGGCCAACCAGTATCCCACTGAACATCTGCTCGAGTTAACCATGAAAAGCACTCCAATGGTTCTCTATATCCTCACAGGTAGCAATTGCTACGCCACTCTAAATCGTCCCCCGCTCAAGAAACCTCAACGGCACGTCGACGAACCGACTTCTTAAATACTCCCCGATTCCCTTCCCCAGTCCATCAATGCGCTCCGAGGACGCTATACCTCCCGAGAGGTTATCAAGGATGCGACTGACTGCTGTTAGTGACGTACCGGCGGTGTGTATCGAGAACTCACAAGTGGACGGCTTTTAAGCCTGGGAACTCAACCCGCTCGACACGGCGAGATGTATCGCCCCTGTGCCAATCATCCCCCAACAGCATTTTGAGCCTCTCCACCGTCAAAAAGCTCTTCAACCACTCATGCTCATCGTCGTAGTTGGAGCGTGCGAAAAAGCCGACGTTGGAGTTGTCTGCCTTGTCGCCGGATCTGGCGTGGAAGACACTCCCGAGCGGAACCCACCGCGTTGGACCGAAGCTTGTTAGATCTGCTGGACGTGCTGTCTCGTATGATGGCCGCTCGACTGGGTACTGCGCCGTCTCGAGTGGCGGGTTTATGTGCACAAGCTCACCGGATGGGAGTTCTACCCGATGGTCGATTGCGGCCTGGGATATGGTGGCCGGGAATATCTCTATGAATTGCTTCGGATCCATTGTTCGGAAGTCTTAAGTGTATGTGGTATCCCAGGTAGCTCTGCATGCGCAGCGCGTAGATTGGGATCTTGAACTTCTGAGCACTGATGTCCTCTAGTCGTCTGGCCTGGGCGAAGATTCGGAGGAACAGCGTGCCCGCCTGTTGGCTTGTTGGGTTGTCGTGCTTCGTGCCGTACAGCTCGATACTTAGCTTGCTGAAGTTGTGGTCTTTGAATATGTGGTCCAGCTGCTGCCGCATCATGGTCTCTTTGGCTTCAATGTCCAGACCGTTGATGTAGAAGCTCGCTTCGGCCTGGTAGCCCCCGGGCGCCGCGAACATGACCTTTGTCGTGGCGGGCGGCGGAAGCCCGACGATTCCGGAAACTCGCACGCGGTCTTGCACATCTGGCTCTGCTTGCACTTTGATGTTGGAGAGGTCGGCTACCACATCTGGGTTCAGGTAGAGATGCCCCTGTAGTTCATACAGGATCTGCGCCGGGACGGTGTCCTCAGTGACGCGACCGCCGCCGGCTGCTGTCGTCGTGACCACGCACTGCCCCTGGCTGTCGATCTCGGCAATGGGAAAGCTGAGGTCTACCAGGTCGCCGAGAATCTGCTTGAAAGCCGGTGAAGTTGGCGCCGCACACGTACGGGCCGCACTCGATGAGATGTCCCGCGAGCAGCGCGCCCGCCATGGCGTCGTATTGGTCCTCGGCCCACTGGAAGTACCACGCGGCCGCGCCCATGTCCGGCGAGGCATCGGTGCATCGGCCGCAGATGACGATCTGAGCCCCGGAGTTGAGGGCTTCAACAATGCCCCTGCAGCCGATGTAGGCGGCGCCGCACGTCGGTTTCAACTCCCAGTCCTTGAGGCCCTTCTCGACGTGGTCCAGGTGGGGGAAGTCGACGCCCTTCCCGAGCTGGCTGATGAGGCCCGACACGTCGTCTCCGAGGACACACGCGACCAGAACGTTCCCGTGGCCTTTTGAACTGCACAGATTGCGGACCTCCCGGGTCAGCGACTGCGTGTTCAGGGTCCCTGCGTTGGTGACGACCTTGATGCCCTTGGCGACGATGTCGTCCAGGCACGTCTCCAGCTGGTCGAGAAAGCCGGGCTCGTACCCCAGATCGGGATGCTTCTCCTTGGCGATGGAGTTCCACGCAATGTTCATTTCCGAGAGCCAGTCGCCGGTGATGACGTCGACGTTGCCGTGCTTGACGATACGTTCCATGGCGTTCGGACTGTCGCCCGTCGCCCCGGACACGTTTCCGATTCTCGGTGCCGGCTTGCTGATCATGGTTGCGGATTGGTATTGATGATTCTGGATCAACGCATTGAGAATGTGAAAAGAGGTTTACAAATCACGCATGAGCTTTCAGACCCGTGGGGGGAATATATCATCGTCGGTTACTTCAAGTCGGCCGATCATCACGGCGCATCCTGTCCGCTGACGCCGAAGGGGCCGGACCCACCTTGGCGACGGCGCCGCAGGCCGAAGTCGACCTTCCGCTCGGAGGAACCAGCACTGTCCACAGCGGCTTCGACCTGGGGAAGCGTTGTACCTGGATAAATCCTACTCAGACCTTTGAACAGTTTCGGTGAAACCGCACGCTTCCCGTCACTCAAGCGGCCAAGGACGCCGACGGCAAGTGCATGTCGCCGAACATCATTAATCCGATCATGAGATCTCGATCGATGCTGTGAGGAGCTGCGGTTTAGGCCACCACCTCGATAATGCAATGATATGGAAATGGTGCGACAGTGTTCGGTAAATGTCTGCCTGTATTGCCTGCAAAGGCTGTAGTAACCGGGGAATGGTGGTTCAATTGCAGCAAACCCGGGTGTATAGCGATCAAAGTTGTCCGATATTTGGATTATTACGATACCTGCCCTTGCACAAGCAAACGTCTTCGGTAAAAGAACAAGACTCAGAACAGAACCTCGGCGCTGGCACTTAAGTGACATTTATGAGGCTTGCACACCCAGTCAACCATGGATACTGACGACAAAGTCATTTATGTGGCCGGCGGCACAAGCAACCAAGGCCGCTCGGTTGCACGCCGTTTCCGCAAGGCCGGATTCCATGTCCGAGGCTTGACGCGCAACCCATCGTCCCCAGCAGCACAGGAACTCGCCATCGAAGGGATCGAGGTGGTCAAGGCCGATCTCGACGACATTGACAGCCTCATTTCTGTGTTCCACGGCGCTAATGTCATCTTCAGCGTCACCAATTGCTGGGAGCCCTTCCGCCCTGATTATCGACAGAAGGCTGAGAAGCTTGGCATCTCATGTTGTAAGTTGGCGTACGATGTCGAGTATCAGCAGGGAAAGAACGTTGCTGATGCGGCGGCGGCGACGGTCGACTCGCTTGATGCGAATGGCTTTCTCGTGTCCACGCTTAGCCATGCAGGCAAGTGTAGTCAGGGAGCTTTTACAGAGTTGTACCATTTTGACGCAAAGGCCGACATCTTTCCGATATATGTTCAGGACAAGTATCCGGGGCTGGCGACCAAGATGTCCTGCGTTCAAACGGGCTTCTTCTTTACCAGCTTCAACATCCTGCCCAACTCATAACTCGGCAAGGTGAGTGAATTGACGCCTACGAATAAGCATTTCTGATATTTCTAGCTCAATGACGGTAGCTTCCAGATGGCATTCACCGCATCTGCAGATAAACCAGTTCCACACCTGGACCCAGTGGGCGACATGGGCAATTTCGTCTATGCGGTGTACCAGATGTCTGCTGGCAAGGAGTGCATGGCAGAAGGGACCACTTGCAGCTGGAGCGAATGGATCAAGACATGGGGCAGCGTTACTGGTTTGCTGGTATCATACCGACAGGTCACTGCTGAGATGATTGACATGACCGGGGTTCGCGACACGGGGATTGAGGTTGCTTACATGTTTTCGTATGGCTCGGATCCGGGGTATGACGGTGGGTTGCCTCTTTTGAAGGCTCAAGACATTCGAGAAGTGAGTATGAGGCTTGTGAATTGACCAGACTGTTGTTCATTGACATATCCTAGGCTGGCATTGATTGTCCGATGACGAGTTGGAGGGAGTGGGCAGGCAGATACGACTGGTCTAAAGTCATCAAAGGTTGATCCGCTTGCTATGTTTGAGGCTCTTTAATTAGAATCCATTAAGTGCTGGACCTTGTTTCTATTTGATGAAGGTCCGTGAATAGGAACACACCGGTGCAGCTTATCGCCGTTAGTGGATCGTGCGCTAAACCCCGGCACTCCACTCGCTGCATTCTCAGGTGACTCCATCACCAACACTCATCACCATCAATCCCTCCACGATGCGCAAGTACATGAGCAAACGACAACGACCATGTGACTTCTGCCGCTCGCGCAAGACCGCCTGTCGTATTGAGGGCTCGCCGCCGTGTCGTTCGTGTCAGCTGCACGCCAAGGAGTGCACCTTTGTCGAGGCCGCACGCCCGCGCAAGAAGCACATGGCCGCCGATGCGTTTGCTGGGTCTTTTGCCGAGGCGCTTGTCGATGAGCATGAACCTGTCGGTGCTAGTATCGAGGGAGCGGAAGGAAAAGTCAGCCTTGGTGTATCTGTCCCAGATGTCGACGATGCTCCGTCGCTAAACGCCGCGTCATTTCCTGAGATGAGCATGCAGTTCCTCGACAACCTCGATATGGATGGATCCGAATACCACTTCATGTTTCGCAGTCCCGCGTCTAACGCATCTCCCGCTGCTGACGCTTCCGCAACGTCCCAGTCCCAGAGCACATCCACCTCGCATCTAGTAGATACATCGGACATCCTCCTCGACGGAACCGATGGCTTGAACCCTGAGACGTTAGGCCTCACCGGGCACATGGATCCATACCTTCTGCAAAGCTATCAGTTCGACCATGCTGGCACTTTCAAGTTCAAGCAGTTGGCTATTCAATCTGTCCAGCAGGACCCTGTTCCTGCTCAGTTTCTTGTGTCTCAGCCATCCTTATTTGCAAAGAGCAGAGAGGAGGCGGGCCATGATTTCGTTCCCGAAAGCGAACTCAGGTCCAGACTAGAGAAACAAGTCTCTGAACCAATGGGAAAGAGACTAATTGCTTTGTTCCAAAGGTTCATCGCGCCGCAATATCCCATCTTCTCGACCCAGCTGCCTCCCGACCCAGCGTCCACGCCCTCCCACCTCCTTGCAGCCATCTACTCAATTTCATTTCCATTCGCCATGTACGACGATTAATTATGCATAGACTTAGCCTATGATTCTCCTTCATTTGCGTCGCTTTCCCGCATCATCAACGCCGCCTTGGCAGCTGACCTTCACTCGCCGAGCATTGCCCTTGTTCAGACTCTGCTCCTGGTTGTCGCCCGGCCATCTTCCAATCCTTTAGTTTCCGACGCAAGCTATCGATGGTCCATGCTCGGACTGCTTGTGGATGCCGTCGTTAACATCGGGATACATCTGGATCCGTTGGCATGGAATATTTCGTCTTCGCAAATATGTCAAAGGCGCAGGCTCTCCTTTGCTGTCTACGCCACCGATAAGTGGCTTGCGGCAAGTCTTGGAAGACCTCCTCATATCAACATCGAGAATTGGCTCGTCACATCACTCCGCCCGAATGATATTCATGGTTCTGGTTTGTCGGATGAACAGTGGACCGAGATACTAGATATGTCGTCGTTGGCTGATGTCTTGGCTTCGACTCTTTCAGGTCTCTAGTGAGTTTCGTCTTTAGCATCCATCGGTAATTTATTAACGCTTCAGTTCTCTACGAGCTATGCAGTCTCTCACGGAAGATCCCCAGGGCGGAGTATCCTGGCCCTTGACCTGATCCGTCACGCCCGCGACACCGATACTCAGATGTCGCAAAGCCAGCCCTCAATGCTGCGAACAGTCCTGACTCTCAATTACCACCAAACCACTCTCCTAATTCTTCGATCCACCATTCGCCCATTTCCCGCAGCGAATCTGGCACCATCAATCCATCAAGCCCCGATTCTCGAGAAAGTCTACGAAACAACCTCAAAGATTGTCTCTTCAACTTTGCAAACTCTATCAAAACCCTGAAGACGGACGAAATCAATGGATTCTGGCCTCCATGGTGCCAGTCGGCCTTTTCCTTGCTCTGCTACGCTCAACTTTTGATGACCGTCTCATCCCCCAACTACGACGAGGCCATGTCTTATATCGACTTGTTGCAGCAAACTCGGAGGCAACTTCGACTCAAGTCAGTCTCCCTGCCAGTTCTTCGCTTAGGTCTGCTACGAGTCGACTCCATTTTCTGGCGCGGCGTCGAAAAGGTCCTGAAGCTGGAGCCGCACGTCGTGGATGCATTTAGAGCTTCGCAGAGTACTTGAAGCATAAACTTGCGATAAAGCATGCTCATCAATCTCAACCATACGTAATAAATCATACCACAATACAAGAAACTCGACCCTCGTCGCAAACGCGCTCGAATTTCGGAATTCCGGAGATCGCTCAACACGTCTTTGACAGTTCCGACAGCATCCAAAGCCGTGCCATAGCCCGCCTGAAATCCAGTGCCACCAGCACCATAATTATGTACAATGACCCTTTTCCCACCAAAAACGGCGACTTCATCTCTTTCAACCCTTGCGCCACCCTCACGTGAAGGCCGAAGCCAAGCAACCGCTGCGAGGACTTCGGGATCTTGCCGTCGTAGCTCGTAGCTCAACTTCTTGGTCCTATCCAAGATAGACTGGGTCTCATAAGAATAGGTTGAACCGTCGCTGTATATATGTTAGATTTAGGTCGTATTCTTCGTTAGAATGGGCTACTACTTACCCAACACCTTTCTGCATGTATCCTCCGAGGATGGATGACATTTCCATTCGATCCAGGCCGAGGGATCACATACGTCTCGTAATATTTACCATGACGCATCATGTTCGTACGTACATGAGGAGCCTTAGTAAGAAGGATCTGGCCTTTAGTTGGATAAAATTTGGGGTCTTCAATGCCGGCGAGCGTTTTGGCAGCGTTCCCAATGCAGTTGAACACGACCTTTGTTGCTGGGCTAGCAAAGGAAGATTCAATGCTTGGGAGTTTCTGCCGCACGAATCGCACACCATACTGGTCTCTCAGTCTGCGATGTAGATACTCGATGTGACTAGGTGCGTTGACTGTGACGGTGGTGAAGGAGACGGCGAATTTCACCCCTTAAGGAAGTTATTCAGTGGACAGCACCCGAAACTATAGTCCGTCAGTATGGATGTGCGATATCCACAGTAACATGGCATTCTTACGTCTTCCAGATATTCCGACATGCCCTTGATCTTGTCATGCGGCACATTGTCATCCCACATTTCAATGGATGGCGTCCGCTGAACAAAAGATTCCTCGGGCTGCTCCGAGGCCAGCTTACATAAATATGTGTAGCCATGGCGATCCCAATTCAGGGCATTGGCATCGGTACCCGAGAGTGCAGAGAAGTTGCAACCAGCCCTGGTACGCGTCGGCATTACTGATCACCCAGGAGAGACACGGATGGATTTACCAGGGAGATGTGTACGCTACAGAGGTGTCTCCGGGGAGATGCTCGGCGATGACGGTGATGTACTTCCGTATCCTTTTTCGCAGAGGACCAAGGCGACATCAAGGCCGATGATGCCAGCACTATAGACCATTAGCTCTGGACCGGGATTATCAGCCGGTATCTTACCCGACAATGACAATGCTGTCTGGTGCCATGTTGAAAGAAATTGGCGTTGACGGCTTTTTGTGAGCTCAGGTGACTTGCAAGCAATTTATGGTATCTCAAACTGAGTGTATATTTGCAATTAAGATAATCTCAAAAGACTCACAAGGCGAAATAAATGATCTTACGGCGAAAGTTGAGGTGCCTTGTCTGTTGGCGAGCGCTCGTCGGCATTCGCTTTGATTGGTGGCGTTCTCCATTGGCCCACTTCGGCCGATCTACCCGGCATGGAATTGAGCGTAGGGCAGGGTAAGATTTATTAGCTCTTTGGGATCGGTACCTTCAGAACTACAGAGATTGTTGTAATTACTAATGAAAGGGTCTTTGGAATCTTGACCTGGGTTTTCGAGGTTGAAGTATTTGGTTGGAAATGAGATGTTTTGCTTGACTTGTCTGCAACGCGAGTAAAGATTGGCTATTAAGAAATAAGGATGGTGTTGAAGACTAGACTTTCTTAACATCTTTTGTTAAACTATAGACCGTAATGTACATCCTTGAGAAGGTGAGCAGTGTCGTTGATGAACTCGAAGCTCGTTTTCAATCCCCTTTCCGGGTGATTGTAGTGAGCGAAAGCATGCGGCGACCCTGCGTATCTCTTCACGGTGACCCTATTTCCAGCATCCCTCAACATTCGACCATAGAACTCCCCTTCATCTCGTTCAAGATCAAACTCTGCGGTGACAATATGCGCCGGGGGTAAGTCTTTCATATTGGGGGCGAGTACTGGCGTAAGGATCCAACTATTCAAGGCTCGCTCTTGCTCATCTGAAGTTTACGTTGATCAGCAATAGGACTACGGTACCCTTTGAGATGAATAACTTACTGGAATCTTCTCCAAGCCAATACTTCAAAAACCATTGTTCACGCCCCAATGGCCCCCAAGGCAGGTCTGCGAACAGTCGAGCGCTCTCGTATGGGCAGTTTTCCGGCGTCAGCTCCTTGACTTTTGTACTGCAGTATCGCATGTCCGTTGCAGGAACTATCATAAGGTGAAGCTTGATATCTACACCTTCGTCTCTTGCAAAGTGCGCCAGAACTGCGGACATTTGACCGCCAGCCGAGAGCCCACCGAATGACACGCTTTTGGGATTAATATTTAGTGATTCGGCATTGGCAATTACCTGTCTGTGTTAGCTTGAGGCAGGAATAGTGTCGGAGTGCATTGCTCACCCATTTTACTGCATCCCAGCAATCATAAATTGCAGTTGGGAACTTGCACTCTGGTCCCATTCGGTAATCCACGTCGACCACTTTGATGGCGGACTTGTTGCATATGTGTCGACACCACGCTGTCTCGGTCTTGAGACCTCCCAGCACCCACCCGCCTGATTTCTGTTAGAGTCAAGGTTCTCAACGGCTTATGTGTGACAGTACTTGCCTCCATGGAAGTTCAGATGCGCTGGAAAGGGGCCTGGTCCCTGCGGCGAGTATACTCTCACCGTAATCTCCCCGGTTGGTCGAGAGACGGGAACCTGGTGGTCTAGGACATGAAATACATCTGGGCCTGAAGGATCTGTCAGAAGCCGAGTCATTGGTAGCCTGAACAGAATTACCTGAATATGTTGGGTACGTGAAGCTGTGCTTGGTGGGATTGGCTCTGTACTCTTCAAGGGTAACTTCATCTGCCCGAAACATTGAACCTCCATGGGCATTCCAGAGTGCACGCCATTCCGGATCCAGGCCTTTGTATTGATGAGAAGGAATTTGCAACCGCCCCGGGCTAGACAGTGAGATTGTGGTCGTTGGCGCTGAGACCAGGAGGGTAGTGATAGTGGTGTTTCCAGTCATTGTAACGAAGCGAGGTGAAAGCAGGCCGTATCTCGAAGAACCAGAAACGAACCCTCTTCGTCTCCAAAACCCCCAGATAAACACATCGTCGTCGGCGTTCATCCGGGATTGCAACGCCGTTGGCTCCGCAGCGGGTCCCTCCGCGATGACGGCGTCGGCGGCGATTGGCGGCGTTGCCGCGGCCGATCTTTGGATCCACAACACCTATCGCCAGAGATAGGCCGTCGAACGCCGCCTATCAACGACGTCAAGCTCGTCCCCGCGTTATCTCTCGCATGCCATCCCATCACAACGGGTCCGGGGCGATAGCTGCAAGGCTTCAAATCCCCGTGTTTTAAAGGGAAGCCTTGGGCCATGCTGGTTGCACTGTCAACTCTTGAGTCAGGAGTCAATTATTCGGCGGACTAATCATCAACCATCTGTTTGAGGGTTTAAATCGCCGATATGTCCAACATGGACATCGAGACCAAGGCCGCCAGCGCAATCAACACTGGCGACGGTGCCAGTGTTGTAGACCATGACAAGAAGCCAGCAGTGCCGCAATGGCAGGGTCTTCGAAGGGTGCCTGATAAGCTGCCACTGATCGCGCTCTTGATCCTCGTTGTCGAAGTACGTTCTGCATTTCAACCAGACTGATTAACTCGCTAAAGGTTGTCCTAGCTTGGTGAAAGATTCACCTACTTTGGATTATCGGGCCCCATCCAAAACTACATCAAGTGAGTAATCTTGATATATGTCTTGGCGGGAGAACGGCAGGAACTAACCGAATATAGTAACCCTTATGATCCAGAATCCGACCTTCCTGGTGCCCTTGGAAAGGGACAGGCCGTGGCTACTGCGTTGGGAAACTTCTTTAAGTTTTGGGCTTACGCATCTACAGTGATAGGCGCTATCATCGCTGGTAATATTTGTCTCTACCCGAATATCCGCAACCAAGCTGATGGTCTCCAGACCAATATCTCGGCAAGTTCAAGGCCATCATGTGCGCATGCGGCATCTACATCGCAGGCCTCGTCATTCTCGTATCAACCTCGACACCAACAGCCATCTCAAACAACGCTGGACTGGGAGGCTTGATCGCCGCCATGGTAACCATTGGTCTCGGCACAGGGGGCATCAAGGCCAATGTTACTCCTCTCTGCGCGGAGCAGTATACCAATTCTCACCCTGTGCTGAAGATGCTCAAGTCTGGAGAAGAAGTAATTGTCGATCCTGAACTCACTGTTCAAAGACTTTTCATGTGGTAAGCTTGGCCAAAGACTTCCCAACCCTACCTCACTGACAATTGATAGGTTCTACTGGGTAGTGAATGTTGGCGCCCTTTCGCCCTTGATCACAGTCAACATTGAGGCACACCACTCGTTCTGGCTAGCATACTTGGTGCCACTGATGTAAGTTTTAGCACAGTCGTACTTGCACAAATACTGACGTCTTTGGTAGCGCAATTACTCTCTCCACTGGCGTGTTCTTCCTTGGACGCAAGAAGTACGTCAGAAACCCTTCAATGGGATCGGCTATTCTCGATGCTTGCAGAGCAACAAGTATCGCAATCAAAGAACACGGCTTCTACAGTGCACGACCATCGGTTTTGCGAGAAACGGGCCATGACGAAAAGTACCCTATTGCAAACCAGGAGAGATATACGGATGACTACGTTGACGATGTTCAGCGCGGGCTGAAAAGCTGCAAGGTATGCTTGGAACTATCTGGCCGAAAATCGACCAACATTAAGTAGATGTTCTTGTTTTTCCCTTTCTATTTCATCTGCTGGAACCAGATGTGGAACAACCTGATCTCTCAAGCCGGGCAAATGGCCCTCCACGGAACTCCTAACGACCTTTTGCAAAACTTGGACCCAATTGCCCTTTGCATATTTATTCCTTTCCTGGATCGTAAGCCCTTCCCAACCATTCCTGACTTCAAAGCTAAGGTCGCCTAGTAATTGTGTACCCATTTCTCCGAAAACACAAGATCGACTTCGACCCTGTGACTCGCATCTTCATGGGCTTCATGTTCGCCTCCATATCCATGGCCTACGCGTGCGTACTTCAGCACTACATATACAACTCCCCGCCAAGCAGTATTCACGTATGGATCCAAGCACCGAGCTATATCCTCGTGGCCTTTTCCGAGGCATTTGTCATCATTACCGGGCTGGAGCTGGCATTTACTCAGGCGCCTAAAAAGTAAGTCATCATGTCTACCAGATGCCAAACTGTTACTGACTGAGTCAAAGTCTTCGGTCTGTGATTTCGGCAACTATTTTGGTTGACGATTGCTGTCGCTGCGGCGATCTGCATCGCGCTTGGGCCTGTCTCGCAAGATCCGTACTTGGTATGGATGTACGGCGCAGTTGGAGTTTCGGGATTTGTTGCCGGATGTGCTTTCTATGCCTGTTTTTTCCAGGGGAGAAAGAGGTGGGCTCCTAGAGAAGAGATTGTTATTGTGGGACAGCATTAAGATAGGATTGGAAACAACGTTTCTAGAGACTGGTTTAAGACTAGGGCTTTTACCATCACACAGTATGTCGAGACTAAGTCTTGAAGTCTAGTGCTCGTATTTAACTTAGTCCTTAACAGATTAGTTGTGATTAGTTGTTCACGTCTCGAGACAGGAAATTGTATAAGAGACTGCATTGTAGCCGCCCGGACAAGACGAATCGTTTTCGACTGGCCGACAAACCACAACCAACTCGACTACCTAACTAAACGAATGACTCACCCTCCTTCCCATCCCAACCGTGCCCAAACGTGAATCTGACTCAAAAGACAAACGAGTAAGAAAACGCCCTTTATGTTTATTATGAAAACACTTGCCTGGGTAGGGAAGCGTCACCCTCCCTTAGCGCTGAAGACGCTGTAGTAAACAACCATACAGGATGTAGACTGAGTCTGTAGGACGAATGGGAACAAAGTGCGCTAACTCTGATACCGCCTTGCGAGCTCGGACTTCAGTTTCTACGAATAGATATGGGGTTTAACTTCTGCCAGGTCTGCATATCCCTATTTAGAAGCCGAACCAGACTATTCACACTGCAGCATCTCCTGTATCAGTGACATCACTAAACTAGGCTGCATTCAATAGCTCAGATTTCATAGAGTCGGGTTGCCACATGATATCCTGAGTCGCCAACGCGCCTTGGCGCACGCATCGGGATGGCGATGGTTTCCCCAAGCTTCACAACCACACCTGCACCAGAGACACCACCCCCGCCGGCTCTTTCCCATCGGTGTACCTGCAGATGTGTTTTGAAACTATCTGGACTCTTTGTAAAGAGTCTGTCTATCTATTTGTTTCCCCTTCGACTTTCGTGACGGAGCGTGAAAGACGAGTTTGCTGCTTCTGTTGACGGACGTGGAATGCTTGGGCCAAATACCAGTTCTCGTACAAGGGCAGGTTTTTGAATCAATCAAGAAGCTTCGGCTTGCGCGAGAGATTATTCTTGGAAGAAGCTGATTTCTTCAGTCGTGATTGAGGCGTTGACCGCGCGAGTTATCCTGTCGGAGACGGTGCTCGGTGAGTTTCGAAAGTTCAGATGCGTACATGCGTACATTTTGGAGGTTCTTTTCTCACCGGTTTTGTAGAAAACGGAGAAGCGAGGATGCTTACTAGTTCTTCTGCGAGGCTGGTTTACTGCTCCGGTTGCTGCTCTGGGTCCATCCTCCTAACATTTTCGAGTCACCTGCGCTTTCGCCATGTCTGAACAGACAAAGTCAACAACTGGCATCATGGCAACCGAGAAGAATGCCAACCCTTTCTCAGATCCAGTCCCCGTCGAGAAACGGAAACAGCCGCGATCGTCTGCAAGACGCATGCCAGTGACTGTGTGCGGTACTATTCGCCGACGCCTCTGGCCCCATTGTTGCCAGTGGGAAGCTTCTCGGACTAGGAACGTCGTCGAAGACTGGCGCACCGCTTGTCATCTCGAAAGCCGCCGATAGCAACCCGTGGGTCGGCCTGCAACTCGACCTTCCTCATGGTGGAGAGCAAGAGTGCAATGAGAACGCTGGGTTCGGCGTCCGTCATGCTTGTGAGAACATTTGACTTCTTCGGCGTTGCTTGTTAACTCTTCACTAATGACTGCTTTGGATAATTAGATAAACGGGATCAAAGTCTGGTTGCACCATTCGACCAGCACCGCATTACGGTCAAGTTCCCTCGCGGCCAGCGCAGGTTTGGGCAGTTGTTCATTGTGACGAAGGCTAAGAAGCAGTTTCAGCCAGCTTATAGGTGAGTACACTTCTATCAGGTTAGGAAGGGTTAACGTTTAGGCTTCGGGTGAGAAGTTAGTGTTCAGATTATGGACAGCATCAGACTTAGTCCGTCGTTATGCACAACTGTTAATCAACGAACTAGCTACAACGACGACAACTCGCATCTCGCTGTTGTGACATAATCCGTCGTTCAAGATGTCATGTGGATAGTGCAAGCCGCTACGGATATTCGCTCTGAGAAGTTTTCCGCCTACTTCGTTCCGATTGACCCTGTCGGTCCCGCCGAGTACATGAGTTTCTATCTCATTATGCCTCTCCCCAAAGAGTTCAGGGATCGGTTCAATGCTGCCTGGCGTTGTCGTACGAAGAACGACTCTCTTCACGTCATTCTCCCAGATTTAGACCTGGACCCTAAGAGCCAGGAGCCTAATAGGTGGTATATTATCTAATTTATGCATTAGGCATCTGGTCTTAGTCTTTGCTAACTATCGCAACTAATTACTTTAGACCGTGTGCGATTATATCCCACCCCCAGGACATCGCTCCCCTAAAGGACCACCCTGCAGCCAAGCACGACCTAGTTCTTTATGTTGCACGCGCGGGTAAACTTCTTGAAGAGGTCCACGACGGGGTAATGGCATTTCCCATCCGCAGGGAGGCCGATAGTGCGCTGAAGGACAGAAGCAAGCATTAGAACTCTGCTTCTCTCGACTTTGGATCGCAAATGGGTGACTGTGCGAGGAAGGTCAAAGCCGTCGGCCTATTCCACCCCAAGGCGGAGGCCACTCACAAGATCCCCGGAGACGTTAATGACATGATGGATCTATACCGGGCCCTGATGCGCGGCAACGGCTTCTTCGACTGGATGATGAGGCCCCCAATCGTCGACCTCGTTGAAGCAATGGCAGCCTTGTCGCTAGACGACAACCCCGCGCGCAAGCGGCTACGCAGTCTCCCAGTCGCCAACTTCCTGCAGCTTGGTGATGACAAGTATTTTGACGCGTTGCTTGAGGAGGTTCTGTCTCAGGACCGTTACCGGTTCCGCCAATACCTAAGCACTAGAGTCTTAGGCCTCGGCCTTGTCATAGGAGTAAGTGTTGGGTCTTCTATTTAATAGGATGAGGTTAGGAAGATGTCTAATAAATACTTTAGGGACCAGGTTCTGGCAAGACGACAACCCTCGCCTTGGCTACTCTGGCGATGCAGGCCCAAGCTTGGCAAGATCCTCTGCTCAGGTTCATCCAATGTGGCCGTCGACAACTTCGCCGCGCGCATCGACCGCGTCACCTCGACCGTGACGGTTCGATACAACAAGGACAAGAAGCAAGACACCCACGACCGTGCTCGTCACAAGCTTGTTGTATGGGGCTATAACCCTGATGATGAGCTCGCCGCGTTCTTGCACCTGCTGGAAACTCCGACCGATGGCGACAAGGCAGCTCCTGAACGGAGTCTTGGGGAGGCTGAGAGTGAGTGGAAGTTGGACCTATCTCTTGCGTTCTGGCTCCTGGTTGTGCTGGGCTCTCCGGCTGTGAGACCTCTTCACCCCAACGACAGCAAAGGCGCTCCACGGTCTGCGCCGGAAGACAGATCACAACCGGGATCTCTAAAAGCTCCGCGCGGTTGCCGCCGGGGGGATGGCATGGCAGGAGTTCAAGAAAGGTCGCCAAATCGCCCAGAATAACGTCGTCGCCTTGATGAAGAAGAGCCTCGGCAAGGCAGACCTATTGTGTACGACCCCCGCCATGACAAGCAACGCCGTGCCCTATTTCGACTGGAAGAAGAACGCCAAGGGTGTTGGCATGGACGAAGCAGGCAACATGAACCGTGCCGATATCGTCTGCGTCTGGGGCAACTGTCTTCTTCCGTGCTTCCTGGGCGGTGATCCCAAACAGCTGGCTCCTGGCGTTGTGACCAACGAGGAGAAGGACGCCGACGGCAATTTCCTCAACCGCCACTCCCAAGATGGCAAGATCTCTCCATTGGAGTTTCTCCAGGCCACTGGCATACCTAGCTTTTGGTTGCGCACCCAGCTTCAGATGGCAGACGGGCTGTTCGATGCTGTCGCTGCCGAGGTCTATCTCGACGTGCCCTTTACGTACGCTGCAAGCTGCCAGATCAACCTCCTGCGGTTTGCGACCGGCCAAGCCCTGGAGGCCTACGTCTTGGCGAAGTACCCGGAGGTGAAGCCATCGCCGACTGGCAATCTCAGCCCCGTCTTCGTCCATTGCCAGGGTTCAAAGGTCTACGTGAATGAGATGACCGGCACGAAGTGCAGCTCCGATTAGGTAAAGATTGCACTTGAGAAGCGGGCCGAGTATTCGGCGCTCCTCGCGATGCCCCCAGCGTCGACGGTGGAAGGGTACTAGGGCAAAGAAAGCGACATCGTCATCGCTATCATGGGCAACAACGCGGATACTAGAGCTACCCGTTTGGACGGGCATCGACTCAACGTCATGTTCACCCGCCAAAGGTGCGGGCTGGTGATTGTCGGCGACATCAACGCCACCGGGAAGGGAAAGGGGAAAGGGAAGAGATCACGCTTTGGGCCCGGCGGGAAGGTTCATTGGGGGAAGGCCGGGCTTTTGCGGAACTTGCACGTTGGCTTGTGGAAGGCTCGATGGGTGGCCCAAATTTCGGTGAAGCCGGAGGCAGAGGTTGCTGGGCCCTCAAGCTCGGCTGATTCAGGCGCTTAAGCGCTATTCGTATTGTAATGTGAATGATTACTGACCAAATTCGGCATCTTCATGTGCTTTAATTGCGCCTCTCTTGTCGAATAACTGTTCGAGGCTCATCGTGTACCAGAATGTTAGCTGACTAGGAACTCTACCTTCACCTGAATATCTGCAATATCTCTAGTCCAATCAATCTTCTGAAGAAGCTGCTAGAGGAAGGGCAAAGGCAATCTACGGTTTGGAACAGAGCTCAATACAGAATGGCTGATTGGCTAGTTCGATCATATTGGTTTTGTCGCCAAGTCAAGAATTGTGTCGTAGCGAAAGCGCCACGAGCCACGATTCTGTCAAACCGTCTCCTACCATCAGTCAATATAGAATACCATCCATCGATGTATGAACTAGACTCAATCAAGATTGAGAAGCTCTTCCATCATTCAAGGTAGAACCCTGATTGCTAGCAAGGGACACTAACAAACTTGGCAGCACGCATGAGTAGTGATTTCGGACCAACAATAGGGCGACCTCGAATTCGAAGTAAAAGTACGAACTTCGAAGTTTAATCAATATTCCGAGCGGTGAGAATGCGGGTTAATAGTGACGATCAGTTCGAAAGAGAATTTAGGCATGCGCATTTTGCGAAGGGGGCCAGTTTGGAGGTCCAACTTAGCAAGGCTTCGGTCACGGGTCTCGGGATTTATGGGGCCGGGTTTGTAGTCGGCTCGGCGGAGCTCCGACTACATGACCTCCGGAGGTCCGGATTCGATCCTACACAATGCCCACTTCAGCGCAAATAATGATGCGTACGTTGCGGTATATTATTTTGGTGTGTCGTAAGCTAGAGGAACTGAACTAGCAAATAAACCCTTCCTTCTCCAGTGTGAGAAATCATTCATGGATTAACAATTTGGTTAAACACACGTTCCATCCCAGTACACCCACAATCCTCTTCCTCTCGTTTGTTATGTCTTTTATTTTTATTTGTTTAGATACCCTCCTGGTGTGTAGTCCCCGGGTGTTCCTCCTTTCTCCGCCCGACGTCGTCGCCGTTCTGTACTGCCGAATTCCGTTGCAGCGCCTCTTCATCAGAACCTGGAACAGCCGTCTCAAGATCGGTTCCAGCCTGCTTTCGGATTCTGGCCATTTCGTCGGGCGGGGGAGGTACCCATTTGGCGCTCTTGGTGGGCGGTACATGTTCCAGATACATGGTATCAATCTCTTCAAGGGTGCGCCCCTGGCCCTCAACAACGAAGAAGTAGACAAGTAGGCCGCCAATGACATTGCAACCAGCAAAAACGTAGCCGTAGCGAAAGTCAATGTCCTTGGTAATAAATGGCGTGAAAAAAGCGAGCAGAAAATTCCACAACCAGTTGCTGGCGGTTGAAAGCGCCATTCCCTTGGCGCGGTAGCGCGAAGGGAAGATCTCTGCCATAATGGTCCAAATCATAGGTCCCTAGGTCGTTGCGAAGCCTATAATGAACAGACAGGCCATAACGATCATGGCAATACCCGCGCTTCGGGTGTTCTGCGGCGTGACCCGGTCCAGCGAAAAGTGGCCGACAGATGCAAAGATGAGGAAGCATATGAACATCCACATGCTCCCTGCCATTAAGGATTTGCGACGGCCGTAGTGCTCCACTATGTAGAGACCAATAAACGTGACGACAAAGTTTATGGTGTTGAGAATAATTTGTGTGATATAACTGTCGATTTCGACAGACCGAAAGATCGTCGTACCATAATAAACTCCAAAAAGTTAGAAGAGCCCTCAGAATGATCAGAAAGGCTCATTTTGCTCTACACAATTTTATTGCCATCTTTTTAGAGTCATTGATACTTCGCAATTAAATGTTTTGCACATGTACAAGTAACATCTGCCCCGGGAGGGCTTCCACTATAGAGCTGGGAATAGAGTGATATGAGGTTGAGACCTAAGTTCCTGGCTCAGCCTCTCGGCTCTTTCCCCGAAAGTCTTCGCAATGCAAGGCCTCTGATCAAGCCTGTTCAGCCAAGCAGCTACATGGGGGATATTCTCTTCAAGTTGGATCTTATCTGCAAACGGGCCGGGACTGCTGCCATCATACCATGGAATGAATGCAAGTTTGAACCATGGGATGAAGGTAATGTCGGCATAGCTGAACCTTTCAGCAACCAAGTATTGGCGTTCTTCCAGGTGTCGGTTCAAGACATCGCAAATTCTTCGCATCTCGTTCAGATACCGATTCTTCGCACTCAACCTGTTCCGGGTGATACTTGAGAAACCACAAAGCCTGACCGAAGTATCGGCCTTGCCCTGACATTTGGAAATGTAGCCATTGTTTGGCTTGAAAATACTCGGCGGTCCTCGAAGCGAAAGAGATAGTGTTCGTCTTGTCGTAAGTTTAGACAAGGTACTCGAGGACGGCGCCGGACCCCCAGAGAGTGATCCCAGTGTTAGGATCTTTGATGGCTGGAACGCACCCGTTGATGTTAATCTTCTCGTAAGGGCTTTTCTTCATGTCGAGAAACTCGATGAATTTGGTTTCGTAGAGGACGTTGAGATCTTTGAGCACCGCGGCTACCTTCCAAGGGTTGGGACCGCTGATGTGGCTCCAAAGAGTTAAAGGTTTGATTTGGTCCATGTTGAGATAGGGAGGAAGAGGCCCAGTGAACTCGAGTAGGCAAAAAAGAAAAAGAGGGCAGGCTTAGGCACGTTGCTGAAGTCGACTCGCCTGCGCAGATGGGATGTAGAAGTTGGGCTCGGTATCTGCCAGAGTCTTACTGACAAATTAGTGTAGATATATTGAACATTCGTCTCTGATTCTGGAAGCACGTTGTCGATTTGTAAGACTTGGTGAATTACAAAGCAACGGTTTATCCCGCATTGCACACTTTCCCTTCGCTTCGTCTAAAGAAGCGTCGTGACACGCTAACGTCGCAGAACGACACATACGCGAGTGCAGAGGCCAATGAAGGCTTTCTGTAGCGCACTGCAAACTTTGCTACTCTCCATTGGCATTTCTGAAGCCGTTAAATATACCGACCGCGGAGAACCATATCTTCGTTAGTTCCAGGTATTTTCTTAGATAATTATTACATTGTAAGTACGCGTCTACGATCGAGCTAAAATACTAACAGGCGCCTTTCTCATGATGGTGAAGTTGCTTCGTGTAAGGCGGCGATGTGGCCAGCATGGCAACATCACGCGTCAGTCATTGTAAGCGGGTTGCGTAGTTAGTTGAGCGAAAGCTTAATGCGAAATTCCTTGGCAGAATAGTGGGGAGAAGAAATCGATAGCTGTCGGGCTCCTTAACAAGGGGTTCGTCTAAGTGTCGAAGTGAGTGGGATAGGGAGTTGGGACTTACTAATACCTAGTCAAGGGTTTCCCATATAAACGAGGCTTCGAAAGGCTCTCAACTGGCACCTGGACCTTCTGTGCTTGGTCAGAAAGAATACAAGCTTTGCAACTGTGTCTGAAGCTCACTGATGGGTTTTGTCCGAGCATGACAATCTCCATGTGGGTTTCTCCGACCAACGCTACGACAGATGCAGCAACACGGACGGCGATCCAGACCCGACACGCTACTGAGCGGGGTCGGGGATTCCGAATTGTCCGGTTTTAACCAGGCATCGTAAGCATAACCAATTGTTTATTGGGGTTGTGCGAGACTTGAGCCTGGCACATGCCTCAAAGGATCTCTCAGACATGATGAACCGCCCACACGAGTGCAGCATCTGCAAGAGAGGCTTTCCCACTCACAGCCGCCTTATTCGACACGGGAAATCACGTAAGTCTGGCCCCCCACAGCGAGGAACACCGTGCGGACTAATCTGCAGACGCCCCGGAGCAACACGTCGCGTGTCCGTTCTGCCACCGCAAGTTCCCCCGGAAGTATGCCTTGTTCTCGCTCCATCCCATGCCTAAACATTCTCTCTGACCTCGTGCTTCCCGTCCACAAGTGACTCGGCGCAACGGCACTTCCACACGTGCCCCAAACGCGATGGCCGGCCCATTCCACCGCGTCCCAAGCGTGGACGCGGCCGGAAGGCCTGCGATAATTGCGCGCAGTTGAAGATAGCCTGCGACTCCGAAGCCCCCTGTGAGGGCTGCTTAAACCGGGGCACCACCTGTTCCTACGAACGATTAGGAGCCCATCGAGCCCCGGGTCTACCCACTGATGTCTCCTCACCAGCTTCAACGCCATTTGTTCTTGAGAAACAACTGTCTAATGTCAACAACCGCGGAATAAATGCCACACCGTCGTTGACAAACATGGGCAGGTCCGCGGTGCAGTTTCTTCTCAAATTATCCGCCTGTGAGCATAGAAACATCGTCGACATTCGCAAGGCGCTAGAAACAGATTCCATTATCTGTATAGATCCATGCGTCCCTTTGTCTGTGGACGTGAGCCAATGCTCATCAGATGAAGTCTTCCTGAACTTTGAGTGGTTCCTTTCTCAAGATGACCAATCCTGGTACAATTTCTTTACGCCTGCTCCTCTCGACGACATGCCGCCAGACAACGCTCTCAGTCCGTCAACTCCTGCGGAACAAGAGAGATTGTCGCTGGAGCAACGTGTACCAGACCTTATGCGCGTTTTACAACTAACTGAGGCTCCTGGGCATGCTTTTTGCCACGATTCACAGGCGCAGAAGCGAGAGCTGTTCTCAAAACTCCTGGTATCACATCACATGCAAGAAGCGATCGATGTCTTCTTCCGGCGAATGTATCCGTACCAGGTCTCAATCCATCGTCCGACCTTCAGAGTACACGACACATCGCCGCTTCTGTTGCTGGTCGTGATTTTGGCTGGCTCAATATACACTTACCCGGAGGATATCCACACCATTGCGCGGGAAGGATTCGACACCTTGGAGAACCTGGTTTTCGGGAGCACCGAGTTTGACATGCTCGTGATCGAAGGTCACGGTTGCAGTTTGAGTATCTGCCAAAGCCACATAGACCTTCTCAACGCATCCATCATCATCATCTATCTACAACTTGGGATGGACGACAAGCGAAAGCGCTGGCGAATGCGGAAATCACGATTCCCTATGCTCATCGCCGCTGCTCGGGCTTTGTCACTCTTCTCCACCCGTGAACCTGTCCTCAAAAAGGGATCTTCCTTCCAAGAGCATTGGAACTCATGGGTCAAGGCTGAATGCATAAAAAGGTACCTCCCATTCCATCCCATGGGTGATCAGGCGTAAGGGCTAACTGGGACGTAGAACATCCTTTGCCATCTTTGCGATCGACAGCGAGCTTGCAATACTCTTTCGAACTACGCCGAGGATCATGCTCAACGAGATGAACATTGGGTTTCCATCAAGCGAAGCCGCTTTTAGGGCCAAGTCCTGGGAAGAATGGCTGCTTGTGGATTCGAGCACCAACGATCCTCCTAGGCGTGTATTTTCTACTTTTATCCAGCAACTCATGGACGATAACCGGAAAGCGGTGTCTGAGAACGAAGTTCAGTCACTTACTTTCTTGAGCCTCTACTTCGTTCTATATGGTACGTGCTCCCTTACGTCTCTCACCGTGGTCTCTTGCACATTTTGGTTAAATAAATATAGGATTGCATCACCTAATATTCCTATCCCAAGCCAATCCTTTCTACGCTTCGCAAGCGAATCCTCTTCTCAAACCATTAAAACGGTGGAAGGAGTGGTGGGATAACAAGCATACTAACGTCAGGCCGTGGAACTCAACTGAAATTTCCGTTTCTCAAGTAGGCACAAGCTTGTATTGGTTTGCAAGGTTGCTTTTGAAAGTCAAATCAACCATGCTAGTAGAGGATGTTGACTCAGATTCCTTGAACGGGCTTCACAAGTTTGTACGGAAATACGAGACGGAGAAGTTCGACTGAAAATCTTGCATTTACTAGTTCAGCAATTTATCTGGATTCAACGTTTCGAATTTGTACTCTGACGGAACCGACATCAGGGAGCCGCACTTTTGTCTTTTTAATGCCACATGGCGTTGCCGTTTTCTTGTGCTGTTTGGCTCCGGTTCACTTTTCGTGTTTGCTACAGTACTTGAGTAAAGGGTGGCTGGAAGTGCCGCCCATTTATACGCTCTGCCCTGATGCTGTTTTCTCGAAGGCGTTCAAGATCAAGCCGTGTTAAGAAATCCAGAATCAATAAATACCTGGTGTCCCCTAAGAAATTTGAACATTCTTTTGGGGACTAGACATCCAACCCCATGGGCTGAGCCAAGACAGAGTAGTGAATTCATCCTCTTTATCGACCTACTAGCACAGGTCCCCTTTCTATTGACCTTACGTTCTTTATATTTGGGTCTTTAGACCTTCTCTCGCTCTGTCAACCGCATTCTCCCCCGCGCCTTAATTGAAAACAGGCGTTATGCTGTACACTCGCACCGTCAATAACGTGGAAGTTTCGTTTGATGATCGGGGACCACCATCAAACGAACCGTCAATCGTCTGCCTCCAGAGCCTGGGTCAAGACCACCGGGGCTTCTATCATATTTTGCCCTACCTGGCCCAGAAGTATCGTATCATCCGAATGTGCTGGAGAAGTTATGGTGCTGTGGCGGGGGTCCCCGGACAGGTGGGCTAGCAGGTTGCTAGCAGGGATCTAATGGGGATAAAATGGACGGTCAGAAGGAGACGAGGGAGGTTTCTTTTCATCGGGGAATGGAGAGAGAGATCAAGAGAGAGATCGGAGAGGGAGAGAGAGAGAGATTTTTGAGATTTTGTTTGCTTGCAGAGAGATTGTTTCCTTCTTCGCAGAGAGACGAGAGAAAGAGAGCTCTTCAAGCTCAAAGCTTGAGTTCTCTGCCTTTATTTACGAGAGAGAATTTAAGATCCTTCTTTTCTGATCGCGATACGAATTGACGTCCATCCTTTGTCCCTTACATACCGATCTTCAAGCCGGCAGTAGGCCATTTTGATGCCTTGCTAAACATTCTTTTCCTGCTATAGACTTAATAATCATTCTTATGAGATGCTTTTCTGCTAGAGGGTACTAAACATAAGACTGCCAGAGTACATACGCGCGATCTAGTGCAGCTTCGGGCTGACCGATGAAGACGCCTGTACGACGCATTTCTGTGTACCTTCTTAAGGGATCGCCATCGATTTAGGGTGTTGTTTCCAGTCCCTTTCCGCCGCCAAAGTGCCAGCCGCAACTCTACCGGAAAATGGACCGTAGATGACCAAGCCGACGACACAATTGCGCTTCTGGACTCTCTTGAAATCCACCGCTTTATTCCAGTCTCTCATTCTCACGGAGGCTGGTGTGGCATGGAAATAGCTGCAAGGCTTGGGAGGGATAGAGTTCCAGCGGTGCTTCTCACGGATTTCATTCAGACTCCTGGTCCGCCCGAGTTTGTTACTTCTCTCAAAATGTGTCAGAGAAATGAGATTGGCAGAAGGCTCAGGAGGGCCTCGTGAAAGGATGGCTTGGCGGCACTGAGGATGAAGAGACACTGTATCATTTCGACCTGGAAGCACACGGCTTTCTAAGTTGGTCTCACCTCTGCTGGCTCGTTGCGAAGAATTACGAAGGATGGGGCTCCCCGATGCAGCGAATGGAGGCCATCTCCGACCCTCCACTCATCCGCCACGTCTGTAGCCGCCCCACGGACGAGTCCTACCTAGAGTTTCACAAAAGCTTTGAAGCCAAACACCCCTCTCGGTTCAGCTTCGTAAAGCTCCCTGGAGAGTGTCACTTTTCGGTAGTCGAACTGCCCGAATTAGTTGCTTTACAGATTGAAGGGCTGTATAGCTGGACGGAATGTACCCTATTAGTAGGTGTGTACAATGATCCTAACGTAGAAACATGTGGGTTTTCCCGCCTGTGGGTATCCGGCGACTAAAAATACAATATTCGTATAGGACTGTTAGCCATTCGACGCTTCTATTGGTCCCCACGTTCGGCTAATTATAGTCGGCATTAGCCCACATTGCCTGCGTCTTTACTCAGGATCGGGAACACGCCCCTATTTTAGCTGGTATTCCAATCCCAACCTCCTTGAGTAACTTGCCCTTGTTCTTGACGTGGCAATGTTCATCATCTATTTAGACATGAGGCGGAGGCTGAACCCTCGGAAATAACGACTGACTTTCCATAATTACGGGCTCTCTTCTAGAGAATATCCATGCAACTTGATTCCATTGTCCCCATCTGCTGCGTTGGTAGCGACAGAAACAATCGCTGTCCTCGCTCGATTATAATCTTTAGTCACTGGTATTATAAGTTCTTTCATATAGAATGGAGATGGTTATAAATGAAGGAGAAACGAGGTAGGTATGAAGAAACTCATCGGAAATATGGCAACTAATATATTACCCGACGTGCAATTCTCTTTATGAAAAGTCGTGAAGAATGTTTACGCCAAGTCTTCATGTGTTTCACTTACGATTTAGAATCCGAACATCTCCGTCTCTAGTTATTGAAGTTACTTGCGGCGATGCTAATGGTCTTAATGCCGAAGTCAGCACAGCGCTGGATTGTGATGAGAGTAACAGGGAGTTGTGCTAATGGTAACACTCGAATAGATTCTACTAACCCAATAGATTTGAGCACTGCTTTATCGCTTCGTCTCTTGTTGCCGATAGGTCTGCCGTGGCAAGGGTCGCTGTCAGCATCACCAGCCACTTTAGGACTAGGCTTATATGTTCCAATGCCTTCCATGATTAGATTCTATCTAGTTCCACGACCAACTCATACGCCCCCTTCAGCTTACTTCGGATTATTTCTCATTCACCACAAAGCTTTTTAGATTTTGCACTTAACTTCACTACAACATTTGACTAACTTGAAAAGAAATCCCAATGCAATGGTTGACACAAGTTCAATCACGATCTACCTACCAGGTGGTCTCATCTCAGCGGCCTGCGACGATGTGCTTGTCCGAGCTCGCGGTATAAAATACACATCAGCAGCTCGCTTTCAACTTCCCATACATCTCGAAAAATGGGACAGCACAATGGACTGTACTAGTCCAGCCCTAATTCCTCCTCAGATTGTCCCTTCTCTCCTGGACGCTGTGACATGCTCCACCACCAGAGGACGCGCTCAGGACGAAGACTGCCTCTACGTGACAGTCACAACACTGCTGGCCGATGCATTAGCGGACGGCCGCAAACGCCCAGTCATGGTGATTCTTCATGGAGGCGCCTACGTCTCTGGTAGTGCGGATCTTGATTGCTACGAGCCGTCAGGGCTTGTCAAGAGAGACGTGGTCGGGTTGGTATTTCATATCGTCTCGGGTTGCTTGGACAGTTGCCTATACCGGGTATGGCTTCAGCGAATCTTGGGCTGTTTGATCAAATCACGGCCCTTCAATGGGTGCAGAGGAACATTGCGGCTTTTGGAGGTGATCCAAATATTGTCAGCCTTATGGGTTAATCTATTGGCGGAGACGCAGTGATTTGTGTGATGCTCGCAAACGGAACAGAGCGTCTTTTCCATAAGGCGATTCTTCAGAGCGCACCTCTTGGAATACAGCTTCTAGACCGCGATATAATGGTCGAAGCTCAGGTCAGCCCGCATGCGAACGCCTTGCCGATGACACCCGCCCTAAAACTGCGCATGATATGCTCTCACTACAAGCGGAACTGCTCTTGGCTGCGAAGCCATATCGTTCTCGGCCAATGGCGTTCGGACCATGCCTGGGACATTCGCCTCTCCCCAGTCTTTCAGAAGTCTCCAGAAGGATTGACCTTGCGGCTCAAAGGATACCCATCTTGATCGGGTGCACCAAGGACGAGGGGGGGGCCATTTGTCTCCATCATCGAGGCTCTACGCCCCGTTTTCCGCATTCCGCTGTTAGAGGCAATCGTCAATCGTATTCTCACTTGGTACGTCTCGGCAACTGCGTTCATCTGGCCAGCGGAAAACTTTCATAAACAGTACCTTCAAGCCGGAGGACGGTCTAGCTTTTATCGGTTCAACTGGCATCCGTCGCAAAGCCCGCTGCGATCCACCCACTGCATTGACCTACCATTTCTGCTAGGGATGTGGTCAGCCTGGAAGGATGCTCCCATGCTGTGCGGCTTGGCTTCTCGCGATGTCGTGGAAAGTCTGGGAGACAAGCTCAATGATTTGTGGACTGCTTGCGCGCGAAGCGACAAGGTGCATCGAGGGGATTTGGAAATATCCGGTAACGAAAATAACGGAGATACTATTGTTCATGATTATGATGGGCCTCGCTTTCTTCCAGATGAGAAGCGTGTTGTGGGGTGTATGTCCAGGCGTTGGTGGAGATACAGCGGTTAATTCAGCACCAGGAGTTCCTCTGCTGGAGTGCATTGGTTGGCAATTGCAAGCGAGGTGGAATAACGAGATGGAGAAATGTGAATATTCGTGCCTGTCTGTCCAGTGTCTGTCCAGTGTCTATCTCTGTATGTATCCTCAGCCACTGTAGACTACATGTTCGTTCAGCTCTCCATCATCAAAGCGGCCGGACGTCATTCCCAGCTTCATCCGCTACGACAAGACAGAACAAAGATGGCCGTCGGCTGGGTAAATGAGCCGAATCGGACAGACATTGACGCACAGCCTCTCCGCACTAACGCGCCAATGCGCCTGCTACCGGGCAATCAATTTGCCCGCCTGAATCCGCTTTCAGCGCAGCATTGAAGACAAGCCTCGTTGTGGACCTATTCCTAGAACGAGCTAGTCCACTGTCAGCTCGATCCTCGCTCATCCCACCTCGCACTCGGTTTGCGAGACGACAGGGATTCAAAGAGGTTGCGAGTTTCAGCCCTGTTTGGTTCAGGTGCCGCCTTTCCGGCTAGAAATTGCTTCAGGGAGAATACATATAAATGAGTTGTTCGCTAACAAGAGACGACTTAAACTATCAATCACCATCACTCATCACATGCAACATCAAGACAACTTCAACGCTTTCTCCAGAGACAATCATCTCACCAACAAAACCACTACACTCAATTCACCCTTCATCACCTCCCAAGAAACTAGCCGCCAACATGTCCGCTTTTACACCCCGTAAAACTATCCTGGTGACTGGCGCAACCGGCAAGCAAGGCGGCGCGGTCATTGACAACATCCTGGCGTCTCCTCAAGCCTCCTCTTTCAACATCGTCGCAGTAACCCGTGACGCGACCAGCCGCAGGGCGCAGAAACTCGCCTCGCACTCTAGTGTGTCAGTCATTGAAGGAGACTTGTCAAATGCCGACGACATTTTCAACAAGGCCGGGTTCGTGTGGGGCGTCTACAGCGTCCAAATCAACTCCGACTTGGAGGAGCAGCAAGGCAAGGCCATGGTCGATGCGGCCGTGATGCATGGCGCTCAGCACATTGTGTTTTCTTCCGGTGACCGCGGCGGTCCTGAGCGATCACCCAACAATCCCACCTATGTCAAGAACTTTGTGGCCAAGCACGCAATTGAGAAGCATCTCCAACTGCGAGCCGAAAAGAGCCCCCAGCAGATGACTTACACGATTCTTCGGCCCGTCACTTTCTTCGAAAACCTCACCACAGACATCCATGGCAAAGGCTTCGCGCGCATGTGGGAGCAGCTCGGTAGCAAGAAGCTCCAGATGGTCTCGACCAAGGACATCGGCTGGTTCGCGGCCCAGAGCTTTCTCCAGCCCGACAAGTACCGAAACGCGGCCTTGACACTCGTGGGCGACGAGTTGACCCAGCCCGAGGCTGACGCCATCTACAAGAAGATCACGGGACAGTCAATGGCCATGGCAGCTTGTCCGATTGCGAGTGCTGTCAAGTTCGTGCTGAAGGGATCTGTGGGCGACATGTTCAAGTGGTTTGCTGACGAAGGCTACGGTGGCAACGTCCAGGAGTGCCGGAGCATTAACCCCAACATGCAAGATTTCTGGGCTTGGATGATTGAGAACAAGGGAACTTTCATGTAGTGTAGCCATTATTTCATAGTTACGACGGTTATGTTAGCAGATCCATTCACATTCTTATACTAAAAAACTTTGTCGCCCGGGATGCATCCCTACTTAGGAAATAAAAACTTGCGGTAGCGCCTCAAAAACATTGAACGTCTCCTTGACAGTAATCACACTGTCACCTGAACTGTCCGAGTCAAAGTCAGAGTCTGTCAGATCAAATGAGTCTTCCCTGCACGCCTCTGTGAAGTTCGAAGGATTCCGAATGTCCCCGTCCCCAGACCTAGCGTCATGCATCATCGGGAAACGTTGGAAGATTCTGAAGGCGAATCGAGGTACCCTCTTCCCCTTGAGTCTTCTCCCACTTGTACTGCTTCGAGCAACATGCCCAGCAGACCCCTCCGACGGAAGTATGACGGTTCGAAAGCCTTTTTGAACGGCAACACATGCTGTCGCAACTCGGGCGAGCCAGTTGTCACTGGCCCGAACAACTCCGATGTGTGCCTGTCCAATGTCCTCTGGTACATTCAACAGCTCCTCCCAGTTGTCGATTGCTGTGAGACGCTCGCCTATACTATGGTGCTATATAGGCCGTTTGCACCCTGGTCCCAACGTCTCTTCTAGCCTCTTCATGATAGCGTGACCCTCAAGGGTGGGCTCGTAGAGTAGAAGAACATCAAGATCGGCCACCCACTTTCCTCGGTCGAAAACTGAAATGACGGTTTCAACCACGCGGACTTGGGTATCCTTGTCAATGGACCCTCTTTGGCCGATATCCACAGGCATCTCAAACTCTGTGAATGATAGGTGCAGAGAGGTAGACTGGAAACAGTCCTCAAGATCGCCGTGGAAGGGTGGCATGGGAAATCTGTCTCCATTTGCCCAGGTCAGGAGACCGGATCTTCGGGGCGAGTGGAGCGACCATCATGACCATGCCTGTCTTTCCAACATTGCCAACCACATGGCGAATCTCGTGTCTATGGTGTATTTCGAAAGGGTCACTGAGAAGAGTGGCCGAGACATAGATGCTGTTGCGGGTAGACATGGCGATGACTTCAGTAAGGTCAGACGGGTTCAGATCATACGAACCAGACTCAAAAAGGGCGATGCATGCAAACTGTTGCCGTCGTTCCAACTCTTGGCCATTTTCCCAGAACTCAGCATCTTTCGGGACCCATTGAGCCGTGCACAGTGGCCGCTCAATGACACGCAGTGAAGCCGTAGCACCGTCGAGGCTCTTGTATGTGGCCGATGCGATTCTCAGTGCATTTAGAGACAACGCAAATCTGCCAACACGAAATAGTTCTGGGCGCAGGTCTTTTGTAAACGCTGGCAAAACAATGAAGCCTTGTCTCGAGAACGACTCCAGATAGCGGAACAGTCGACTGTTGCAGCTCCCCAGATTCGAGGGTGGCGATGACTGATTTACCGCCTGCGAAACCGATATTTGCCAGGTTCAACAACGCGTTTCGAAGTCGCTGTCGTCTTACACGGAGACAGAAATCAGTTCGAATAAACAGCGCCACGTCGCTTGGATCGCCGGCCAGCAATCCAAACTCAGGGTTGGAGTACGTCGCATTCAGATTGTCTGGGGACAGGTAACATGCGCAGAGTTTCTCTCTTGAAGGAACTAGACGTATGAAAAGTTCATCACTGCCAGGTTTGTTCTTCCCAGGTCGAGTGATGCCTATTCCTAAGACGAGATCGGAGCGTGAAGGGGCGGGGACGAACTCTGAGAAGAATCCCGATTCACATCGAAATGTGAACTCATTGTGTAGCGGTAGGTTCGCGCAGCCAAACCCTGTTTCCCGAATAGTTGGAGTTGTTGGATTGATCCCGATGTCACATGGCTGTCGGCTCTTTGACATCCAGCGCACTTCGTAGTAGAATCAGCCTCGCTGATGGTTGAGTGACAACGGCGTGAGCACGAGATATTGGCCTGCGTGCAAGAGCATCTCGTCGAGTGGCAGTTGTGTCCTTTTGAATGGCAAGAGCAGGCAGAAGTCCTCGTAGAAATGTGAGACTCTCGTTCCGGGGTCCAAGATGTGTTTTCAGTCCATCGAATATGAGCAGATTCCATCCCTTCGAACGTGCAGCCCGTGTGAGGAATGGCAGTCAGGTATTCGTAGCTAGGACGTCCCTGGTCATCCAAGCCGTGCGATCTGCGAATGCGAATGATGCACTCGTTAGGCCGGAGCCCAAGCTGCGACGCAATGAATCGCATCCTCTCCAAAGGCTCTGTTTTGAACACGAATTCTGGACGTTTGAGAAGGTGAGAAATAAATGGGTGTCCCAGACCCAAATGCGGGAGTGGGTTGTGGTGTTTTTCCGACAGGAATTGGCGCCCGTTTCGTCGGCCGAGGGCAACAATAGCCAAATTATTCTTCAATTCGTCGTCCTTGGCTTCGATCAAGGTCTTACTTGCCGTGACTAAGATCGAAAGCCATCCAAGGCGAGAAAGGCCCATGCCTTCAAGTTGCTTGCTAACTGCCATGAAGAAATGAGCAGCTTCACGTGGGTCCGTGTAATGACTTCCCCAGGTCGAGGTTGCGGAACCGAAAGCCATGCACAGCCACTCCTCAATGTGGAATCACTTAGCACTGTATGTAGAAAGACATGTGATGATGATAACACTGCGAATGAGGTTTCCCATAAGTTACATATTTATGCTAAAATCCTTAAGTATATCCGACATATAAACTTCCAAGGACAAACCTAGACGCCGTGAAGACAATATTTTATATAAAACATCTAAACTAATAATGTGGAACCAATGTTACGAATCCTCAATGTGAGTTGGAAGATTCCGCGTCATAAGTCTGATTTATCTTCAAGTGATATGTGAATACCCCAAATTGATTGATTTTTAGTTGACGACTATTTGGAGATAGTGTGTCAATGATGTTTCTAGTAGGTCCCCGCTGTTCATCACCCGGTTCGCAGGGTACGCAGTGATTCATTGATAAACTCTGCTCTCACCTCACTGCTATCTTTTCCACAGCCCTATGAATCACTGACCCATTGCCCATTATAGCCAGTGGAGTTATTCTAGTAGAATTTTCACTGCCTAACTTCTGCACTGCAACATTTCCTACGTCACGCGTTTCTTCACCTGCACGATTCCACTTCCGCTCCAGCTCCCTGTCGCGGCATCGAAGACGATGGCATCACTCGAGAACCTAGCTTCAGCTGAGTTCAATGGTCTGAAATGGGTTAGGAACCTCTGGGGCTCCGAGCCTCGATGGACCATCCAGCCAGACGAGGCTGCCATCCAACGCACCATTCAATTAACGCTCCAACTATCCGACTCTTGCGAAATCAGCTTCCTCGGACAAGGCGCCTTCAACAAGGCCTACGTTATCATTCATGATGACATGTCTCGCCATATCATCCTGGTTCATGACGGGGCATTGTCTGGTGTGGTTGACTGGGAATGTATCGCAGCCCTTCCGCTGTGGGCTGCCTGTCAATACCCTTCCTTCCTGCATGGGCAGGACCGGCACGACGAGGATGGTAATGCTGCTAAGCCTTATTGGGAACACTTGGACAACCTGGAGCTGACACAGCTTCGTCAAATCTTCTTGGAGGAGATGCGCAAGTTGCAGCCCAGATGGGTAGATATCTTCGAGTCGAGCCAGAGACAGAGAGACTTTGACAGTGCGGTCAGCTCTTGCGATGATACTTTTATGATTCGCATAATACAACGCTGGCTCGATGACATGGACTCTGGGCTAGAGGGCTTTCAAGGACTGGATATCGATAATGGGACGCTTTGAGAGTGTAGTGATTGGAGAAATGAACAATTTGCGTACGAAAATGAGTTAGCCGACCCTCTCGGAGTCTTATATATGATCCCCCATCATCTGTCTTCCCATTGTTGTAATCGTACATCATATTCCGAGAGAAGCACTCTACAACCTCCACGTGCCTGTTTCTGTTTGCAGAACAACAAAATCTTGTCCATTGGGGACCCCGACAAAACCACTTCAACCTCACGAATCCTGCGGCACTCTGGCAACGTTAGCAATAAAAGATTCTGTGAACTGGGAGCGCTCGCTAGTAAAAAGTCGTCCGCCGTATCCAGACCCTTGTAGAAGTCCCCTTCTTCAATGTGCATGACTTTTCTGGCCACACACGCCGCCACTTTTGCATCCCAGATCCCTTCTCGGTGGAACGTAGACTCGAGCAACCTGATTGCCTGAAGTCGGATTCGGTGCACACGGCACTTCGCCGCCGCGTAGAATAGTGGTGGAATCCAGCCCATGTCAACGACCGACCGAGCCATGTCGGCGAGATGCGACGGCGGGACCGGGATGGGAGGTGGCGTCGGCGCAATTACTCGTAGACTTATCGATTGCTTTATCAGAAAGACAAACTGGGTTGTGTGAGAGTCGAATATCGACTCGTCGCCTCCCCCCAGACATGTGTCTGCCATGATGGTTGCCATGGTGTGGTAGACGCATAAAAGCTGGTGGCACTTTTCTTCTTCGACAGACCTAGAGCCCTGCATGACTTCCTTGAAAGCTTTATACATGACCAACCACCGCGCAAGTTCTTTTTGAATGCTTTGTTGGTGTTGAAGAAGATCGATTTCCTGAGGTGGGTGGCATTCGAACACCTCCATGCGGCCCTGATGGGTCAAGTAAAAGACGCCGTTCAACAACTTGTCCATTATCTGCCATGCCTCATTGATGGAGCAGAACGCAAGAACAGGGATTCCGGGACTAGCGGCTTGTAGCACAAGGCACCGGTGTTGATGAGTGTGCTTGAAGAGCTCGACCTGGAGGTGTAGCCTGGAAAATGCTTCCACAATCCACTCATCAGTCGACTCGCGGCAAGGCCTCAAGTGAAGTATTCCATCATTTGTACCGGAGAAGATTTGCATCCCCCCCAAAAGCTTCAGCCCGTTTTGGAGATGGATCTGGGCCGTCTGGAAGTGGCCGCGCAGAAACTCCAAGCAGACAAAGACAACACAGGCGATAAGGCCGACACGGAAAGACGTCCGATCCTTGGTGGAGAAATGTGGTTGGAGATGGCTGATTGCCTTGCCGTAGTGCCGCAGCATGAAGCGTTCCTGCTCATCGGGGACATTCCTGGTGTTTCTCACAAGATCTGCGTTGACGATACCAGCCTTGTGAACAGAGCCCAGGGCGAGGACAGCATGCAGAACGGCCGGTTCGCTGCTACTCGCCGTGAGTAAAAGCGAAGTCCAGAACTCTCACACGAAACTAGCCGGCAGCTTTGTCGCACTGGGACACCGAAACCATTCAAAGTAGGCTTTCTCCTCCGGGTCCGACGTAAACGCAAAAAGAGACACGGGCGGTCGGGAAACAACTTCAACAGCGTTCACGCGGACAAGACGCTGGCGATGGCCGTAGATGCTGCCCCCGCCGCCCCAGATGCCGTATCCATCGCAGACGCGGCCGGTCGAGATGCACCGACGACACGCAGGGCGGCCTTCGTCGCACTTGACCTTGCGGATCCTGGGCGTTTGCGCATGAGTGTTTGTGCGATGGCTTGGGAGAATAACCCCAATGGGAACTCACTTGCAGGTGCGACAACCCGACTTGACGTTGGCTTTGGTGGTTCGATGATTGCGGCGAGGATTCATGCTCACGGACATAAGGAATTCCCGACCGTTTGATGGCTGATGAATGAGGAGTGGACCTTTTATGCTCTGTCTTATGGATGGATTCGCCGACTCGGAAAAGCAGCCATGTCATTGGAGCAATTTGACTGCCACAGCCTCATATACGGAAGGCCATAGGGACTAATGTCCCAAAATTATTTTTTAAGCACTTTTTCTTATTATATTAATCCTAACTGTATACCCTAAGTCCTTTTAGTAGCATATAATCTTATATATTATATTAAGGTAAAATACTTTATAATAGGGGAGAAATTATTAAGCCCTAATACTATAGGGTTTAAGTATAGCTATAAATAGTTATATATAGTTATATCTTACATTCTATATTACTTTTACTATAGATATATCTTTACCCATTTTAATGCTATTTTGCCCTATAGACTGCAGCCACTATATAGATACTTCTAAGAAATTTATTAGGGCCCTTTTCTACTTAAACTATATATAATGGCTTCTTATAACCTCATTTTTAACCATTCCTTCCGTCCTAATCTTCATTAATATAACACTTAATTTATCCCCTACTTAAGTAGAGCTATAGGGCAATGCAATAATAATTCCTTCTGTATAAACCTAACTGAAACTTAATACCTATCAAACCGCCACTATATTAGCCATTAAGAGTCAAATAATAAGTATTATATCTATAAGTAATATAACTATAAAAGTTATTAAATTGTATGCTTTATTTTAGTCTTATGATAGCTATTATAATATAATTCTTAGCGATATTAAAACACTAGTCTATAATAAGTCGGCCAATCTCATTAGGAAGCATACAAGAAGCATTGAGGTCATACTAAGCGCTAAGTTTCCTTCTTATACTATAATAATTGAGTTCATTATTAAGTAGTATAATAAGAAGCTTACTACAAAAGAATGGAAGATCATCCATTCTATTGTAACTTAAATGGCTTCATTTAGCCCCATTAAATTTTTAGATGCTATGTACAAGATGACTATACTTAGGGATTTTTTTAGGGTTATTAGGATCCCATTGGGTAATAAGCGCGAGTTAGTAACGTTATGCTTTTAGTACTTTAACGTTAAGCTAAAGCCTGATCTAGACTTTATAATGCTATTAAAGCCCATTTGTGGCCGTAAGCAGGCTATCGACAGCATATGTCACGGCCTAGGTTGCACCCCGTCATGTGGCGCGCAGGGGCCGTACCTACCCCCACAATTTCTAGCCAATGATATGTGGATCACAAATCTAATTGTGATCCTATGACAGGCTCATAATTCTCAACCGTAATCCATCGATAGGATCACTATTGCTAACCATAATCTAAGGAAATACCCTAAAGTATATATATATATTCATTTAGTATATTAGATAAGAGCCTTAAGCTCCTTAGCTATTAATACTCCTACTTAGTTATATAATAACTTACTATTGCACATTACTATTATAACTTACATTACTTACTATAATATCTTAATCCACTTGATCATCAAACTATACACTTTAGATCTACCCTATACCCTTAGGTTAGACCTAACTATTATATATTAATAGCTCTTATTTAGTGTATTACTATATTAACTTAAGCAATACTTACTGTTAGATATGTCTGCACTATGCCCTATTACTGCCAATTTGGCCGCTAGAGGAAATTCACTATTAGCATATACTATACCCCTAAGTGTAGCTAAAATAGTTACTAAGATAGTATAGCTTTACACTCTTATTAATAGATTGTAGGATTAGGTATACAGTATGCTTACTACCTTAACTACTATATTTAGGGTAGAGTAACTAAGAGAAGCTAGAGACTTAGGGGAGAGCATCAAGCTACCCCTCCCAATACTATTTAATAGGGACTTAAAGGATATTATACCTTTCCTTATTAAGATGAAGGTATATTTTCAATTCTTTTTAACTAAACTTACATTAGGTAAAGCATAAGCCTTATTTACTAATAGATAACTTAAGGGAAATGCTATAGTATGGTTTGAACCTATTGTATAGGACTTCCTTAAGAATGAAGAAGATATATACAATCAAAATACTATAAATATCTTCTTAGAATAGAATAACTTTAAAATAGCACTTAAAGATACCTTTAGAATGGTTAATAAGGAATGGCAGGCAGCTATAAATATCTATAAGGTCAAATAAACTCAATTTGCTACTGCTTATACTATTATGTTTAGACAAATCTCTTCACACCTTAAATAGGATAATAATATCCTTATGGAAATCTTCTATAAAGGACTTAAAGAGGAAGTTAAGGACGAGCTATATAAAGCTAACTGACCTAATACCCTTATAGACTTTATCACTATAGCCATAAAAATTGATAAATAATAGTATGAAAGACATAAAGAGAAAGTAGCTATAAGGGGAAAGAGTAGGGAGATACCCTATAACCCTTACTACCCAAATAAAAGCAATAATTATAATAACTACTATAACTCTTATAATAAAGGAGGAAAGAATACCTCCTATAGGACTTAGTCTAGCCCTATAGAACTTAGAGCTATATAATAAGATCACTTTAGAGTGAAATGCTAGAATTACGGAGAAATAAGACATTTTGAAAGTAAGTATTGAAGACTTAAGACTAACTAAAAGCATAAGCCTATGCCTAAAGTTAAGTATGTCTAATTTACTAACTACTAGTATAAGACTATACAAATAGCTACCTATAGTAAGGCAATTGCTATGGCTAGATATAGCTATAATAATACTAAAATGACCCCCAATACGATATACCTTCCAAGCAATGGGCTATACTTTAATAAAGAATAAGCCAAAAAATATAAATATACTTATATAAAAGAAGAGCAAAAAAGAACCCTTAATGCTAAGTGCACTGAGAAGGGTAAGATAAAGAATGTATTTTGTCACTAGACCTTAGTCCCTAAAGGACAGGCCTAGGAAAATGCAATAGGTAGAGTTATTACTATAATGCAAAAAGGTACTAAATGTTAGTTATTACTGTTCATATTAGTCCTAGAGGATAAGGATGCATACTAGTGACTATCTGGCGAAATTAGGATCCCTAACGCACAAATAACACTAGATTATGACTACTATATAAGTCAGATAGATAGGACCTTTCTAAAGTTAGGAAGCTCCTTATTGAGAGAATAAGTAGGATGACTGTACGAATATATCTAAGGATGGGATCACTAAAGCACAAATAATGAACCCTTTATATCTGCAGGACGCAAAGCAAGATAAGCATAATAGCTAGGTCTTCCCCTTAGAAATAGCAATATCTAAGCCCCTGCCGATAAATACCTAAGTGATGACTGCACTAACTACAAAATAGCCCCCAGTGTTAACAACATATCGCTAGAGGAAGGAAAAGTAGATAATAATTAAGAAATATAATAGTAATAAACTATTATACTTACAATCAAATAGGCTATTCTGCCTTTAATTGATAGACTATAATGGAAGATATATACTTATAAAGAATACAGTAAAGCCATATAGAATATAAAGGAAGATATATACCTTTAGTTTAAGTTCAAATGTAAGGAAGCATACAATAGAGAACTAGTATATATCTAAGCTATCCCTAGAGGAATAGCCCTTTGCGACCCAATCACTCTAATATTAGGAAAAGGCAATAATAAATAACTATACTTCTCCGCACTAAGATATAACTATCTCTTATAAATATTATATTACTATTACTACTGCAAGATGCATAAAAGCAATAAAGTAAAGAATAATTATTATCCTACTAAGGTAGAAAGATTAATTATTAATAATCACTATATAGAATAGGAAATATAGGACTATATTACAATCAAAATCCTACTATAATATAAGGTATTAAGACTTAAAGTATACAATAAGTACTACCCCTAAGAATGTATAATAGGACTATAAGACTTATATTATTATGTATTTAAGGAATGCTAAGTATACCTTAGAGTGAAGGTATAGGAATGGTATAATGCCTAAATAATTAGGTATCTAGCTACTTATGCCCTTACCTATAGTAATAGTGCATACTCTAAACACCATAAGGAAAAATAGAAGATATATAATTAACTCATATAGATAAAAAATGAAGGATTTAACTTTAACAATTAGACCTATATGAACGCTAAAGACTAAGCATAGTATAAATATATTTATTAATATATAGGAATGATATCTAGCATTATGAAGTATGAAGAGTTACCTAGACAATACTATAAGGAATATTAAGAGAAAGGATACCTTAAGAAAGACTATAAAGGATTCACAAAAAATAATAAATGCTACCTATAGAAGAGCGATAGGTAAGCAACAGACAGGAGAAAGAACTACCTCTAATAAAGGCTCTACATACGATAAAATTAGCAACGAAATAAAAGACACTTAAGCTGCAAGTATAAGTCTAGGGTAAATAGCTTACCACATTAGTAGATAGTAAAGCTAAAGCATTATATATTAACCTTAGTGTAGTTAATAAGCTAAAGCTAAAATAGAGGAATAAAGACAATCTATATATAGTATATAATCTTAAAGGCAATATATTTTCATATAATAATAAGTAGATAACTTAATAGATTGATCACTTAAAAGTTTTTATTAATAAATAAAATTAAGGTATTACTCTTAATATTATACCTATAATGCATCACAATATTATTCTAGGATATCTATAGCTAAAAAAATATAACCCCAATATTAATTAGAGAATTAGCTAAATATAAATCAATCTTAATAATATACTCTTTAGTGATAGCAAAAGTAACTTAAATAAAGAGAGATTTCTAATCTTAACTCCTAAAGAGATAGAAAGTAAGGATCTATATAAAGATATAGTAGAAACCTTAATACCCCTAAAGGGAATATAATATAAATATAAGAAAGATAAGAGATAATACCTTAGAAGAGTAATTAGATGCTTAAAATAATAGTTTATATAAATAAATAAAGACCTTAAGGAATATAAGAAATTACCTAAAGAAGAATAGCTTAAGAATATACTAATAAAGTACTATATCTATAAGAAGCTCTTTAAAGAAAAACTTAAGATAGGTCTATCTCAATTTAATAAATAGACCTATAAAATTGTTTTAAAAGAAGGGACATTACTTATATTCTATAAAATCTTTAACCTTAATGAAATGCAACTATATATGCTTAAGGAATATCTTAATAAGATATTAAGGAAAGAATATATTAGAGAATTGAAATCCTCTATTAGCTACTTAGTTATATTTATTTCTAAAAAGAATAGAAAACTCTAACTTATTGTAGATTATAGGCAATTAAATGTAATTACCCTTAAAGATTAAACCTTATTACTTCTTATTATAGAGCTTAAAGATAGGCTCTATAATAAGAAGGTTTCTATAGTATTAGACCTTAGAGAAGCGTATAACCTAATCTACATTAAGGAAGGAGATAAATAGAAGACTGCCTTTAGAATGAAATATAAACTATATAAATACCTTATTATGCCCTTTAGACTTATAAATATACTAGCATAATTTTAATAGATAATTAACTATATGCTATGCAAGTACCTAAATATATTTATAGTATGCTACCTAGATGATATCTTAATCTTCTCTAATACTGAAGAAGAATATATAGAATATATCTATAAGGTACTATAAGTATTATAGGATAATAACTTATTAGTTAAACTAGAGAAAAGTCATTTCTACATTAAGGAAGTAAAATTTCTAAGATATATAATCTTATATAACTAGGTTAGGATAGATCTAAAGAAAATTGCTATAATTAATAAATAGCTAAAACTTAGGAACGTTAAGGAAGTATAAGCCTTCTTTAGGTTTATAAACTATTACTAAAGGTTTATCTAAAACTTTAGTAGCCTTATTATTCTACTTATATAATTTATAAAGAAAGAAGAAGACTTTTGATAGGATATAATTGCTAAGAAAGTATTTAATAATATTAAGAAAGTCATCCTAAGCAAACTAATGCTAGCAATATTTAACCCTAAATGAGAAGTTAAACTTAAAATGGACTCCTTAAACTACATATAGGGCGCCTAGATCGGACAATAAAATGATAATAGTGTATTTTACCCTATTGCCTTCTTTTCCTATAAAATGTATAGAGCTAAACTTAATTACCCTATCTATAATAAAGAATTCCTTGCAATTATTAACTCATTTAAGGAATTTTAATATTATCTTTTAGGAAATAAATACTAAATTAAGGTCTATATAGACTATAAGAATATTACTTATTTTACAACTACCTAGCAACTTATAGGATAATAATTACACTATACTAAATACCTTTTAGAATTTAATTATATAATTATCTACCAAAAAGGATCTAAGAATAGACAAGCTGACATAATAAGCTGCAGATGTGACTTTAATGACAGATAGATTAAGATCAATAAGCAACTTCTACACTTTACGCCTAAAGGACACCTTAAATAGAAGTACATTACTACTATATGGAAGATAAACCTAACTTTAGTATACCTTATAATACTGAAGAAATACTATAATAGTAAGAATATATAGATACTATATAATAAGTAATACTACATTAAATACCTCCTAAACAAAAAAATAGAACTAGATTGCTTTAAAACTAATATTATCATAATAGCAATCTACAAATGGGAAGGAATATATAATAATAATAAAAAGCAACTTATTAATGCCTTAAATTGAAACTTTAAAGGCACTAATATTAATAAAAGCATATAATACATAATAGTATAATATAATTAATGCTTTAGAAAAATACTGGGAAATATATATATTACTATAAATCATAATGGCCTCTACGTCTAGATTTAGCAATATAATAATAGACTACCTATAGAAGAAAAAACAGATAAATAGCAAGTTCTTAGAGAACTATAGTACTAACTTATCTAAGAAATACATAAGCACTCACTTTATAGACACTAAGGAGTCAATAAAACCCTTAATAGAGTTAGATCAATATATTAATTTCTTAAGATAAAATAAATCATTAAAGACATCATAATTTAGTATAATCTCTACATAAAAACTAAGGCTTAACGCTATAAACTATATGGAGAATTATAGCCTTTATTAGTCGCTAAGTAACCTTAAGACTCTATTACTATAGATTTCATTATGAAACTACCCCTATTAGAAGATCCTATAATTAGAACCCTCTATAATAGCATTTTTATCATTATGGATAGACTTATGAAATTTTCTTATTTTATATCTTACTAAGAATTAATAAATATAGAGCAGTTTGCCTATATCTTCTTGCAAAACATTATTAGTATTTATAGACTTCTTATAGAGATTCTCTCCAATTGAGGACCCCTATTTACTTTAAAATTTTAGCAATTACTAATGGACCATTTAGGATTAAACTACTAACTCTCTACAGCTTTCTGACTATAGACTGATAGATAGATAGAATGAATGAACTAAATACTAGAATAGTACCTTCAATGCTATATTAATTACGAATAGAATAACTAGGTTAAGAAGCTACCAATAGTACAGTTAAGCTACAATATAGCTACAAATGAAAGCATAAAGCTAGCCCTAATATATGCCAATTTTAGATTTAACCCTAATGCCTACAGAACAAGCTAAGATAAATTAATCATCCCTAAAGCCATCCTTATATCAGAAAAATTAAAAAATCTACATAAAGAACTAAAAATCAAACTTAAATTCGTTAGAAATTAGATAAAAAAATATTATAACTCAAAAAGGATGAAGGGACTATCCTTTTAGGAGGGAAATATAGTCTATTTTGCAATAAAAAACATTAAAATAAAACAATAAAATAAGAAACTAAACTATAAATTCATTAGACCCTATAAAATCATCGAAAAAATCTCAGAAAATAACTATTAGTTAGACTTACTACTAAAAGTTAGACTTTACTTAGTCTTCTATATCTTACTTCTTAAGACCGCAAAAAATATAGTTTATGCTAAGTTTGGCAATAAATATAAGACTAAGGTTAAAAGACTAGAAGAGTATATAATAAAAGCAATTTTAGATATAAGAAAAGTAAACAAATAAACTAAGTATCTTATCAAATAGAAAGACTACCCTAAGAGCAACAATTAATAGGAACTAGCTAAAAACCTTACCTATATATAATGCCTCCTAAAGAACTTTCACTAGTAGCGCTAGAAGCAAGTAAAGGACTAATCTCGCTAAAGTCATCACTAAGACCTAAAGTAGACTAATCTATATCATTAGGGATACCTAATGATTGGAGGTTGTTTACTACCCAATTCTTATGTGACTCTAATGCTAGAAGAATACCATCCTCTTTGTCTAGCTCTTGCATCCCCCATTCAAACAAATTAGAGCCTTACTTCTTTACCTTCTTCTTAATCTTCTAAATCTAAGCTAGGCGACTTATAGCTATAGAAAGGGACGATTAGAGTGCGGCCAGTTAATTATGAATACTTAAGATCTAATTATTAGCCTCCTCCTCTTCCCTCTTAAGTTTCTTTTGGTGCTCAATCAATTTGTTCACTAAATAAGAGGAGATTAGCCCCCAGGAAGCGAAGGAAAGGACTCAACAGGAAACCTACGCAAGGATGCAATGCGGACGCTATTGTAAGTATGACCCTAATGAATGCACTCCTTATAACGGTCAGAACGACTAGAGTCTTCCATCTGGCAGTCAAGCTTCCGCTTGAAACAATAGGTATAAGGTATGTTAGCAGCACAACAGTTTAGCTTAGCGAAGTGCTAAAGAGAATCACGCTTAATAGTCTTTTTTGCCCTTAGTTTAGTTATGCGCCCTAACATTATATTAGCATATTGCGGAATGTTTAGAAAAGGAAGTTATGAACTAACGGGAGAAATTGTGAGAGGCCTACTTAAGTGGCCTTAAGGATAAGACCAACGGAGGGGAGGCATTATATTATGGCCTAGATTGCACCCTATTATGTGGCGCGCAGGGGCTATACCCACCCCCACAATTTCTAGCTAATAATATGTAGATTATAAATCTAATTGTAATCCTACGATGGGCTCACGATTCTTAACTATGATCTATCAATAGGATTATTATTGCTAACTATAATCTAAGGAAATACCCTAAAGTATATATATACATTTATTTAGCACATTAGACAAGAGCCTTAAGCTTTTTAGCTATTAATATTCCTACTTAGTTATATAATAACTTACTATTGTATATTACTATTATAACCTATATTACTCACTATAACGTCCTGATCCACTTGATTATTAAACTACACACCTTAGATCTACCCTATACCCTTAGGTTAGACCTAACTGTTATAGTATACCTACTAATATTAAGTCTAATACTCCTGCTAAGTGCCTAACCTCCTATAGGGTTAAGTATAAGTATATATCTCTAAGTAAGGAGATTAAGGCTGAGGTTAAGATAGAAGTTAAGATAGAAGTTGAGGGAGGGGATTAAGATGAGATTAAGGTATAGCCCTTTGATGATAGTAGTGATAATATTACTAACTTTAGGACTATATTGGATAATATAGCTATAAGTGATAATAATAAATAGCTAGAGGGTTAGGCAGACTTAGTTATAAAGAGGGAGCTTCTAGTTCAACTTAGTAGGGGGCAGAATAAGAAGAGAGATTAATTAGACTTTAAATTATAATAAATAGTAATATACTTAGTCAAATAGCTAATTATTAATGTCCTTATAGTTAATAACCCCTTTATTATTAACTTCTAATAAAATTAATATAATATTAATATTATATATGGCTAGATAATCATATATATAATCAATCCCTCCTATAAGTATGTCTAAAAGTGCGATTATTAGTTATAAGCTGCCTCTAATATGATCCTTCAAATGGGCCTATAAGAGTAAATATACTGAATATTTTGGTTGTATAACTATATTAGTAGGTAGATCATTATGGCCAGTAAGAATACTATTGCATATACTAATTGTATTAGCTAGTAAGTAAGCGTTAAGGTCAATACAGTCTTCTTTAAAGATATCCTAAAGGGTCTATAATTAGTCTTTAAGAATAATCTCTATAAAGCTCTTTGCCTCCTTTGCCTCTAGCTAGAAGTATAAGGTCTAAGACGTACTAGGTACAATATATAGCCTATTGTGCTATTTGCAAATATAGTGCGCATTTTAAGTGTATATAAAGTTAGCAAGCTCTTTTTATATGATTAGCATAAAGAGGTAGAGTATTATAATACAGTTAGATAGGGAGTCATTTAAGAATTAGCTAGCTGCAGTAATCTTACTAAAGTAGTCCTAGCACTAGATTAATATATAAGCAAATAGAGCAATATAGTTATATACCTGCTAGAACTTAGCCCTACCTCTACTTAGTTAAAGCTACTAATTCTTAATTTTCTTATTATGCATGCTTTTACTATAGATCTAGTAATCACTAAAGTGTATATCTTAGATTGAATTGTCCTATACATAAATGCGCGTTTTTAAAAGGTAATAATATGCCTTAGCCATAAGAATTATCTCCCCATTATGGTCAGACTAGATGATATTTAGCATAGTCTCTTATTGAGAGAGGATATTAAGATACTACTTAATAATACTTTATAACGTACTAAATAATATCTCTATGTAGAACTATATAATGAACTATAAGTATGCATTAATTAAAGTATAGATCTTAAACCCCTAGGCCTTCAATTTGTTATATGCATTAAGAGACTAAATAAAGTTAGGGCCTAGAGCAGTCTATCTAGTTTAGCAATATTATATTATATTCTACCGTTTAGTAATATTTATAGGGGAAAAGTCACAAAAGTATAAGTAAAGAGCTTAGTAGCTTAAGATATATTGATTCTAGTGAATATATATGTAGAGATATGTATGGCTATAGGTTTTAAGCTTAGTATACAATTTGGCCTTATCTTTAAAGAAATAGCACAATTTGACTATACATTCCTATAGTATCTCTAAGGTTTAATACTACTAAAGCTTAAGCTCTTGCCAAATATATATAAGGTTACTCTTTATAATAATAAACCCCTTAAAGTATAACTATAGAAGCATAAAGTAATTATTTAAGACTTTATTATAAAATAAGTCTTTAATCTGCTTATATAAATATTTAAAGTCTTATATGGCCTACTATATAGAAGTATTCTATTATTATAGGTAATAATAAAGTATTATATAGCTTATAATAATATAGAAGTTAGCATTAAGGTGCTAGATGATCTACTATATAGGGAGATTATTATTACCTTTTTATTATTAAATCTAAAGGCAAAATGTAGATAAGTTAGTTGAAGGGCGGCCTACTAGCATATTAAGTAAGGCATAACTATATATTATAATATAGTATTAATAATAGTAGAAAGAAAGAATAACTTTAGGTATGGTTTTTTATTAATATTAACTATATAAGAAAAAAAAGATTAGGGGAAATAGGGTATATATATAGTAATATTATACTAATTGGCAAAATATAAGATAGGGTTAAGTTAGCATATTAAATATTATAATATAAAAAATAAAATCTTAAGCAAAAAAAATTCAAATTAAACTATTAAATAAGTATCTTTTTTCCCCTATATGCTCCCATATAGTAGTAAACATAAAGATATTTTATATTACCATTAAAAGCATAAAACTTAGACTTTTCTCTATATAATATAGATTACTCTTTTAAAAAAAAGAGATAGAAAAGTAAATAGGCTAAAGGAGGAGTTAGTATAAGTACATATAGAAGCATATAGGATAGAATAATACCTTAAGACTTCTTATGCTTCTCCTTCTTATAGCTAGTAGCCTTAGAAAAAATCTTCATAAGTCTTAAGTATGTCTTACAATTAATGCCTTCAAATGGGTCTATATTATTACTTTTAGACCCCTTATTATCATTATTGCTAGCTTTATGCTTATACTTATAAGCTAAAATTAAATTAATATAAGAAGTCTAAATACTATTATATTGTAGAATATATACCCATAAAGGAGCAAGCAGCTTTAGACTGATTCTAGTTGTAATTTCTACATAAAGTAGTGCTAGGAGCAATAATATAGCCCTTAAGGGCCCTATTATTCTTTATATACTTTAGGCAAGCCTTTATAGTATATCGTTCAATACTATAGAGGTATTAGAGCATTATATTGCAATTCTAGCTGCTATTAAAGTTCATCTTATAGGGGGTTTTAGCTAACTTCTTGATATCCTTCTTTATGCGAATATAAAGTAAATATAGGTTCTAATATAGGTTAGTATATAGCTATATCGAATAATAAGGGATAATAATAATACCTTAGTTAGGATAATAAACTCTTAGCCCTTTATAGTACTGCCCTTCAATGCATTCATAAAAGCCTAGATAGTAAGCTTTAGGTTTAATATTAGCATATCATCGCGATATAGAAAAGTATAGGTCTAGAAGTTAAAGAGGATTTCTAGGAGTAAGGTAAATATATGCTCGCTAAAATCCTTATATATTGCCTCATTTAGGTCTGCATTGGGCTTAGGGGGTAGGGACTTAAAGGCTAGGGTCTTCTAGCCCTTTAAGCTCCTACCCTTGCTAGCTATTATGATTATAATCAGTTTGAGGGTAAGCATATAGGGATGTATAGTTTCAAAATGCTCTATTTAGTAGTATATAAGAGGAAGGAAATAATGCATTCTTATAATAAATATTAGCCTACTAAAGCGCATAATTATAGAAACTTAATATTGTAAAGTTATAACATTATGCACCCTAAAATAATGCCTGCAGCCATAAGAATCTATAGAAGATTAAATCGCGATGCGAAATTCATAGCTATAGCGTTATTTGAAGCTAGAATAAGGGGATTCTAACCTTCTAATATATAATTAAGGAAGGAAGAAGAAAAGGAAGAGAAGCTAGCAGCATTAAGGGAAGGAAATTATAGTAGGGCATAGACCTCAGAGCGAGTGCACATAACCTTATGTCACCTTAGCGCTACTTATTAAATATATTCAACTAAAATACATAATACAAAATGGGGTCCTAGGGTACCGTACAGGAGGGTGCCCACATCAAAAAATAATTTTGGGACATCGGTCCCTATAGCCTTCCGTATCATACTAAACTCGCTATCCCGCGGATCCCGCTCTCCGCAAAACTAGCGGGCGTTGATTACTCTCTATTTGTCTACTCGGAAACTCCGCATCTTGATTGGCCAGTTTTCACCACTAACTTGGTCAAGCATCTCGAGTTGGCATCGGGGTAACTCTTCAGCAATGCGCAGCAAAGGGAAATGACGGAGTTTGATGGAAATAAGCAACGTCATTCGACGACTGAATCCTAGTTCTTGACTCTGTACGTCAAGGTCCTGTAGTCTTGGCCGAAGCAATCGACGATCCCGGTCGACGCTCCAAGTATAAAGTACTGTATTCCCATCTTCTCTAGACCATCCAAACAACCATCTACAGACTACCTCATCTCAATTATCCCATTATACTCCCATCTCTATTTCAAAATGCCCACTCAAAGCCTGCCGCTCCGCTCTCTGGGCAAGAATGGCCCAGGTATCTCGGCCCTGGGCTTTGGCCTGATGGGTCTCTCCACGGGCACCTACGGAACCATCCCCAGTGACGACGAGCGATTCGCCATCCTTGATCGTGCCTATGAACTTGGAGCTACCTTCTGGGACAGCGCCGAGTGAGCCATCAAACACCAGCATCCATCGTCGATGTGGGAGTGCTAACTATTTAAATAGTCTCTACCACGACAGCGAAGCCCTCGTGGGCAAATGGTTCAAGCGCACCGGGAAGCGTGATGAGATCTTCTTCTCCACCAAGTTCGGCTTCGTCAAGGGTAGCAAGACCTACGAAGTTGACAGCTCTGCCGAATTTTGTAAGAAGGCTTGTGACGAGAGTCTCAAGGCTCTCGGCATCGACTGCATCGATCTCTGTAATTACTGCCCAGTACATGTCCTTGCAGTTTAAGTAGCTGACATCTCTCTCAGACTACATGCATCATGCCAACCCTAGGACTCCTATCGAGGAGACGATGCGAGCCATGGCTGAGTTGAAGGCGTAAGCATTCCGCTGCACTTGGACATTGATCATTCACTAACAACTTTCTAGGGAAGGCAAAATCAAGTACATCGGACTCTCGGCAATCTCGTCCATCACGCTCAGAAGAGCCGTCAAAATTGCTCCCGTCGCAGCTGTGCAAGTCGACTACTCCCCCTTCGCGCTCGAAGCCGAAAGCCCCGCCGGCACCGACCTCCTCGCCACATGCCGGGAGCTCGGCGTAGCCATCATCGCCGCCATGCCCCTCGCCTCCGCGCCTGATCACGGGCGTCTTCGCCAGCGGTGACACAGGCAGCGACGCCAAGGACATCCGCAGCAGCATCATGCCGCGGTTCATGGAGGGCAACCGCGAAAAGAACGTCAAGCTGGTCAGCGACTTCAAGGCGCTGGCTGACAAGAAGGGCTGCACCCTGCCGCAGCTTTCCCTGGCGTGGCTGCTTAAGCAAGGCGACGACGTGATTCCAATCCCCGGCACCAAGAAGATCAAGTACCTGGAGGAGAACTGTGCTTCCATCGATGTGCATCTCACTGATGAGGAGGAAACCGAGATTAGGCGCTTTTTGAAGACGGCTGAGGTTTCTGGCAACGCTCTGCCTCCGCAGTTTGCCGACTACAACTTTAGGGACACTGTCGAGGAGGCCTAGTCATGCGCGGAACCAAGTATCCTCCATTCAATCTCGCCACATTAGTCTATAACTCACGACCAGACCGCATCTTTAAAATAGTAGTTCTCTTTGAACCTCGATCCCTACTGTGCTCCCATTAAGACGACGTGAAAAACGTGACTTTGCAGAGGCACATACCAGTTATAAAGCGGAAGCCATAGTATTCATGCAATAGCTTTAATTCTTGTTGCATTTCTCTCAATTTGAATTGACCTTCACATCCCAAAGTGCCATAGTCGTGTGTGCAGCCCTTCGGGGTATCACTCCTTCACAAAATCCTCTCCTTCAGGCATCGCCGCACCATAAACCCAGTTCAGTTCAGTGATACCTTTCCCATCTTCACCTACAAAGCGAATCAAGTAGAACGCCGACTGGAAGACCATTAACCGCCCCTTCTTGATTTGTTCATCCCATCCCATGAACTAGGTGAACGTGTCGTTGTGGTGGTGCTGCAGTTGGTATTTCTGCGATTCACGCCCCTGGAAGAGGATTTTGAGTCCAGGCTTGCTCTCCTTCAATTCGATGCAGAAGACTCCTCCAATGCCGGTATATGATCCAACGTAGTCGCTCAAGGCTCTGATAGGACCGCTGGGCTTTCTCCCTTCTTGCATTCAGATTGACCTCTGCAAGCTTCTTATGGGCGCGATCTACACTCTTAGAAGCCAGGTGAACATAGTCATGACGGACAGGGCTGTCCAGCAAGGTCTCAATCAATAGCTGTCCAATCCAGTCCGCAGCATCGTTCTTAGCCATTATGTGGGTCAGAACCACAACCACCAATTCGGTCTCAGGAAGCATCATGACGAAAGCCGTCACGCCCACGAGGCTTCCTTTGTGCCACAACGCCAGCCGAGAGTTGGTTATTCCGTCCGCAAGCACGGGCATCTTGTCCACCAGCCCAGGATTGACCCCGATATCGCCCACTGTGGCTGGCAACTGACTTGTGGCCCATCCGGCTGCATAACTCTTTTCGCGGAATGCTGGCTTCTCCATGATTTGGAGTGGTGCGTAAAGCTACGAGACATGTCCGAAGTGAGGACCATGAAGTCTGCCTTGGTTGGACCTGCACTGGGGCCAGTCATGTCGTCGAGATACATGCGAGACCCCTAGCAGTGGACGAAGACGGGGCTGAGTTTAGCTGTGCAATCACGGGCTCATAGCCCGGGCGGACAGCATAACTACCACCTCAGCAATTAGCAGTCCAGTCACAGCACATCATATTAGTTACGGCAGGCAACGGCTCACACGTCAGCAGCCCGACTAATACAGCAACTACCAGAGGTGAAGATTGAAGACTAGGCTGGTTTGCTTTATACTATCTTTACCGCACTGCTTGGGGCTCTCTGGTCTGTCTTTAGCCAGGCTGCCCGTGGTCGTTTGCATTTAAAGGAAGATGCGTTCGGAAGACAGTCAGAATTGATGCGAGGTTGATTAAGTAGGCAGTGAGTCTCAACAGGGCAATTTCCGCCCCATTGGGATGTGTACAGGACGCTGACCAATGGGCAAAGACAGGGCTGAATTTGCCTTTTCAGACCATGTCCTACCATGGATGGATTTGACCAATCGTTTCGTTAAAAAACTTCTCAGAATGGTCTTTTTTGGTGGAGTTATCGATCTATAATAGAAATGTCAGTACAAGTGTTGCAGATGTTTGAGATGAGAAGCATACAATTTGAGCAGTATTTTTGCTGCTCTGCTCTAAGGTAATCGGAGCCTTTTCTAAGCCGAAAGTGCGTGCACCCATGTTACCCAAATCAGTCTGAACCAATCTGGTCATGGAAGTTAGCGGACCACAGTTCAAACAGCCCTCATCATTCAGTGAGCTCACCCGGGATGAATGCAAAGAGTAATCAGCCAGTTGTTCTCCATGCCCATCTTGACAACTAAAACATTGGCCAAGGCCTTTGAACTGGCGTAGCTGGCATTGGGGTATGGGTACTTGGGCATATCGTTCAAGCTGCCCCCTGCGGCGCTGATGAAAGCAAACCTAGCGGGGTGAGAAGCATTGCGAAGTAAGGGCAGGGTAGCTTTGTATAAAAGCATGACAGAGATGGCGTTGACCATAAGAACTTCCTCGTACTCCTCAAGAGGCACGTCCTCGATGGTGTTCATCTTGGCGATGCCAGCGCTGGAGATGACGACGTCTATGTGATCAATACCCTTTGCTTGAATGTCTTTGACAGCATCATAGGGGTCAGTCTTGGAAGACGAGTCAATCTTCGTGATAATGACCTTGGTGTTTTCGCCCCTGAGTGCGTCAAGAAGACCCTGAGAGCCTTCAACATCACGTACGACGGCGATGAGAGTGTTATTTGGCTGCGCGATATAATGGTCGAACATGCCACGACCGATCCCTGTGAGCTTTTTGTTAGTTTATATGATAAACTTTTAATCGGAAGAGAAACGGTGAATATATACCACGGTTGGCGCCAGTGATCAGATATGTCCTGCCCGGCATGATGTAAATGTCGATGGTTGCTTGCAAGTGGTAGTAATAGTCCCTTCTCAAGCTTGGGGAAACAACAGTTAACAAGGCGGTGGACTTCCTTGAAAATAGAAGATGATGAGCCTGTCAATGGCTTGGGACCTCCATATTTATAAGCCCGGGACAACCCTTGCACGGAGCTACGGACCGTAACGGACGAGTTCACTTGCACCGAAACGTTACAGTTCTCGCCAGCCTTGTGTTTGTAAGCAGGTATCCTACTTAGCCCTGTTTGGGCACGTATAGTCCCGTCACATGGGCCACTCATTCTCCTCTTAGGGCTGCCAGTCTGCATGTTTCAGCGTCTAAGTGGCGCAATTACGCAGCGATACTCCGTGAGGTTGTGCCGCTAACGTAGCGTCTCGGAGTTTAGTCTGATAGTGCCGTGGCGAAGCCGAGTTTAGAACTGATCTTTGGTCCAATGAAGAGGCTTTAACTGTGGTATCATGTCTGGGTCTCATTTTTGGTTGATTCCTGCTTCTTTTTCTTGAGCCGGCAAGCGAAGGCCCGTCCAAACCTTTGCTTGAACTGAGCCAAAATCATTCATCCCCTGAGTATCTCGCAAGTAGAAATATTTCTACTGAATCTAGTGTCTATAAACAAAAGGAAAATTCATCCTGTATTACTAAAGTGTTCCCCTGCACCCAAGCACGGCCTCTCACGAAATCTGATTACCTTGCTAGAAAGTGCGTTGTGAGAGCAAACTACCTATTGCTGTGCCCATTGTGCCCATAGATCCGTCAATTCGAACTTAAACGAAGCCGCAACCGAAAATTTCAACTCAATCTTGTCTAGAAGATCCAGAATGCAAGCTTGCTGCCACAGCTGCGATGATCGTGCTCCCGCTACTCGCAGTGGAAACAATAGTAGCACGGGCGAGACACTCGATCTGTCAAGAACTGTGTTGCACGTCTCGAGAATGGTCTGAACATGCAGTTGGATCTCTTCTTCGGGCAAGGTTGCAACCAGAACCCCAAGGTCCTGCCAGTGTGTGATCTCGTAGTCGAAGACTCCAGAAAGATATATGCTTGTAGCAGCGAAAAAGATCTTGGCAAGCAGAATAAAGTCGTCTGTTTCAAGAGTCCCGTCCGGTTTCAGTTTTCCTTGAAGTAAATGGGCATTATTTGTGTTCCATGCATCCAACGCCTCACGTTGGCAGAATCCCTCCATGGAGATGTCATGAGCGTTCATAAGGCGATCTTGGGGCGTTGATGGGTGCGACTCGTAAATGAAATTACTTGCGCTACAATGCATCAGTAAACCCTTTCTGATCGTCTCGAGTAGGCAACACTTACTCAACTCGAAGCGAAGAGCACAACACAATAATGTCTAAGAGTGCTGCCAAGGGGTGCATTTCGGTCTCGACGTGGTTTGTTTGTAGCTTGACGGAAAGGGCCTTCCACTCGGATTGAGCCAGAAAGGTAGGCTCGTTGAAGATGATGGCCCTGCAAACCTCGAATATTTTTACCTCGATGAAGAACCTCTTGCCGAAACTCGCCCGGCATGCCGTAGGACCACTGGCGATCAAGGCTTTTGACGTTCCGTGGACGATGTGCTGTATCCAGCCCTGTCCAGTAGAGTCGCTCATGAGCTGCGCGGAGCGTTAGCCACAGGGGTATGAGGACATTGCAAGCCAACTCACCTCGAAGAGTCCTAGCAATAGGGTTGTCCATAGCACGTTGAGTCGAAGTTGTGGCTTGTTAGTGTGGTGCTCCAGTGCATCTCGGAGACCAACCACCGAGTCCACGTACGAGTTCAAGGCGAATTGGTAACACTCGTGCTGTGACGGTCCGTCAGAAGAACGTAACTTGACGGCTTCCATGGCACCAAGTGACAGCACAGCATTCTTAAGGTATCCTCCCGAAGTGGAGCGCTGCATAAGCTCCTGGATGTCCACGGAAGATTTTCCTTGACAGCTGAAGTTGTTTTTGCGCAGGAAGACATCGAAGTAGTAAAAGTAGAAGAGAGCAGGGTCGGAGCGGGGTGCTTTGGTCAGCTGGAGGCGGCTGGTTGGTCTCGTCTGAACTGTGGTTACATAGCTCGCAACCGTCTTCTGTTTCCCCTTGTCGATCAAGATGGGCACATTGCCGGTCTTTGGAGGAGAATAGCTGCAGAAAACACCCCGTTTTTCACAATTGCTGCACGGAAGAGCGCCAGAACACTGCAGGTGAAACACACCGGTCAGTCGGGGTGTCTTATTTGATTCGAGTCCGGGATGAATGTGGATCAGACCTTGAGGTGGCTGGTCGAGCAAAGACCGCAGCGAAACCGCTTTTTGCGATGGTCAAAGGGTCCAACAGGCATGTCTGCGAATTATCCGACGTCTTGTGTCGTCATTCAGAAGAACGGGATGATTCGAAGACGGAATTTGGAGAGAGAAGCGTTGGAGGCTGAGTCGAGCTTAAGCTCGAAACGGCATCGATGTCGCGAAATTAGAGTGCCAAGACGTCCAAACCCAATATGGAAATATTCGAGCGACGCTATTTTAGTGTGTTCCGTCTGGCCAATGGTGGAACCTCGCATCTCAGGGTGATGGAGTCCCTCAGGATCGCCATCTGTCAGCGTCCACTTCAGCTCTTCATCAACAGGACGTGAGCACCACAGCCTCTTGACACAGACCGCGGAGCTAAATGAGCCGGAACCGGCAGTTCGAGGCTTCTCGCTCGATGGCATCCAAACTAGGAATGGCTCGCCCTCGTCATTTTCCGCCTTGTGCAGATCGTGATGGAATTTGTGGAGTTGAATCTGTTCAAGTGCCGCGTCTTCAGCATCAAGCCAAACAAAGTGTCTATATAACCAGGCTCAAAGTGCCAAGATAAAGTAGAATAGAACCACAGATCGCATCACTCTCAATCAACCACTCTACATCCCGATCAACAACTTCTTGCTTCATCACAATGCGCTCCTTTACTCTCTTCCTCTCCCTCATAGCCGGCGTGGGAGCCCTTTCGCTTCCCGATGCCAGCGGCCCATACCCCGTCGCAATGCGAGTCCAGCCCATGACCGACAAGAGCCGCATCGACCCGTACTCTCCCAAGGGAAACAGACACAAGAGACAAGTTCTCACCTCTCTGTTTTGGCCAATCGACGAGTCAAAGACCTGCACGACGAAGCAGGTGGCTTACATGCCTCCTGCCACGGCAGAGGTGTACGGTGCTCAGGCCAGCGCAATGGGCCTCAGCAACGACACTTTTTCTGCACTCACGCTTGGTGTATGTGATATCTCGAGCCTCAAGGGATGCAGTAGCCAGGCCAAAACCCCCCAGTACCCTCTGGCCGTCTTCTCGCCCGGAGGTGGAAACTCCCGACTTCTGTACGGTCTGATGGCTAGGTCGCTTGCGAGCCAGGGATACGTCGTCATCACTGTCGACCACCCTTACGACGCCACACTTGTGGAATTCCCAGATGGCACTATCATTCATATTGCGGATATCCCAGAAGAAGGTGATGATCTTGTAAAGCTAACAAAGGTACGCACTCTGCTTCGATTCATGAATCAAACTAACCAAGATCCATAGGTCCGAGCAGATGACTTATCCTTCGTCGTCTCTCAACTAGAGAAGGCTTCCCCTCGGTCTTCCCTCCTCAAGGGACTCCCCGGAAAGATCGACTTTGACAGAATCGTCGTATTCGGCCAATCGCTTGGTGGTTCCAGCGCCGCAGTCGCAATGCTCTCCGACTCGCGATTCCTAGGCGGCGCCAACCTAGACGGACGATTTGTCGAGCCCGCTCTATCCAAAGGCCCAAACAGCCCCTTCCTCATGCTTGGTCGCCCGGATCACCGCGCCGAGGATGCGACTTGGGTCAAGTTCTGGAAGAACCTGCGTGGCCCCAAGGCGGAACTCGAGGTCTCGGGTACAATCCACGGATCTTTCACGGACTTGCCGGCCATTATTAGTGTGTTGGGTCTTCCTGATGAGGCCAAGTCTCAGCTGGCTGCTTTGATTGGTACCATCGATGGAAAGAAGCTTGACAAGATTTTGTCCAAGACGCTGTCTTCTTTCTTCACGTATGCCTTCGAGGGTACCCCCAAGCCGTTTCTTCATGCGGTCAAGACCTTCTCCGAGTTGTCGATCGTCAACAGCAAGCTTCCCAACAGGAAGAGCAACTAATGGCTGGCTGCAACGGAGCTTCGAACACACATTTATCTTTTTACAACCTACCTGCTTTCGTGTGGGTAAAGTTTGGACAGAATTAAATACCTTATTTAGATTTAGACCTTCATCTAATTGAACTTTTTTCCGTTGTGCTCAGACCTGTTCAAAGACTATCGCTCTCGACGCCAGTTACTACCGCGCGTTGCATAATAATAACGTTGGAGTGCTCGTGCCGTTTTCCCGTGAATGGAGATTATGTGAGAGTTTGTTTCCTGCATTATTAATCCCTACTGACCATTTTGCTGACTCTTATCCAACATAAGCTGTAAATTATTACTTTATATGAGGGCGCTGATGACACCCACGTCAGCCTTTTATCTTATCCATTTCTTACCTCTTTCTCATCTTTCTCAACTGTCTCAAACATCTCAGTCATACGGCACCGTCCCACCAATATGGTTTCATCCATCGTCTGGCCATCAAAATATCTTCCTGGGACGACGGATAATTACGTTTCCAATGAGGTCATCGTCAAGGGCATTACAGCCGAGCAGGTGTGGCCTTTTCTAGCCGACATAACAAAGTGGGAGTCATATTACAACAACGTCGACCAAATTTCTCCGCCAGCTTCTAGCCCTGTCCTCAAGATTGGCTTGATGGGTTGGTAAGAATCACCAAGGAGAAGAATGCCTGAGGAAGAATATCTCTGTACGGTAATTTATGAGCCTGCATTTCTTGCCGGTGTAGGGTAGCGACTAAGACAATGACACTTGCCATTACATGAGTAGAACTAAAGAGATGCTGATCTTGAAGCGCGATCATGTCTTCTCAACATGACCATGACAGCCACTGAATTGCATGAAATCGCGTAAAAGATGCAGAGGTTCCATGTACCTGCGTCATTAGTAGAAATCCCCTGCGACACTCGGTACACCAAAGCGAAAAAAAAGGACAAATGACTGCAGACTCCGGCTTCGGGGCGGAAGTGGAATGACCATGGCACCACCCCGGAGCGCGGGACCGTGGACGGCGGGTGGCAACGAGGCGGTGGGTTAAGTCTTTGAGGGAAACGCAACCGGTCCGGTCCGGCAAGAAATTGAGCATTGAATACAGGAGAGACAGCTAGGGAGAGACAAGGGAAAGAAGACGTATTTATCGCCATATCCACCGAGATATCGACCGAAAGGGTGTCACGGTCAGGCGACGACTGCTGTTCACCGGCGAGCAAATCGAGAGGTCACGTGCGCTGCGATATTTTCTGAGTCATCGACCAGCACCCCGCCAAAGAATCGGACCCCTCCAAGTCTTGGCGGGCAGTTTTGGGACACGATAATAACCCTACAAACTCGCACTTTGAAGCGCGGGGCAAGACGAAGAAGAAGAAGATCACGACCACGAGTACGACGGCACTCAGACGAGACCCAGAAAAGGCCACTTCCCGCATTCCGTTTCATTCTACTCCATTCAGCATGGCTAGCTTCGACGCTGAGGCCCTAGCCCCCGTGCTCGCCGCCGCCGACTTCAAGTCCATCGAGCCTCACCTCGCCCAGCTCGACAAGTTCCTGACGCTGCGCACCTACCTCGGCGGCTACAGTCTCAGCCCCGCCGACGAGCTGGTGTGGACCGCCGTGCGCTCCAACAAGATCGCCGTCGGCCTCATCCGCAAAGGCAGCTTCCTCAATGCCGCCCGCTGGTTCAAGTACATCGAGGACGCCCACCCGGAGATCAAGGAGAAGGCCGCCGGTCCTAAGAAGGCCAAGGGCGCCAACTACAACATTGGTCTGGCCGACACCAGCAATGGCGTTGTCACGCGTTTCCCCCCGGAGCCCTCGTAAGTGCAACTCCCACGGTCGGTGCATCTCCGCTAACCTGGACCACAGTGGCTACCTTCACATCGGCCACGCCAAGGCCGCCCTCCTCAACGACTACTTCGCCAAGCAGGCCCCCGATGGCAAGCTTCTCGTTCGATTCGATGATACCAACCCCACCAAGGAGAAGCAGGAGTTTGAGGACTCGATCCTGCACGACCTGGAGCTGATGGACATCAAGTACGTCTCCGTCACCCACACCAGCGACTACTTCCAGCAGCTCTACGACATCGCCGAGCAGATGATCCGCGACGGCGGCGCCTACGCCGACGACACCAACCAGGAGATCCAGAGTGCCGACCGCAAGAACCGTCTTCCCAGCAAGTGTCGTGACCGTTCCCCCGAGGAGAGCTTGGCCATGTTCCGCGAGATGAAGGCGGGAACCGAACTCGGCCGCAAACATTGCATTCGAGCCCGCATTGCTTTTGACTCCAACAACGGCTCCATGCGAGACCCTATCATCTACCGATTCCCCAACTTCAAGGACAAGGAGCCCGCGCCTCACCACCGCACCGGCTGGACCTGGAACATCTACCCTACCTACGACTTCGCGTGCCCCGTCGTCGACAGTCTCGAGGGCGTCACCCACGCGCTGCGCACCACCGAGTACGCCGACCGAAACGAGCAGTATCACTGGTTCCTCGAGAACCTGAAGCTCCGCAAGGTGAACCTATGGGAGTTTGCCCGCATCAACTTCATCCGAACGTTTCTCTCCAAGCGAAAGCTCACCAAGGTCGTCGAGACCGGCCGCGTCACTGGCTGGGACGACCCCCGCCTGCCCACCGTCCGCGGTATCCTGCGCCGTGGCTTGACCGTCGCTGCTCTCCGCGAGTTCATGCTGAAGCAAGGTCCCAGCCGAAACATCGTCACCATGGACTGGACCACTATCTGGTCTATCAACAAGCGAGTGCTTGACCCCATCGTGCCCCGATTCATGGCCGTCGAGAAGAAGGACGCCGTGGCCGTGACGGTTGTTGGTGGACCCGAGGCATCGTACAAGGAGGAGCGACCCAAGCACGCCAAGAACCCCGATGTCGGCACCAAGCTGGTGACGTTTGGAAACAAGCTCATCATCGATCAGGCCGACGTTGCGTCGTTTGCCGATAACGAGGAGATTACGCTGATGAGCTGGGGTAACGCCATCGTGCGGAGCCTGGACAAGACGGCCAGCCCCATCAAGGAGCTCCAGCTGGAGCTCAACCTCAAGGGAGACTTCAAGACCACGGACAAGAAAATTACGTGGCTGTCGTCGGACGAGGGCAACCTCGTGGAGGCGGAGCTGTGGGAGTTTGGCTACCTCATCACCAAGGACACCCTGGAGAAGGATGACGAGCTCGACGACTACCTCACGCCTGTCACGGCCACGATGACCGAGGCGCTTTGCGACGCCAGCGTGGGTGAGCTAAAGGAGGGCGAGTTCCTTCAGCTCGAGCGAAAGGGTTACTTCCGCGTGGACAAGGCGCTTGGCCAAGGACCCGAGGGACGGGCGGTTCTTTTCAAGGTGCCGACGGGTGGTAACAAGTGAGGACTGAATAGAGGAGGAAAGTGGGGGTTTGATGAGCTGACGAATGTTATGTTCGATAGAGTAACGAGAGGATGTGGTATAAGGAACAGGAATAAAATAGAACCGTATCCGTTTGCCGTGTATTGTCGATGGTTGATTGACGTTGAGGTTCGTTCTGGGTTTTGGAGCTAGGTACTCACGTACACTGATGGCTCCAACAGGATACGAGGCGTCTCGATGACAGGCCGAGAACGAAGTCGGGACAGACTTGGATAGACTTGGGACTGTGAAGCTGGGGGCTGGCCTAGCGTAGTATTGCTGGCACTACCGAAATGGGCTTCTCGTTTACCAGATTTGGAGTCGCTGTCCGACTTGTCCGAGGGTCCGAGTCCGGAATAGCACGTACGGGATCACGCCGACGACAGCAACGGGAGGGGAGAGGGAGAAAAAATACGGTCCAAAAGACGGCCGCCATTGTGACCGATGAAGAAGAGACAAAATGACTGTGTGATCGTCCTTGGCACCTGAAGGGAAGATGTGCATAATGGACTCGGAGCAGATCGTCGCGAGTGGTTCTGTCGCTCTCTCAATCGATCGCTCTGTCGCATCGCGCGTATGGTGATCTGTGGCTGCCATGACCACGCCGCCGAAATGCAACCCAAGCACCCAACATAGGACTACGGGTATTCACTTCTACACGAGCTAGTCAATTAAAAATGACACTTGACGCTGACGAGGCAGCTCGCCAACGAACTTTGACTTGTCCGTGCCAACACGAGAAAAGAACACGGACCGCGGGTCCACCCACCCAGCGTTCTAGAAGGGACTCTGCTAAAAGGGACGTTCCATTTTGCCCGGCAAGGGTTGCAAATGACGTCGCTCCATCGGTCCTCCCTTACATCTAGCTCGAGGCAAGGGGAACGGGAGTTTGCGTGTGTCGCCGGTCTGCTAAGAATAGAAACATGCGCTTCTTGGCTTCAAAGTCCCCGTATTGCCCTGAATTGACTTAGCGGTGGCTTGTCGTTTGTCGAAGCGGTCAGGGAGGTTGATTGGGGTCTGGGCCTGGACTCTACCACGCCAGAATGAGGGTGTCGCTGAGTAATAGACTGCGGACTAAGGACTTGGTAAGGCGATGAGGTGGAATGGTAATGCACTTGTTGCGCTGTTGAATTTGGAGCCTCGTGATGAATAATGAATAACGCGGTGCTATTGCAACCAGCATCAACACGGTCGACCTGCATTGACAACCAGACAAACAGCCAAAATAGCCAGCCCACCACAGCCCAATTATTCCATATTGCCGTTACCGTTACCGCTACACAACAATAGATACCCATTTTGCTACCCTGGGACTGCACTGTACAATACACCCTCTCCAGACCATCCGAGCTGAGCTGAGCTGACACCGCACTAATCAGTGACTTTTACCCACTGAATCTGCGGGGTTGGCCTGGGTCTTCCCGAAGCTCCTCGGCAATGCCACCCGACCTAGCGTGAGCAGCGGGAATACGAGGGCGGCTGACTTGAACCTTTGGCAGGTCGCAGTAGATCGGACGGTGAACCTTTTTCTTTTCTCTTTCTCTCTGGCCGAAGCCAAATCTGGCGCGCCTTGCCTGCGTCTAGGCAGCCCGCGAGTCTCGTGGCTGTCCGGAGCGGCCGGCGCTGACTGGTCAGCGGCGAGGCGTCCCGCACAGATCGACTGATGCAGCGGAGGAATACGAGATCCGGCAATTGGCCGATCACTTCGTGTTGCTATACTCAGAGACGGCGAGAGAGAGAACGTGGTGAGACAGGCAGAGGTGTTGTCTGGGCCGACTGGTAAGCGGAGACCGGGCGTTGTGGGGCCAGGCCGGTCCATGCCGTGAGCCCGAGACTGACCCCGTCAACGGGTGGGTGATGATGGATCGTCCCCAGTATGGTCGTCATTGAATCCCCAGACTGTTGAGGCGTCATGGGTATATATAGAGTAGGTGCGTTCCCTTCCATCCATCCCTTCTTTCATCATCACACTCACACTCACACTCACACTCACACTCACACTCACACAACTACTCATCTACACCCTCACCAACTAAAACACCTTCTTCTCTCCACCACCACCAAACCAACCGCCAACATGCAGTTCTCCGCCGCCTTCCTCGCCGCCATCCTCTCGGCCACCACCCTCGCGGCCCCCGCCCCCGCCGCCGCCGAGAAGGCCGTCTCCATGATGGCCGCCACTCCCCAGTGGACCATCCAGAGCCTCAACCGCAAGTGCGACACGGCCGACAAGACCTGCACCTGGAACTTCGGCATCAAGACCGGCTCCGCCACCACCGCCTGCAAATACGTCGTCAAGAGCACCAAGGCCACGCCGAAGGCCTCGCGCTCCAACGGCGGACCCAGCAAGTGCGGCGACTTCACCGTCACCTCGGGCTGGAGCGGCCAGTTCGGCGCCGGCAATGGGTTCACTACGCTGTCCGTCGTCAGCAACCCCAAGAGGCAGATCGTCTGGCCCGCCTACACCGACAAGCAGCTCGCCGGCGGCAAGACCGTCAAGCCCGACCAGGCCTACGCTCCCGCTGCTCTCCCTTAAGCGATGAATCTTACGAGCAATTGCTATCATGGCGGATGCATGAAATCTTTAATCGTGGCATTACTATGGATGGACATGGGGATATAAGGGGGTGGTCTGTATATAATTCGATGATATAAATCTACTTCTCGGGGTCCGGATCCTCAATCCGGTTAGCATACATTGAGCATTATACCAAACTTTCTGTTCCGTTCCTGAAATTGATTACTTGAAACGATGAAACTTAGTCTACCAACATCTCGTATCATGATCTAATCATATCTCCTCTAATACGTGATGGTTAAGAGTTGTGGAGCTTCACGTTGAGAGTGGAGTGCGGATGAGATTACCGTTGTGATCTTCACGAGAGACGGGATAAAAGTCCCCGATGCTAGAGAATATCGGATTTGGGCCCCATGGTCCTGCATAGTACACAGGGGGCACATTAAGCTCCAAGTAGATGACGGACTTGCAGATTTATTGGTGCAAGCCTAGTGCAGCATTGACTTGTTGTGTTCAAACCTTGCTTCGAGCTCCGCCTGTGATGACTGCCCAAGATCGACGGTAAGCCGCCCAAATGTCCCAGTATGCCGCAGAAGACACTGAAAATACCGGAAGAGACAATGAAGTTATGATGATAGTCTTCCACTTTTTGTAAAACAAGGTTGATACGTATGTGGGCTGTACTAAACTGATATTAGTCTTCTTACCATTAGTTCAGGGCTCTGCCGTTGGAGGAAACCTAATGAGAACACATGTGACTGTTACGTGCAGAAAAAGATTACTATCGAATATGTCTTAACAGTCCAGTTGGCATTTCAATTCGGCATATCCACCCAGGGAGGACACCAACCGCAAACGGGAACCTGATATGTCCGCTACAGCCTAAGAAAAGCTAGAGAAACCATCAATAAGGCTGTTGGGAGGCTAGGTCCAAGGCCAGCACTCATATATCCGACCCAACGCATCCCCGTCCAGCAGCGCAGATCAGCACGTCCGAGATCTAAAACGCTAAGCCATCGAATGTCCAGTACACACTCAATTCTATTCATATAATCCGCTTTCATTCAGTTCAACTATGTCGACATCACCCGCCGGTGCTGCAAAGGCAATGCGACCCGATGACCGGTCGAGCTCAACATTACCCAGCTTGATGCCAACTCCCTTGAGAAGACGAGAGCGCTCCAGGCCATCGAGCATGGATGCCTTCTGTAGCGGCTTCTCACATCGGTTATCCAGCGTGACTATCGACAGCGTTCCCAGAACGTCTGTTACCAGCGTCAGGGCTCGTAGAAATGCCCCAGACACCGACGCGAGCAGGATGATTGCGCAGACAACCAACATGATTGCAAACTAGGCTTTGTTGCAAATGAGTATCTTCTCAACTTTTTGAGTCTCTGCGATGAGGGTTGCCACATTGAAAGCGCCGTCAAGCGCATTCTCAACCGACACCGGGATCGCTCCGATGACAGTATTTGGCTCGATGCCGAGCATGAACTGCGTGTTGATCAACTGCGCGAATCGCGTCTCAAACGAGGCCCGCCCAAGGCTAGTAATATCGTCGTAGTGGACGCCGTCAGACGGGATGGCGAAGGAGTCGTTCGGAGACAGCAGAAAGCCAAACACGGGAAGTCTGGGGAAAGAGGGGATGTGAGAAATATCCAGGACCAGGCGTAGTAGGAGAGAGACGCACTGCATTGGGAGCGCATGTGGCATTGACACAGGTATACTTGACGTCCACATAGGGCGAACGTATGGATCAGTCAATGTGAGATATGTTGTCCTCGGAAGCCGACTCCCAGATAATTCTACGAGCTTCCCGTGGTGCTTCGAGCTCTTTTGTGTCGAGAAACGCACTGCAGCCCAAGAGACAGTTGGAAATGGCTAGTTGGAAACCATTCAGCTAAGGGATGCTTTTGTCGCATGTCGAGGCTGTAGTGTAGGAACTCCATGAATTGTTTGGGTTCTGAAGTCGCGGAGGGTCTTCGACGGAGTTGGTAAAAATACCCACAATATCCTTTTCTTTGGCTTTTGTCTCGAAAACCGGGCAATCCAGAGATATGTAGGACGTATTGAGCGTAAAAGAATTTACTTCGGCAGGTAGGCGAGGGCTGAGCGGGATACCCACAAGAGACGAAAAGGTCGTACTGGTGGCATTGGCCGGGACCTCAATCCACTCGTGATTCTGATAGTCGTCAAAAACCTCGACCATGGGTACTCGGAGATTGCCCCAGCTGTCCTGGAGCTTGCCATGGAGTAATTTGGACGTGACCAACGATGCCCCAAAGAGCGTGGTTATCAGACGTTCCATATCCAGATTATAAAGCGAGCTTGGGTCCAGGAACGTAATCTGATGCTGGGTTTTTACAACTCTTGTTCCGGACCGCGCGATTTGAAGCGATGCTTGGCCGCGAACTGGAGACAACGCCCATAGTGCGACGAGAGCGGCAGCGAGGATGTTGAGGTTCCTTAGTTGAATCTGTGTGATTACAGCGCCTACGAGAGTGCTGCTGCCCGAAAGAGTCTCAACGCGACCTATGTTTCCTCAAGTCAGATGGGGAATTACCCAAAGTCATTGAACAATGCGTGCCTATGGTAGAGCCTTTTTGTAGTTCCCATGTGGCCAGGGCTTTCAATGAACGACCGACAATAGCAGCAAAGACAATGGGGAATATCGTGGGCCCCTATGAGACTATGAGTAGATATGTCACTTCGAAGTCGTGGTTTCTTACGTAGAAGGTTGCAGTAAGCAAGTATTGCGCTCGTAAGCCCGGAGTAAGAGGCTGGCCATCACTTGCTAGTGCCAGGCTGGCAAACACTACGAACGCTATGCTCGTAAGAACGAGGAGCGAGCCGAGGAGGATGCACAGGTAGCTGAGGCTTGGTTTTGCGGTTTTGTATCTTCTAGAGAAAGGAGAGGATTACGGTGCTGTTCCTTCTTGATGGTTGGGAAGAAGTTCAACATGGTGTAGTGCGTTGGTATTTTGGAAAATATTTTAAGGTCAATGTGGTAACCGCCCCTCAGACTCTTCAGGGGAAAAATCAATACTAATGTCCAAACCAGGCTTCATCAGGACGGGATGCCTCATAAGGAGATGAGCGCTGAGCCCCATAAGGCCACCTCTGCGCGTCCATTTCAAGTAGGGAAACGCGTGAGTCTGCCTTGTGCTGGTCAGCAACAGCCAACCGGTGTCTCAGCTCCTGTACGACGTAAGCAGCTGAGTTTAGATCACGAATGAAATAAGAGGAAAGGTGCCACTACAGCTCTCCCTGGTCCTCTTGCGGAGTAAACTTAGGCCATGACCACAGTACCAGAAGCATCGGCGCCCGAATGCCGCCATGATGACCTCAGTCACTATGTCTCTTCCTCCACACAAAACCCCAATAGAGGATGCATTAGAATGACCGAGACTGGGTAAACGAATGTCCTAACTGTTGTTATTTTTTTTTCAAGCGGCAAGACGATTCGATTGTGTCCCGTCAGTCTCTCACAGCCTGATTTGACACGTACACTCGACGCTCGTTAGCTGCGGGATTTCCAAGCCACGGCGGCTATAAATCAGGCTCGCGACAAAACGACTCGGACAGCTCTGGAAAACGCGTTCTGTGATGGCGGTGCCACCGTCTGTCCTTTCCTTAGTCTTGACTGCCCTCAAACATTTTGTCTAGGCCGTAGTATAGGTTCCTAGATCCAGCATATGACTTTTGTTTTTCTTTCCATACGTTCCTAAGCTACAGCAGTCTTTGTCGTCGTTCTACACCAGCCTATCACTTCTTGACCTTAATCGCTTTCTGCAGCCTCTTCGCTTCAGCTCGCTCGCAGCCTTGGAAAAAGCACATGCAATGCTAGTTGCCATGGCTGTGAAGCGCATGCGTCTTTTGCTCGTGTCGAAGATGGCACGCCGTGGAAGGGCATGGCCCGCCCTGGCAGTTTGGGATACGGCACTTACACGTCTTCAGAGGGAATCCACATATTGATGGGCCAGAGGGATTGAGCGACATCAACTGCATTCCACGGTTCGATCTTCTTTGAACTAGGTTCCGGCGATAGCAGCACGTGGCTCTAGTGGATCAATAACAGTAGCTAGATGGCCTTGGGTCCTTCTCGCCAGACTTAAACTTTTTGGTCGCCTGCGAAAGAGTAGCGACGATACAACTGATTTGATTGAGTTCAGACACCAAGTGACCACAATCACAATTTATCTCGATTTGACACTTTTCCGTGTGTGAACACGCACTGCAACCCTTCTGCGATCGCTTCCTGTCTTGGGCGTCAAAACCGTCTACCTTGAGCACCTCGATTTCAACTGGCATAGCGAGCCGCAGGCGTATGAGAAGTAGGGGATGTCAGTGACCTTCTTGCTCAACTCCGCTCTTTTAGCTTTTGGGTCGAGCGATGAGATCATACTGTTTTGAGGAGTTAACATTGGTTAGTGCACCCAAGTGTTGTTTATCGCGGAAATTTGGTGACCTCGATTGCCTTCTTGCCTGACTTGACAGTTGCCGAATCAGCCTTTCGTTGCGAGATTTCACACCGCGGGCAAGTATGTGGATGGCGGTGATAGAATCCAGCTCAGAGGCCACGGCGATAGCGTAACGTCACTTCCTCACGACAACAGCCTCCGAAATTGGGTTTCTATTGATACGAATCACCACTTTTGGGAGGCCAGAATCCGTGGGTTTCTGTAAGAATTGAAGGGCGTGATGGCCAAGTTCGGTCGGTCAGTCTCATTCTTGCGTGACTTGAGGGCCGTGGCGTCGGTATCCGGCTTCTTTCTAGTCGAGCCCAATGGCGAGTGTCTCCTTACTGGCGTCGGTGCGACAGTGTCTCTCGCTAGCGGTGCTTTCTCCAGTGCAGATGGATCGTATCGGACTGTAGCTCTACATATGAAATTTGCGAAGCTGACTGCGAGATTAACGTGAGGAGGGAAGAAATCCCCTGGTTGCTTGGCCGTGACTGATGCACGATTGACAAGGTACGATGGAACTCTTAACCTCCACTCTTAGAAGCGACTTGGTAGCGGTATTTATTCTTGGCCCGTTCGGCTGGTTTCAGGTCGATGGAGGGTATGGATGCTACAATTTCTGGACTTTTTGGTCACAGAAGTGAGCCTGTTGGTAAAGTCTTAAGCTGCAGGATGGTTGAATATTCTGAGGCCATGATACTTCATCACTGAGCGTACGGTTTGTTGCCCCACAATCCCCTCGGTTTGCACAGACCAGGGTCGGAATAGGGGTCTACCTGGCTAGGTCAACACCATGGAGATGATGATTGTCAGGCATCTTGACCGCTTCCATAATTACCAGGTCATTGCAGACTTCTACCGTCGTGGAACGTGGCTAGATGAAAGCTACTGACGCGCAAGCACCAGAGCCCAAAAGGCTCTGGCTGGGAACCGTATTCGACCTTTGTACTCATGCCCGGTACGCGCACCGTCGGTACGAAGATGACGGCGCGAACACAAAGTACTTCGCACAGACTATGTATCCCCTCGAAAGTAGCCAAGACTCTGCCAAGACGCAGAGCCTGGGTAAAATCAGGTATTGATTGCCCGGGCCAGGTAATACGACGCCACCCCAAGGGCAATCCATTACCTAGCCCAACGCGAAAGGTTTCCGGCGAGTCGCAGTCGCACACCCACGTTTCGGAAAAGAATAAGGTAATATTTAAGCATATCAGGGGCAACTTGGGCAAAGTTGTGCCCGCCGTGGTGTCGCGCCGTCACTGGTCGGGTTCGGGCGTTTTCGGCGTGTCGCGGACTGAAGCCACTCGTGTCTCTTCTTTTTCTGGGTCCAGGGATGCCATTTTACAAGGGGGGCTTAGGGTTAAGGGGGCAAGGCAATTAAAGTTAAGTTTAGCGCCCTTGCGTTCCGGGAGAGCGTACTCTGTAAATGAGATAAAGATGCGGACCTCTCCAGCTTGTCCGGAGCCTTCGGGGAGCGCTGCACTGTCGATCCAGTGGTTACGCAGTATTCGTTGGCACTGCGCCTCGTTGATCAACGGCAGGTATCCATCTCGTACTTGATGCTTGGCAAGGGGGTTCTCATCTCATGCCTCATTCCAGGCCCCCGCCGGCCAGCCTCGGTGTCTGTCTTTCAGCACCGTTACGGGGGGTTTGCGCTGTTCTTCTTGTCGAGAGCAGCCAAAGTCACAGAGGGATTTCCCTTCTCCAACCATTAGGCTGTGCCCGCCCTTGGATCTCAGACGGGACACGGCGTGTCAACGGGCTAGTCCATCCATCCCCACATCACCATCGCCCCCTGACTCCCGGACTCTCCCTGACACCTCCTATGCTCCCTTTGTACTTGACTGCACATCTACGAATAAAGACTAAATGCACAGAAAAGGCCTGCGTAACCCACCCTTTCCCGCTTCCCGGAGCACCCGGTAGCCCGGACGATACCACTCCCGGGTCTTTTCCCTCTCTGCTGCATCATCGCAGATAGCACGTGGTCCGCTGCTTGTTCCGGCCTCCGCGTTTCGGCACGAGGCCCGGCGATGATCATGCACTTGTCGCTGTTCCAAGTCCTTCCTTGGCGTCGACCGCAAGTCTAATTTCCCTAGTACGTCAATTACGTGGCTCCGTCCGTCGCTTGTTCTCTCGCTCGCTCGTCGCCAAGACTTGGCCTGTCTTGGCCCCTGCTTCGCCCACCAGCCAGCGACCGGCCACCGCTTGGCTGTCCCTGCTAGTCATTGTGTATACGCGCTCCGCGTGTCTTGGCCTTCGTCAACCATCGCGGCGCTACGCTACCGGCCATGGATAGGCCTACCGTCGCTCGTCTTCTTCATGCCGTCTGCTGGCTCGCACCGCCAAGCGTCTGCCAAGCAATTGGCACTGGCGATGCACTGCCCCGATGCCCAGGAGCTTGGCTCGTACCAAGAAGCACTTTGCTGGTATCCGCGTCGTGGACTTTGTTTGGCCAAGCCTTTGCGCACTTGTTGAAAGACCTGGTGGTGCCCCGTCCCACTTCCTTTGATGTGTTCTGCTTCTGTCTTCTTTCGCCTCATCACGCCTACCACTAAATACGTGATTCTGTGAATTTGTCGTCGGTTGAGATTCGAACCGACACTTTCACTTCCTTTCTCATCTTGGTCTCATGGGGGCGGTCCTGTTTAGTTGTTTTTAATTCACTCTCTCATTTATCCAGTTCCTCACCGAGCCCCTCGCCTTCGCCGCGCCACGAGCACAGTCGTTTTCAGTTCCAGTCCTTCGTTTTTCCCCTCAGATCCAACATGCGTTCACCCAGTTCGGCCCTCGTGGCTCAAGCTGGACTCCTATGGGGAGGTCTGTTCGTGCAGTACACCCAAGCCCAATATTACAAGATCAGCACCAAAGGTACGCTTGGATTCACGACCGCGTACCACGCATACTCACCTTCCTAGATGAAATCCGCGACTCAGCGCGAACCCTCGCCTACGATCTCATGCTTCAGTACGATGGAAACCAGACCGGCATGATTCCCGGTATTCTACCCGGGCCGCCCACCGAGTACAAGGGCGACTACTACTGGTGGGAGGGTGGAGCGATGATGGGAACCTACGTCGGTGCGTCACCGTTAACATGCTGCTCTCATCTGAGGGACCGATCACTAATTGGGAACAGACTATTGGAAGTTGACGGGCGATACGAGTTACAACGACGTCATCATGGAAGGCATGCTGCACCAAACCGGCGAGAACGCAGACTACATGCCCCTCAACCACACAGCATCCCTAGGAAACGACGACCAAGGCTTCTGGGGCATGTCGGCCATGCTCGCCGCCGAGAACAAATTCCCCAACCCCCCAGACGACAAGCCCCAGTGGCTGGCACTGGCGCAAGGTGTCTGGACGACTCAGGCGGGACCGAGTAGACACGACGACACGTGCAACGGAGGGTTGAGGTGGCAGGTTCCATTTTCCAACGCTGGATACAACTACAAGAACAGTGGGTTTCTTGATTCCTTGGAGGAGGGTCCAACTAACCTCTCGCAGCCATCGCCAATGGATGCTTCTTCAACCTTGGTGCTCGCTTGGCCAGGTATACCGGAAACTCAACATATGCCGACTGGGCCGAGGAGACTTGGGATTGGCTTTGGAAGGTCAACTACATCGACCACGACACTTGGCAGGTCTACGACGGCGGCCACGTCGAGCACAACTGCACCGACATCAACAAGGCCACCTTCTCCTACAACGCCGCCATTTTGCTTCACGGCTCGGCGTTTATGTACAACTACGTCAGGTCAGCCCGCTCTTAATATGTCAATATTTGCTAACACATTTATAGACCGATGGCTCTGAAGTTTGGGGAGAGCGCGTCGACAAGCTCCTCGAATCGTTGCTCAAGAACTTCTTCCCCAAGGATATCGCCTACGAAGTCCCCTGCGAAGGCCGCCAGGGCGCCTGTTCCACCGACATGCTTTCGTTCAAGGGATACGTCCACCGATGGCTCGCTGTCGTGACGCAGGTCGCCCCCTTGACCAAGGATAAGATCCTTCCCGTTCTCGAAAAGTCCGCCCAGGCCGCCGTCAACCAATGCACCGGCGGCGAGTCCGGCCGCGTGTGCGGGTTCTACTGGGGCTCGGGCAAGTTCGTCGACCCGGCCGTGGACGAGACCAGCGGCGCGGGCGAGCAGATGAACGTGTTGGCGGCCGTGTCCAGTCTACTGATCGAAGATGCGGATCCGCCGGTGACGAACAAGACGGGAGGTATTTCTAAGGGCGATCCGAACGCCGGAAAGAACAGTCACGACATTCCCGAGCCGCGTCCCATCACGACAGGAGACAGGGCTGGAGCGGGTATCCTGACCTTCCTGATTCTCGGAGGCGCGGTCGGTACCTTTGTATGGATGACTGCGTTTGACTGAGCGAATCATGGCGTCTGGTTGGAATTTATTGATGGGGTTAGAGTGGCGTTTTACACAACGGAAATGGATCGATACATTGCGACCATGGGGGACTTGCAGCCCAAACATTGTTTCTAGCTTGTTTTTATAACCACAGGTGACACTGGGACGGATGCCCAGTTGGCTGTACAAAAGAATCACAAAGATGAAGAGAATTACAGTCTTAGAAGAGGTCTGCCAAGTGCAGAAATGCCTAATACAGCAAATTTCTACTATGTTTCACGAGATTATACCTCCATTCAAGTCTTATATAGTGGCCAATGATTGCTTAAAACCCTAGTTGATGTGAATGGCAGGCTGTTGCCTCGCAGTCTGATCGGATCTCAACTTCGCCATTTTTTCATCATACCATTCCTATCATTTACCTTTCATCCTCTGCACGTTAAATAAATCATTCCGTTCTATGATTTCCTACCTCTTGACTGCTTGAGCCTTCGTGTCTCTCGCAGGCTTTCTACCTGAAGCTGAATTTGAACTATCAAAGTGGACGGTCAGTGCTGACATGTTCGGGCATCCTTGGGAGTATCACTTACCTATGACCCGTAGCTTGTCGCGGTGTCAAAGTCGGGGAGTTTCTCCTCTCCAACTGGCACCTCATATGACGCCATAGGTCCGTTTGATGTGTCAACGATAACCTGGAGAGGCACAACCAAGTCGACTGTCACATTGCCCACACCCAAACTCAGGTTCACACTATAAGTTCGGGACAGTAGACACGTGTGAAAGGTCGGTAGGAACGTCTTATCCGACGTAGGGAGGTCAAAAGGAAGGTGCAATGTCGTCGTATGAAATATGGGCGAGACTCTCATACCCTCCGAATAGCTGTGATCTCCGACGTCGACGTGCTGTGTCCATGGCTCGCTGTGGGAAAACCTTGTACGGAGCCGAATAGTTTGTGCATAGGCCCTTTGCCCATCGCCTACGTCGGGTAGCCTTTTCGTAGGCTGAGTCTTGAACCATGTGTTGGACTTAACACTTATAGATGCAGAGCTGATAACAGGCGGAATAACATAAATAGCGGATGGCTCAAAGGTCAAGCTGACCTGAACCGATGATTCATTCAAGCTGCGCCCAACCGCATTCAGGCGAACCACCGTAGCCTGCGTTGCCACAGCTTTGATCTGTCCAAGAATTTGAGAAGACAGCCTTTTGTAGATCGTTTTGCTCCCTTCGAGGGTGTATAATTTATCAAAATCGGTGATGCTTAGTGGTGGATCCTCGGGACCTGACGTGAGAAGCCTCACCACCTTGCTGGTCTCCAATGCCTTGATTGCAAGATTTCCAGATGTCGATCCCTTGATTACGGTAGCACTTATCGTATATTCGATACTGACCAACGTGAATGACATGTCGTCTTTTTCCCAGTCTCCCATAGTCGGTGGCAAGCGCGTGTGGAGTTCGCGTACAGTATCTGACTCCACAGCATGGGAGCAAGCAGCCAGGGTGAGATGCTTCGGGATGATAAACTTGAAAGGGATACTGAACGTGTTTCCGGATGTAAGGACTTTGGGGACGGGATAGGCGGACGTTGGGATAGGCATCTCTAGGTCGAGGAAATGATGGGTTGTTTCAGAGGCGACTGCTATGTCTTGGCTGCACACCTTTGACTTTCCCGCGAAAACGATTTGGATGGCGTCGAAAGGGACATCTCTCGACGTGTTGATGACCAAATCCCCGGAAACTAGGGAGCCGGTTCCGTAAACCTTGGAGTTGTAGTGATGGTGAAGAACGATTTCGAGCTCCTGGCTCCGCCATGAATTGGCAAAGTTTAATAGCGAATTCATGTCTTCGTGGACGCTGGCTTGCTGTGACTCGCCGGTCACTGTTGAGGGAAGTTGAGTATGCATTAGGAAGTCTCAACTTGTAAACTGTCAAGGCTCGATACTTGAATTGTTCGACTACAGTAGGTACGGTAACTAAGAAGGTTGACTCTGGTTGGATGGCTTAGGCGTGACTAATTATGGCGCCACTTGTTGTGAATCATCACGCCCTTCGTTGACGTGTTCAGCACCCGGCACTGAGTATCGACAAGGGGCAAGCGTGTACATAACTCCGATGCAGCAGAATCGGAGTGATCTTGAAGACCCACTCCGTAACACGCCGGGTTGGCGGTCAAGAGGCGGATAAGTGTGCCCCGTATCAAACACATGGGCCCCGAGCACGCAACGGCTTCCACGTCTGCTACTTCCGCACTGGATCCTCTCTATGAATCCTGTTCGCTCTCCCGGTATCGTCGAGGAGATGCTTACAGGATCCAACCTAGAGTTAGGTTAGTCATACTACAACCGAGCAGATCCGACGCCCTTCGACATCCTCTAAACCCAAGGTGGACTGGTTGTCAACGTAAGGCGCGACTAGTGCCGGAATTGCAGATTGAAGCGAGATATTGCACGAAGCACGTAATTAGTAATTGTCACAGGTTGGTCCGGTGTAGGTGACCCGTTCTTCAACCAATGAGCAAATCCTCGTTGGATGGGTCGTGGCTTATATCAGATACACCCCACCTTGAGTATTCGGTCCTAGTTAATCATCCTTTGATTCGACTCGTAAGTGCTTCTCGCGGAAATGTCACAGCGTATTCCACCCTATCATCACGCCCCCTGTGTCGTTCGATTAATCGCTCGACTGAGGATAGTTATCACCCCTTCTGTCAAATAATCAGGCACAAGTCCAAGATAAAGCCTTGTATAAACAAGCAAACTTCACTTTCCAGTCCTACACGTCGGATCCAAGAAGCATTTGATCACGTACTCCCAATCCCCAAGCCAGGTCCGTCTCAACCCGATTGTCCACTCTAATTTCCAAGATCCCCGCTGACAAAGATAACTAGTACCGCGGCATATCTAGAACAATTAGCAAGATGGTCTCTCATGTCGTCTCTTTACTTAGGCCGCAGTAGACCCAAATACTTCTGCTCGCCGTGCATTGGTCAATAACCCAACACTGGCTGCAAAGATGGTGGTGAACAGAGCAATCAAGCCCAGTTTCAAGTCGTTGGACTTTGTCTTATAAAGCACAAGAATGGCGCTGACTAGTAGTAATGCCGCCACGACAGTAGTTAGATATGAGACGAAAGCCGAGATCTTCTTGCTAGACGCATAGTCAACCAAAGAACCTGGCTTGGTTCCACGCCCAGGGTTGTCTTCTTCCTAATACTGGTCATAAGTTCGACTCGACAAAAGACTAAGTTCACTTGATCCTTGCCTCGAATAGAAAGCCTACATAATCTTGCGCAAACATTGTCAGCCTGTCTGGAGGTTCGGCCGTATGTAAAACCACCAAGTCATCAGGATATTCGTATAGGTCAGAGCTATGCCCGCCTAGCATCGGCCAATCTTTGCTCTGTTCGGGTCTGCCATGGAAGAAGTTGATTCGGAAAGCCTTCAAGGTCTTACTGTCGGGCGGCGGTATTGATGTAAGAGTGCTCTCAAACAACATGGCTTCTCCTGGACAGCCGTCAGCATTATCCCGGCCTCGGCTCTAGTTTCATACTGTATTCTTTCAACGTTGATTTGATCTTATCCAGTAACTTCCTTCGATCTGAACCTTCTTCATTTCTTGCCTTGTAATCTTCCCAGTTTCTCAAAGATTGCAACGCCTCGCTGCTTCCCTCGTTCTCGCGGTCGTACTCGTCAAGCTTTACTTCCAGCTCTGCCACTTCGCTTTGCAAAACAAGCAGATTCCTCGCTGCTAAGAGGTTAAACCGTTTAAATATTGCAGACGTTCCATCTCTGTCGCTAGCAATAAAGTGAGCGAGAGATGGAAATCCATCCACGTAAACGTTTCGCCTTTCCGCTTCCATGTCTTTGTAGACGTTCGCTCTGGGACCCCACAGAGTCGACTTCAGGTGTCTCGAGTCTCACTTTTCGGAGAGAGTAGTGGGATTGTGAGTGTTTCGTAGTTCCCATCACTCAGATGACGGAATAGTGACTTCTGGAACATTTGGTGTTTCTTCTGCCGTACGAGGCTTCATTGATCGTTATTGCAATATCCTGGAATCGACAGGGCTAAGAATCAGGCGGCATCCAACCTCACGTGCTCATGCGTGCTTACAGCGCCGAGAACCTGACAAAATGCCTTTCCACGTACGGGTGTCTGATTGGTGCCAAATGTGATTTATAGATAACTTCGCCTCCACGCTTGTGTTGTTCCGAGTGGCTTAGTTATTGACTGGTCGTTGATTACCCCAGTTTTCCTTCAGTTCCTTCAACTTTCCATCCTTCAACCCCAAACCCAACATTTTTGAGTCTGAGGACTCGAAGGCTCGATGGATTGTTATGATCCCGACGATGTCGTCCCTCACGACTCGCCTCTGCTCGTTCCGGTTCGGCCTAAGTTAGAGCCGGACCCGCTCGACGATTCGGACTCCGAAACGCACATCGAGGACATCGTAGACAACGTGGGTATCTTATATTCTAAGTTTTAGTTTAATCGGGGCGCTTGTTCATACGATAGATCCCAGGCATAGCTAGACTCTAGCAGCTAAGGCAGCAAGAGAGCATTTGCCATTAACGGATTCGGACGATCCCAACGCGATTGAACCTCCCGGGCTTAGACATCTCGCAAGTGATGCACTGTGGACCACCTCACAAATACCTGCAACTCCAAAAGTCGAACGGCCAAGGATACAACGAAAACGATATGCTCTTCCTCTTTTGGTGGCTCCCCTCGTAGGCACATTCACCGACGTCATAGCGTGTCCAGACAGCGGTTCCGACGAGAACATTATATCTTTAGAGCTGGTCAACAATTTGGGGCTCAAGATTGAGCAGAACACTGGTGACCCCAGACAATTTTCTGTCGCGAGCGGGAAGATTGTCACAGCGGTCGGGCAAGTCTCGGCTAAGTGCCGCTTTGCTGCTGTGACTCCTTCAACCCCGAGTCTGGAGTGCATTCTACACGTCTTCAGCACGCTGGCTGTCCCTTTGATCATGGGCGTCGACTTTTTGCAGCAGACGGAGACCTTAAGCAAGCACAGAGACCGGCTTGTTGAGCAACCCGTCCCAGCGATGCAGACATTAAGAGTGAACAGTGTCGGAAGGCCAAAGCGGAGCTTGGTCTGCCGGCTTGACACTTACATTGCTTGTGCCACCGTGGATACTGATCTGACTTGGATCTCGTCAGTCTCGAATTTGCGAAGTCAAGGGCTTACAAGATTAAGCTTGCACATGAACAAGTTGAATTCGCAGTTTGTAGCATCGGTTACACCACTGGTGTTATCAAGACTTCCTTCGTTGTGGGAAACGTCAGTTCTGTAGGACTTCGTCCACGTGCGGAACCAATTGACCCTGGTCTCTTCGTACTGGGCGACCTCAATGCGGATATCCTTGTTGGTCAAGACACCATCGACACCTTGGACGTATTCAACCTGCATCACGAATTACTCATTCCCAGCATCGCTCGACTAGGTGAATCCGATGTCAATATTATCCGCCACATAGGAAAGTTAGAGGATGGTGTTGCAAGACTATAGACAGCAGTCAAGAGTAAATTTGGAAGTAATCCTCGAAGTAAGTTAATTAGTACCTGAAGCCATGTTTATGGTGTTATAATACTGACTCCATCTCAGACTCTTTGGCTAGTACTGAAGCTCAGGTTGACCTTGATCAACGAAAAGTTGCTCGGCGAGAGCGCGAGCGAGTCAGGATCATGAAACTCCCCGGGGTTGCCTAAGAAAAAGCGCAAGAGCTCGAAGACCTGACTATGCACCCCTCTCTGCGCCTCGTCTCTTAATCAAACGAGATTCTACTGTGCCTTCTGCCCCTCCTATTTCTCCTATTGCTAGTACTTTAGCGTCTGAGGATGAGAATAGCGGGAGTGAAACTAGCGAGGCTCTGGCTACCCATGGGTCCACGGCTGCTTCCTCGACGTTAGTCGCCAATTTCATAAATACCGACGAAATCACCAACCCTGGCCAATACGCATATATTTGCCTTTTTAGAAGATGCACAGCTGCGCCCTTTGACACTCAGTATCTTTTCACCTCTCACGCCAAAATGCACTCGTCAGCACAGCCGTACTTTTGCCCGGTAAGGGAGTGTCCACGAAGCGAAGGTGCAAAGGCTTCAAGCACAGAAACCAATTGATCAGACATGGTTTAGTTCATGGTGGACCCTGATATGACTGTCCATTCGTCCTAATCGCGAGCACAGATATCTCAAGCCGGATAACTTGCAGTGGTAAGCACGCCGACTGACAAGCATGGAAGAACCTAGGCTGACAGTTAACAATCCTGTAGACATGTCAGTGTTCACCTCATTGACAAATACAGGGATGATCCGCTCCTTCGTGGTGTAAACTGCCAGTCGAGTAGAATCTTAAGAAGACGCCCGTTCTCCTAAAGTTTATAGAGCTTGGATCCGAGGTTGAAAAGAGGTTTGGGATATCGAAGATGAAATCGTTGGCTGTGAGTTTGCAATGTGGGTTCTCTATCTCAAGCCTGGATGTTTCAGACTTTCGAGCCGATAATTAGACCGATCTGTTTTACCATATTAACGTACACGTTCATCGTTGTAAGATAACTTGAACCTCTTCTCTTAGCACCAAGCTTAGGTTGGAAGGTATTTCGCCACTGACCTCCTCTTTCGTTAAGTCATATCGCGTATTGTTTCTTGACAAGAGAAGGTGTGTTAGGGGCGAGATAGTGATGCGTGCAGCCGGTCTTAGACCCGGGTGCCGCAATCATCATGTGATTACGTGATGCATGTCACGTGCCCGGCTGACGCCCGGGCACAGGCTGCGGTGCCTTAAGCACCGCAGACCGGCCAATCAAAATAAAGGATCATCCTTCTTCTTACCTTTCTACCCAATCACATAAGTAAATACCACTTTATCGTATTATATGGTAGCAATTGCACTGCTCTATCATACGAATAAGCTTGCGATTTACTTTGACCAAGCATTAGGCCACTAGCTAACTAGATCTCCGATCACTAGGTCAACTGACTAACCCCCGTTAAATGCAGTATGAATAGCCCTAACTGATAGATATTGACAATATGAGAGCCTTGCCCTGCTCTTATTCCCCCCTCGCTATCCTCATATAGTAAGAATCATACTAAGCAGTAATATCCTTTAAAGGAATCCTACTAAAGCACCCCTCTAACGCATTAAAATCCAATACTGCTACGCACCTGCAGCTAGGATTATTTGACCAATCGAAAATTGTGCAGAAAACTCTATTTATAGGCTCTAACCTTAAGCCTATACCAATCAAATTTTCGCAAAAATCTACCCTTAGCAAAAGCAGATTCGAACCCTAACCTCACTGACGACCCTATGCACAGACCACTTGCACTAAATTCTATGACTACCTGCAGCCTATTGACTATAAGGACCCACAATATTAAGCTCCCCGCCAACAATTGCCATCGCGCCTTACAACTGTCAATCGCGTCGATCACTAATAACCCCAAATCAGCAAAAAGTGGTGATCTACCTTAGCTCATCTTTATCGCTTAATTGACTAGGTTCTATAGGTTCTAGACACTAGCAAGCTAGCTAAGTCCTTAAGAATCCTTAATTAGATACTAAAGTTTTACTTGCTAGCAATTCTAGCATAAAGATAGAGTATTGCAGATAGTAGATTAAGCCCCTAGAAGCATACTAATTTAGTCCTCTAGTTGACTGAAGCTAAGGAATTCGCAAATCTTAAGCTAGGCATACTTACCCCTTAGAGAATAATTATGCCTTGCCTAAGGGCAATAACCACTTAACTAAAGAGGTATAAAAGTGCGAATTTATGCTAAGTTATAAGGTATTTACTAACTTAATTATATAAAGCTATTCCCCTAGAATGGCGCGATTATACTAAGATAATAAAGGCTATAATAAGCTGCCTAAACCTAACATATAGCTACTGCCTGCGCCTATTAGGGAGCACTAATGACTGCAGTACTTAATTATAATAAATAGAATTAAGACCTTCAATAAAGGAGGCTTAAGAGATTGCCTTAAAGACCTAAAAAGCCATAAAGTTGCCAGCTAGGGACTATACTATGCCCATCTCATTAGTGAGCAGCCTATAGTAGAGGTCCTAAACATTATGATGATCTACAATAGTACTATTGCCTACAGTCTTATGAACTTCCTAATAGGACTGGCCATAAGGAGCTTAAGAGCTTAAGATATACTAGGACTTCCTTAGGCATAAGAAGGAGATATAGCCTATCTAGGATGGTGGCAATATATAGCAGTTAAATGCTTTAGGTTTCTTACCCCCAATAAGAATAGCCTATAGAAGCTATCAACTATAAGGGAATCTACTTAGGGCACATAAGAACCTTCACTACTAGAGCCTTATAATCCTTAGGATCTAAAGACTGAAAATCCCTATATAACCACTCTAAGAGTAACTATTAAGGGGACCTTAATCGATAGGGCCTTAGGATCTATATAGTTATAATACTGCGAACGTTTAAGAGATAACCTATCTTTACTATTATTATTATTATTAGCCTTCTCTAGCAACTTATCTAATAATGAAAGATATCTATCCTACTATTAGAGCTAATGCTAGAATGACTAGCATTAATCTATATAGATGTCTATATTAAACCCTAATGCTCATAAGAAAATTAAGAAAGAAGTATTAAGTATCTTCAACTCTAGCCATTATGACCTAAAGAAAACTAAACTTATAGTAATGTAGAATAAGTAGATCTATACTGATGTGTACTTCTTCTATAAGTACCTTTAAGTCTTTAAATGCTATAGTAAAGATGCCCTTTAGGATTACTATGTTTCCATGCTGGGAAGCAAAGCCTAAGGATAGCTAATGGGAGAACTTAGCACTAAATAGTAGAATAAGCTGCTTGACTTTTCAATTGTGAGATTCTATTGGGTCTTAACTAGGCGCTTTAAACGACCTAACTTTAAGATCACTAAGGATCTACATTCTAGAAGATATACCTTATAACTAGCCTCTAATGGGCTTAGCCTTACGCAATAAGTTTAGCATAAGGCTAGTTATACTAAATAGCTTAGAATCATAAAGGATAGATACATCCTATAGGCTATTTTCCCGCTGATCGATGCGGAAATCTCCTAACTACTATAGATGCTGCAGAAAAGGACTAAGCTCTCTAGCTTCATCTATAAGTGCAAAGAACATTAGACTACTATTAAAGCCCTCACTCAATAGCAATAGAGTCGTCGCGAAGACATCTTTAAGGGCTACAGCTAGGATGAAAATCGCAACCGCAATTATAACTATAACTATAACTAGGACTATAATCACAATCGCAATTATAACTGCAACTACAACTATAATTGCGACTATAACTATAATGACAATTAAGACTAATTAAGGTATAGCAATTATAACTGCCTATATGATAATTATAACTATAACTATAAGTATATATACCATTAAGATTAAGACTAAGGCTATAATTAAGATAGGAAGAATAATTATTATAAGTACCTACATAAAGAAAAGAAAGTTACCTTTAAGAAGAAATACTAAGTTATAAAAAGCAATTTAAAGCTAGCAATATTGCTTAATATTAATATAAATAATAAGGATAAGGAATCTTAATCTAACTTATTAGCATTCTTAAATAGATCTTAATGAGCTTACTTCTTTAAGATAACTAGAATATTATCCCCAATAGATAAAACATTATAGTACCCCTATAGAAGATATATCTATATATTTACCATTAAGGCTATCCTTATAGAATATATTATAACTAAATGCTACATTAAGCCTAAATAAGCTAAGCTTAATAAACTTCTATAAACCCTAAAGTCGCTTAAGTGCAAGAGATATAAGACTAGCTTTCTTAATTATAACCTACTTTTTAAGCACCTTAACTTATGTATAAGAACCTCATTACCTATAAAGATCCTAAAGCTAGTGAGCATAAATAGTGGACCTACCTTACTATACCTTATAGCAATTTAGGAGAATATAGATTATACCTACTTATGCCTAAAGGCTAAGATTAGATCTAATAATAAGAATCCTATAGAGATCTATAATAACTTAAGATATAGGCACCCTCTTATCGACTGTAGCTAGCTGAACTAGCTTGAGCATATAATTGAGAAGAAAGACCCTATGATAATTAGAGGAGTTATAGGGGCAAGGCAAACTAACGAATGGGCAACTTTTACAATTTATATTAATAGCATATATAAAGATAGCTCCACTGCGGGCATAGCGAAGTTTACAACCTCAGCCTAGATCTAAGATAAGCTTAAGGCAAAGGCCCTACTAGAAAATAGCTTTTTTAACCCTTATAGATGCAATATTATTAATACCTAGAAGTGAATCTAATGCAGTATACTAGATGACTTCTATATCCCCTTTAGTATTGCTACTAGTAGGAAGAATATTAATAGACGCATTATAGCTCTTTAGGCAATTACTATCCCTACCGGAAAAACAATTATAGTGCCTACTGCCTAGAAGAAAATACCTAAAGATTGGAGTTTTGCCTTCTATGCCTCTATCTTAATAGTAATGTATGCAATAGTAGACTACTAAAGTCCCCTAGGCGTAGTTATAGTGAACAATACCTCTAAAGATATTAAGCTATACTAAAAATAGAAGATTGATAACATCCTAGAGCGCGAGGGAAGCTATTTCTTATCTTCCTAAACTATTGCGCTAACAGTCCTAACTTTAGTAGCTACTCTAGCATTCCTATCATCCTTAGGGATACTAGAAACATCTATCAATATGCATACTGAAGCCCTATCAGTCTCTACTAAATTCTCAATTATAGAAGACCTACAAGCCGTTACTATAAGTACCTATAAGATTAACTGGACTTCATCTATGCCTTCACTGCTAGAGACACTATGATGGGAATCCCTAGATAGGTAGGCTAGTAGGTTGCTAGTAGGGATTTAATGGGGATAAAGTGGATAGTTAGAAGAGGGATGAGAGAACAATAATAAAGAACTATTATCATTATGATCGGTTAGAAGAGAGATTAGAGAGATTTTTGTTTTTACTAGCAGAGAGATTCTTCCCTTCTTGTAGAGATATAAGAGAAAAAGAGCTCTTTAAGCTTAAAGCTTAAATTCTTTACCTTTATTTATAAGAAAATTTAAGATTCTCCTTTATTTTTAATTATAACTTAAATTATTATCTACCTTTTATCCCTTATATACCGATTATTAAGCTAATAGTAGGCCATTTTAATGCCTTATTAATATTTTTTTCTTACTACTAACCTAATAATCAATCCTATAAGATACTTTCTTGCTAAAGGGTCCTAAATATAAGACTACTATAGTATATATATACAATCTAGTGTAGCTTTAGGCTAACTAATAAAGATGCCTATATAATGCTTTACTATATACCTTCTTAAGGGACTACTATTAATTTAAGGTATTATTTATAGTTCCTTTTTGCTACTAAATTTAGAGGTTACAGTAGGGCAGCAAATCAATTGATTTAGCTCAACAGGCAAGATCAATTAATACACTTCTAAGCTACTGCTACTAGACTTAAGGAAAGCAGAAAGATAATAAGAAATAAGAGATAAAAGGGATTAAGACCTCCCCAAAAAGACTTTAAACTTAAGGACCTTAAAGGATTATAATAAATTGAACTAGTAAAATCAGTAATATATAGCTTAATTAAGACTATTATAAGAAGTAAGATAAGAATAGACACTTAAACTCTAAACTATACTACTTATTATTATACTTATTTCTCTACCCTAATAGCTCTAAGAAAAAATAAAGTATGCTTAAACTTAGAAGCATCTTATAGTATAATATTATAAGATTTCTATAACTATAGGGGCTTCTTGTGAGAAAAAGAATATTATTTAACCTTATTAAGCAATTAGTAGAGTAAGAACTTATATTAGCTTAGATAATAAGAAGGTATTACTAGAATAATTATTATGTAGTTTTTTATAAGGGACTAGTATCTAGCTATCCTAGCTTTAATAACCCTTTATATTATAAGAAGTTAAGAGTTAAGAAGAAGTAAGGTAAGGAAGGGTTCATTCAAAAAGGAGAGAAAGAGAAGGGAATAAAAGATATAAAAGGCAATAACTTTTATAAATAACATAAAGAGCACTAAGATTATAAGTTTTAACCTTCACTAAGAGATTTATAGAGATATTTATATGAAGATTATAACTAATTTAAGTTTTATTTAGTATTTTTATTTATTTTTTATTTATTTTATTCTTTAATTATACTATTATCCCCCTAAGAGAGATAGTATAGTAATTAAGGCTTTATTTTATTATAGCTAATAAGGGCTATATCTATAGGAAAGAATTGCTCTTTAATAAGTAAGGATCCTAAAGGCTACAATCATAATTTTATTACTACTACTAGAGCAAAAAGAAGAAAGAAGAAGAAGAAGGCATCTTATTTAATGCTTATAAAGGTAGTGCCCTAGAAACTAAATCAATTTAATATGCATATAAAGTCTTAGTTAGTGCTTATTGTACCCTTAATTAAGGACCTTTTACTAATTTAGATACTAACTAATCTTAATACTAAGACTAATAAAATGGGCTTAAAGGTCTTAAACCTAATGGAGAAAGGGAAGATAAGTGAAGAACCTAAAGCTCTCATCCCAATCTATATATTTAATTGCATCTTTAAGGGGACTAATATCTCTAGCTACCTAAAGATATTTAAGAACTATATTAAGGGATAAGTTTACTTAGATAAAAAGAAGGCTTAATTAATACTATACTTTATCTATAAAGATATTAAGATAAAGGTCCTAAAGGCTACTAAATATAGGACTTAAGAATAGATTAAAATAAAGCTTCTTAAAGACTTTAAGGATAGCAATAAGGAATAATAAATCTAACCCCTCTAAAAGGTCCTTAAGATAAACACTTAGTCTATAAGGAATATAATAGATAAAGAGATCCTTACTTAGCTTAAAACCTATAAAGAGTTATATAATACTATTAATAATAGTAAGAAATTTAAGGAAGGAAACTCTTATACTATCTTCTATACTCTACCCTATAAGGTTATCATTTAGGTATATTAATAGAAGAATATCCTAGTTTAGACCCTACAATCTAAGCTATATAATACTATAGTCAATCTTATTATATGCTTACTAGAATAGGACTAGTCTTTTAAAGACCTAATTGAGGAGTCTTAAGAGAGAGAATTTAGTCTGGGGAGGAGGCCTTTAGGAGATAGATATAGATCTATAAAACCTACCCCTAATAAAGCTAGCTACTAATACTACAATTAATTCCCTAATCTAAATGGTCTAGAATATAAGCATTAATGCCACAAAGAGATATAAAGATATAGAAGTACGTCTAGCTGCTATGCTCTAAGGAAGTCTTAACAAGTAGAGGCTTTTTAACCCTCCTGATAGTAACCTATCTGTCAATTGCAACCATTCTAGGTATATAGGACCCTATAGGACGGACAGCTAGGACATCCTCATCAATGCTAGCTATAGGTAGAGGCAGCTGAAGTGTTTCTATTGCGGAATTTTAGGCCATTTCATAAGCTAATGCTATAAATTGCAGAGGGATAGAGAAGCTAGCTACTATAACTTTAACTCTAAAGTAAGCATAGCCTAAGTAGGACGAAGAGAAGCTATTCTCCCTCTAAAGTTAGTCTAGAAGATAGAACTTCTTAAAGGAGTCAAGAAGCTTACTATTATGTAGATAAGGAAGTTCCTAAAGTCACTAGCAATAGGTTTTCTTAATAGAATGATATTAGGGTCTACTATCTGCAATTAGAACCCTAGCTAAAAAGAGTAAAACCTTATGACTAACTTCATAAAGAGGAATTAAGACACTCTTTATAAAGATATAATTATCAATAAGATTAGCAGAAAGATAGGGCTCTAAGAAGGAAAACTTATTAATAGAATAATATAATTAAATATTATCCTAATTAATAAAGGAAGCTTTAAGGAACTAGTAGGTATCTTAAATAATAATATTACCTTTAATATAGCAGTTAGTAGGAGGCTAAGGGTAGATAATAAAACTAAAGAAATTAAATGAAGCTACTTAATTCTAATAATAACCTTAAGGATCCTTAAGAATATAAACTTAGATAATTGAATGATGGCTAAGGCTATTGCGAAAGGGGGACCTAATAGAGACTCCTACCTAATCATAAAGCTTAAGAATAGGACTGCTTTAAAGTAGAGGGTCTTAACTATAAAGATTAGAGTTACTATTCCCTAGATCATTATGAATGACCTAGAATTCGGACGATCTATAGCTAAAGAGCTATCTAACCTTGCTGATAGGATCATAAAGACTGTCTAGATAGACTCTAACCCATTCTATAAGATAAAAAGAGTAGGGGAGGTCAAAATAAACAATATTATAGAATAGACTGACCTAAGCTTCTTAGATGCTTATTTTAACAAATTGTCTTAATGCTATAGGGTCAATACTATTGCTATTAGTCCGAAAGGATTGCTACTAGAATCTTATAATAACTCTTATCTTACTCTAGGGGACTACTTAATAATAGACTCTAACTCAATAAAGAAGATCTCCTATAGAAGAGAAGCTAAAAGACTAAATCTAAAAGTATCTTATAAGATAGTTATATAAGTCAATCTAACCTTAATTTAACCCTTAGACTTAAGAAATATCTTATTATACTAAGATCTCCTAAAGCTATAAGTAAGACTTAAGAATTTAAATAGTTATACTTAAGAAGCTATTATTAATACTAAAGCTAAAGAGAATATTATATTAGATAATATTATTAAGATTAGTAAGCTTAATATTAAGCCCATTAAGGCTAAGACTACTTTCTTCTTAAAAGACTATATTATAATAGTAGGGGTAGTTAAGGTTAAAGTCTATTTAGATAATATCTTTATTGACTAAAAGATATATATAGCTCTAACCTCTATAGTATTGATTCTATTCATTTTAGGGATGCCTTTCATTAGGAGCATAAAGGTTACTTTTAACTATATAACCCTTTTAGGTAAGATATTAATTTACTACTAGTTAGGAGATATTAAGATTATATCCTTAATTATAAGTAGAATTAAATAAGAACTCTTAATTATTACCTAAAAAGTACTAAAAAGAATCTAATAAGTAAGAAAGTACCTTCTAAACTAAAAAAAATAGATATTTATAGTTTAGAGGAAGATAATATTAAGTATCTTATTAGATATATTGACAAAAAGATAGCTTAAAAAGTCTTTAAGATCATTCTTAAGGACTAAATAAAAGATAATAATCTAATAATAATTAGAGCTTTAAAAGTATAATAATTAAGTCTAGATATTAGCTATAAGGATATAATAGTTTAGATTAATATAATATATAAAAGGAAGGCTAATAAGATCTTACTAAGGGATAATATTCCTTCTAATAGATCTATATGTAAAGAAGACTCATTCTAGAGGGAGAAGAGGTAAGAAAAGATTAAAGGAGACCTAAAGTAAGATTTGCCCTATTCTAACTACATTATGCCTAAGTTCTTAAAGATTAAGAAAGGATCTAGGCTCTTTAGAGAAAGGCTAGAAGACATTATAGACTAAATAAAGAATACCCTTTAGGATAATAAAAAGAATATCTTCTATTAGATCCTTTATAATAGGGAAGAAACTTTAGCTTAGACCTTTAAGGAAAAAGGGGAAATTAACCCTAAGGTAGTGCCTCCCTAAGTTATTAAAATCACTCCCTATAGTGCTTAGCATTATAGTAATATAATAATTCCTTAAGGGATTAAGAAGAGGGTTATTAATCTCCTAAAAATATAGCTAAAAAATAGAGTTATTGAGGAAAGTTATGCTTCCTATAGGAATTACTAGATGCTCATTGCAAAAAAAGGATAGAGGGCTATATCTTATCAATTTAGTAAAGCAATATAATGCCTATACTATTTAAGATAGTATAATTCCTCCTAGAATGAATAACTTCTTAGCTAAATTCGGGATGTATAAAATTCTATCTATGCTAGACTTCTTCTTAGGATACAACTAAGTGAAGCTAGATGTGGGAAGTAGAAATCTAATAACTTTTAATACCCTAATAGGTCTAATAAGACTATATATACTACTGCAAAGAGCTATAAACTTAGTAGCTTAGTTCACTAGGATTATAATGAGGATCCTTCTTGATTTCCTCCCAAATAAAATGAGGGCTTTTCTAGATAATATTGGCATTAAAGGCCTAAAAACTAACTATAATGGGGAGGAGAGTCTTCTTAGAGTTAGGAGATTTATCCTAAAGCATCTTATCAATCTCGATGCGGTCCTAGTCAATGTAGAGCTAGCTAATTGTATGATTATCAGCAAGAAGTCAGCCTAGTGCTAAAAGACTGCCCCTCTTGTAGGATATATCTATAACACAAGTAGAAAGAAGCCTATAGAAGATAAAGTCATTAAGATCATTAAGTAGGAGAGATATTCCTCTCTGACTAAAGTAAGAAGCTTCCTTAGTATTACTAGCTATTACTAAATCTAGATTAAGAACTATGCTTAAATTGCGCAGCTTCTTACCCTACTGCTAAAGAAAGATGCTACTTAAGACTAAGGGAAAGATTAAATAATTACAATAAGGCTACTAAAGGAAAAGATTATATTTGCCCCTATTCTCATAACTCTTAATCTTTCAGAATGAGCAAGAGAGGTCATCCTAATAATTAATACTAGCATCTTAAAATAGAGAGCTATCTTAATGTAGGACATTTAAGGAAAGCATTATCCTATAAGATTTAAATCTAGAACTTAGACTAATGCCAAAAAGAAGTACAATATAATTAAGCTAGAGTGTAAAGGAGCCCTTTATGCTATCTAGAGGATATATATATATATCTATAGTTATCTATTTACTTTAGAGATAGATTCTAAGGTATTAGTAGACTAGCTAAATAATTAGGCAAATAATATACTAAAAGCTATAGTTATTAGATAGATTAGCTATTTGCTACTTTTTGACTTTACAGTTAAGTATATCCTAGGAAAGAAGAATATAGTTATAGATAGTCTATTAAGGAAGGGATAAGGACCTTTAGACCTTATAGATCAAGAAGTAGAGTAGGACATTAAGGATATAATTGACACTTATCTTAATGCTATTCTCTTTAGGCTAGGAAATAACCCCCTTTTAGACAATTATAAGGGAGACTAGCTTATTTTAGCTAAGTACCTAATAATGCTTAAAAGACCTAAAGGAATATTAGCATAAGACTTTAAGAGACTAAAAGTAAAGGCAATATAGTTCTTTATTAGGGGAGGTTAAGTCTAAAAATAAAAACTAAAAGAAGGAAATAACTTTATGCTTATTATTAATAATAATAACCTTCAAAAGTATCTTATAATATTGTATTATTATTATAGGGGCTATAAAGAGCAAAAAGTAATAATAAAAATTATTTCTTAGTGCTATTTTTAGCAAAAATTAAGACAATCTTTAGAGATAATCATTTAGAAGTGTCTAATATATTAAGCGCACTTAGCGTAAAGGCTAGCTAAAGAGGCTAAGCTAATAGCTCCTTAGTACCTAATAATAAAGATCTATATTAATAGGTAATACCTACCCCTCAATAAAGGCAAGAAGTTCTTACTAGAAGCTAGATATAACCTAATTAGGTAGATTGAAGCTATAGCTATTAGTAACCTTATTGCTACTAATATTAGAAGATTCATTAAGAGAATTATCTACTATTATAAGATGCTAGTAAAGATTATTACTAATAATAGAGAGGAGCTTACAAAAGGGATCCTAAATGAGCTAGATAAGCTAAGCATTATAATGTTTAAAATCTTATTCTATAACTTTAAGTCAAATAGGTTGATTAAAGTTAGGCATATATCCATAACGAATTACTTTAAGAAGCTTAAGAAGCTAGAGAAATAAGTAGATTTAGTCAAGCTAGCTCTTCTTGCAGATAGATTAGCAATCTGAAGATCATATAGCTATTCTCCATTCTAGCTTCTTTATAGATAGGAACCTATCCTTCCTCTTAAAGTTAAGGTCCCTATCTAAAGACTTATTAATTAAGATAATATTAAGGATAAAGAAGATAAGATTTTAGCTAGAATATAAATCCTAAAAAGATATAAAGAAGACATTAAAGCTACTTAAGTAAAGGTTAAGGAATATTAATAGACTTTAGCCAGAAAGACTAATATATTAAACACTTTTAAGCTAAGAAATATGCCCCTATTGCTAGGAGACTTAGTCCTTCAGTATAATATATGAAACCATAATGATCTATCTTTTGCTATAAAGCTTAAGCTAAGATAGATAGGACCGTATAGGATTCATAAAGCTCTTGCTAAGACTAGGACTTATAAGCTTAAGACACTCATAGAAATCAAGCTTCTAGGGACTTATTATAGAGACTAGCTAAAGGCTTTTCAGAAGGATCCTTAAAGTTAGTAGATAAGCCTTAATAATAAAGAGACAATAAGACTACTATCTAACAATAAGGATGAAAGGTCAGATAGAGAAGCATCTTATAATATACTTTATGAGCTAAGTAAGTTAGATTCCTTATTAGATAACCCTAAACTAAAACCTATTGTCTAACTATAGAGGGGGCCTAAAGGAGATTTCTAGATCTATATTCTAGAGATAACTAAGGAAGCTAGATATTAATATATAGCTATTTAAGTGTCTTATAAGACACCTAAGATATAGTGCTAGCTAAGGATAGTAGTATTGCTATATAGGGAGGGATAAAGAGGAGAAGGATATTTAAGTTACTAAAGAAGACTAAATAAACTATATCTATAAAGAGAAAAGACCCTAAAATGATTACTTAGATCGAACTTTATGCCTACTAAAAGACAAATAAATCTTATAAATAAAGGAAGAGTAAGAAAAAGGGAGCCTATCTAGAAAAGAAGAAAGCAATAATAGCTAAGTAGTAATATAGGACATTAAGTATTTACTACTTATTGCTTATTTTAGGGAGGAAGTCTTCTAATAAGAATTGCTAATCTAATCTACTAAAAAGCCTAATATCTACCATAAAGAGTCTAAGTAGAGACTTAAGCAGTCTATTTGTAGATTTTAGTATTAAATAAGCTATTAGACTTAGAGGAATACTCTAAGATAATTTAAGAGCAAAAGCGAAGATTAAAGATATTAAAAGTAAAGGAAGTTAATATATTTAGAATGATAGCTTTACTACTTAAGGGGAATTTTTAGAGACCTTCTTGATAACCTAAAGCTAAGTATCTAAGAAGAAACTTCTAATTGCAATTAGGATGGTTATGCTAAATGCAATTAGCATACTAATCGCTTATAAAGTTTTAAACTGAGATATAAGTATAGAAGGGGGTTAAAATATGCTTCTTAAAATAGGTTATTATTGAAAAATAGCTATAAATATAGTAATAATATATAATTAGGTTAATAACCTTAATAAAGGTAATGATAAGAGCTTTAAGATAAGAAGGCTAGGAAGGAAGGGTGGTGAAGAAGTAACTACTAGGATAAGCCCATTTGGCTAGGATAAAGACAGACTGAAGAGTATAGGTTGCTAGAAGCCCGATCCTAGAAGTAATTATTAAATTGCAGAAAGGAAGTTATTAAAGGAACTAGATAAAGAAAGATAAATAATTGCTAGAGGAAGAGAACTAAATATCTAACTCTATATATATTAGGCAGCTAAGTCAATTAAGAGCCTAGAAACTATAGAACTAAACCTAGAATAATTTTAGGACTTAGAGAAGTATCTTATTAGATTATCTACTTAAGTAGAAGAAAGAAAAAAGAACTTATTAGGGTAGGAATTAAATTAAGGCATAATATAGGGAAGGGTTTAAGAAGAATAATATTATAGTCTTTCTAGTAAGTACTAGCCTAATAAGTAAATAAACTAGAATTAACTTAATACTTAGTAAGATAATAAATATCTAGGAGCTTTAATTAAGGGAGACCCAAAAGGATAATAAGCTTATCCTAATAAGTAGCTATTATAGCTAGCTAAGATATTAAAGAAGGATAAGGGAAGAAAGTAGTTAAAGAAAGCTATAAAGAAATAATAAATTTAAGAAAGAGAAAGAGGAAAGTAACTAAAGAAGTATTAGGCAATAAGATTTAAGCCTTAGGGCTAATCTAATATAGCCTTTTATAAAAAAAGAAGGTATTTTAAGAAGTAAGTATCTATATTTATTAGATTAAATAAGATAAAACTAGTAAAATATTCTAGCAAATAATAACTATTATTACTATAATTTACTATTATAAATAAAGTAATAATTTACAATAAAGAAAATATTAGATATATAGCCTCTTAAAAATACTAATATATAAGCCCTCCTCTTCACACTTTAGCCCTAAGTAAAGCCTATATTGTAACTTTAGTTCCTATACCCTAATTCTCCTCCTTTTAAGCCTAGATTTTAATAATTATCTTACTCCTTACTTTCTTACAACCTATCTATCTTTTAGAATCTCTATACGCCTTAAAACACTGCTATAATAGCTACTTCTAATAACGCTAAAGAGATTAAGCAGTTCTTCTGCCCTAATAAAGAACTAATGTTCTATAAAGGACTTATTCGCAATAAAGGGGGCAAATAAAGCTTCTTACATTACAACAAAATGCTATCTAAGATGCCCTCAATTAATACCTAAATGAATAACCTACCTTCTATCTATCTTAGCTTGATTGGTCATATTGGAAGGATGTTAGCCTAAATTGCCCTGCCCTTAGAGATAGAGAGGGGATCTAAGCCTAGGTTAGATCTATTTAGTATTACTTAGATTTTAGCGAAAAAGACTTTAGCCCCTAGAAGGAACACTATACTAATCTATAGAGCCTCCTAAGCGATCTTTAGAATAACTAAATATTAACTAACTTTAGCCTCCTTATATTCCTTCATTTAATGACCTACAATCTAAGAGACCTAATTGCTATCGCCCCTAGCAGTCTCAATCTTAATACCTCTAATGTCTAAAGCAACCAATAGGAACAATCTAAGTACTTAACTAAGCTCATCTAGGAGATAGCCTCTATCTTGAAGAACTAATGTGATGGGGGTCCCTAGATAGGTAGGCTAGTAGGTTGCTAGTAGGGATTTAATGGGGATAAAGTGGATAGTTAGAAGAGGGATGAGGGAATAATAATGAAGAATGATTATCATTATGATCGGTTAGAAGAGAGATTAGAGAGATTTTTGTTTTTACTAGTAGAGAGATTCTTCCCTTCTTGCAGAGATACAAGAGAAAGAGAGCTCTTTAAGCTTAAAGCTTAAGTTCTTTGCCTTTATTTATAAGAAAATTTAAGATCTTCCTTTATTTCTAATTATAACTTAAATTACTATCTACCCTTTATCCCTTATATACTAATTATTAAGCTAATAGTAGGCCATTTTAATGCCTTATTAATATTCTTTTTCTACTACTAACCTAATAATCAATCCTATAAGATGCTTTCTTGCTAGAGGGTTCTAAATATAAGACTGCTATAGTATATATATGCAATCTAGTGTAGCTTTAAGCTGACCAATAAAGACGCCTATATGATGCTTTACTGTATACCTTCTTAAGGGACTGCTATCAATTTGGGGTGTTATTTATAGTCCCTTTTTGCCGCCAAACTAACCTACCTTAGGATTCTAACTGCTACAAGAGGTTCAGTTTAATTGCTAATTCCTCATTAGGATTGTCCATTTTGCCAATTAGACCCATTAGGTTACCTATATCTAGGATGCTAAAGATGCTTACCTTTACGTTTTTAACACTTTAAAGAAAGGGAAGGAAGAGCGATTTGTAGCTATTGCTGCTGCCTGGAGAGAAATCATAGCTAAAAACGGCATACCTTATAACTTCCTTATCTTCAGAATGCCTACCTCTCATCAAGACGGCTAGTGGGAATGTAATTATCTTAGAACCTTCCTTATCACTCTAGCTATCTGAGGGTTAGTTAGTCTATTAAAGGGATAAATAATTAATAGAGGTATTACTATAAAGAATCTTGCTATTTAAGGAGGCTCAAATAAGTTGCCTAAGGGAGCTAGATTTGCCCTTTATTTCTAGGACTAGAAGATTAGACGGCCTAGAAAGGCAAAGAAGAGAGATAAGGGAGGAATATAAGCGCTCAATTTTAACTGGGTTAAGAGCTTCTTTAGTTATATAATTATAGAAGAATTGAGGATTAAGGACTTTAAATATAGAAGAGAAAAGACTAACTATATGATTAAGCGATCTTTAGATACTATATACTAATTCCTATTAGAAAATTAGAAGCTTTAAATGTCTAATATCTATACAAACTATAGCAGATTCTTAATAGTCTTTTAGTCTAGGGTTAGACTCTTTAAGCTCCCTAATCAATACTGCCTGATTTAGCATTTTATTATGCCTTTTAGACAAAAAATTTAAAGTTCTTCTATATATCAATTGGACACTAGTAGGATTAAGTTCATAATGCTTAATGATCTTATTGAAGCCTACTTAAGGATAGGATATAATATTATTGATAGGCTTCTAAAAAAATGTAGCTATAAAGTGTCTAGAAGTATTATCTTGTTTGGCTCTAGCAACTTACTGTATTAGTCACCAATTTGAATTATATTATTACCTTCGCAATCTCTAGTAGTTTCTACCAATCGAACTGGGAAGACTCTAATTATGATTTCCTTATCGGGCAGCTCGCCTAGATAGACCTTACTAAAGATGCCTTCTTGAGCTTAAATGCCCCTATAGACCTTAAGAAGTAATATCTTAATGAGAGAAGTGTTTAAGAGCCCAGCAAGAAGCGATATTTTAATGCAGAACATATTACTAGCTCCTACCCCTATAAAGACCTAAATGACTTAAACCCTAATAGTCTTAATAAGCCAGTTTATTAGCAATACTCTCCCTATCTATATAGATAATTAAAAGGTTAAAAAGGGCAAGAAATATATTATAATTTCAAAATGGGCAATAGGGCAAAGAAAATAACTATTAATACTAACCTAATATGTTTGCCCTTAATTGCTAAGCAATTAACATTTTATCTGCCCAAATTGAAGACCTATATGACCTACATTCTTAAAGGTTTAATCTCTTTAAGCTAGTAAGTAGACTTAATTGATTCTACCTATAATACTATTATACTGCCTATAATTATAAAGATTACTTAGGAGGAATAATATTGCCTAAAAGAAGAAAGAAAGTAGTAATTCTCTTAATAAGATTATAACTCTCTAATAGGAAGATAAATTCTAGAATAAAGAGGTAGATTATTAGGTAGATTTCCTTTATTTATTAAATTTAGTTTTTAGGAAGCTCTTATAAGATATTTTTTACTATATATATTTATTTCTTTTGTTTAATTCTTATATAAAGAGGTAATTTCTTTATGCATAATTCTAGCCTAATTGGGGGCAATTATTAGATTATGGGGGAGGTATATAATAAGAATCCCTAAATAGATAGGCTAGTAGGTTATTAGTAGGGATTTAATAGGGATAAAGTAAATAGTTAGAAGAGGGATGAGAGAATAATAATGAAGAACTATTATTATTATGATTAGTTAGAAGAAAGATTAGAGAGATTTTTGTCTTTACTAGCAGAGAGATTCTTCCCTTCTTATAGAAATATAAGAGAAAGAGAGCTCTTTAAGCTTAAAGCTTAAATTCTTTGCCTTTATTTATAAGAAAATTTGAAATCTTCCTTTATTTCTAATTATAACTTAAATTACTATCTACCCTTTATCCCTTATATACTGATTATTAAGCTAGTAGTAGGCCATTTTAATGCCTTATTAATATTTTTTTCCTACTACTAACCTAATAATCAATCCTATAAGATGCTTTCTTGCTAGAGAGTCCTAAATATAAGACTGCTATAGTATATACATATAATCTAGTATAGCTTTAGGCTGACTAATAAAGACGCCTATATGATGCTTTACTATATACCTTCTTAAGGGACTACTATTGATTTGGGGTGTTATTTATAGTCTCTTTCCGCTACTAAAACACTAGGTAATGCTATCTTCTAGGATGAAGGTACTATAAATGCACCTTAGAAGTAGCATCAAAAGATAGCATCCACTACTGCTGCCTTCCTTACGCGAGAAGAAGACTAACAACTAAAAACTATGCCTACTATAATAAATAAAGGCCCTAATGTTAATCCTAAAGTCTCTAAGATACTACACTAAGTATATGTATAGTAGACACTAAACTTACTTAAGGTAGTCACTAATAAGGGAGTCTATATATATACTAAGGACCCTACCTTTACCGCTACAATCTAGAGACTTATAAAGTATTATATTAAGCTATAAGTAGATATTAAACTTATAAAGGTTCCTAAGGGAGAGAAATTATAAGTCCTCTTGATTAATAACTAGCATAAGCATTGCATATTATAGTAACTCTATCCTAATAGCTTAAAGGATTGGGAATTTATCAATAGAATATTCAATAAGCTTTACTACTAAGGCCGGCTTAAATGAGTTAAAGGACTAATACTCTTTGCAGCATTAATCTTTATAGTGTAGCATATAGTAAACAGGCAACCTAAGGGATAAGTCATTATTGACCTTAAAGCTCTAAATAAGATTATAATGCTAGATAATTACCCTCTTCTATAATAGGAGGACATTATATAGTTGCTCTAAGGTGCATACTTTATTATAGCTATTAATATATTTTTATTCTTCTTTTAATTTAGGGTAGCCTTTAAACATTAAGACTGCTTCATAATAGTAAGTCACTAAGGCCTAGAATGATTGATAGTAGCGCCAATAGGGTACTAAAACTCGCCAGCATACGCTTAGTACTATATGAACTGCCTTCTTTAACCTTATTAGACCTTCTACTAAGCATTTATTAATAATATTATAATCTTCTTGAAAATGGCTGAGGAATATCTCTAATACCTACAGACTCTATTCAAGCTGTTTAAAGACTAAAACCTCTTGATTTCCCCGAAGAAGAGCTAGATTGGATACCTAAGCGTGCATCTATTAGGCTTCCACATTGATGCCTTTAGACTGACCAGTACAGCCAAATGGATGGCCGCATTCACTAAGCTTAAGTTCCCTTAATAACTGGCTAGCCTAGAGCAATATATTAGCACTATAGAATACATTAGGCACCTCATTCCTTACTACGCTCAACTTATCGAGCCATTGCAAAAGAGAAAAGTCTCCCTACTTACAGAAGGATGAAAAGAGAGCAAAGTGACTAATAGAAACCCAAATTAGCATAAGGCCTATACCTATATAACTTATTATAAACCAATAAGGGAGGAGCTTACTACTTTTGCTGCCCTATAGCAGAAGATCTTATTAGGCTGAATACTAAACTACCTAGATCCTAAAAAGTATCTCTTCTTGCAAGTTAATGCTAGTCTTAAGTATAGATTTAGAGCTATACTATACTACCTTCATGATGATTACACTTAGAACTTAGAGGTCTAAATCCTAACTATAGCAGTCGAACCTATATGCTTCTTTAGCTAAATACTAACCCAAGCAGAACGGACATATAGACTGATAGAGTTAAAGGTTGCCTGCCTAGTGTAGGCTAAAAAAGGCTATAAACCTCCTTACAATCCTCTTAGCTCCCTATAGTTATACTGATAGATCACTTAGCTACTAGGCAAATCGTTAAGAAGACTACCCTTAAGACTATAAGTACCAACTGAGCGAACTAATAGCTAGTTATAGCCTTAATATATCTCTTAGAGTATAAGCTATAAGTCTTCTACCTACCTAGCAAGAAGAACTTTATTCCTAATGCTTTAAGCTGCCTTGCTGCCCTAGAATTAGACCTAAACTTATAGTAGCTTTAGGCTGATTATACTGCCCTTAATAATATGCTTATAGCCTCTAAGGCCCTAATAGCTAATAAGATAAAGATATAGTTTTAGGAGGGATATATTATAGATAGAAAGTTCTCTAAAGTTATTAAGGATATCTTAGGAAAGGAGTTCATAATGGGATCCTAACTTGACGGTGAGGATACTATAAATGCTTTAAAGTTAGGGATACTATTTATTATTTAAGGTAGCTTACTTTACTACTATAGGGTAGATAATTACATAAGGCTCTATATGCCTTATGCCTTTAAAGATGATATCCTTACTATAGCATATAATAGCTATAATCACTTTAAGATAGAGAGAATAATATGCAAGCTATTAGGACTTTATATCTATAGTCTCTAGAAGGAGATCAAAAAGTATATTTATATCTATTAGACTTATTGCTTAGGACAGACAAACTATCAATAGAGAATCAGAAGCTACTAAGCTATATACCCTCCTATAATGCTAATGCATACTATAGCTATAGACTTTATCGTGAGCCTGCTGCTAGTATCCTCTACGAATACACTATAGACTCTCGAGGGTTTCTCAGTCTTTAATACCCTCCTAATAGTTACCTATACTATAAGTAAATAAGGACTTCTAATCCCTAGTCATACTACCTACTTGGCAGCCAACTAGGCCACTATGCTAGCAAGGCAGCTTATACTATCAGACTAAGGCATACTAAAGGTCATTATATTAGACTGCAATTTAAAGTTTATCTCCCCCTTCTAGAAGACACTTTAGAATCTTTTTAGCATAAAGCTTGCAATAATTATAGCCTACTACCTGCAGGCTGATAGTCTCTTAGAGAGAAGAAATCAAACCGTCAAGATTGCTCTCTACTTTTACTATATAGAATACCTAGATATAAGCTAGGTATATATATTACTAGCCTTACAATAGAACCTCAATAGAGCCTACAATACTAGCATGAAGTCATTAGCCTATAAATTCCTCTATAGAACCTACCTTTAAGAGCTACTAGAATCTTTATAACCTATTGAAGATAATGTAGTAGACTTACCCTTCCTAAGGGAAGTTATGCATAAGGAAGCCTGTCTAGCACTAGACTTCACTATGACTAAGGCAAAGAGGTAGTACGATAAGAAATACCAACCCATTCAGCTAAAAGCTAGAGACTGCATTTACCTACAACTGCACGATAGCTATAACTTGCCAGGAAACCCTCCAAGAAAATGGTTATAGCAACGCATTGGTCCCTTCAAGATCAAGCGTATAGTTTATAACCTAGCGGCCAAGCTGGAGCTACCCTCGACCTAGCGCATCTACTCTATAATATCCTATTAGCAGCTACAACTGGCACATGATGATAACTTCTAAGCAGAAGAGCTAGGGCCAGTCGAGGAAGACTCTAGGAAATACATTGTAGACCGGATCATCAGACGATAGGTCCGCCGCCGGGGACATAATGCTAGAGAATTTGAAGGCTTCTAGATACGCTAGAAGGGATGGGGCCCTGAACATAATAGCTAGGTCAAGACTGAAGATATTGATGAAGAACTTATCGCCAACTATAGAGCTGCTCACCCTAAGGATAACCATAAAGTCACACCGCCGCCGCGCCGATCCGCAAGCAAGAAGAAGCCCTCTGAGAAATAGGCCAAGCCTGATGATCAGCAGATAGCGAACGAAGCCGACGGGCCATCGCTCTGCCGCTCCCCACAAGGACAGATTTGATAGAGCCCTAGACCTGCCTGTACGATAGAACGATCGAATGAGAATACATTAGAGCCAATGGGATACGAAGGATATGAAGGACCTAGGGTGACTCTACTGAGCCAGGAAATGACTAGATAATTAGCTATCGCTGAGGATAGCGATGAAGTCCCTTTTGAGGCCGGGATATGATGTGTGCAGCCGGTCTTAGACCCAGGTGCCGCAATCATCATGTGATTATGTGATGCATATCATATGCCCGGCTGACGCCCGGGCACAGGCTGCGGTGCCTTAAGCACCGCAGACCGGCCAATCAAAATAAAGGATCATCCTTCTTCTTACCTTTCTACCCAATCACATGAGTGAATACCACTTCATCGTATTAGATAGTAATTATGCTATCGAAGGGTAGCAGTACTCCATTTCCAGAAAGACCCCTCTTAATACTCATGGGTATGCCCGGGGGTTTGAGTTGCACACCCCATCCTCAGGTACTACCATGATGGGGGCCGGTCAACCGTGGGTAATCCCGGTGTTTGAGCGCTGCGGCCCTCATGCATACATCTAGGTTCGCAGCTCTCTCCAAGATACTACAGTTGACTCCTTCTCGGCATTACTTGCCTGCCAATGAATCATATGCGGTGTTCCCGGAGCACATACGAATAGCCACACCGTATCACATCGCACAAGCAAATTGAACAATGCATGTGAGCCATTAGGGAAAGCATTCGTCATTACGAGGTTCTGCGCTTTCTAAAAGACAGACATGCATAGACATAAAAAAACCACTCTCTGGCTCGGCCATGCAGCCGCTCTTTTACCCGAACTGACCATAGAGCCCGTGGAGACCCAAACCTCACGATTCAGTTTTCTACTCCGATTCGTAGCGGGTTTCTATTCTGCTCTAGACGAATGAAAAGTCTAGCGACAGAAGCCTCCTTTGTCAGGGATCAATTTGCGAACCTCCAACATTCGGCCTCCTCAAGATGGATCCGGTGCTGCCTCATCTTGTGTATGACATGGTACAGGCAGCATCAGGACAGCCTCTTGGCTCGATGGCAGGAAGCGCAAGAAAGATGCCGAAACGAGCTGCACGGAAAGCAACGTGACATGGCACTCCGTTTTCAGAGTCCTGAGCAACTTGAGGCAGACCTGAGACAACTACAAACCAAAAGAAGCCAACACCATGGTCCAAAAGATGATTGCTCAGCTGTATTCTTGTCTGAACGCGATGCGCTGGCTCTTTCCTGTCTTCACTTCGACAATCCCGTTGGTGAGCATCGAAGCCGCCGTTTTCTGGGGGATTTTGCACTTAGCCATCGAGGTCTGCAACCATATGTCTCTCGCCCGTGCTTCAGCTAATGAACATAGAGTGCCGTGCGCTCCTCCGACTCGCTGCAGAAAATGGTAGAAATACTCAATGATATCCGTCGGGAATTGGCCTTCTTCAAGCAGTGTTCAGAACACGTTTCCGATGACTTGGAACTGCAAAATTCCATTGTGGACTCCCTCGTAACCCTCATGGAATTTTGGTTGAAAGCACACGAAGCCTTTGGGCACACATCATCAGGTTTGGCATATAGTTCTTGATAGCAGCTTATGAAACTGACTCATTTACTAGCAGCAAGAATTAAAAATGATACCGCCTGGTTTAAGCTGGATGCTGCTCTTGATGAAACTATGACCAATCTGCACAAGGCTATGGAGAACGTTCGGAGACATGCCTTGCTTGGAGCAACCTTGAACGCTGCGGGCGCAAACCAGACTCAGTCTGTGATTAAAGCCCTCTCGCGCCTGAACATGGGCAATCAGGATGAGAGACTATTTCCTTGCTGCTCCTTACCAGCCAATCAGTCCTACTTTTATGGGAGAACAACCGAGGCACAGCGAATTGCTGACCATCTGGAGCTTCCGTTGCGGCCCGATGAACTTCGCACCTGTGTCATCTATGGGCTGAGAGGCAGTGGGAAGACAGCTACCGCGCAAGCGTACGCTGACCGCTGCAGGACCAATGGTACCTACGACGCCATCTTTTGGGTCAACAGTCAGACCGATGCCGAAATTCACGAGTCTTTTTTACAGATCGCCCGCAGATTGGAACTTCCGAAGCACGAAGACGCACACAACTCTGACACCATCACGGTGAAGATCAACGATTGGCTGGCGACTACAAGTAAGTCACAAAGTAATTCGAATGGCGGATGCTAATCAAGAACACAGAAAAGAAATGGCTCATGGTGTATGACAACGTCGAAGATCCGGAATTGCTTCAGAAGGCGTTACCATCGGCAAACGGTTGCCTGCTCCTAACGACGCGTTACAAGTGGCTGACCTTGCGTTTCAAGGGGTGTCGTGCCCTTGAGCTCCCGACTTTCAGCGAAGAGGAGAGCATAGAATTGTTCGAAGGCTCGTGCAGGATTTACGATCCGGAAAAGGACCGAACTGCAGAGAGATCCGAGTGGGAATTGCTCTTAAGAGAGCTTGGTGGCCTTGCTTTAGCCATTGATCAAATGGCAGCGTACGTGTCATATCGAAATTTCTCAATTTGCCGAAATCCGTGGCACGTTTGCGGCATAGGTACTCGCCTATCTGTCTCTAATATCCTCGGACGCGATTCCATCGAGTTTGTTCATTCCCGAGGAAGACTCTGACGAGGAGATATCAGAGATTTTGGATCATTCGGAGGATGAGTGAGTAGCGTATGCCAACGCCTAAAACAATGGCTAATAGGAATGCAGGATGGAGGATACTTTTGACATCCTCATGAGACGAGCGTTGATCAAGGTGTCCGGAGAATCCATCTCAATTCATCGCCTTGTTCAAAAGTGTTTTCTGCAGACAACTTACGGATCCGGCGTAGCGAGCCTTCAGGGTCAGTTTGACGCCATGTGCAAGCTGCTCAATTTCCGGTATCCAATGTCTGACACCACGTCGTCTCATTGGGGAAAATGGGAAACATGTGCCAAGTATTTCCCGCACGTCATGGCTGTTGCTAAGATGTACGAGAAAAGTGCAAAGATGGAAAACAACAAGTTGGCCATATCAACTGAGCTGTCTCGAGTGATCCGGAACTGCGCCTGGTACCAGTACGAATGTGGCAACCACGTTGCTTGTCTGGAACTCGTCGAAATCTCCAAACACGGTTGCGAGGATAAGAACAGGCTTGAGTATGCGCATTTGTGTAGCCACGGTGCATGCGCACTCTACGAGCTCCACAAAGTCGACCAGGGGAATGAGCTGATTCAAAAGTCGTTTGAGATTCGAAGCACACTTCTCGAGCCCGCTGACAGCCAGCTAGCCGACACGCTTAGCAACAGGGGGCTCCTGGAGGCCTCTGAATACAGATACGTCGAAGCTCTCGCATCTTTCGATGCTGCCCTGAAGATTCGCCAGAAGCTGAAGAATGTCTACTTGGCAGCGAACCATGTGCTGAAAGGGATGACGCTCACGCTCATGGGAGAAATTGCCGACGCGGAACAGCAACTTTCCACCGCGGAAGCCATGTGCAAAAAACAAGGATCAAAGATGGACATTTTGAGAACCGTGTAAGCTTATTATTCCATGCTCAAAACTACTGGCAGATTTTGACAGTCAAACAAGACAGCTCTTCTGGCAGGGAAACATTGAGCTTGAGAGGGGAGACACCAAGAAGGCGAAAGCAGTGTTTGACGAAGGAAGACAGATCGTGGCCAGGTTGCTGCCCACCTACATCGTCGTTTCGGCCTTTGAGTACAAACTGGGCTTGATCGGGCTGCGATGTGGTGGAATTGATAATGCCATGTGAGTGGTACTCATTCACACGTATTTCTTCTCGACTAATCGCTCTCAGAAAACATTTCAGTGAGGCCATTGGGGTCGGCAAGTACCGTGAGATTGGGGGCGAACAGGGGCGCGAGTACCGAATGAAGGCTTTCGCTCTGAGGCAGAAAACTACACTGAATGATGCAGACTTGGCTGAAGCCAAGGAGGCTGACGTCATGTCTCGGGAGATACTCGATGAGTATTACAAAAACAGAGATCTCAACACGCAGAATCTCACCGAGGACCAGCTATTCGACCGGATGATTTGCGCGCAGCGTCGTTGACCGTGGTAACATGCAGAGACACAAACGATCGGGCTCGAGCAATAACGTGGATTTGAGTGGTAATTGACGGACAAGGAATGATTCATAAGATAGCTATGTCTGAATACAAAATCGCTGCTCTGTTGTTGTTGACGTTGGCTCACCTCCACCGGAACTACTACTCCCAGCACCTTTCCTCAGCTCCCTCCCAACAAGTGTATTTACGTACCCAACGAAGCCGTTGCGGAACTACGTCCCGTTTCGACACCCTAGAGGTGATGAACCCCTCACCTGGTGCCATACCCGATCGATTCTGTCGCAAATCTCCTTGTCCAGCGGCCCTCGCTGTAGCCAGCCAAGTGTCTGTTCAAGCTGGGCCACCCCATTCGCACCGACAATGAGGGCGTTACCCAGGTCACCGCTCAAGAGCGAGTTGAACCTGACCCAGCGATAGGCGAGTTCGGCAGGGTGGCAGCCTGCAGTGGAGGCAATGCGCCTCCATTCTTCCAAGGCTGTCAAGTTGCTGTCGTTGACATAGAGTTCCCAGTATGGGGGTCCCTCGATGAACCGTCCCGATCCCACCAGGATTTACTGATTTACTCCTTCGACTTTGCCAGGAACCCACCCACGCTTGGGCTGTATGCGTGAAAAGAAATCCCCAGCCGCCGTAATGTCGGGAGCAGAACTTGTTCAGCCGAGCGCGCGAGGGGATTGTAGTTTCCTCGGTGCATCGTAGGCAACACGTACTGTCGAGAACGACAATACTGGTATATCTTCTCTACATCCTCTGGTAAGTAGTTAGAAAGGCCAAACTCGCTGAATCCCTCCGACTGAAAGATGTTGTTCATGGCATCTAAGCTCTATTCAATGGGAACGGAAGAGTCTGGACCATGAAAATAAAGCACCTTGTCCTGCCAAATAAGTCAGAATAGTTATAAGACAAAACCCCGAGGACAGTATCTGACTGACTTTGTCTGTGCGTAGTTCACGGCGAAGCTCCGTTTCATGCCATGGGCTGACAGCGAACCGGGTTGCATTCCTCCTGGGACTTTGGTGTGAATCTGAAAGACAGCTACGGCACCTCTCTTTCCAATTATCGTCTCGCTTTCTCTGTAGGCGCGAGACGTGTTGATTGTGTCGACTCCGAAGCGCGTGAGGACGCGCATTGCTTCAAGCAAGGCATCCTCGTCGTCAAACCCTCTTTCTGGGTTCACTCGCGCCCCACCAAAAACAATCTTTATCTCGGGCATAGTCAAAGAGAAGATCCTGGAAGAATGGAAAACTGGAATGAATTTACCAATCAAGAATGAACAGAATCGGCTCACAGGATATACGTGGGGTTGAACAGATACGAAGACAACGCGAGACAACGCGAGACATCTCGGCCACAACACTGCCACCTCCCACATACATAGGCCCGACTCAAGTCTTCTCTGACGGTACCTCTTCAATAATGCCTCACCTTCCAGTTGTAACTCACGCGCTGACTCAACGTAGGGGCAAGCATGCACTGTCGCAATTGCAGGGGCTTGTTGTACGATTGTGCAAAAGGGACCATCTGGTGCTTTCCACATGACCAAGCATGTAATTGATTCTAGGCTGAGAGTTACAGTAACAACGACGCAGTCAAACTCTCGCATCCGTGTAGAACATGTTGCCTAAAGCAGTGCGTCAGTCCACAGCCGGTTCCTTCGTGACCACAAGGCTTCGTGTCTCGATGCTTCGTCTCACAGGGGCGTCGGGGGGCGCCAGCGGGTTTTTGAATGACCCGTGAGCGCAGACTGTTGATGCGATATTGTTAGAATGCAACGTGACAAGGGTAAGGACTTCCGTACATCGAGCTCCTCCAGGGTTGGTATTATACATCAGCAACAGCATCATTTCAGACGGCGTTTGCTTTGAAACCCAATGCCATCGTTGCTGAGGATTGTGCTTTAGGAAATATAGGGTATAATAGTCGTTAGGGAAAACCCAATCGGCAAGAAGAAGATCTGATGGATCTACGGACCGGGAGTCGGAAAATGCAAGGGGGTTGTTCTCAATCACCGGAACCAAAGGGCGCCAGGTGCTTATTTCTTATTAACAAACTCAATCAACTGTAACCAAACCCACATTGCGGCCGAAAATCATTCCTTACTTAACAATTCAAAACATATATCCAGGGCGTAGATACTTTTCCATTCCGCGCGCCATGAGGTATTTCATGATTACGATCAATGCTTATTCGAACGTGAGATCTTCCGGATTAGTCAATCGGATCAAATAATACGCCGTAAATCTGTACCAACTTTGTAGTAAGGGTTAACAAAGAGCATACTCAACTCCCAGCTGCTTGACCGAGAACTCTTCAGTTTCTCGGGCGTAGTCATCCCTGGCTCCCTGCTCCAGGAAGCTCAGCTGGTGGTTTCTCATCTCATTCTGGACTAACTCGAAGCCACAATCGCCCAAGGTGTAGCCTAGCTTGCCCCTAATGTCTTCAAGCAAGACATCCTTATTCGCAATCTGAACTGTATTCAGGTAAGCTTCGGCGGTATTGAGTTTGTCTTCAAACTCCTGCCCAGGTGTAAAAACAAAGGGCCCCTGTGTTTTGTACAGATCCAAATCTGCAAGAAACTCGAGCTGCGAGTGAACGTCTGGCATTGTGTGGAAGAAGTTGTTGTCGGGGATGGAATGGAAGTCGGCACAGATCCCGTCCAGAATTCGGTTGGATGTAAATAGGCCAGCTGAAACGATGTGATACGTCTCAACTGGACTACGTTGATACTCTATCCTTCTAAGCACTTGACGAATTTCGCTTGCTGATTTTAGTTTCATGGTAGAATAGTAGTGAGGCTTAGCACCGCCCGTCTAACACGCCACATGGCGGTAACAAAGCCTCGTAGTCAATGTCTCACCCAACGCATTCAACTTCACGAACCATTTCGTGATTGTAATGAGAAAAAAAACGTACGCGCCAATAGAGCGCTCTCTAGTGATAAGCCAGGTTCACAAGGGCTGCCGGAACGACCGACCAGTGCATCGTGATATCCTTTTACAAAATCAGGCTGCCAGTGTCGAACGGAAGCACCATCTGAGAGGGTGACGCAGTGAGACAAGACATTCGCTATTACCCCGCTCTGTGCCCGTCTCGGAGGTGACCTCAGCAAGGTGGTGGATGTCACAGGTGCCATGCGAGTGGTTATATTAAATCCAAGCCACCAACCGGGGCAGCAGGGCGTTCTGACCCGCAAGACTCATTACCTCAAGCACATCTTTACAACCGCCCGTAAACACCAAAAGACGAACAAACAACACCATGGATTCATCCAGCCCAGTTCACTCAGCTGCCATGCTTTCTTCGCTGCTCGCTGCGACCACCAAGGACGACAAGGCACAGGCTTGGAAGCCGCTGGCCCCGTTTGCCGGCGTCAACAGAGCTGGGTTCTCAGTCGAGCCACCAATCAACCAACCCTGGAAGCAATTTCCCCGGACGTCGACGGAAACGGCTAAAATTCAGCCTGATGCGAATACCTTGTAGGGTTTGATGCCGCTTCCGTGCGACCAAGAACCCCGGGGGTGTAGCGTAAAGTGCCACCTCAAAAGGCTGTCAAAAGCCCACTTTTCCCGCCCTCCACCATGACAACGCAGAGAACAAAGATACCCATTTCTCACGCAATCAGTACATTAAATAGGAAGTATATACATTTTCGAACCGCTAGAAGCTAGGGATTAATATTTAGTATACTAACCCCTAGCCCGGCGTCAGGCTTCCACCTGACGGGGCACTGACTCCAACAGCACCCGAATCTTATTCTGCGGGATAGCTACCCACGCTTTCTACAAGCAATCCTTGAATTCTTCGATATCCACTGAATTTTTGCGTAGGTTTCAGAGATGAGGGAACATTCTCTAGAGATTCCGCTTTAGTATATTCCAAATATACTCAATTGGGTTGAGATCTAGGCTATGAGGTGGCTAGTCAATAAGCGAAATCGCGTTCTAGAGGATGAATATATCTGTGACCGCAGAACGATGAATAGAAGCATTTTCTTGCTGAAAATGACGGGTGCCATTGTAGAATAAAAGTAGACCTTCCTCTAATTAGAGCCTGAATATAGCTCTTAGAGCTGAATCCTTTCTTCTTAGTAAGCTTATCTCTTGTTATGATCACTAGGCGACTCTTTCCTTCCAACTAAATTGCTCCTGAGACCATAATCCGGATAGTTGGCTTTCCATGATCTTATTTATTAACGAATTTAGGATTATAGGACTCACAAGTAAATCGCTAGACCCATTCATTGGGATTTAAGCTTAAATTTTAGATTATACACTCATCTGAAAAGATGACCTAAGACAATGGTTAGAGTATGGATAGATACATTATCTTATCTCATACGCCAAGCCGTACGAGTAGCTCTCGGGATGGTTGCCAAGCTGTAATACGATTCGGGAGGAAGCAGCCATCTCCGATGATTCGTTGTTTCGTTGTTGTATCGTGTCGTTATCGTTGTTTCGTGTGGTCCAGAAGGGCGATTGGGTTGCGAAGAGGTAACCTGGATGGCCTGGATTGTGAAGAGTACGGAACGTGCGGAGGCCTCTGGGCTCTTATCCTGCGGGCTATTAGCCTTTTCCAGGATCTAGCTTTTCCGGCTGGTCGAGTCATCACAGAGGATTTGTTAGGACAGCAAGGCTTACACCTTGTGTGGCAGGAAGGTATATACCTTCTGCAGCACGAAGGCTTATACTTTATTACAGCTGCAGAGACTTTCGTCTCATTGAGTCATTGGGTCATTGGGTCATTGAGCTATTAAGTCATTGAGTTATTGTTGCCTTGGGACTGGGTACTGATCCCATTATACTGTTATTCTTACTGTTTCTTTTAGCCTTTAGTCCCTCCTCTAGTAGGGTGCTACTAAGGGTCATGATATCTAAATACACTCGCTTTTTAGACCTCCATTTGCGTAGGTTTTCCTCATCAAGAGTGCGATAGATTGTCGAAGGGCTTACCGGGAGCTACAGCTACACTCAAGCAAATGGTCAAGGGTGGAGTTCGCTGAAAATGAGACATTCAACATAGTAGTAGAGCGACCGGCGTCAGTATCTCCCCAGGCCATCCACTAGCCTACGTGAGTTGGGATATAATCCCGTGTGACCCAAGGTGGTGATGAGCATGTTTCCTGCCTGATGCTGGTGTATCCAGTCTTCTCTGTGTGGCGGCGACATGGGTTATCTTTCAGCCCTCATCAAACCGGTGCACACACACCATGGACACGCACCACCACACCAGGAGCTACATGAGTTACGCCATCCAACTTCTGGTAAGACATACGTTTCGGCAGATGAACTCGTCCACTGACCAGCGTGAACCTCGTAGCTCCTGAGTCATCGGCCCTTTTAACCGCACTCTATGCTACCGACGACGCAAGCATCCAAGGACTGGAAAGCGATACAAGTGCCTACTACGCGTGGTACATGAACTTTCTCCACCGCCGATTCAACAATAATCCATCCGATTTGAAGGAGCTTGGTGGGAACGGTCCCTCTCATTCACAACATGTCACCTTTACAAGCCTTTGTGCCATCGCAACAGAGCTGTGCAATGAACTGTCGATGCACAAACACCCTGGGCTAGAGGACCTCGCCCTTTCCTTGACCGCAAAGGGGCTGGTGACCGGTGACGAAGGCCTTCTCATCAAGGTCCAGCATTTGGTGTTTCACACGATCGGAGTCGTGTCCGCTCTCTACGTACCTTCCACTACGTTTGACGAGGAGAAGTGGATGATTGAAGTCCCCCAGACAGCATCAAACCGGCGTCGCGTCTCCGATACATGGCTCGTTACCCAGCAATCGATCAACCATGTGACAGGATCGATGGTCGATGCCATGCGGTACTTCAGCACCACCAAAGGACCCCTGTCGTATCTGGACGATTCGTTTTCCCAGTTGGGGGCTGTCAACACCTTGGTGGCTTCGAACGTGAGCTACCACACCCTCTCCAAGCTTGAAGGTATCAAAATAATATGGGTTGACTCTATTTACATGCACTTGGAGCTAAACCGCAGGGACAAACCCCTATTTCTATTTCGGTATCCGTCTTTATGTGCTTTGTTGTCACGGCGCCCGAATCAAGCAATCTTCCTTGACCGGTACGAGTGTTCCTATTTCCACAAAACTTTGCCACATTGCTAACCGCGACAAGCTTGTTCGAGGATTTCTTCAGCTCCGTCGACAAAGACACCCAAAAACGCTCTCCATCTGGCGATTTTTATCGTGAGATCCTCCTCACGTACCGTCTTCTCTTCGGCCAGCACAAGCGATCATGGAAAATGTGTAAGAAGGAAGGCGTTGTTTCCACGGACGATAGGCACTCCGATCCCCTATTGTATCGGCTCTGCTGCCAGTTCTGGGAAGAAGAGCCCGTCTATGATGAGATTAATGCCTCGGCCACGCGGAGTCTGTACTTGGCTCATCCTGACTTTGTCTTTTTTGGCGAGAGATTGATAGCCCTCCAGGAGTATACGAGGCTTTTAGAGCCGTATGACTGGAGGAGTCTCTACCACGACCGACGTGACATTAACCGGTTTTGCACCATTTGGGCGGCCATCGTCTTCGGTATTGTAAGTTTAGTTTTAGCTCTGTTGGGTCTTGCACTTGCCGCTGCTCAGGTTGTTGGGACATTTAAACCTGCAGATGGTTAGTGGATATAAGATACCAATTAGAAAGCGAGTCTAGTAGAAATAATTGCTCTTAATAACATTTACCTGGCATCGTTCATCTCTTCGTCTTTGTGCACATTCCATTCACTGCCTCTATCCATGGCGGAGGATATTAACTGAAGCTTAGAAGTGTTGAAGTTTCTTTGATGACATAACCTGTCATTCGCCAAGTGCAACACCTAACTCTGGCATGCTTCCTCGAAGCTTGGAAGAATCTCATCATGATCCACCTCTCCGGGCCTACCTCGCATAACTATTTGAAGAGGCACTCTCAACTCCAGACTCTGACCACCAACATGAATGTTCAAATAAGCACAATATGCCCGTGATATCCTGGGGGAATGAAAAGTCGGGATGAAAGTCCGAGTTGACATGGGCAGCACCAAGGGAACCTCTAAACTTGTCGAATAGAATGGAAGCAACGATGCCTCGGCATCAAACTTATCCTCCATTAGAGACGCATGTTCTATCCATGAGCAGCTGTGAGTTGAACTGGTCTCGGCTGGAACCCGAAATGAGAAGGGTGTGCCCGATGAACCAAGATTTGGAAATTCTTTTGTTGATTTTCCCGAGGACCAAGTATGTGAGACCACTTTTGCAGATACGTGATCGATTGTTGGTGGGCGAGATTTAGGGTCGGAAGGATCGTAGATCAGGCCGACTTGAATCATGGATGAGCCTGCCGTGCGTCCATCAGCTCCGAGAAATATTGTCGTGGCATTGGTAGCCGTAGCATTGAGAGTTCCAAGGCGCTTCGAGAATCGACCTCTCCTGATCGGTAGTGTGTTGTTCAAGGCGTACAATACATCCAGCTTGCTGACAGTGAGCGATGGGTCTTCCTGAGACAAAGGGATAACCATGATTATCTTGTGGGCCTCCATCACCGCTTCAGACGTGAATCCAGACTGAACGACCGAAGCTCTGACCTCATATTGCACCTTGGTCATGTGGGGAGCCATATCGTCCCTCTCCCACATCCCCATTGAAGGGGGTAAATGTGAGTGGTGACTAGACAACGACTCTGGCTTCCCTTGCTGCTGCGAGAATGTCGAGGGAAGTTGATGCGGGAGTATGAAGTTAAACGGGATTGTGTATTGTTTGCCTTGTTCCAAAATCCCGGAACTAGGTAGAGAGACGGGTGGGATTGGCATCTGGAGATCCAGAAAGTTGTGTAATACCAAAGAAGTGGCGTTGACATCCTCGTGCAGAACCAGCGCGTCGCCGGATAGGCAAACTCGAATCTTGTCGAATTTGACATTTCGTTTCGGTGTGATGACCAATTCCCCCGTAATCGCGGACCCTGACGTGTAGATCCTCGACGTGTAGTGCTGATGGATGTCAATTTCCAGGCCTTGACTCCGGTACTGGGCTTTCAGTTTTGAACCCAAGGCCTTGATGCTCCATGGGGCCACATTGTAAGCATGTGTTGTCCTTGCTGGATTCCCTCGCTGCATGATGCTGTGAAGTTGAAAGGCGATGGAAGGCAATTGGGCGAAAGACCGGCAGAAAAGGAATCGGAGCAAGCTGATCGCAGATGCTAATAGTCCGAGCGAGCAGATGTCAAGGACCCTGAGATGGTCTCTGTTGGTGGCAGTCGCGTGGTTGATGTGAAGACGTCTGGAGTGGTGTAGCACAAGTGATAGGTCCAAGATGAAAGGCAAAGAAAGACAAGTCTCGATTTCTCGGTATTTCTATATGCCCCTGCTTCCTCACCGGCTGATCGAGGGTGATATTGAATCAATGCTCGTGATGTCGACCCGCTGAATCTGCTCATGAGATTTGATCGCCCCACAGACTACGCCGACACTCCGAAAGGACTACGCCGAGCTCAAATTTTTTTATGTGCGCTTGTTTCTCTGCTGCATTGAATGAGTCATAGATATAGATCATGTCGAACTCTTAGGATGCCCTACCGTAAATGCGAAGAAAGATGGAACAATTATCTGATTGACGTACCAGGAAGTATCGAGTCGGGGATATCTTGTTTTCATTGCACTAAAACACACAAGTCTTTGCTAGCTTTCTTCTTATTACCAGATATACAAGCTTATATTGAATCTTTCTTTGCGTATACGTACTGACGTTCACATTTCGTTTTGTATGTTGACGGTCTCGACGCAAGGGAATATGGGTAAAGAACAGGTCAAGGAAGAGATTATTCAAGAACATGGCTTTTGTCATTGCCCTTGGCAATGCGTAATTACACATCTTACTCGGAGCAATGCAAATGTCCAATTCTGTAAAGAAAACCAGAAGCTAACTCGTTGGATACGTTGATGGACATGCGGCTCAAACAGGGATACTTCAATTTCGGTAAGCTTCATTCACAAAATCCAGAGACCACTTTTTTGTCGGCTGCAACGGCTCCGCCGAACTACTCCGACAAACTACTCCGATTCCCACTCAGCCCTGGTTCGTCCTATTAACGTGCATGGTTCTCACGCCACTCTCAAGACCTCTACCAAGAGCCAAACGAGAAGGGGAGGACAGCGGAAATGGCGTTCCATGATACATTTTGCCGGGTCCGAACGGTTTCAATCATCCCGATGATGCTTTTTAGTGGACTCGTTACAATTGCTGGTTCTTCCCGATCCCGCTCAATGGTGACAGTGGGTGCTCTTATGGCGCAAACAAGACAGCTATTGCAGAAAGGACGACAACAGGTATGATGATATTCAATGGCGACCATAACAAGACATAGGTCGATTATAATCCTTGTCTATTTCACTCTCATCAGATTCTCCAGGGCCTTGAACCGGAGAATGTTGCGGCTCTGTGCCGGAGTGGTCATCTCCTCACCACTTGACCAAAATACAAATTAAGAATACTACGGCTGAAAAGGCCATTAGGTGAATAGAACGGTTTTGACGTGTCCCAATGCTGCTCCATGTGCTTTAGGTATTTCCGAAATACTACCTTGTTTCCCTTCTTTTTCCCTTCTTCTTTAGAACAATAGCCAATATCTTACTGTTTGGCGCAATGTTTACACTCCGCCTGCAACAGGTCGAGAATCAAAGATTGCAAATACCCTGGATGTCTTCGTCTTCACTCTCCCATCTTCATGTATAAGTCTTGCGTCGCCACATTTCCTATGTATTCTCATCTCTTGATGCCTTTTAGCCGATACCTGAGTTTACTTGGGTTTAGTTACAACTGGATTTTGGATTTCGGTTGGACGCACCCAAGAAATCCCTCCCATTCAACAAGGAGTTCCTTATCGGAGGAAGATAGGGTACAATTAGGCTATGTATTGGAGCTATGTATTGGACATCTATGAAAAGATTCATGGAATGATCCAGCTGGGTGCTGATAAACGGATCAAATCATGAATTGAGACGAAGCTAATGGGTGGGAGCATTTTCACTATTAGAAAGAAAGTAATGTGTATTTTTTTATCGCTGCTTTCATGATTTAACTCGATGGCGTTGAGGAAATTTTTTAAGGTAGTCTCAGGCTTCGGCTCATCGGTCCGCCTTAGCTGGGCTAATGCCATAATCAATACGCATTTAAGACTGTTGATACAGCGTATTTTTTTGTTCCAAAAGGTAAGGATAAAATGATACGATGAGGTCCAGAGAACCAAGCAAGGCAACTGTAGGGTAGGAAGAGGGTGATACGTAGTGCACTCACTCAGATGTTGTGCATGGAGAATGAAATGTACATTCGAGGACATCACCACACGAAGTGGAAAACCTACACCAGGTCCCTCGTCTGTACGAGTTAAGGTTTTCTCGTAATTTATGCATATTTTATGCTAACACAGCACTGCAAAAATATCAAGGGAACAAAAACGACCCACGGTGCATTCTGACCAAAACATCAAAGGCTAGCGCTGACAATGTGAAAGCTGATCGTTCATATGACAACGTATTGAGCGAATCATTTATGCCTTATCTAGTGCTCATACAAATTACAAAGTAAGCGCTGAGAAGGACTACGTGACAATAGAGTAGTCCTCACGAAAGTTTGGGGATATTTGCATTAATTCCTGGCCGCCATGTGCATCTTTGGGAAAGCATCATGAGCAATCCAGGGGTAGATACCGCACCAGTAGTGCCCGAATGTGGCTAGCTAGATAATCACGATTCATGACTCAGTATAGGCCATATCCTGGTTCCCCTTCGTATGAGCGGTAGCTATAGTCAAGTTCATAGACTCTGTCGATCTGGCTGCATCGGCGTCAGTGCACCGTACCGCCACATGCTGCCAGGGAAGATTTTCCGGGACTGGACGTGATACGTACGTTGACCGGATGAGGCCTCCTCGAGGAAACGCGGACGGAGGAAGGCATTTGCGATAAACCATTTCGACTTAGTTGTTCACCCCGACACTTTATTTAAGTTTGAACCCTTGCCTTCGAGCCTCGGTCAAAACTCAGGGCATTCAGGATGCCCGAGGCTCGGGTTCGCCTCGTTTGCGACCGTTTTCCACAATAGGGCCGCGTCCCTTCTCCTTCCTATCTCGTCACGGAAGCCACAATTCTTTGTCAGGGGTCACCGAGAGGGTCAGCAGGCTCGCGGAGAGGGCGCAGATCTAGTGAGATCACGGGCCGAGCCATGGGTATCCAACAGGGCTAGTAAGGTCTGGCTGGGATACTTCCAAACTTTATAAACGGATTTGACCTGAATCCGATAATCCGAGCTCGCTTTTGATTAGTTAGACTCCAAGTCTCCGGTTTCGTCAAGAAGTCTCTCTAACTGGCTTGCTAGTTTAGAGCTTAAATCCTACATTGACTGATTGATTGAATCATGCTCGACCTTGCCATAGACGGACACTTGTTGTTCTTTGTTCCGTAAAAGGCCCTCGCACGATGACGTGGAAATTTGGTCGCTTACATCCGTAGGGATATGGCCTTGTCTAGATATCCCCGAACTCTCACCTGCTTACGTAGCCTCGTCGTGCTGCGGCGAAATTGCGGTTGCGGTGCCTCAATGCAAGCGATTATCTTGCTTGCGCCAAGACTAATAATGAGGAAGAAACCTCGCCAAGAAACTACAGGTCGTTGTGGCTTTGGAGCTCTTTCAACATATTCGTCATCGCGGTTAAATGCTTAGCCTGTGGTTGACCGGGTGTAGCCAGGGTATTTTAGGTCAAAGTCTATATATTCGTATTCGTGGCGAGTTGCAAGGCATGTCGGTGAGGTATAAGTATGAAGCCTCTGCCAAGCAAGTTTATTGTATCGAGTCCCACGGTGTCGACAAAGGATGACATAGCCATTGCCAAGGAATGCGATAATACCGCGGCGCTAGGGACGATGATAGCCAAACCTTCAACAAGCACCATCCTAGTCATAGGGATGAAGTGAAGTAACAAGGATGTCGAGAGGGAGGCCCCGGGGGCCGAGCAGCTATCCTCATACGACTAGACTAGTCTCACAAGCAGCGACTCGTTCGCTTTGGATCGCCCACGTGTAAACCTACCGACCTGTCGGAACCTTTTTGAGTCCGATCTGAGCACAGGTAGAAGAAGGAATGGATCGATGTCTTGAACTCTATGAACGATCCGATGAAATCCAGGCAGCAGGGCTTCGAATCCTCACTCGTTCGGTAACTAGCAGTGCGTCCTCGTAACCGTTATCACGGTATAAATGCCAAGAGTCCAGCCATTCTCTCTGCCAAGCACTGCTATGGATCTCCGTTTGTCACCCATCTGCAGGATCCCCGTACCCCACCGTCGCGCAATAATTAAAGAGGGGTTTCCGTGGAGCTGAAGCGATTAATGAGACAATTTGTGCTCATCAACATATTGAGTTTGATGAAAAATATGGAGTTCTCGCCAGGTCCCTGCTCCTTGGCGACGGGCTGTGCAAGTGGAGATGCTCTTCTGCCGGCCAAGCGTTTGACAGATGCGGGGAGCATCCAACGGTTTTTTATCCGTAGTTGCAGATGGGGGAATCGCAAGCGTGGTCACACAGATCGTCGTTGTGAATTCCCTGAATCGGTTACGCTGAAGGCTAGCCATGTGCGTTGCCGTCTGGGCAGTTCGTCCATGCATCAACCACGACACACACTCAGGACAACGTCTGGAAGTAAGAGCCAGCTCTTTAACGGCCTTGTAGAATTTATAAGGATGGGTGGCTAATAAGGATACAGCAAATATCTATGGTTTTAATACAACAACGCCCCCCCCCCCCCCCCCCCCGGGGGACACGCAACCACCCACCCGCTGTATGACATATCTGGTGCTACAAACAACATATGAAATAGTGTGCAAGTGCCAGGACATCAGTTACCCCTGGCCTCGAACGCCAATGAGATGACGTTAGACTCGCCAGGAGCGTTCTGAGGAAATCTTGAGTTGAAGCCGAGGACGGAGCGGGCCTTGACGAAGGTCGACGTCTTGATGGACAGCGACTGGGTGGACACGAACCAGTGGACGCCTTCGCTACAAGGGGGGGTTGTCAAGGAACCGCTATATCTGAAGGAAGAGTCAGTGAAACCGCGTACAAACAATCCCAGTCGGCCAAGAAACTCACGATTGGAAGGAAGCGGCAGCGAGGGTCTTCACCAACTCGGACATGACCAGGGGCTCGGTGGTGACGACGTCTCCCGGGGTCGGGATCTGATCAACAGATCCGAGAACGGTCTCGAGCAGGGTGGAGGAGGCCGCGGCCTTGATGCTGGAGGACTTGGCTTCCCTAGCGGCAATGCTTCGTGACTTGCGGCTCTTAGTCTTGCTCTTGGTCTTGGCGGCAGCGGCAGCGGCTCCGTCGTCGATATCGATGTAGACTCCAATGACGGCAATCTGCTCGTCCTCGCTCTGCCAGACCATGTGCATCTCCATGGCCATGCTGGTGCCGTTGTCGAGGTGCTCGCTGGGGAGGTGGAAGTGGAACTGCTGCAGGGTATAATCGACGTCTCCCACGGTGATGCTTCCGCCCTCGGCAATGACCTCGACGTTGGTGCCGAGGTTCTCGAACTCGGCGCCCGCCTCCAGGTCGGGGATGGCGATGCCCAGCTCGGACCCGGGCACGACGGTGAAGGACGACGAGACCATGTCGATGGGGGATTGGTTGCTGCCGGTGGCGCAGAGGACGTTGGCCGCGTCGAGGCCTTGCCAGTTGGTGGGGCCCTATCGCAGACGTTAATTTTCAAGCACGCAAAAGATGCAAGTTGCGTTGTTAGTACATACTAGGGGCCCGATGTAGCCGAACTTCGGGGCCTCGAACTCGCCGGCCTCAGCCCGAGGATGTAGATGCGTTCCATAAGCACATGACGCCAGGGCGCGAGAGGCGAAGACGGCCAGGAGGCCGAATGCTATGGTGCTGGGGGCCATGGCGGACAGGGGATGGATGGAGAAGGGAAGAGGGGGAAAGAACAGAGACACCGTCGAGGTGTAAGTAAAAAAACAAAACGTCTTGCGAGATGAGATGAAAGCAGAAAGCAGAAAAGATGAAGAGATCGAGAGCCAAGAAAGGCGAGGGTGTAAGAGGCCGTCTCGCGGGTTTAAGTAACAACCGGATGGGGGGAGGAGTGCTGGCTCAAGGATTGCGGGAGGGGAGGGGGAGGGTTGCATCTCACTCATCCGGAGTACCTAGTAAAGGACGCACTGCTGCTGCAAACCTCCCGCTCGGCCCCTGTCGAGGTCGTTCTCGTTGTCGTTGTTGTCGCCGGGGAAGGGAGTGGGTGTCAGACCGCGCCTCACCAAAGCCGAGCTGGGGACGGGGGCTAATAGAACTGTCTAACTAATGGTAGGGGGGGGGTGGAGAGTGCTTCTTCTGGAGACGGAAAAAAACGGCGATGGTACAGCAATGCGGGGGAACGTCTAAGGATCCCTGCTTTGGGAGGTTTCTGCAGCAGACTTGAGGACGGGACGGTGTCATGTCAAGGTCGTGTCAGGATCGAGCCGGGGTCGTCAGGGTTGTTTGGAAAAGGTTTGGAAACCCTACTGCTGCTACCCGCGTCCCAGGGCTGTTTGCTCACTGGGAGCGCCGCTGCGACTCTCCGCCGCTGAAGGCGTTGCAAGTTGCGCCAAGTCAAACCCGTACTCTTTTTTTTAAGCTTGTTCCGGAGGGTGGCTGTTTGATGGATGTTCTTGTCCGTCATTTCTTACCACCGCGGTGAGAACAGAACAAGCCCGAGTCAGCGCACGCCCACGGACACCAGGCTGTCCTCCAGCGCCCCGCCGTGTGATCCGAGAGGCGTTGTTGGGGCCGTAAGAGCGAGTGAGCATTTTTAATTACAATTTCACTTTTTGGTTCTTTTTGGCCTTCTCATTGCAGACAGAGGAGAAAGAAAGACAGAAGGCTATGCTTGGTCATGTCTTGTCGACGCGAGGCAGAGACGTGGTCTGTTTCGCCGCCCGCCAGCCCAAAAGGGGAAGCCCAACGCCGAAACTCAACCAAACCAGAAAGAAAAAATCGTATTTGTGTTCTTTCCTGTCTTTGCTGTTCTGGTCCCGAGGGGTTAAAACATTCGCTTGTAGCTGTTCGACTGCAGAACCAACCCTCACCTCAACTTCCGCCTGGGCGCCAAGGAGTCCAACCAACGGGCCCGGAAGCGTTGCCAAGAACAGGGCCCCTGCGTTCGACCGTTGAGGGTTCCCTGCAATCAAAAGCGAAAAAGCGGCCCCCTGGACGCTCGCCCTGTAAGGATCCGCTAACACGGACGTGGGCGGACGGCTCCAGGGCTCGCCCAAAGGTGCCGCTAAAGGTGTTCACGCCCCCTTGGCGCGTCCCGAACCTGACGACCGCCAAGTTTCTCCCCTCCCTCGCAGCCTCGTCTCATGACCGCGAGGAACAGCGTTAAGCTTAAAAGTCTTGGGACATCCCGGCACGAAGAGCGCTTAATGTTCGCAAAACCGGGGGGTTGTCCTCTGTCTCGGTGACGAACACCCCGATCTGAGATTGTCTGTTTAAACCCGAGATGATTAATCTGTACAATCGATCCGTACCATGTCGGCAGGTGGCTTGAGGGCTTGGCGACGATGTGGCACAGTCAATCACAGGGCGGACTGGATTCATTTGTCAGCTGACCTCAGGCTCTCTCACTCTCCTCTCGCTCCCTCGCTCCCTCACAAGCTCAGAGCTGCTCGGCCTCACCTCACTCACCTCCCTCGTCAGCTGATCTGACGGACTCTCCTGCGCCCCCGCCGACACTATTCGTAGAAAGAAAGAAGCCCGAAAGCCTGGAGCCCTTCGCCTCTCGTCTCGGTCTCCCGCCCACGACCCTCGGCGCTCCGTCCGGTCAAGCCTGCGTACGCTCTCGGAGTTTTTCGTATCCGTCCGTCCACCACGAAACGACACGGCACGACTCATAACCACCGCACATATTGCCTCCATTCTCTAAATTTACTCGTGAAACGCCGTCTCTCGTTCCAGCCGCCATGGCCCCGCTCTACCGCAAAGCCCTCGTCCTCGGTGCCACGTCCGGCATTGGCGCCACCCTTGCTTCAAAGCTCGTTTCGACCGGCACCAACGTCGTCGCCGTTGGTCGTCGTCAGGACCGCCTGGACGCGCTAGTCGACGCTCACGGTGCCGACAGCATCACCGCCCTTCGCTTCGATGTTACCCGCCTGGACGACATCAGTGCCTTTGCCGAGTCCGTCGTGCGGGCCAATCCAGACCTGGACTGCGTCGTCATCAACTCGGGTATCCAAAGGGGCTTTGATTTCTCCCAGCCAGAGTCCCTAGATCTATCCAGTCTTGGCGCCGAGCTGACCACCAATTACACGTCCGCCGTCTATCTTACTGCCGCATTCCTGCCGCATCTCAAGTCTCAGGCGCGCGCCCATCTCGTCTATGTCAGCGCGACCTTGGGTCTCATCCCGTCCATGGTCCGGACGCCCAACTACAATGCATCCAAGGCTGCGCTTCACTCGTTTATCATGAACGTCCGGAGCCAGCTTGTCCAGGCCGGGTATGGTCATGTGCGCATGGTGGAGGTGTTCCCACCCGCGGTGCAGACCGAGCTGCACGATGAGACCCATCAACCAGACCTGGTCAATGGAGGCGAAATCGGCATGCCCGTCGTCGAATTCGTAGATAAAATGCTGGAGGGGCTAGCAGGCACCGCTGACCAGTTTGCAATCGGGCCTGGCGAGAATCTATTGAAAGACGGTGGATGGGAGTCGGAGAGGGCGAGGTTGTATGAGGAGCAGCAGGTTGCCATAAACAAGTCGCTGGCAAAATACCTAAAGAAGTAAACGACGAATTTAGACGCCAATCATGCGATGAACATTATCAGAATTAAAGGATTGATGATGGCGTTCAAGTGAAGTGATGCTGGATTCCGCTGTTTGTTCAATTCACTGCCTGGGCGGTCATCTACTGTAACTGTGAGACACTATGCTACAATGAGCGAACCCCTATTTCCGAAATGACCCCTGCGTACGCAGTCCGGATAATCATTCATACAACGTTGGCAAGCATGCAATCTAGAAAGGTGATGAGAAAATATTCATGGCTCGGACGCGATCGGATTTGCAGCGACCAAGAACCAACAACCCACCCAGATCTCGCAGTGTGTCATCATCGACGCCTTGAAACGCGTATTCGGAGCGGCCCCAGCGAGGACGGCGCCGCCGCCGGTGGAGACGGACGACGTGTACCCCGTGCACATGCTAGACGACACGGGATCGCTCCGGGGCATCGTTGTTACCTGGACGCTGCTGCACGTCGTCAACGCGCGCTTCCGCCTGCCGTCACTCATCCAAGCTCCGGGCGTCTTCGTGCAGAACATGGCCGTGGCCGCCTTCACGTTCCTCTCGCCCGACGTCGCGACGGGGCCTCTGGGACCCAGCGCGCTGGAGAACCGCCGACACCTGATGGAGCAGGCGACCGAGGGCCAAATCCTGGCCTTCCTGCGCGAGCTCCAGGGCGAGTCCAAGGCCGGCAGCGACCCGTCGATGGTGTGCGGCGAGTCGGACGCGCTGCTGATTCCCTTCACCAACTGGACGCGCGCCGGCATCTTCAAGACGGCTAACTTTGCGGCGGCGGTTGTGCGCGCGGGCGAGACGGGTCCGACGAGGACGAATGCGCCCGGGACGATTGTGTTCCATCACGCGCAGTCGATGCGGACGACCGCTGTCGTGAGGAATGTGGTTGTGCTGCTGGGTAAGGATCATAACGATGGGTACTGGATGACTGGCGTTCTTCTGCCCGCGGCCTGGGCCAAGTTTGAAGAGGAGATAAAGAAGATGTAGATGTAGATGGGATTGGAGGATTTTAATTGCTAATGATGGATGGAGGGTGAGATTGGGTTTGCAGGGACTGTCACTGAATGCTACTCTACACTAATTAGAAGCTTCACGCTATTAATTCAATCATCGTTTATTTCTCTTTGACTCTAGTCGCTCATTAGTGAAACTATAGTGACACATTCTCCTAACATCTCTTACCAGATATAGTGTCTTAATTACTACCTACTCTCACAAATTTAGCCCAGCGAAGCCATTTACACCAGGACGCTGGCTACCTACCCTACACGCACCGTAAACCACCACGTGACTGATTAGTTTACTCCTGAACTGAAACGATGCCAAGTCCATCACCATCTCACAGCTCAATCTATGGCCACGCGCCAACATGCGCCTCTTGAACCTCCACTCCTTGAAGCTGGAGTCGTTTCTCGGCGACGTCCCTCTCTACGTCATTCTGTCACACACATGGGACAAAGGAGAAGTTACAATGCAGGATCTGGACAATGATGACCTGGATCACCTGCCAGGATGGACTAAGATCCTTGGCTTCTGCAAGGCTGTCAAGGATTTCTTCCCAGAGCCCATCGGATACGTCTGGGTCGACACCTTCTGCATCGACAAGACAAGTAGCGCCGAGCTGTCCGAGTCCATCAACGCCATGTTCCGCTGGTACCGAGTGGCCCAGTGTTGCTTTGTTTATTTTGAGGACATGGGCGGTCTAAACCCGTTAGCTTTGCAACCCGGATTTCCGGGTTTAAGCCGCAGAAGGTGTACTTGGTGAAGAGGAACAAAGTACCGAGAGACGAGGAGTCGGCCACTACGTGTTGGCTTCACTACGGTCCAGAATCCTCTATACAGCCTATCCATACGTATCCGCAGACGTCTTGGCACCACAGTGCTCTGACGCGGACCATGACAATGAACCCAACGGGTTCGTCGTCCGATAGTATTACCACCGCGGTTGTCTTCAGAATCCCCTCCTGCGGGGACTTGTTCTATATTCTTCTCAAGTTGAAGCCCAAGGAACGGACGAGCCAGCTGAGCTTGATGTGTCTGGGCAAATCCATTGGCGAGCTGCTGGAAAGGCTAGTCACCGAACCGCTCACCGCTGGCCCTGAACTAGAACTATCTACAACCGAGATTTCAGCAGAATGCAATGCGCAGTTGATCCGAGGCTCATGGATGTACAAGATTACTGTCGCGGTGGCTGATAAGGAATAAGTTGTGGATGTACAGAGTGAGCAATCATCAACGGGAAAATGGTTCACGATAAATTACAGCTCCAAGGCTGTATCTAACACAAGTTGCTGCTATCGGAGTGGCTTATGAGAAATATCAGAATTCTTGAAAAGCGCAGCATAGAATAAAACAAGGGTTTGAATATTCCAGAAAAGAAGTCAAACGTGCGTCTTAGTAGACGGGGAGCTTGAAGGCAGGGAACTTGTACGTCCAGCTCTCGACCGAGGCCTTGTCGTTGACACAGTCGAACGAGCTGCCGTTGCCATGCCAGAGAGGACGAGTCGGCCACTGGCACAGCATCTGCGTCTCGCCCGCGTTGGTGCCCGACGAAACCGTCGCGTTGAGGCGGCTCGGCTTCACGCCGTTCTCGACCCAGTCGATCATGATGTCCATGTTGTTCAGGGGGTACGGCCCGGGCTGCAGCGAGTTGGTGCCGCAGTGGCCGGCGCCAGGCACCAGGTAGAACTGGTACCAGTCCTCCAGCGCCGCGAGGCTCTTCTCCTGCGACATGTCGCCGTACATGACGGAGCGCACCGACTGCCAGTAGCGCACCGACGAGGCTGCCGGGATGCTCCAGTCGGACTCACCATGGTAGTGCAGTAGCTTGCCGCCCGACGCCTGGAAGGGCGTGAGGTCGGGAAGTGTTGTTTGCAGGCTGTCCAGGTAGCGCACCATGCCCGTGTTCATCCACTCGACTAGCGTGTCGTACGTGACGTTGTCGAGGTCCGACAGGTTGTCGAGGTCCAGCAGTTGCACGAACTTGGTGACGTACTCGCCGCCCGTCGACGGGATGCTCAGCTCCCACGCCTCCGTGTCCGAATTGTACTCGGTGTGCGCATCTTCGAGGTCCGACGCAATCTGCCACGAGAGGTACGCCCGCTCGCCGTCGGAGTTGTGCAGCCCGTTGTAGATGGCCTCGGCGACGGCGACGCCCTCGGCCGACACGGTGCCGTTCTGCTCCGGCATGCTGCTGGTGGTGCTGCCCTGGGCCTGGCGCTTGTCGAAGCCGAAGCCCGGCGAGGACGCGGTCTGCGCGGCGCAGTAGTAGGGCTCGCCGACGACCGACTTGAGGTCGAAGCCGAGCTTGCACAGGTCGGTGCGGGACACGACGCCGTCGGTGCGGCCGTCCAGGGGGTCGCACGCGGCGATGGTGGCGTTGACGATCTTGTCCAGCTCGCACGGCGGCGGGTAGTAGCCCAGCGTGTCCTCAACCATGGACGGGAAGACGTGGAGGACCTGCTGCTGCGCGAAGCGGAAGGCGGGCGCGCCGGCGATGACGCCGTCGTACTGCTCGCCCCAGCGCTGCACCTGGCTCATGCCCTCGCGGCCGCCGTCGGAGCATCCCTCGTAGTACGTGTAGATCTTGGCGTCGCTGGCCGCGCCGTAGAAGGCGTTGGTCAGGGCCTTGCCGACCAGCGTCATCTCGCCGAGGGCCTGGTATCCGAACATGTGCGTGGCGTCCCAGTTGATGGACCCGTTGCCGTAGAGGACCACCTCGTCGTAGCTGTTGCTGAAGGCGTCGTAGCCGGCATCCGTGGCACCTCCCACGGCGCCGTAGCCAAGACCGCCCGTGGCATCGCTGGACAGCGAGAAGCCTCCTCCGCCGGCGACGTAGAAGCGGCTCTTGAAAGAAGACGGGCTGGGGAAGGCGTACTTGAGGACGACCTCGTCGCCCTTGCCGGTGTGCGTGTAGGCGACGGTGACGTTGCAGTAGGTGTAAGTGGTGGTGCTGCCCATGCCGGAGGTTGCGTTGTACACGGCACTCGCCGTCACGGACGAGGGGAGCAGGTCGATCCCGAGCAAGGTGCCGTTGGCGGGAATGGCGGCCTGGACGTTGGAGACGGTGCAGACATCGGCGAGAGATGCGGCACTGGTCGATGCTACGAGAGCAGCGGCTGCGGCCACGGCGCGCGAAGATTGGCACATCATGGGTTGAGTGAGAGTGAAAACGTGGGAAACGACTGGGTTGAAGAGGCCTTGTTAAGAAGCAACTGGTCAATTGCTGAGGACTATCCTAGAAAACACCGTTAATTGTAGTCCTCTTATACAACCAATTTCAAACAAAGCTTTAACTAAACGGAACGTCCATATTCGGATCTGAATACGCAATCACGGGTTGATCTGATAGCCGACCCAAGCGACCCAAGGTTAGACCATGAGCCTTACGTCACCAACGACATCGCCTTCCCTTTAAGGACGTCACTCGGAGGTCTGTAGGTGAAACCTAATAGGCCCGAGGGTCCAAATGAAGGGGTCGAGGTGGGCATATATGAGTATAGATGGAGTCCCTATGCAACTCTGTCGTGGATGAAGTCTGTCCCGACGAACAGGAGTTCGCAGCTGGAGGCAGTTCCTAATTCGCAGGAAAATTAACATTGCGGGCCCCGACGACCTGTAAGCCAAAACTACGTGTGACATCAGTTTTTTTTTTCCTTTTCCATGGCGTGGCCAGTTCAAAGCTGCAAGACACGGTGGACCTTTCAACGGGCGATGTGAATCCGATAGGAGGCCGAAGACGTCGATCGAAAAGGACGGACGGGCGCGACATGAGGGAGATCGCAGACAGTGGAGCAATTGACGGGTGATTTGAATCCGATTCGACGCCTGGCGATTATAGTTTACCAGTGCTATAAACGCCCCGATCAGATTACGACGTCGACGAACCATTACGCGTACAAGCAGGGCTTTTAAGTCTGAGCGCCCTTGGAGTTATTCGGAAACCGACCACACCGAATTTATTTACACATTACGGGATGGGTCAGCTGTTGTCCAACAAGCTATTTCTACTGTTGATTAGCTATTTCTACACGTGCGGCTGAGATCGAGGAGTCTGCCTTGCTGTCCCGCAAGGCGACTAGCCGCTTGGCACTGCTTGGCTGCATCTCGAGGCAGAATGACTCTAACTCCAGAAAATGGAAAAGGTCTGCTGGCAATGACCATTCAACTTCCTATTTGCACTCTTGTAGTCACTCAACACAACCACATCTTCTGAATAAAGCGTATAGACCCTTAGCGGTCATCGAAGTTGCATCTATCGCCTTTTTCTAAATAAGCACCGTTACCTGTTCTCAACCACTGCTCGTGACCGCCTCATCGCGACTATGTGCCTTCCATTTCAGCGCCGGAAGAAACACCAATTCGATGTCCGTGATTTCAACACCAACTATGTCACCACGGACGCTTCAAGTTTCAGGCGACGAAGACCCAGAAAAAGAAAGCATGGGACAGGTCACGGGCATGGGTCCTCTCACGGAGGCACGTGGTTGGGCTTTGCGTTTTTTAGCAGCGATGGTGGAGGGGACGGTGGTGGCGGAGATGGAGGAGGCGATTGATACGATGTGGATTGTACAGATTATGGAAGAACTTGAAGGAAGGGGAACACGCCTACTCGTTTAGAGTATCCCTGTTTTTGAACGCATGGAAGATGAAGTTCAGTTTGAAAGTCGTTCATGAGTAACTCGTCGACGAAAATGGAGCATATCGGAACCTATTCTTGCTAGAAACACGGCCTATCCTTTCTTTTCTAATTGTACTGCAGACGTTGCGGGCAGCTCTGAGGCTTTTATCTGATCATGCAATCGATGTGGCGAGCCTTGCTCAGCCGGCAAGCTATAACTTGGCGGCGGTTCTTCTCGTGAGAACCCCTGTGGCTGCTGGCCTATGGGAACAACAGAGCCGTCGGGATTGACTTCAACATAGACAATGTGCGGCCTGGTGGAAGTGGACGGCCCGCGTTTGCTCTCGTAGCAGGCCATGACCAGTATCACCAGATGCACGATCCTAAGTAAACACGCGGTTAGCTGGGCACTACAGCGTGGAAGACTGCTTGACGTACGCTGCCAGGAAACCAAAGATGAAGGCGATGTAAAGATATTCAGCGCCTACTCCATCTTGAAAAAAGGCAAAATAGAACCCCGAGTCACCGAGTCTCGAAACGGTGAACGCGAGAACACTCGACATGGCCGCGAAGCCGAGGAACAGAATCAGATCGACAAGGATACAAGCGCCAACGGGCACGCCGTCGTGAGTGCGCCGTACGCAAAGGCAGAAGGCGTCCACGAAATCCCAAAGAATGGCAACGCCGGCCGGTAAAAAATGTTTAGTAACGGATAGCAAGTCAAAGGTGACTTACGCACTGGCGGGCCCATCATGACGATTGCGTCCACGGTCCAATGCTTGTGATAAAACACGGAAACCCCGATGATTGCGGCGCCGAAGACGATGGACAAGAGCCGCAGGATCGACTTGGACCACAACTTGCCCGTCGACGAGGCATTGACGAGGGTGGTCATTTGGGTATTTCGAAGCGAGTATTGGTGATGCTAGACAACGAACTCGTGTTGAAATGCGTTGATCACTTTCCAGTCCTGATGCGGGAGTTGGATGTGATGACGCCCAAGATGCTGTTGTGGTCGATCTTAGAACTATATTAGACGAGTATTAGATGGCAAGCTGTCGTTGTTATTACCTGCAGAGTTTCACCATCGTCGTGCCTCAATTCACGAAGCTTACAAATCGACATCTGAGTCTCGGTAGACATTACCCCGACAAAGTACCCCCCACGATAGGCTTGACGCCGATCTCATGCTGGAACTCATGCACGAATCCGTGTCATTGCTGAGGGGGAGAACCGACCCAGAAATAGCCTCCTCATTCGCCGACACGACAGCCTCACAGCTAGTTGTGACACGTCGAAGGCGGAAGTCTCTCACTCGGCAACGGAACATCGTCCTCTGAGGTTTGCATCTGCGGCTTTAAAGCGAAGCCATCCAGCAACTCCCCCAGCCTGCATTGTGCCATCTCCTTCTCTGTTTCCCACCATGTCTGGCCACGAGCACATCATCACCCTTCCTCGCTTCACGGAAGCCGAAGCCAAGTCCCCAGAGCACGCACGCGACATCGTAGTGAACTGGATTGAGAGCTTCCAACAAGTGCTGCAAAGCGGCACAGCCAAAGACGTTGCATCTCTTTTCCAAACGGATGCCTGGATTCGTGACTTTCTCGGCTTTTCATGGGACTATCGAACGATCCAGGGATCCGACAAGCTTGCCGCATACATCAAGGAACATGAGGGCACCACGCGTCTTCTCACCATCCGGCAACGCAGCCATGGAGAATTTCAGCCCGTGTTCAAAACCCCGTCTCCAAACGTCCACTGGGTGGAGTCCATGTTCGACTTTGAGACATCGATTGGCAGCGGCAAGGGCATGCTCCGTCTGACCGCTGATGAAAATAACGTCTGGAAAGGATACCTCATCAACTTCACCTTGCAAGAGTTCACGGGCTTTGAGGAGCAGTCGGGCAGAAGGCGGCCGCATGGCTATGTTGACCCCCGTGGCGGGACATGGGGTGAGAGGAGAGAAAGACAAAAGGAGTTCTTAGATGATGATCTTACTGTTTTTGTGATTGGCGCTGGTTAGTATCGCAAAGCATGACTACTTGGCTGGATTCCTGACAGATTCTAGGCCAAGCTGGTATCGAAATCGCTGCTCGCCTTCGCCATGTTGGACTGTCGACTCTCATTGTTGACAAAAACACACGAGTCGGCGACAACTGGCGGAAGCGTTATTGTGTCAGCTCCCCAAATCCTCTGCTCGCTACTAGTACCAACTTCGCATAGACCCTAATGACCCATGATCCAATGCAATACTGCCATCCACACTTCCTCCCTTTCCCTCCCGACTGGCCCATGTATGTCTCAAAGGATAAGCTGGCAGACTGGCTCGAGATGTATGCCAATGTTATGGAGCTCAATGTATGAACCGAGACCACCGTCCAAAACGCCGAGTATGACGAAGATAACAATGTCTGGAGCGTCACTGTTCGTCGGGGAGACGGCTCAGAGCGAACACTCACACCTCGCCACGTTGTCTTTGCCACTGGACAATCTGGCGATCCCATCATCCCCACATTACCTGGCACGGAAGACTTCAAGGGCGTCGTCTACCACGGGAGCCAGCATCAAGACGCTTCACACTTCAAGAACCTTGGTCAGAAGAGCGTGGTAGTTGTCGGCTCAGGCAACAGCAGCCACGACATCTGCCAGAACTTCTACGAAAACGGCGCCGCGCGAGTGACCATGCTCCAGAGAGGCGGCACATACGTCATATCCGTTGACAAAGGCGTGACTCGTCAACACGCTGGTATGTATGGGGAGGACTGTCCACCCATCGAGGACGCAGACGTCTACTCCCAGAGCCTTCCGATCCCCATCCAATTCGCCCTGAAGGTGCATGAGACGGAGAGAGTTAGCACCGTGGACAAAGAGTCGCTGGACGGTTTGACCAAAGCAGGATTCTTGCTCGACTCCGGCCCCGACAAGAGCGGCATCTTTCGCAAGTACATCACTCGCGGCGGTGGCTACTACATCGATGTCGGATGCAGCCAGCTCATCATCGACGGCAAGGTCAAAGTCCGCGCGAGTCCAAGCGGGATCAAAAACTTCGCTCCCGACGGCCTCGTGCTGGCTGATGGGTCTAAGCTGGAGGCTGACATTGTCGTGCTTGCGACTGGGATACGATGGCATGCGGTCTGCAGCGAGGAAGGTGTTGGGCGACAAGGTTGCTGATCGGGTTGGTGACATCTGGGATCTTGACGAAGAAGGCGAGATCAGATCGGTAGGTCTTGATACATATTGTAAGTGCATTGCTGACTCTGATAGATGTGGCGATCGAGTGGGCCATTCACGGTTCTGGTTTATGGGCGGCAATCTGGCTCTTTGTCGAAGCTACTCACGTCTGCTTGCTCTTCAGATCAAGGCTGTAGAGGAGGGGCTTTTCAAACAGTAGTGGCAGGCGAAATGACTGGCCTAGAGCTGAGGAAGACAAGGGGACAGTCAATAGGATAAACCTCAGCCAGAACTCGAGTCTTGGTACTTGCTTTGTTGATATCCCTGTTGGGCAAAGGATATAAATCTGAGTGCCGGACTACTAAAAGGATAATCGAATCTGTCTATCTGGTGTTGTTTGCCTTTTATGCAAGCTCCCGCGGTAGAGATAAACCCAGCCTCTGGTGTCCTGGGCTGTTATACTTATACGCCAAGAGAAACACCAGACCTCGGTGACAACGACCATAAAGTGGGGCTGGGAAACGAGTCTCGGTCTTTCAAGGCTAATTTCAATCAACATATTACCATTTCCACCCAGTCTCAACAATCTTCAGGCGAATTCCTCACTTCTCACGAGATGTGCCACATCTGATTTATCTGCTACGACTCACTCGTGCTCGAACCTGAGCAAAGCTAGAATCTCCTCACATGAGGTGAATTGCTACGAAGGGGGGTATCCCAGCTGACCTAGTCTCAGTGTCATCATGAGCATAATTTGGCGGTAAGCATTGCCTGAGTTCTCAATCTCATTGAGCTACCAAGTACAAAATTGATCGAAGACAAGTGAAATCAACAAAGTGAATGTATTATTTGGTGGATATCATGGCTAACAAGCGACCAAATCGTCGCAGTTACATTATACATTTATCTCAATATTTCCTCCCAAGCTACCCCAACTCCTAGATCAAACAACACTCAAGCAGCTGCTGGTCAAACACTACTGCCTGACTCGAGCGTGTCATCTGAATCGAGAGATAAGCGCCTGTCCTTGACGAACTTCGGCCACGTATTGGTCAAGACGAGGTACTTGATGCTCGCTTCAGAGTCGTTGAAGATGGTCTCGTCGAAGGATTCGGGGATGGCGCCCCAGTACAGCGCCCTGTCGCCAATGTGATCCAGCTCGGTCGCGGGCTGAGCGATGATGCCCGTCTCAGAACCGTGCGACGACGCGGAGCAATCGGCCGTGGCGGGCGTGCGGAACATCTCGAAGGGCGTCGCCGGGTCGACCTCGCGCTTGTCGCCGTACAGCACGCGGGCCGGGTCCTCGAAGACGGCCTCGAGCTTCTTCAGGTCCTGCGAGGAGAGGTTGACCTGAAACTCGGCGTCGCGCGAGCTGATGAAGTTGGTGTAGATGCGCAGCGCACTGTTGAAGCGCTCGCGGACGAGCTCCAGCGTGGCGCTGTCCTGGGCCTTCTCCGGGCCGCGGGCCGCGGGTGGCAGCGACGACTTCCACTCGGCGACGCTGCGCAGGAAGGCGATGTTCTCGCCGGAGAAGTCGCGCAGGGCGGAGAACTTCTGCAGCGGCTCCGGGTTGCGCTCCAGGACGTGCTCCAGGGCGCCCATGGTGAGGATGCTCTCGCCCGACGTGGTCTTGATGGAGCCGTCCTTGCTCCAGGACGTGAGGACGGAGCCGGCCATGGTCGTGGAGCCGGTGGCGACGGAGCGGGAGCTTTTGCCGAGGCCTTTGTTGTTGCGCTCCCATTGCGCGATGGAGTCGAGCGTCTCTTGTCGGAGGTTCTGATGGCGCATCACCTCCCAGCACGGAAAGAAGACGGTGAAGATCTCGAGCATCATGATGGAGATGGCAATCCTACACGGTGTTAGAGTGGCCGTTCATTAGGGGGCAAGGGCGGGAGGGACACTCACCACTGCGGAGGAATCCAGACGTCGTTGACGGGGGCCATGGCCGGCACGTAGAGGGCAATGAGCCACATGGGCGTAGCATGAAGGCTGCTTTCGTCAGCAGGTGCCTCACAACAAAGAGGCGTCCGCCGTGTTGTTTTCACTTACTTGGCGAGACAACAGGCGATGGTCTGGAATCTCCAGCCCTGGGTGTCGTGGATTCCTCGAGCCTTCCAGAGAATGACAGGCGCGATGATCCACGCCCAGAAGAACTGCCAGAAGACAGACGGCCACCTGAAGACGTGTGAGCATTGGCCCATCCACGGGTGCTGGAGGCGTAGCTTACCACTCCCATCCGCGGCCCTTCTGTGACTTTTGGTGCATCTCGGTGCCGGTGGTTTCGGTGCCCGGGATGCCGAACGAAGCGTGGAACTTGCGAGAGACGAGAAACATGAAAACAGTAAGGAAAAGCTAAGAAGCTCGGGTTAGTGTTGTGCCTAAGAATGCTTAACGTGTGGGCCGTACCTGAAAAGCCATGCCAGTGCCAACCAGGAACAAGATCTTTCGGGTATAGTCAAGGGCTTTGAAGCGGCCAAGAAGCGTGGTGCTCTTGGCGCTGTTCATCCTAGGAGAGGGTGCCTTCTCCGTCACGAAGCGCTCCTTCTGGGTCTTCGCCACGTACAAGAAACGACTGTTGGAGGCGTGGAACAGGCCGATGCCAAAGGGCAGCCAGATGCTCATGATCCAGAACTCGACGGCGGGCGGGAAGATGGGGAAGTAGCAGTATCCGGTCTGGACGGCGCCCCAGTAGAGATGCAGCATGACGACGGCGCTGAACGACAGCGGGAGGCCCCGGATGCGGAGCATGTGCATGTCGCGGCGGCGGTACAGAAAGACCATTCCGGCCGCGACCAGGACGGTCCACGAGAGGGTGAAGGTGATCCAGAAGATGCCGAGGCCATCCAGGCGGGGCTGCGGCCCGGCGGATCCAGACTCGGCCATGTTGTTGTCGTTGTTGGGGGAACAGACGGGAACGAGAGGTAGGCTCTGAAGGGGAACGGGGGAAGGGATGAGAGAGGGCGAGGGAGCTATGTAGGCAACGTGGGCGAGGGAAGGGAGGCAGGCGACGAGGGAGGTTGGCGTAAGGAACGTGGGAGAAGGAATGTGGTTTGAGAGTGCCGACTGTCGAGGGGGAGGAGGGAGGTGAGGAGCAAGAGGGAGGTAGGGATAGCGGCGAGGGCAGGTGAGTTATGTATGAAACATGTTGGTTTGTGAGGGAGGCTGAGGAGGGAAACCAGTTGATAGTACAGCGGCGGACCAAGGCAAGGGAAAAAGGAAAAGGGAAACCAGGCTGGCCAGAACACAACGGCTCTTGATACTCGACATCCCTACTTTACTGGTGCTACACCGGGACAAGCTGCATCGTCCCCCCTGTTCCCTTGCGGGAGAGCTGCCCTCGCTGCAACGCTGTGTGCCTGTCCCACCCCCAGGCCGATCTGGGTGTGATCCCGGCTAGTTTCGCAGTAGGGCTGTCTTTAAAACGTCAATGATTTCTGACAAGTCAACCCTCTATCGGGGCCGGCCCCCGGATGCCGAAGCCTTGCAGCCCGAGTCGTCCAAAACAATGTAGCGCACTGGAAGATACGAAACTGCTTGACGCCTCGTCCTGCCTCTGCGGGCGACGGAAAAGCTCGAGCAGACGCCTCTGGGGGTTTCAGATCATACTTTCCGCCCCCGTAGCTCCAGGCCCCAAATGCGGATCGTCACTCACACGTTAGTCCGCGTGGGTGGGTGGTTCACTCGCACGCTGTCCTCATTTTCATTATTTCCTTTCTGTTTTTGTTTGTGTGGATGCCGTGCTGCAAGGGGCGGAAACATCTCGCGGGCTAGACGTGAGACATTGAGACATTGCGCAGGGATCGACACGGGTCGAGTTCCCACCAACGACAGACCAGCCAGCCAAGCTCAGAGGGAGGAGGGCCAGATAGATTACTGAGTGATCGATCGTCCAGACGCGTCCGTTTGGACAATGTGCCAAACTTTGTGCAGCCAGCCCACCCAGCCACAATCTTCTCTTGGCGCTCCCGTTTTCCCCCTCGTTTTTGTGTGCTTTTTTTCTTTTGCCGTGACCAACGCCCCCAGACGCACGCTCTATCACCTCCAGTCTAGTGTGTCTGCCTCGTGCAGGTGACTACTTTCTTTTGGTCCTGTTTCCTTTCCCTTGCTTGCAGAGCGGACCGGATGGTGTTCTTACGAGACACGCAGCCCCGACTGCCAAAAACCACGCTCCCGCAGCTGTGAGAGGGAACGTGGGCAAAACCGCTCAGACACTCCCGTCAAAAACTCGAATGATAAAGAACAGCTCATCCTCTCTTCCCAGGTCAAAGAGCAAACCGCCCGTTCTGGCCAGTTTCCCAGACTCCGTCGACGTAATGCCACCATCATCAACGCCTCGCGCCCCCGTTTCTCTTCCCAAACGGGGTTGACGCATTACGGGGCGCGCCTTAGGCCTGGGACTAACTTGCGCAGAAGCCGGAGCTAACATCGGCGGTGCGGACTGTTAGGCCCGCGATGACGATGCGGTCGCGAACGAGGCACGCTTTGCCACTTGACCGCGGATGGGACGGGGATAAGCTCGAGTGAATCAGGGGAATGGACAGAGTCAGCACGCGGAGCGGGAAGTGGACTTTTCCACCTCCCATGTGCTATCCGTGCTACTACATTCCCGGTGTCTTGGATGGCATCTTGGCATCTTTTGCCAACCAACCAACTTGTTCTCTCTCCTCTCGCCCATGATGCCATCGAAATCGCCCCTCGCCCCAACGCTCAAACTTTCCACCGTCCTACAACACTCTAACGCCGTAAGCTGGCTTGCAAGCCTCTGTCTCACCCTGCGTGCTGAGTGAGAAAAGGCGCAGATTCACTTTTCCCCCAAACAGCCACTCGACTGCCCCAGGACCGAGTACCTAGACTACCCGCGTCCGATCCCTGCCCCGGAGTCCAAGCCACCCGCTAGCAGCTACGGAAGGCCATAGGGACCGATGTCCCAAAATTATTTTTTGAGCACTTTTTCTTACTATATTGACCCTAACCGTACACCCTAAGTCCTTTTAGTAGCATACAGTCTTATATATCATATTAAGGCGAAATACTTACAATGGGGGAAGAATCATTAAGCCTTAATACTATAGGGTTTAAGTATGGCCACAAATGGTCATAAATGGTCATATATAGTTACATTCTATATCCTACATTACTTTTACTATAAATATATCTTCACCCATTTTAATGCCATTCTACCCTATGGACTGCAGCCGCTATGTAGATACTTCTAAGAAATTCGCTAGGGCCCTTTTCTGCCCAAACTGTGCATAATGGCTTCTTATAACCTTATTTTTAACCATTCCTCCCGTCCTAATCTTCATTAATATAACACTTAATTCATCCCCTACTTAAGTAGAGCTATAGGGCAATATAATAATAATTCCTTCCGTACGAACCTAACCGAAATCTAATACCTACTAAACCGCCACTACATTAGCCATTAAGAGTCGAATAAGGAGCATTGCATCTATAAGCAATACGACCATAAAAGTCATCAAATTGCATGCTTCATTTTGGTCTTATGATAGCTATTATGATATAATTCTTAGCGATATTAAAACACCAGTCTACAATAAGTCGGCCAATCTCATTGAGAAGCATACAGGAAGCATTGAGGTCGTACTGAGCACTAAGTTTCCTTCTTATGCTATAATGATTAAGTTCATTATTAAGCAGTATAATAAGAAGCTTATTACAAAAGAATGGAAGATCATCCATTCTGTTATAATTTAAACGGCTTCATTTGGCCCCATTAAATTTTCAAATATTACGTATAAGATGACTATACTTAGGGATTTTTTTAGGGTTATTAGGATCCCACTGGGTAGTAAGTGCAAGTTAGTAATATTATGCTTTTAGTACTTTAATATTAAGCTAAAGCCCAATCTGGACTTTATGATGCCATTAAAGCCCATCTATAGCTATAAGTAGGCTATTAATAGCATACCTACCGATATTAAGTCTAATACTCCTGCTAAGTGCTTAACCTCCTATAAGATTAAGTACAAGCATATATCTCTAAGTAAGGAGATTAAGGCTGAGATTAAGATAGAGGTTAAGATAGAGGTTGAGGGAGGGGATCAAGATGAGATTGAGGTATAGCCCTTTGATGATAGTAGTGATAATATTACTGACTTTAGGACTATATTAAATAATATAGCTATAAGTGATAATAATAAATAGCTAGAGGGTTAGGCAGACTTAGTTATAAAGAGGGAGCTTCTAGTTCGACTTAGTAGGGGGCAGAATAAGAAGAAGGATTAATTAAACTTTAAATTATAATAAATAGTAATGTACTTAGTCAAATAGCTAATTATTAATGCCCCTACAGTTAATAATCCCTTCATTATTAACCTCTAATAAAATTAATATAGTATTAATATTATATATGGCTAGATAATTACATATGCGATCAATCCCTCCTGTAGGTATATCTAAGAGTGCAATTATTAGTTATAAGCTGCCTCTAATATGATCCTTCAGATGGGCCTATAAGAGTAAGTATACTGAATATTTCGGTTGTACAATTGTATTAGTAGGTAGATCATTATGGCTAGTAAGAATACTATAGCACATACTAATCGTATCAACTAGTAAATAAGCGTTAAGGTTAATACGGTCTTCTTTAAAGATATCCTGAAGGGTCTATAGTTGGTCTTTAGGAACAATCTCTACAAAGCTCTTTGCCTCCTTTGCCTCCGGCTAGAAGTATAAGGTCTAAGGCGTATTAAGTACAATATGTAGCCTATTGCGCTATTTGCAAATATAGTGCGCATTCTAAGTGTGTATGAAGTTAGTAAGCTCTTCTTGTATGACTAGCATAAAGAGGTAAAGCATTACAATACGGTCGGATAGGGAGTCATTTAAGAATTAGCTAGCTGCAGTAATCTCACTAAAGTAATCCTAGCACTAGGTTAATATATGAGCAAATAGAGCAATATGGTTATATACCCGCCAGAACTTAGCCCTACCTCTACTTAGTTGAAGCTACTAACTCTTAATCTTCTTATTATGCGTGCTTTTGCTATAGATCTAGCAATTACTAAAGCGTATATCTTAGATTGAATTGTCTTATATATAAACGCACATTTTTAAAAGGTAATAATGTGCCCTAGCTATAAGAATTATCTCCCCACTACAGTTAGACTGGATGATATTTAGTATAGTCTCTCATTGAGAGAGGACATTAAGATACTACTTAATAACACTTCATAACGTACTAGATAATATCCCTACATAGAACTACATAATGAACTGTAAGTATGTATCAATTGAAGTATAGATCTTAAACCCCTAGGCCTTCAATTTGTTATATACATTAAGAGACTAAATAAAGTTAGGGCCTAGAGCAGTCCATCTAGTTCGGCGATATTATATTGTATTCTACCGTTCAGTAACGTTCGTAGGGGAAAAGTCATAGAAGCATAAGTAAAGGGCTTAGTAGCTTAAGATGTATTAATTCTAGCAAATATATACGTAGAGATATATACAGCCGTAGGTTTCAAGCTTAGTGTACAATTCGGCCTTATCTTTAAAGAAATAGCGCAATTTGACCATACGTTCCTATAGCATCTCTAGGGTTTGATGCCGCTAAAGCTCAAGCTCTTGCTAAATGCATATAAGGCTACTCTTTATGATAATAAACCCCTTAGAGTATAACTGTAGAAGCATAAAGTGATCATTTAAGACCTTATTATAAAATAAGTCTTTAATCTGCTCATATAAATGTTTAGAGTCTTATATAGCCTATTACATAGAAATATTCTATTATTATAAGTAACAATAAAGTGTTATATAGCTTATAATGATATAGAAGTTAGCATTAAGGCGCTAGATAATCTATTATATAGGGAGGTTATTATTAGCTTTCTATTATTAGATCTAAAGGCAAAATGCAGATAAGTTAGTTAAAGGGCAGCCTACTAGTATATTAAGTAAGGCATAACTATATATTATAATACAGTATTAATAATAGTAGAAGGAAAGAATAACTCTAGGTATAGTTTTTCATTAATATTAACTATATGAGAAAAAAAAGGTTAGGGAAAATAGGGTATATATATAGTAATATTGCACCAATCGGCAAAATATAAGATAGGGTTAAGTTAGCATATTAAATATTATAATGCAAAAAAAAAAAAATCTCAAGCGAAAAAAATTCAAATTAAACTATTAAATGGGTATCTTTTTTCTCCTATATGCCCCCATATAGTGGTGAACGCAAAGATATTTTATATTACTATAAAAAGCATAAAATTTAGACTTTTCTCTACATAATGTAGATTACTCTTTTTGAAAAAAGAGATAGAGGAGTAAATAGGCTAAAGGAGGAATTAGTATAAGTATATATAGAAGCATATAGGATAGAATAATACCTTAAGACCTCTTATGCTTCTTCTTCTTATGGCTAGTAGCCTCAAAAAAAATCTTCATAAGTTTTAGGCATGTCTTGCGATCAATGCCTTCAAATAGGTCTATATCATCACTTTTGGACCCCTTATCATTATTGCTACTAGCCTTGCGCTTATGCCTACAAGCTAAAATTGAATTAATATAAGAAGTCTAAACGCTACTATATTATAGAATATATACCTATAAAGGAGCAGGCAGCTCTAGACCGATTCTAGTTGCAATTTCTGCATAAAGCGGTGCTAGGAGCAATAATATAGCCCTTAAGGGCCCCATTATTCTTCATACACTTCAGGCAGGCCTTCGTAGTGGGTCGTTCAATACCATAGAGGTGTTAGAGCATTATGTCGCAATTCTAGCTGCTATTAAAGTTCATTATGTAGGGGGTTTTAGCTAACTTCTTAATGTCCTTCTTCATGCAAACATAAAGTAGGCATAGATTCTAATATAGGTTAGTATATAGCTATATAGAACAATAAGGGATAATAATAATACCTCAGTTAGGACAATAGACTTTTAGCCCTTTATAGTACTGCCTTTCAGTGCGTTTATAAAAGCCTAAATAGTAAGCTTTAAGTTCAATATTAGCATATCGTCGCGATACGGGAAAGTATAGGTCTAGAAGTTAAGGAGGATTTTTGGGAGTAAGGCAAATGCATGCTTGCTAAAATCCTTGCGTATTGCCTCATTTGGGTCCATATTGGGCTGGGGGGGTGGGGACTTAGGGGCTAGGGTCTTCTAGCCCTTTAGGGTCCTGCCCTTGCTAGCCATTGTGATTGTGATCGGTTCGAGGGTAGGCGTATGGGGACATACAGTTTCAAAATGCTCTATTTGGTGGTATGCAAGAGGAAGGAAATAATGCGTTCCTACAGTAAATATTAGCCTGCTAAAGTATATAATTATAGAAACTCAATATCATAAGGTTGTAACGTTATGCACCCCAAAATAACGCCTACAGCCATAAGAATCTATAGGAGATTGAATCGCAATGCGAAATTCATAGCTATAGCATTATTTGAAGCTAGAATAAGGGGATTCTAACCTTCTAATATATAGTTAAGGAAGGAAGAAGAAAAAGAAGAGAAGCTAGCAGCATTGAGAGAAGGAAATCGTAGTGGGGCATAGACCTTAGAGCGAGTGCACATAACCCTACGTCACCTTAGCGCTACTTATTAAGCATATTCAACTAAAACACATAATGCAAAATGGGGTCCTAGGGTACCGTACGGGAGGGTGCCCACATCAAAAAATAATTTTGGGATATCGGTCCCTATGGCCTTCCGTAGCAGCAAACACTTCGCGTAACGAGGTCTGAGATTGTACGCATCCAGAGCTGCTGGAAAGCCACTGGGCACCGCCCGCAATCACCCAGATGGCCTCATGTTTCCTTTCCCCACGACAAACCCTGCTGCTGGGCCATTCATTCTAGGCCAGTATCCGTAGGTATTGCAAAGGACATTTCCCCGAGGCTGCTCCCCCCCCCCCCCCCCATGCCGTCTTCGCTGCGTTGGTCGATCGGGTCCTAGCTGATCTCAATCTGCGGCAATCTAGAGATTCAATAGTCCGTAGTGCCAGGCCCATGCTGGTCCCCGTCAGCTCCAGGGTTGCGGGCCACTTGACAGGCCGACCAAGCTTGACAGGTATGTACCCGGAACTGATCGTCTCCGTCCAGCTTCTTGCCAAATCACCTCCGTGTCCAAAGGTCCGGTTCCCCCAGTGCCAGTCCCCACGGAGCAACTCGGCCGGCGATCCCCTCCTCGCCGTGACGTTATCCCGCAAGACCCATGCACTCCAAAGGAACTCGGCTATAGGCTAGTGACTAGACATTGCCATGTTTACTGATCGGGTTTCTTCAAATTGGACTCTTCAAATTGCACCGTACAGTAGCTCATGGGAAGTTAGATCCGAAGTCTCAACCCATGCCTCTCAACTGCCGCTCAGCTTTTGCATCCACAACCCAACCAACCCTGCCCGACAGATCCCCAGACCCCAACACACCTGAAAGCTGGGCATCGCCTTCATGTGCGCGCGGGGCCTCCGAGATTGCTTGGTGGGGGCGGATCATCACTGACCCAGGGTTCGCGCATCACGAGCCTCGAACCCTGGGTCATCAGGGAAGCAGCATCGCAATTACTGGGAAAGTCCTTTTTTTCTTTCTAAATCGCTTGCAGCGCTGCATCTGCATCTGCATCTGCATCCTTGTACATTATTCCATACGAACCATCAGCCCCCAGTCTTGATGATCTCCCAACTGGCCTCTGGTTCCAGCAGATTCGGGCCAAAGGAAGTGCAGCGTGGGTCCATCATTGAAACATGCTTGACAGCTTCTTGACCGGCCAGGCACGCGCATCTCGGAATTTTTCCACCACGCCTCGCAAAGCCTGTCGCTCATAATGGTCGGTAAAGAAGTCCCCATACAGTTCCATGCCGAAGGCAGTGTGCACCAGGGCCGGCGGACAGGCTGGGTGGCACAGGGTGATGCCGCAGAGATCGAGGATCATCTGGCGGACTTCGTTTTCGATTTCTCGCCATCGTGCGCGGGTTGTCGATTGACCACTTGCATTGTTAGTTTTCTGTCGTCTCAAACTTGTTGGCAAGAAGGTGCCTACCGTAGAAATGGGTTCTCGGCCATGAGAACCATCTTTGCTATGATTGAGAGCTGGATGCTCGTAACCTCGAGGGCAGATGAGTACCAAATGGTCGGAAATATCTCTCCATTCGCTCTGTCCGCTTGCCTGGTGAAGAAAGGCTGAATGTCGTAAAGGGCCTCGTCCTCCAGTTGCTCACCCTGCTTCTGAAGACGTACTTCACCCATGAATCAGTATTAATCGATAGAATTGGTCTCTTTTAGGCCCAGGAAAACTAAAAAAAAACTCACACCACTCTTGTTCGGATCCATCCGACCATCGCCACTTTGCCACTTGCGCTGTGTGCAAGACTATCTTGTTGGCCTTGGATGCACCCAGCCCGTACTCCGGCTCCAGGATCATTTGCGGCGGATGCCTTCGCGTAAACGAGTGGAAGATTTCCTGCCGCACCGCCATCCAGTACGCGGCTTGGATGAGCGTACGACGCCCGAAGAGAGTCTGCGACGGCGCGCTTCTCAATACGGCGTCGATTATGGCGAGGAAATTTACCTGGTGTTTGGGGCGCGGGTCTGCCGGACTCCCGTTTTGACTTCCATGGCGATCTTCATCGTCATCGTCGTCGTCGTCGATTTCCTCTAATTGTCTCAGAATCACAGCGGTAGCTATGATGCTTTCGAGGCGCTCATCGTCCTGGATGGTGTGGAAGTCGCGAAGCGCCGGTATGCACTTCAACGTGTACTCAACAGCGTCATGTGGTGTCAAGTTCGGGAGGAGTTGTCCTTGGTAGAGAATGCCGTTTGGCGTTTTGAACTTGGGCAGGCGAGTGAGGTGGCGGGCGGCGAGGGCGAAGATGGAGTACAGCAACGGAGGGTGTTGTCTGGCGCGGATGGGAACTACGAGTTGAAAATGTCTCTTTTCGTCACAAAGATCAAACTGGCACTTCGTAAGTATAGAAGATGAAATCTGATCAGATCACGTACCCAATGTGAGAGCTCCTCGACAAAGTACCTCAACAGACACGCCTCCTGGGGGTCTTTCAAGGGAAACCCATTCGAGTCACCGGTACGGTACAGCGGCGGATTCCGTGGTGAAAGGGGAGATCCGGCAATGGTGTCATGCCCTTGGCTGTACCGCCGCGAAGACAGATCTACATTGCGGGTAGAGGTTGTTGAGCTGGGTGAATCCGCACTCGTTGCTTGCCAGGGACGATGACGGAAGCCGTGAGGACTGTGAGCCGTTTCTTGAGCGCGTTGAGAGACATCTACAAACGTCTGGTGGTTGTGCAAGCTCAACGAAGACGACTCGGTGTGGGTCGTCTCGCTCCGGGGTGCCGCTGCAGATGGGCCGAAGATGGCGCTGGACCCGATGCTTCGGGGAAGATCTGCCTGAGCAGCTCGCGAATCAACGCAAACTACAGCTAGGGGATAAGTTTCAGTCCATAAAGATAAGGCATTCGGTACTCACACTCTTTGATCTCGCCGCTCACCCACCGCTGGTCATTATTGAAGGGCGCCGTGGACGCGTTCCGAAACACGGTCTTTTTGGCCGGACGAGTACAAGTCAGGTTCCGGGTCTGACACCGACGACATTTCGGTCTTGCTTCGTCGCCTATGTTTCATTCATCAGCGTCCGCAGGACGGTCCAGGCCAGACCAAACCAAGCCGCGGGCTCCGAGTTCTGAGACTTAACTTACATTTCACATGCTTTTCTGTTTCATGTCCGAGTCAGCACACGGCCTCGCAAGCAGGAATTGTCTCCGTCACACTGTACCTTTACACTGGAGACATGGTCTCTTTGCCAGTTGCATCTTGCCATTCACCGAGACCTTTGGAGACGTGAGAAAATCACCGTCGTCGATTCCATCAGTTGAACCCCGCCACCCCACAGCATCTTCCTCGGCGTGAGGCTTCACGTGACGCCAAACTCGCCATTCTCGCCGAGATCTGGACTGGCTTCAACTTGGTGGAGACTACCCTGTAGCGTCGTGATTTTAAGCAATTACCACATCCGGCATGTTTACTATCGCGATCTGTAAGTTAGTTAGATCTCATTTGGGAGATTCTCAACTCATTTGCCAGATTATATTCTTTTCTTCATCTTGAAATATGCATCACGAACTCGTCTCATATCTCAACAATTGCGCGCCTGGCGCCGGGTGCTCTTAGTCAGCCGAGCTATCCAAAGCTGTCTCATCTCCCCAGCAACACCGTGAATCCTTCGTCATCAACCGTCATCTTCCCGTCCATCATGTCAAGACAAACAAGGTCTGCCTCTAAAAAGGCTGCCCGCCCTCGGCCGAGTCCCGCACCCACAGCATCTGAGCCTTCTCAAGCCTCAACAAGCCAGCTCTTCGAGGATGCAAATGCTTGGGAATCGTGGTTGGAAGACAATCACCAGTCACAAACCGGAATCTGGCTCCGATTGAGCAAAAAGAGCTCCGGCGTTGCCACTGTCAGCTACGACGAAGCGCTCGATGTTGCTCTTTGCTATGGCTGGATCGACGGACAGAGGAAATCATTCGACGACAAGCACTTTATCCAGCGTTACACACCCCGACGCAAAACTAGCATCTGGTCGAAGCGAAATGTCAACAAGGTCGCCATCCTGATTGAGTCAGGCCGTATGAAACCCTCGGGCCAGGCCGAAATCGACGCCGCACAGGCTGACGGAAGATGGGAGAGAGCATATTCGTCTTCTAGTATTGCTCAGGTTCCGGCTGATTTCCAAGAGGCGCTGGACCGCAACAAACCAGCCCGAGAATTCTTCCAATCTCTTACGAAAACACAGCGATATCCCTTTCTGTTTCGGCTGGAGACGGCAAAGCGTCCAGATACTCGGCTGCGACGGATTGAGCAGTTCGTTACGCTTCTTGCTGATGAGAAGTGTCTATAGGATTCAGGGTTTGACGGAAGTATTTCCATGGCAATCACGATGACTCAGGTGTTTCCTGAATGAACTGCAATACAAGTTTCTACGACTATACTTGTCTCAGGCCCCATCTTCAGTAGATCACTAGGATCGAGATGAAGGGAAGAAGTCGGGCGGACCGGGTTTGCTTTTCTTTTACTATAAGCAACGCAATCTGTGATTTTGTATGAAATGAGTAGTCCTGCCTGATTCCTTCCATGTTTCTTTCTTGTACTTGCATCTCTGTCCATGGACAGGAGATAGTCTAAAGTTTCAGTGTGCCCTCTTCGCCTAGGTAGCTATGTCAATTGGTGCCATGCCATCACTGTCCATGGCCCGAAGACTTGCACCTCCAACTTTCAACCAAAGTCTTCAAATCCTTCAGGGATGTCCATTTTCGGTGGAAATGATCATGAGCAACGTCCAAAGGAGCCATTCCCTTTCCGTTGGCCATATCGGGGTCCGCACCCACCTCAAGTAGCGCTTCCATGGCCCCCATGTTTGAGGAGACCTGATCTCTTGCGCGATGAAGTTGGACCACCGATGTCATGTGAGGGAGGATCCTGCGTCCGGGCAATATGCCCAATGGCAGGGCGCAGCGCAGTGTCACCACCTTCATCTTGTGTATCTGCCTTAGGGGTTATCGGACGTAGCTTCTTTTCCATGCTGAGTGGCGAGATGATACTTGAGAAAACCTCTTGTTCAGACCCAAAATCGAGTTTGCGGAAGGCTTTAGCTAAATCAGCTAAGTCCTCGTTCACCAAAAATCTTCCTGGCTTGCGGAAGTCTTCGATACCAGCGGTAGGTGGTGTCTCTGGTTTGCCCTCGATGGGTGCTCCGAGTGATTTTGCCGCCGAACACATGAAGGAGAAAAGCAGATCCTTTGCGTAGAGCTTTTCCAGTGAGTCGTCGCCCTCAAATGCTAGCGCGACATCTCTTTCCGCCCAGGTTTCGAAAAAGTCAAAATCCCCTGCGAACGATCCAAGGTGGACGCTCTGTCGTGCAGAGGGACCACTCTGCTGTGGTCAAAACTCTTGGAATACTTGGCTGCCGATGACGCAGCATCCGATCCTTGAGTTTGTTTGATGTTTATGAGCCCCTCCAAGCCTTGTGGCATCCACCACTGAAGGTCAGAAACCAGTTGCTCCTTCGTTGTGTCATTTTCTGGACCAACCAATCTTATGCTCCGATGCGGAAGTTGATTGAGCAGCCAGCTGTCGTCACTAAAGTCAATGACCTTCTGCCTTTGGTACTCGGCTTTCTGCTTCTCTTCTTGGTCTTGAGCCGTGTAGGTCCAAAGTGACAAGGCTGAATCGAAGTTGTCTGCGAAAACCTTCCAAGTACCGTTATAGAAGAGATCGAACCACACCTGCGTTTTGACCTGCTCGGTTGAAGCTGGGCCGCTCAGTTCAACATCGAGTAGCCATCGAAACCCACGAGATCCTTCAACTTCAGTACCGCGGGGAAACAACACGTTCAAAGCCTTTTCGATGGCCATGGCGATATTGATGGCTTCCGTTGATGCTCGTCCTTGTAAAGCGGCTAGCTTGCAGAGCTCTCGCCGCACCATCAATATGTCTTGTGCTGTTGAGGCGGGTGTCTGATCGTTCATGTCGTTGGTGAGTGGCTCGAGTTTCTTGTATTCCATTTTGCCACCGGTAGCAACGGCCCATGAGCCAAGACGGACGTGCTTCGACTTTCCATCAGTTGTGCCCGATGGTTGGGTTGGACTTGAGCTCACCCCAGCTTCTGGATGTGATTCTGGCAAAGTCTCCAACTGTACTTGGTCCCTCGTGGCTACCAGCTTCCAGGCCAGCCAAGCCAGCTCAAACTCGGGCAGAAGCTTGGCCTTTTGAAACGTTCCCTCAAACACAGGCCGAACCAACAATCGAAGGACAGTCATGATCCCGACTGCACCAAGTTGCGCCAACATTGCTGTGGAGTGCATGGCCCGTAACCCGACAAACTGGGCGACAAATCCGACGAGGCCAATAGAGGCACCAACAATTGTTTTGGACTCCAAAACTCCAACCGCTCGCTCCTTCTTTCGGCGAGACATTGTGAAAACGTCACGGCGAGCCGATGTGTGTGTTGCAAACGGCCAAAAGACTTGATCTTTGATGGTTTTTCCCCGTTGCAGCCAGTAGATGCCGATCTCAGACCCATTGCTTGCCTTGTAGTGCTTCTCTTCAGTGCTATCCTCGATAACATGGGCACAGAGGAGCAAACCGAGCACTAGCAACACGGTACCAACAGCTGTTACGGGGAAGGCATGAGCGGCCACAGGTTTGCCATGCTTCTGGAATTTAGGTCGAAGTTTGGGTGATAGACCTTCATGCCAGAGAAGAGCAGGACGCTCAGTTGCAAAAGAACACCGAATAATGCGACAGCCCGAATGAAGCCTCGTTCGTGGGTGTTCTGCAGGTTCAGAGATATGTTGGGTGAATCGAGACTGGTATCTCGAATGACTGTGATGGCTGCGGATCCAGCGGCTCTCTCAGGCTGTTCCTGGTCGCTGTAGGTAGTCCTTGCATGTGCATCGTCGTCTCCTTCCAGTAAGCCATCTTGGACAGCTTGCGCGAGTGTCTTGAATCGGAACTCCAATTTGCGATCGCTGGTGGACTTAAAGTTTTTCGGGAAGAGGCAGATGTATTCCCGAATTGGAGCTGAGCCTCGGCACCGTACGATGGTTTCGCCTTTGTAGAGGTCACAGACTTCATGAGATGTCGACGACATCAACTCCATCTCGACAACTGAGATGTTTTCCTTTGTGCGACCGACAACAGCCTTCAACCACGTCGGGCCGCCGATCCTAATCGCGCCCACCAGGATGGTGATGATTCCCAAAGGAGCCATGGCTGCAATGTGATGCGTTCGCCAAAGAGTGCTAGAATGCTAGAATGCTAGAATACCGTTAGTGAATTCCCCAATCGTGTGCTAAGAGAGTGCGCTACTCACGGGACCAAAGAGACTCGGCATTGGCGAATCCCACCATCATCGCGAGAATGAGGCAGAACCATTTCTGGTGCTGCGACATGTTGAAGTTGGTTGATGAGGCATCTTTGATAGAGTCCGCGAGTGCTTGAAAATGTGTGAAGTCCAGAAGGTGATGTGGTGGTGCGGAAGAAAAAAAGGCTGCAGAAAAACTACTCCAGAAGGTGTAAGTTAAAAGAAAGAAAATACTAAACGAACGTACGCACGTAGCATTGGACTCAAATGAGGGGAAGGACGATGGTAACACCCGACACAACCTTTCTTCATGCGGCGGCACATGCAGCCAAGTGCCCTGGGCGACGACAGCCATTGGCCGCTCCCTTAGAATCTGCATATAAGCTGAAAAAAGTCTGAACGCCACTGAGACAAGTAGTCTCGCAGTCCTGATACACTGCCTGCGTCTTATTCATTGATGTTCCAGCCAAAGTGACGTCTGTGGCGTGGAAAAATGAGGCATGATAAATTAAGTGGCGCTGGTGAAGTCTTGCGCCCCTTTGTGAATGTGAAGCACACTTCGTCACACCCATGTCGTATGTGTAGAGTTGACTAGCACATCTCGAGAAGCATTAAATCTGAAAGTCATAACTGGATTGGCGGAGAGAGAACGAAATATTGAGACGAACTGAGAGAGGGAGAAATAGAGAACGGACGGGCTGTGCTATTCCAGTCAAGATGAAGCCGGTTTCCGACCCCAGACCACCTTTTGCCAGAAAAACAAGTGAGCTGTTCTGGACCGAGTCTCACGCCGGAAGTGCGAAAGATACACAGTGACCTTCTCCTTCGTCCATCCTAAAAGGGTGGCCATGTAGAGCACAGTGCCTGTTCAAGGGCGAGCTGGGTGTATGAGCCGACCTCCCGGAGCGTCGCGTCTTTCGGCCATCCACCGAAGGGGTTCTGTTGTCGTATTAGGTCTCAGTCTAGTGGATATGTTAGAGAGGATACCTACCTTGAGGTTCCTCTCCTCAATATCGACGAATCCGGCCTCTTGCATGGCCTTCTTCTGTATCCCGTCTTCAAAGACCGTAAACGGCCGGCCTAGCTTGCGTCCACCTTCGACGAAAATCTTTCCCCACTGACTCACGGCGCTTGTCTCAGAAACTGGATTGTCATCGCTCTGAAGATATGATGACGGCTCGTAGCTCTCGAGATAGCCTCCCGGCTTAAGACATTTATAGGCCTGCTTGAAGAGGGCTGCCCAGTCCTTGACGCTGCCGACAAGCCAGCGCATGTGGACGTAATCAAGAGACTCGTCCTGAAATGTCCAATCCTGCGTACAGTCATCGATTTGGCTATTTTGGAGCAATTCTTAGCTCCAATGTTCAATTTAGAAAGCAGTTAGTCCTTACAACTCAAGGTTTGGCGGAACCCAACTTGGTTGAATGGGTGCAAGATCAGTTCCAATGACGGACGCGTTGGGGAACTCGTCGGCAAAATCACTCAGTCTTGTGTAAGCTCACAGCATTTTCAGGACTAGACTGTAGGTGTCATACATTGCCCAAATTCCTGAATAGTTAGCTGATCAGTTGTGGTTGCCTGTATTGTTCGAGTCACGTACCTGTTCCGGTGCCAATGTCCACAACTTTCTGGTAGGGCATATTGATTAGTGACCGATGATGTCCAGTAAACTCGAGGCATACCTGCACATCTGACAACGGCGCCAGGTGCAACTTATCTCCCGCCAAGAGGGTGAGCACATGATGGCTGCGTATCCGACGAGCTGAGTTCCGCGTCAAGGCGTGGTAAACTCACTTGATGTCCATCCCTTTGTGAAAGGCCTCGTCGATGGGGCCCCTATTTTCAATCAGCTGCTCGTCTCAGAGGTCTGGGTACTCCAACGAACCAGTACTCAGCGTTTCCACGTTCACTATGGTACTTCCTACCATGGATCGTCCTGTACTTGAGAATGCTGGACGTCAATGACGCAGTTGAGCTGACATTATCAAACACGGCGGAGTCGGCATCATCTTGATCGTCGGCTTCCTAGAGGCCCTTGCGGGTTAGTTTCAAAGACCAGAGTTCCTTTCAGTTGCCCCTCGCTAACCGTCAATTGTGTCCAGTGTTGCGGAGGAAGAATACTGGTGTCTGTATGATGGCCAAGCTGTTCAGTTTCGGTCTGAACCGGCGACTTCGACTTGGCCCTAACGTCACCAGCAGGTTCGCTCTGAGATGGTAGTTCCGACATCTTTTTGGCGATGCGGTGACATGTAGAGGATGACAGAAAGCTAGAAGCCGGATGTGATGATCATCTTATGTGTAGGTAAAATGCGGGGACAGTTGTCAGAAGCTTTGCGTCTTTACTCAACCAACACAAGGTAACATTCAAGCCGATGGGCCTCGTACCGACCCTGTGCCATGTCGCGGAACCGTCCTGGTGCATGCCGAGATCGGTTGTCACCGCTGTTTCCTTCCCGATGAGGCAAAGATAATCTCTTCCCCTCCGCTGATACGTGCATAATATCATCTGCCAGTGATTGAAGCATCGGATGATGAGCTGTTCAGCTTGCGAAATCCATGAAATAGTATAGTCTCGATTACTCTCCTTGATGTGATGCGACTGGACGGGAATGATCAAGACCGTGTACTGGCGAACTGAATAGAACACTGACATTGTTGTCATTTGGATGCTATGCATTGGTAAATTCTAAAGCGAGGCAACGTTGCAATGCAAAGTCAAAGTGATAATAGCCTAAATATCATCGACTGCATGCGCCCCGGTCGAGATGTATCACTATAAAGGTGCCAGACATTGGCTTACAATTCGATCGAGAATCGATCATGTAATACTCATCCAACACGGTACCAGTCTTCAACGAACCTTTTTGTTCCTGGTTGACAAGCTCTGCTCCAGAAACACCTGCTTCACACCATAATCTTCATCCCAGCTCATAGATCCCCAAGTGGTGTGAGCACCCATGATAGAGCCGACTCATCCTCTAAAATGTCTGCACAACTCACTAAATAGCTGGAAATCTATTGATGGTAAGAGTGTTTCTCTTCTGGGCTAGGTGGACTGAAGAACGCATCTAGGTACTGAAATTGCTCGGTGTGAAGGGGCTGAGAGGAGGGTAGAACGATCAAGCCAGGATGCATTAAAAAGATTAATTGAATGACAGACAACGTCTCAATTTTAATCTGTCTAACATGCCCCTTGAACCATACTATTTCGGTTTTAGAGGAATTCTCATGTGTTAGAGGCGATCCGGCGGGTTCACTTTCGTTCTCTTCGATAAAGTGCCCGCAGTCCTAAGCCTCTTCAAAACATAAGGGAAACATCGCGATACCCGTTGGTTGACGAATGTGAGAAACTGAATTCACCGATAGCCTCGCGGGTTAGTTCATACCGGAGCCAGTACCAGAGCAGTTTAAGTTAAGTCTACGTAGTCAGCCCTGACTTCTTGAATGCACAGCAGTTTCCCACGTTGATAGAAAAACACTTGCCGAGCCTAACCTCCCACTGGATTAGCATTGTTATATTATTTGCTTGACAAGGCCACAGTCAGGTCACAATCTCGGTGGATTGCGTGACATGTGAATAAGCCCATCCGATCATCGAGCTCGTCCATTGCTCGCATCGCAGAGACCGATTTTCAAAGAAACTTAATGCAACCTGGATAGACAAAATCCATCGCGAATCAGCCCTGTGCCCCTGAGCGCGCAAGGCGTTCTTGGAACAAGGGTCTGTGGGACGTCGGAAACGAAACGCTGGTCGAGACCCGCAACTGGATCGACGCCTTCACCTACAACCCGGAAACAAACATGCGCGACGGCGTCAGCGCCTTCGTCCGAGCCTCAATGTCCCAGGCCTACCAGCTCGCCGCCCAAAACCGCAGCCTCCCCTGGGCGAGCGACCGCCCGGACCGCAACACGACGAATGTCCCTGGGTTCACCACGCTGCCGTACATCACCGGCGACCGCATATGGTACCCCACAGTGTGCCGGTGGGAGGCGATGATCGTGTACCTAACTCTGGGCATCCTGGCCCTTTTGATCGGGATACTGCGAGTGGCGCTTGGCCCGCCGACGTTGACTTCGTGGATGGGCCAGCACATGTATCTGGCCCTCGGCGACGTTGTTACGACGGAGGAGAAGCCAAATGGGTTGCGCTCGGGCTATGAAGTGGCTGGTGCCGAGTTGGGTTCGCTTCGGCTTCCGATGGATCCCGCCGATGGGCAGAGTCGCTTGATGGCTCCAGTCGAAATGGCCCCGATCAGGTCATCAAGGGAACGGCAGCAAGAAAGCGACTAGTTGCCCACTCTGTGTCTTTATCAAGACATTGTAACAGCAAACTTACGACAACCTTCATCGAGGCCAAAGGCAAGGGGTTGAACGAAGTCATGAACCTACAATACCAGACTTGAGGCATGAGTTTAGTGTAAAACACAGAGACAACTTGTACCTCGAATGAGTTCCGGTTAAGTTAGCGTGGCAACTCGTACCCACTCTTCACTCAGCCGCGCAAGGAATGGCTTGCCCAGAGAATTGGAGCCGCACGCTAGCTGTATGTGACTAGTTTGTTACAGAAACTAAACTGCCGGACTTAACGATGTCGGTTTATAGTCTAGGTGGTGTTTGGGCTACTATCCGCCCTCGAACTACAAGGTTGGAGCCGCCCAACTGGTAAAGCGGGACCAGAAAAGACGTGAGGATTGATGATGAGTATGAGCACATGGATGACTGGACCACAAGAGACATCCGATTTGGTCTATGCCGATACGGTTGAGCCGCATACACTACACAGAGGATCGGACCGAGGCCTTCAGGAGCACCCCGAACAATTTGCGTCGTCGGAATATTCATTTCGTATACGCTGATCTTATTACCACGCCATCCGCCTTATTTCCTGACCGGTTGAGTTCCGTCCAATGTCACAGAGGTAAATGCTCCTCGCCACATATATACTAGTAGTTCTCGCCGTCCTCGCCCTCATCCTCCTCGCCTTCATCCTCATCCTCGGCCATGTTGACAAAGAAGGGGTTCCGTGACCGACCCTCTTCGTCGCTTCCATCATCCTCATCATCCGAAGCATCCTCGCCATCACCATCATCTTGCCCAGCTTCGTCATCCGACGACTCGATGGGATGTACCTCTCGATGCAAGCGGAGTCGCTCTGCCAAAGTCAATGGTGCCGCTGGCTTTTCGTCCTCGGACGATCCGTCTTCGTCGCTTTCATCCTCCTCGCTGCTCTCATGCAGAGTCTCACTTTCGTCTGTCCCAGACTCCTTCGCGCCCTTGGGCTTTGCCGTCTGCTCTGGGGCGTCGGAGTCTGAGTCTGAGTCAGAGAGTACAATGCGCGCCGCACGATTGATAGGTGGACGAGGTCCTGTTGGTTCCTGGTCATCGTCATCTTCCGAATCGGAAGAAACGACGTGCGTAGTCCTGGCTCGTTTCGTTATGGCCTGTACCGGGACGTCCGAGTCATCATCCGAATCTTCTACGACCCGGCGCTTGCGCCCTCTGTTGACCGGCTCGGGTTCAGGCTCGGGACTTGAGAAGTGAGCACCTCCGTTGACAGACTCTGGTTCTGGGCTTGAGAACTGAGCTCCTCCGTTGATGGACTCAGGCTCTGGACTCGAGAAGTGAGCTTCTGAGGTATCACCACCAATCTCCACTCTCTCATGAGGTTCGCCGTCGATGGAAATCTCATCATCGGATGCGTCGGATCCTTCCACGATTTCCTCGTCGTCGATGCCGTCGCTCTCGTACTGATCCAAGTCCGTGCCCGACTCAGATTCAGACCCGAGTTCTGAGTCATCGGAACTGTCGGTCTCATACCCCTCTATGCCGGGTTCGAGAAGGGACTGGTACCTACGCATGCCTCGCTCGAATTCGAACCTCACCACAGGCCACGTCTTGACGCCCTTGCGGCGGAACACGTCGTCGAGCGGTTCAGGGACGGGTGCTAAGAGGTCCTTGGGTATTTGGAACCTGGCAAAGTCGGCGTGGTTGCGAATGTCGGGCCATGCGTACAACGACTCCATATCCTCGCCGACACCAGGTGCTTCCTCATACCTTTGCAGGAGCTGACGGTTCACAAGATCCGACGTACACCAACCGAGGTCTTCTCTCCGTAATGAGGTACTTGACGAGCAGAAGAAGAATGCCTCGAGGCTGCCGAGGTCTTGTGCCAAGTGAGCGACAGCGTCGGCGTCGGAAGCGAAGCTGTCGTCCCAGGTGGCAATGCCGGCGTGCTTGACATGTTCGGCGAAGCCCGGAAGCCGGAAGACATCATCAGGCCCTGCGCTGTGCAGACCATAAATCATGACGACGTCCCTGTCTCGGTCGAACCGGACAATGGCATCTCCAGACCCGCCCTCGACGGTCAAAGAATCCGGGAACTGCTTGAGGGCCATGGCGCGGGACTCGTGATGCACCGAGAGGAGCCTCCGGATGGATCGGGTCTGGTCGCCGAGGGTAAGCCAATCGGTGACCGTCCAGACCCTGGCCGTTGCTGGCAGAGACGGGTCGTGATAGCGCGCCGTTCCTGGAGACATGTTGAAGTCGAAAATGCGGGAGCGTAACCGCAGTTCGGGACAGAACAACTCCCACACACGGTGACGCAGCTCGAAAGGGAGTTGAAGGAACTTCGAGAATGAGTGATGAGATGGGCCACCGCTGTCGGATGATGCATCGTCGCTCTCATCGGTTTCCTCTCCCTCGACGGCCATGACATCGAGAAGGCCTCCTGCATCCGAGGTTTCGGAATCGGAGCTTGCATCTCCGGACTCGTCTTCGGAGCCGTCTTCGACTTCGATGACCTCACCCAACGCCCCAGAACCCCGGGAGTTGGGGGAGGCGTCGGGGGCCTCATCGTCGCTGGCAGATGTCGACATTTGTTGGAGGACGGCGTTGAGTCGCGCCTGGATGTGGAGTTTGCGCGCGCATTCTCCCCAGGTACCCAGCCAGGTCTGACGGGTCTTGGCGGTTTGGAGACTTGCCGTGGAGCGAAAGCACGTGACCCATCTCGCCTCTAGTGTCACATGGTTCAACACCTGACGTGCTCCTCAATGCTCTTTCATATCCCGATACTAATTAATTAATTGATTAGTTAACTAGGTAGAGCACGGAATTTTCCACTCACTAAAACCCTCATCCTGATGCACAATCCCTGACTCAGCCCTCCTCCCGGTGACTTCAGCATCTCCATCATCAACGCATCATCAAGCAGGCCGCTTTGTCAGGCAGCCGTAGTTTGAGGCTAAGCGTTTCCCGATGCGACCCGAGCCTCGATTGGTAAGGTAAACCAAGGCTTGTGAATCCCCACTGCAACGACCAAACTCAGTTAGTTATACATCAATTCGTATCTATGTATGTGTGTATATATATCTGCGGGTATGGCCAGTGGAGTTGTGGGATTTCCCATCATCCATCTGTCGACAGACCTTCCATCTCCTTCTACAAGCATCTCCTTCTACAAACATCTCCAACATGTCGAAAATCATCACCGTCTTCGGCGCCTCTGGTAACCAGGGCGGCTCCGTTGTCCGCGCCATCCTCAACGACCCCGCCCTGTCCCGCGAGTTCAAGATCCGCGGCATCACTCGCGACGTCTCCAAGCCCGCCGCCCAGGCCCTGGCTGCCAAGGGCGTCGAGACAAGTCTACTTACGCTTGGCAACCTTCCGCTTGGCAGCCTTCCGCTTGACCACCTTGCGCGTTCTGGTTGGCTGGGCTGTCTGAGACTCATCGGTAGAGCTGCGCTTGGTCGTCCCCCGGCCTTTGCTGGCGGCCTTCCTCCAGTCGAAGAGCGACGGGTCAAAGGGAGGCATGTCGGACATGACGAAATCGTCGAACCCGCCGTAGTTCAGGATGGGAAGGTAGGGTCGTTGTTTGTAGACACGAGGGCGCAGACGGTCGCATGCCTCCTGGTCTTTGTGAGTCGTGAAGGTACATTGCCTTGGGCGTGGGCGCATTGTTTCGGGCCACTCGGTGATATTCCATCCGCAGACCATGGCGCCAAACCGCAACAAGTCCCACGCAGCCAGGCTGGCGAAGGTCCAGCACGGCATCTTGCCGAACTCGCGGTCGTAGATGTGCGGGATGGTGTAGGCCTGCCCGAGATCAACGAGGACGCCGTTGACAAATTGCTGGTCCTCCAGGTCCCTGACCACAATGCCGGACTTGTGAAGCGCGAGCAGATTCCGATGGATCGTCCGAAAGAACTTGGAATCTCTTTTACGCCGCTGCCAGTACGGTTCGGCATGAACGTCTCCGAGCCAATCCTTGACAATGGCCATGATGGGGTGGTCTGGGCTGGGGAGCTTCCAAGAGGTATAATCGGGGGCCAATTTGCGAGTAGGACCATAAGCGCATTGTATCGTCTTTCCCATCTCTTCGGTCATAAACAGTCGGGTGTAGCCATATGCTCGAACGGCGAGGTTTTCTCGGTTGATCTCCTTGAGTCTGCCAAAAGCGCGACACTCGGCGTAGAAGGGAGTCGCATATGGAAGCAAGGCATCCCAATCGCTGTCTGGGATGTCTCTATCGACCATGTCATAGATCGGATCCAGCTGGCCATTCGGCGCTGTGTGGGTGTAGTGATAAAACTAGGGCGCAAGCAACAGCCAGGGTCAGCATGACTGTGATAGCCAGCAATGTAACCCTCGGGGCTGTACTCACACATTTGAGGGCAAAGACAGCAGCAGCGGAGACCGGTGAGGACACCGGCGAGGGCAGCGGAGACAGCGGCGGCGTGACGGCAGTGGTGACGACAAAGAAAGGAACGGCGGTGGAGGGCAGGGAAAGCAGGGGCAAGAATATGCGAAGGACGGGAAGGACGGCAGGATGGAAAGGACCCAGGCTGGGAGCGAGGAAGGAGAGAAGCAAGGGGAGACGGGAGGCCGCAAGCACTCAGGTAGTTGGGCAGGGCTTCTCGCAGATGCTGTTCAAATCTGGGTTGAAACCAACAGTGGCTTGAATGATCAGCCGTAGATGGGGGCTACTAATATAACCGCCATGCAGGCATCCCCTTACCAGAGTGATGGCTCTCTGCGAGTAGGAGAGGCTGGAAGGGCATCCGGTGAGCCCGACTGGCGACCACTTGGGACAATCATGTTCTGACAAAGCCACAAAGCGACGCAGAAAATGGCATCAACTGCTCCGTCCACCCTCCGCGGCGACCTGGCGATGCATTCACGCACCAGAAACAGCCACAAAACGACCCAGGAAACAGAATCGACCATTCGCCAAGACAGTAGCTCAGGGCACATGGGCTTTCCAGTCATCGCACGGTCGTCAATAGTCAACGGAATAGCTTCCGGCTGATGCCAGCTCACTCTTGGTGCGAATGTTTGCTTTGTTGCGTGTCGGATTCCGAAGTGAGCCGTGCGGAGGTGTTGTCCAGCTGAGCGTGAACCAGTGGAAGCGGTGACCTTCCCAAGAAGAGGAGGAAACCTGCCTGTCTTTGTCCGCCTCTGCCCATCTCCGTCCGTCTCTGCCTTTCCCTGCCTTTTCTGCTAATCTCTGCCCCTCTCTTCTTGCATCCGTCCGTCTCTGCCTTTCTCTACCAATCTCTGCTTGTCTCTTCCCGTCTCTATCTGTCTGTCCTGCCTCCTGGACGGTATGGGTCTAGAAGAGTCAGGGAAGCTTCATGCCCACTTTGTCGTTTTGCCAGAATGTGGCAGAACCACAAGCGTGTGGAAGAAAGACAGATATAAGGCAGACCGCGCGGCTTCTTCACGCTCTCCTCTCCTCTCCTCAACTCCTTCAACAACCCCTTCTTTGATTCACAATTCACAACGGCTCTCGCATCATCACAGCCTAACCCCCTCCCCTCTCTTCCTCTCCTCCAGAGACTTCATTCTGCTTTTACCTCGGCTCTGCAGAGACATCGACCACAGAATCATCAACCACAATCCACCCCACCGCCCGCCCATCTCAATCCTCCGCACCATCCCGCCACACGTCTGCACCCATGGAACAGACAGTGAGTGATCTTGGCCCGCAGACAAGACGTCGGTTTTTGATGAGCCGCAATTCCAAGCCATTCATCACTCCGACTCTATACTAACAATTCCTCCAGCAAGGCGTCTAACTACGAATCAAGAGATTATGGGTTCGATCCCCACCGTAACCTGATGTTTTTTTTGGTTGCCTTTTCTAGCCTCCCATTTTGCTGTTCATTGGCGAGCGCGCGGGAAATCGGCATAATTATACTGCAAAATCGCCCAGGCAATATCTTCGCTGCGGCCGGTTAGCATAGCTTGCAATTGTCTCCTGTCGCCTTGTTAGTAGACGTTCTTGTCGGGTTGCGAAACGTTCGGGTCTCGACGTACCAGTATTCTAGCATAGTTGCGGGGTTGTCATACACGGCGCGCCAAAAGATGAGGCGGGGGGTGAAGCACCAGTTCAACAGGTGCGGATCGAAGCCAGGTCCTATGAGGCCCAGATCGTCTCTCTCGGGCTGGAATGTCTCGAGTTGACGGTCGACCAGGTCGATGAGGGCAGCTCCAATGCGGCCTTCCTGGTTGTTCATGTTCTTTTCGAGGCAGCTGAAGTCCTCCATGGACCGTGAATACGCCCCGTCAATCCCGCGATCCGTGTAGACCATGTAATCCCCTTCTGTGAGATGGGTGTTGTCGATCGCCATCAGACCGAGAGCCGTAGCGTAGCCCTCCGAGAAGCTCGTCTCGTTCTTCACTCCCGCGTTGAGGCAGAAGCTGTGGGCGCCGCCTCCGCTGAAGGATTCCTTGCTTCGAGCCAGGTAGTGCGCAAAGTGACCGTACTCGTGCGCCATGACGGCTGGGTTCTGCGCCTCGATGGCCGGGAGGTTGATGTACGGCACCTTGTCGCCGACTGAGAAGAAGGTGCCAGCCTGGGCGGAAGGGTACCACACGTTGACCTTTTCCATCTCGCCCGGTTCCGTGGCCACGCGTGTGCTGAAGAAGTCGGCAAGCGTGTGATACGTGTCGGCCACCCACAGGCCCTTGGTGTACTCGTCGAACCCGTGGCTATTCGTGGTGGAGATGGTCTCTCCGGCCTTGACCATCCAAGGATTGACTGACAAGTCCAGCTGGACGTGCGTCACCTGAAAGTCGTCCGAGCTGCTGTTTCGAGTCCCCACGATGTAGTAGTCGCCCCGGAGCTCCGTGTACAAGGTGTGGGCGACGATTCTTTGGCCCGGAGAGATGCTGAACTGAAATAGCGCCTCTCCGTGCTCGTTCGGCGTCTCTATCGACTGCCAGGTTCCGATTTTACTGTCCCCGTCGTAGACATCCGCATGTGCCGTGACTCTCAGCAGCCGCACTGGTCTCTCCTTGAACTCGCGGTCCACGAACGTCACTCTCGCATTGACGAAGGCGGGGAGAATATCTCGGTCGTCTCGCGTTTCGTGTTTCTTCTTGTCGTCGGGAGGCGGTGGTGTCGATGACTCGGGATAAACGGTGACAGTCCGATACACCGTAACAGGATCGCATGAACACCCGGGGATTGTCGGATTCGTGACGGATGGTTCGTAAGCTGGGATTGTCGTGGTTGGTTCGACAATGGGGACGGTGGTTGATGAACTTCCATCCTTGGGGACAACCCTGTCCACTCGCTGGTACCCTCCGGCCCTTTCACCCGAGTCCTCCGGCGCAGTTTCGTCCTGCCCGCCAGGGATAAACTGTTTGAGCCTCTGGATAATTGCAGAGTTGGCTTTGGCGGCATAGGTTCCAGAGTCCCAGGCCGTCCATTGGTTGAGCGTGGCATTGTAAGTAATGACCGCACCGGTTCGTTGTACGGTGTAAAGATTCGATTGTCCATCGTTGATGTCGGCAATTAGGAAGAGGTCCTGCCACGGCACAGCTGGGATGTTGAAGGAGACTGATTGCACGAATTCCTTCGACGATAGCGGAGGCTGGGTCGTTGTAGTATAAACAAGAGCCCGGCCTGGGCTCTGCGCCTGGGAATTGGTCTCGTTCTGCGATAGATATGGAGAGGTGTAAACGCTCAGGGTGGCGGTGTCTGCTCTGGCCTGGAGTCGGTGGATTATGATGGGCGCATCGATAAACAAGCGCTCCTCGCCTCCCACGTTGTCGGTGTTGAAAGTGACATCGCTGGTGGCAACCTCGACGGCCCAGCCAATGTCAGCCTGGGTTGCGGAAACAGAAGCAAGGAGACCCGCCAAGGCGACAAAATTCGCAAGATGGACCATGTCGACGGGATGGGGAGCGGTCGCCTGCTCTGGGATGGATCCCACGACAGCTTCTCTGCGAGGATGAAGAGGAGCGAGGGTTGTGTGTCTGCTTCACGACGCAGCCCGCCTTGAAATACACCTTTCTGCGGGGGAGCTTGGTGCTTACGACTTTAGATGGCTTTAGTATAAGCTTCTTATTGGGTTTGGCGCACTAGCAACTTCGCCTTGGCCCGAAGGGACGAGCTGATGAGGCGCCATTCAACCTCTCGACAACTTGATTCAGGATCATTGGAACCCTCGTGCACCGCCTAAGGAGGGAGAGGCGTTAGCGGCAAACCAGAGACCACTTGGAGGGGCTGGATCGGTCGCTAGGCTATTGATCTAGTACACACTGGGGCTGGAATGACATCGCCTCGACGCCCTCGTTGGAGGGACAGGTGACAAGCGCTGAGCAGATTGGGTCGAGGCGTGCTAGCTAAGCGCCACTCATAGGGCTGGGGATGATTTACTAATGGGGGCTTCCCACGGCACTTGGGAGTAGGTGTCTTGGAAATATACGCCAGAATGCTCTCCTTGTCTCGCTTCGTGAAACTGGCTGCTTTGCGACAGCCAAGGAAGGCTCACTCATCCACAGGAATAACCACGCACTAACAACGCACCTCTCCTTCAGCCTTTTCAGCCGTTGCTCTAAGCCGAACGGAGCCTCTCAAGCGTTGGACGCTAGGGCAATCACTGCGATTCTTTGGGGTCTAGACCTCCAACTTGGCGGTGTTGTGGCTGAGCGACCGCGGAAATCCCCAGTTCCGTATCATAAGTGGTAGCTAGCGACCGCCATTTAAACCTAGATAGCATCGGTACGTCACAAGATGCCATAATAAGCAGCCATGGAGACTATCGCTCCAGAGTGAGACACTAGTACGGCCATAACGTGTGGTTATCGTGGAATTGGTGGGTTTTGCAATCAAAATGGCCTCTACTTCAAACCGCCGGAGAGAATGATTTCCTGTCCAGTCATGTAACCAGTCTTGGCCACCCTGGGCAAGTCGTTAGCAAAACAACACATCGCAAGGAGCAGGTGTCGTATGACGAACATCACTACTGCGTTGGAAACCTCCTCTGGCAAGCCCAAGCGGTGCACCGGGACGCTCCCGACGATGGCGAGGCCGGGGTCAGTAGCCCTCAAGGCATCCATGTCCGTGTTGCTTTTCCAGGTTCTGTTCTTGGAGGTTAGCTTCTTTAATCTTGCGATTCGATGAGGGATCATACGTTGCCTTGGGTTCCGGTATCATCCCAGTTGATCCAATCATGGCCGGCAGGACCTTTCCAAATTAGAGATTTTATACAACGACGTTGCAGGTAAGGGGGAATTGCTCACAACATTCACAGTGACACCTTCGGGAGCCAGCAACGTGGAGAGGTTCAGGCCCATGGAACTGCGCAGATGGTTAGTATCCAGTCTCTATCACTGAGGAGAACGCACCTGAGGGCTCCTTTCGTAGCGGCATAGTGACACCCATTGATGCCTCCGCCTCGGCTTGCAATGCTTCCCACGAGGATGACGCGCCCCCAGCCCTGTGCTCTCATTCCCAGCAAGCATCCCTTTGTGACAACGAACTGGCTGCGAGAGTTGACTTCCATCAACTCATCCCAGTCGTCTTCCTCAATGTCTTGTATGTCGCGAATTCGCTTGCCGAGGCCGGCGTTTGCCACGAGGATTGAAATGGTCTTGTGCTTAGGAGCCACTTGTTCGTGATTGAGCACGTTTGAGACAAGGTTTCGCGTCGATTCTCGAACGGACAGATCTGCAGCTACGCAGACGAAGAGCTGCGACGGGTACAAACTGCGAAGGTCTTTTGCAATTGCGTCTGCTTTGTCCTATCATTCCACCAGCAGCATTAGCCACGGTTGCCGCACAGGAGATCCCTGAGAAGTAGTGCATCGCAGTCCATACCTGACTTGAAGAGTAATGCAATGCAACATCACAGCCCTCAGCCGCTAACGCCCTTACGCACGCCGAACCAATGCCACCACTAATAAAATGTCAACTGGGATCAGGAATTGAGTCTCCTAGCGAGGAGGTGCGTACCTGGCGCCTGTGACAAGCGCTAGTCTCCCCTGGACCGCATTATTCGCGGCTTGAAGATGGAGGGTCGTCATTGAGGGCAAGAGGAGAAAGGTAATAAGACGGAATACTACCGTTCCGAGGGTGGGATTGTGGGAGAAATGAAGCGTATGTCGTCAGTTGAAGCGCATAGTTAAAGCCAGGACGAAAAAGCTGTGCGGGGAAGCTCGCACCGAATGCCAATGGACAGCTGACCAATGGCTGACTTGTGGAGTCCGCACCGATGATGGTGTGATCAGGGGCTGGAATAAGTGAGATGAAGTATTCGCAATGAGGAAGGATAATATTCCGGAGAAATTCGATTTCAAACGGATATTGAAGCCACGTTATGGGATTTTGAAGACCGAAGCGGAGTCTACAACTTCCCTGCAATTGTCGTGACAGTTCACATCTGTTGTTTGCACCCCTTGCACGTATAAATCAACATGTACTCTTCTGAGGGATAATACTTGTTTCCATTACTCATAGAAAAATATCTTATTTTTAGAAGCCCATGGCTTAGAACCTCAAGCTCTGGTTAGTTCGGGCGGCATTCAGCCGAACGCACAGCTCCATCACCTTCAAATACCGCGCGTACCGATCCGTTCCAACAGCATACGGGTTCGGTAGGGTGCAGTGACGTCCGGAGCACTGGCGATTCCCAAGAACGTCCAGATGTTGCATCGTGTTGTCTTGGGTTTGATGATTACTCAGTCGCACATCCGCTCCCCGGTCCTGCACCCGCTTGGCAAACTTCTGGAATGACTCAATCTGCGTCGCCGTGTCCGCTGCACTAGAGGGGATGCCTCCTCTGCCGTAAAGCCCGGCCAGGTGCTTCTTGCCACGATCGTACGCGGGAAAAATCAGCGAGATGCATCCTAGAGTGTGTCCCGGAGTGGCGTAGATTTCCACGGAGGTGTTGCCGATAGTCAGTACATCTCCCCCGCCTAGCACCTTTTGTCAAACCAGCGTGCCGTCTATTTCCGAAAGAGCCTCCCATGCGAGTTCAGAGGCGTAGACCGTGATGTTGTACATTTCCTAGAGCCAGAGAGCGCCGCCGTAGTGATCGAAGTGCTCATGGGTGATGATGAGCGCTTTCACGTCGGTGCCCTCGTAGCCAAAGGCCTGCAAGCCAGGGATGATGACTCGCTCTGCCTCATCAGGGTTGTCCATGGAATCAATGAGAATCAATCCGTCGCCGGTGTCGATGGCCCACGACGAAACACCGAACGCGCCAACGAAGAAGAGCGAATCGAAGGGCTTCGCGGGGGTGATGAATCCCGCTGTTTGCGCAGCGCTGCCAATCTCGGGGTATTTCTGTCCGGAGTTGATGCATCGGTGCTGATATTCTTGCCACAGATCGGGCCACGCGACTTGCTGTGCTTCGGCTTGCCAGTGGGAGACGTTGGAAGTCTGGGCATTGGGAAACTCCGTTACTTCGAATCATGTCGAAAAGTCAGTCTTAGACGAGTCTTGGCTACGTACAGGGTTGGCGAAGAATGTGGAGGACAGAGCCAGCCACAGAACCTTAGAGGACATCTTGAAGCTCAAGTGTGTGCTCCACCTGAATCTTCAAATCATTGGCGGTCTGGGTGGTGCAGTGACAGAGGAGTCAAAGTTTTAACAGTCTTAAATATCTAGATGCCTGCACCCGTATCCTATGCCATGACCCATTGCAATTCCACCCCAAGACAAATTATTTATAGACATATCCATGCTCGTGAATCCTAATAACTGGACGGATTGAATGTAGGGGCGGGGTGATGCGGGGAAAATGAACTATCAACGTCGTTTGAGGTGGGAATTTACAAGGAACAAGAGGCACATGATCACTCATTCCTAGGTCCTGAAGTAACATCAAGTATGCTATGAAGTACCGGGATCAACATTTCAAGGACCAGAGTGCAGAGCCGAGGCACGGAAAAGCTAGGGAAAACGGGCGGATAAGTTGGCGTGCGGAGGGTCGGAGCGGAATAGGCGGATTCAGGCCGGATTTCGGAGCCGGCTTCGGTCTTCACCCGGGATTTCAAGGACAGGGCTTCTGTACGTCCAGATTCCATGGATATTATTTTATTATAAAATATCTTTTCTAAAGTTATATAAATTTGCCTTAGAACAAATGCTGATTAGTCTCATCTCATTATACCGAACGTAAAATAAAAACTCACAGTGACTGTATAGAAACAGTCATATTGAGAGAACTGTGGTGTCTAAAAACGGCATGAATCGCTACCTTGATACGCCACAGGACTTTTCGACGATCTTATTCGTAAATGCTTCCCCTGTAGTTCTGTATCGTGCATGGTGCTTTCGGTAATTTACGGAATATTGGCGAGTATTAACCTCGTTGAGGGCCTTATAGTCGTAATCTGGAAACGGGCTGAGGGTATAAAAACCAACTCGTATCGGTTGATTTAGGATGATGGGTTTGATTCTCTATTGTCATCCACAACAGCAGTCCCTGCAATTATACCTCCGTGATGATACTGGACGTCGGATGGTGTCCCAGTGTGCTGGCGTCTACTATAATAGATACAGGAGAGCCATGTTCAGAGTTCTGGATCTTAGGGCCAAGGCCCAAGAAAAGGAATGAAGCAGAAGCATCCACGGTCTGACACCCTAACCCATTTGTTAATGCGTGCCCAGTTGGACCATCTTTATCAAGATAAACTTGCCAGAGCTAGCTTTGCCATCAATCCAACGGCATGCATGATCTGCCCTAAAGTCAATAACAGTCAGACACGGCTTTCACAATGAATTCGACCTGATGCTGTCAATGGTGAGAAACTCGTATTCGCTGTTTGTATGGTTAGTACGGCTGCTAGCGTCTTCTCAGGTCGACGCGCTCTCCGGGCGTCATTCAGTCGCGTCAATGTGACGGTATGAAGAAGTCCCTTGTTATGAAACTCGGACTAGATAGAACACCTCGAGGTTTTGCCGAGGCCTCACTGTTTTGCAGGTGGTTCCAGGACGTCGTGGAGAACCTGGACCTAGGGTGCCATCGAGAAACCAATGTTCAACTTCCCACTTAAGCATCCCAGACGTATGAAGGGCACGTTCAAACTTGACGTCTCGTAAAGTAATTGCCTGCTTATTAAATGAGAGTAAACTTTAGTAGAGTGATACTACTTCTTCATGGGGCTTGAAGCTTGTGGCGTCTCTCACGCTCTTCCCACAACCAGCACACCTTACTTTGATTTTCGATCAGTATCTTGGTCATCGCCACTTATTTCCGCTCATCGAGTAAATATTGCCAGTTCTGGGGCATTTGAACTAGCGTGGTGGAGCAGAAATCATGAAAGATGAACTGACTGAACTGCTCTTCTCTCTTTAATCGACGTTATCCTATCTCCAGGAAGTTCAAATGCGCGCCAAGAAGAGACGGGAAACCACTCTAAGTGCAGTAATGAGCATGTCACAAATAGGTTGTCTGCCGAGGAAGGATTGTTGAGCTTTGATCATGTCTTGGCTGAGCGTATTTCTGAAATGGCAGACGATGCGGCGAAGGTAGACTATTGCAGACGAACAGGGGTGTATAAAGGTCATGTCCAGGATACAAGGTAGTAGGCTAACCAGAGCAGTTGGTCAAACAAAATGATTAAAGCCCAAAATCCCTTTTCTTATCGCAGAGGATACGTAGCATGTATATGCGCATTAGTTGTCAACCCTAACTGTCATTATCACCATGACTCAGTCAGACATTTGCCTATTCACGACGGTGGTTCTGTGCGTCTATACCTTTCAGAGCCATGGTGCACATAAACAATATCCAGTGTCTCGTCACAACGAGCGGGGAGAGATGGAGCGGAGGTTCTTTTGGATTCCGTAGGCTCGGCACTTGCAGGACACTGAAGTGCTCGCCGATCTTTGCACACTTGAGTGACCGTATGCAACACCATTTTGTTTCCATGCGTCACACACTGTAACCCCTGCTGGCTCGGGTGATGCCCTACGAAGAAAAGCTAGTTGCGATCCCACAGGGTAGCTCGTCAGCAGCGTCGAACCAAACCCGACTTCCTCCATACGAACTTACCCGCCTCGCCAGATGGAGAATACCGGTTGACGGCTTCGAGTTCAGAGTCTCCAGGAGATAAATCTGGATTCCGCCGTGCTGCTTCTCCCGACTTCGCCCGTTGTTTTGTCTTGGCTGTCATCTTGGCGACCCCGCAGTGTGCTGATGCTGCAGCAGTTTTGCCGAAAACTCGGGGTCCCGCATCACGACGCCGCCCATCTGACCAACTTCCCCGTGGGGAGGGTTGCGGGGTAGTCGAGCAACAAGGTTATCTGGACGGTGATCAGCAATCATGGCGGTTTCATTCGCCAAGTTTAATTTATCCCTGTATTTCGCAAGTGGGCGTTGTCGCCGAGCACCGCGATGGGCTGTCGAGCGGTGCGTATAAAAGGACGTCTTGATTCCGTACCAGGGCCCTCACGATATCCTCACCACTCAACCTTCTACTCCCCAGCACAGTTTCTCAAACGCACAGGCAGGAAGATTGGGTTTGGTTAGCCACTATGGGCTTTAGTACTCATGCATCGGGGACAAATGACCCCCCCGAAGTGCGGAATTGGCGTATACACTTGATTGCCTTGGTTGCAAGCATGTCTGCCCTTGCCAGTGAGTGTCCAGGCCGACTTGGCAGATGCAAGTTGTTTGTGTGCTGAACCGTTGTCCTTGTGCAGTGGGTTACGATACCGCAGTTATCGGAGGAACGATGGCTCTGGACTCGTTCATCCGTGACTTTGGGCTTGATGCCGGTGACCAGGTGTCCCGCAACACGGTCCAGGGTAACATTGTTTCCACGTTCCAGGTACAGGATATCACAAAAGGGCCAGTTCTGCGACGTACTGACTGCTGCTAGGCCGGATGCTTCTTTGGCGCGCTGCTGACGTTTCCGATCGCTGAGAAATGGGGCCGCAAGAAGACGGTCATTGGAGCGGCCTTGGTGTTTCTACTAGGCGGCACATTGATGACAGCCGCAAACGGAAACATGAACATGATCATCGGCGGCAGAGCGGTAGCAGGCCTCGGCATCGGCGCATCGTCTCTCACCGTCCCCGTCTACATCGCCGAGACCGCGCCGCCGTCCATCCGCGGGCGCCTGGTCGGCATCTTCGAGATCGCGTCGCAGGGGGGCGGCATGCTGGGCTTCTGGATCAACTACGCCACGGACCGGACCATCGACGTCAACTCAAGAACGCAGTGGATCGTGCCCCTCGCGATCCAGCTCATCCCCGGCCTGGGCCTCTGCCTCGGCATGATGTGGTGCCCCGAGTCCCCCCGCTGGCTCGCGCGCGGCGACAACTGGGAGGACGCCGAGCGGATCCTCAGCCGGATCCGCGGCCTGCCCCGCGAGCACGCGTACGTCCGCCACGAGATGGGCGAGATCCGCGCGCAGGTCGAGGAGCGCAGCACCAACCGCATGGACCGCAAGCAGCAGTTCAAGAAGCTGTTCCAGAAGGGCGTGCGCAACCGCATGGGCATCGGGCTGGCGCTCATGTTCCTGCAGAGCTTCACGGGGGTCAACATCATCACGTACTACTCGCCGCGCATCTTCGAGAGCCTGGGCGTGTCGGGCACGTCGCTGCGGCTCTTCTCGACGGGGTTCTACGGCATCGCCAAGACGCTGGGCATGTTCCTGTTCACCTTCTGGGTGGTGGAGCGCGTCGGCCGGCGCAAGGGGCTGATCTGGGGCGCCGCGCTGGGGTGCGTGCCCATGTGGTACATCGGCGGGTACGTGATGGAGGCGGATCCGGCGGCGGCGGCGGCGGCGGGCGTGGTGAACCGCGACGGCTGGGGATATCTGGCGATTGTGTGCGTGTACATCAACGCCGTTATTATCTGCGCGACGTGGCAGGGCATCACCTGGACGTACGCGAGCGAGATCTTCCCGCTGGACATCCGCATGCTGTGCGTGGCGCTGACGACGGCCGACACATGGCTGGGGTCGTTTATCATTGCGCGGTCGACGCCGTACATGATTTCCGACCTCGGCTACGGGGCGTATTTCTTCTTTGCCACCGTGCTGGTGTGCATGGGCATCTGGGCGTTGTTCTTTGTGCCGGAAACGAAGGGTGAGTACAGATCTGGCAGTCGTGAGATGGCCTCGCCAAGAGCTTTCACTAGCATAGCCCGTTTGGGTGGTGCTTTTGGACCTTCCCCTTCGATTCTGCTGGAATACGAAGCTGATTTACTCTTCTAGGTGTCACCCTCGAGGAAATGGATGCCCTCTTCGCAAGACCCGTGTACAAGACGGTTTGGGCGCAAATACGACGCAAGGAACTGGTCCCCGGTGTGCGGTCCGAATCCCCATTCGACAAGGCCACGGCTTTGGAAAAGGAAGGTTAGATGGATGTATCGAGCGTAGTCTGGCCTTGGTGACTAGTCATTGGGTCTTTGTGAGAAACCCTGACACCTTTCATAACAAAAAAAAAACAGGTCATCGACTGCCTTCACCCAACAGCAAATTCTCCTTTGTGAATTGCAATTTCTATTACCCCCCCGACGCCTGCAATCAACGGGTTGCAGGGCATGTGATAGCACCGCTCCGTCTGCCGTCGCCTACTGGCCACGGTCGGGGACATGCCAAGAATGCAAGAATGCATCACATGGGACCCCCCCTCCTCCCCAATTGCTTGCGTTGCCCCGTTTCACCTGTGGTCTGACAACCAAGCTCTGACCTTCCTTGTTGGACTTGGGCGTGCTGAGTGCCAAGCCCGCGGATGCATCTATCCAGTCCAGTGTCGCCGGCCGGTCGGTGGTGCATTGCATCGCCACGATTAGAAACGGCTGAGATTAGTAGTTTCTGGTCTTTTTGTCGACGGACGGGACGGTCTGTGCATGAATAGGATGGAGACGACCAGAGCTTCCGGAGAGAGCGGAGTTGATCCACCCCCATCTGCCATCTACAGTAGTCGATACGGATAGCCCTATGGCTGGGATCAATGCTGGTTTTCCTTAGTAATTGCTACAGCACGGCCATTCGACGGCGATTTATTATTCACCACCAGCTGAAAGAGAGCGTCCCAATGGAGCATGAGCATCGACGGCAAGGCAGCGGAGGGGTAAGCTGGAGGCGCAAACTGGTGATGCTGACCTCCCCTTTGAGAAGGTCCAACTATCCACAACTTTTGTTCCCAACCCCAATCAAGTCTGGAAGGCTCGGCGGACGTTCTAGTCTTTCTAGAATGATGCATCCCGCGATGGACGGCGCACGCCCGGCCAGATCCGAGCCCAGACGTTGCAGCGGCCAAGTCTTCGTTCCTCGATGGCATGCGTCTCGTTCCCGCCTGAAGAGTGGTGGTGAAAAAAGGTTCCGCCGTCCTGGAAGCCTCGGCGCAACACACCCCGTCACCCCCGTGTCACCAAGCCTTGCCACTTGGCCTGCCGCTAAGTCACGTCGTCGTCGATAGCAATTAAGGTTGCTACTGGGCGGGCGATGGGATTGGCTCGCAGGGGGCGCCACTTAATAAAGACCAAGTACTAAACAAGGTGGTGATGTTTGGTGTGGAGGGGGAGCGAAAAGAGACAACCTTCTCACAGGTACTCACAGAATGCTTACTCTCGCACTCACCCTCACTGTCACTCTCACAGGCACGATACAACCAACACTCAACGTGCCAAGCCCCAGCGGCCCCCCGACGATCGATCCCTCGACCTTCCTTTCTCAGCATCCACGCCGTCCCGTCGGCGCCCCCTCCCCTGGGACAAATGCCAAGAGGCCGACTTATTGGGTCACGCGGCCAAGCGAGATAAGCAGCGATCCTACCTGGCCTTGCTTGCCAAGGTGCGGGGATCCCGACGGAGCCTCTTGGCGTTGATACAAAGGAAGGACTTTATACACCATGGACGTACTTGGCATGTATCTACAGCGCCAAGTCCGCCAAGCCTGCTATCAGAGACAGAGAGAACGGCCAAGACCTTCCACCATGCCTGGCTCGGCTTCTCCCAACTGCGTCTCTCGAGGAGTCTAGGTTCCCTCCCGGGACAGCCAACCTGGGCCCGTTGTCGCCGCCCCGGTTGGTTGGTTGGTTGGTTGGTTGGTTGGTCGGTCGGTCGCCCGTTTGCCTCGCCTGATACCGCCATGCATCGCCGTCTTGGCGCATACACAGGGAGACGACTCGTTTGCTGTACTTCGTACTGCCTGGTGTCTGTCTAGGATCGACCTGCGTCGTCTCCTGCCTGTTTGGCCATCGCGCGCAAAACGTAGTGCGACGTCGTGCGTGGTGCAAGCTCCTCTGATAAAATGGCCTCCCCGCGCTCTCTTGTGAACGGACGATCATCATTTTCCTCCGTGACAGGTCTGTGACAGGTCTGTGACAGGTCTGTGATCCAAGACCCCTGATTCAGCGACCTTTTTCGCCGGCTTCTTCTTCTTCTTGTCTCTTCTTTCCTTCTCTCTTCTGCGAGAAGACTGCGCGCAACCATGTCCAAGGACGCTACCCTCGACGTGGCTCCCGCCACGCCGCCCTCTCCCATTGGGGATGCCGAGAAGGTGGGCGATAGCATGCCCTACATCCCCGATGATCGCCGCGAGAAGGACTTCATGACCCGCAACGGTCTCAACTTGCGCTCCTTTACACGACGTACGTTTACATTGGGCTTTGCACCTCAATTCTCATTTGTCTGCTTTTCGTATTCGTTGCTCACATCACTACAGGTGACTATGGAACCGGCGAGGTCGAACTCGACCGCTCCATGAAGAAGCGCCATCTGCACATGATTGCCATTGGCGGTTCAATTGGTGCTGGTTTCTTCGTCGGATCTGGCGGTGCCTTCACGAAGGGTGGCCCCGCGTCCGTCCTCATCTGCTTCTCTATCGCCGGTGTCATGATCTTCAACGTCGTCCACGCTCTCGGTGAACTCGCCGTCATGTACCCGGTCTCTGGTGGTTTCTACACGTACTCGACTCGCTTTATCGATCCTTCCTGGGGCTTTGCCATGGGCTGGAACTATGTAAGCTCCTTCCTACCCGCCCGCATACCAAACCCTTTACTAATCGGTTCACGCCTAGGTCTTCCAATGGCTCATCGTCTTACCGCTCGAACTGACAGTCTGCTCATTCACCGTCCAGTACTGGAACAAAAACATCAGCGAAGCGGTCTGGATCACCGTCTTCTGGATCATCATCATCGTTGTCAACATCTTTGGTACGCTGGGATACGCCGAGGAAGAGTTTTGGAGCTCCTGCTTCAAGCTCACCGCCACCGTCATCTTCATGATCGTCGCCTTGGTTCTCATCTGCGGCGGTGGTCCCTCGAACGGCATTTACAACGAGTACTGGGGCGACCGTCTTTGGTATGACCCCGGTGCCTTCCAGAACGGCTTCAAGGGCTTCTGCTCCGTCTTCGTCACCGCCGCCTTCTCCTACTCCGGCACTGAGCTTGTTGGTCTTGCTGCTGCCGAGTCCGCGAACCCTGCCCGGTCTCTCCCTGGTGCTATCAAGCAGGTCTTCTGGCGTATCACCCTGTAAGCCCCACCGAAATGAATATCCCCTCCATCGTGGAAAAGTACTGACGCTGGCTAGCTTCTACGTTCTCGGCCTCACCTTCGTTGGCCTGCTCGTCAGCTCCAAGGACGAGCGTCTCCTCAACGCCGCCAACCCCTACGCCGAAGGCACCTCGCCCTTCGTCTTGGCTGCCAAGGATGCCGGTCTCAAGGGCTACGACCACTTCATGAACCTCGTCATCTGTGTCTCCGTCGTCTCTATCGGTGTATCTTGCGTCTACGGTGGCTCGCGTACTCTCACTGCTCTTGCCCAGGAAGGATACGCACCCAAGGTCTTCACTTACATTGACAAGTCTGGCCGTCCCCTCGCATCCGTCGCCTTCCTTCTTGCCTTCGGCCCCATCGCCTACATCGTCCTGGCCTCGTCCGGTGCCATCGTCTTCGACTGGCTGCTTGCTCTGTCTGCTCTTGCTACCCTCTTCACCTGGGGATCCATCTGCGCGGTATGTTGCGTCCCTCCCGTCTCCCTTCAAACCAGCCGTTCTAGTTCTAACAAACCACTTTTAGGCCCACATTCGATTCCGACAGGCTTGGGCTTACCACGGCCGCTCACTGGATGACATCCCCTTCCACGCCGTCGGTGGCGTGTGGGGTTCGTGGCTGGGACTCTTCCTCTGCTTCATCATCCTCATCGCTCAGATCTTCGTCGCCATTTGCCCCTACGACCAGGATGGAGTCGGTGACGCCGAGAACTTCTTCAAGCAGTGCCTTGCTCTTCCCGTCGTTCTGGCCTTCTGGATCTGCGGCTACTTCTGGAAGCGCACCGGCTGGCTCAGGCTTGACCAGATCGACCTCGACGCTGGTCTCCGCCAGCACAACTGGGATGAGATCAGGGCCTACCGTGCCAAGGTCGCTGCTTTGCCCGCGTGGCGCCGCTTCCTGCACAAGATTATGTAGGCTTGCCTTGACTGATTCATCGTCAGACTTGGTTCGACTTAGACAACCATTCATCATACCATACCTAGTACAACTTGATTTTCTCAACATTGACTACAGATAGCTGAGTCAGAATGTCATTTAGTTAATTCGACCCCTTGGGCCCTGCGCCTTCGGTTAAAAGCCTGTCCATTCCCCTTGCAATGAACCCATGTTTACCTCGCCAAGTCTCCATCTTAGCCTTGCGGTAAGTTATATAATCATCTTCTGACATGACGGTGAGAATAGAATCATTTTATTCAATTCCACTTTATAATGAATGACCAAGTGGGATGCCGATTCATTCCTTGTTTTCCACGCCCTTTTCATGACTCGACCGATGGGATGTGGGATGTCTCCGAGTGGGATGCCAGTACCAGACTGACTAAGCCTCTGGCCACCCTCTCCATCGTCCTTATATGGCCTGGAGAACGTCCAGCGACATCTTTCGTGAGAGCTGTCTATCGTTACAATCCTCACTTTGAATATTTTTGCCTTCTTCTTTTTACCTTTAAATCCTTACGCACACATCTACGACATAACTCACAATGTTAGATGATACCTTATCATATATTTTCAAAGACGCCGCACAGTCTCACCAGAACAAGTCCCGGCGCGAGCAGATTCGGCACTATGAGGAGCATTTGGACCATTTTGAGACATCAACAAAGCTGAGAATTCTTCAAGAACTACTCTGCGTGCGCCTCCCGTTCCCCTCGCTACCGGAGCACATCTTGCAGCAACTCGACGCTATTCTTGATCTCCGAAGGTCCTACTAGTTATTGACAAAAGCCGGATTATTGCCGCCGCTAGCGGTATCGACGCGAGATGGATTTCCAGATATCAGGATCTGTCTTTGGAAAGGGGACATCACCACACTGACTGGTGTCACGGCAATCACCAATGCTGCCAACGGGAAAATGCTGGGATGTTTCCAACCGACTCATCGGTGCATCGATAATATTATTCATTCATGGGCTGGGCCTCGATTACGAGCAGAGTGTTTCGAGCTGATGCAGAACAAGGAAGGTGATCTCAAACCGGGAGAGTCGGTTGTTTCACATGGTCACAATTTGCCAAGCCCCTTTGTCATCCACACCGTCGGCCCTCAGTTGCTTAACGGTGCATCCCCCACAGAGGAGGACGCTGCACAGCTTTCTCAATGTTATCACTCGATACTTGATGCCTTGGAGTTACTGCCAGCTGGTAAAGATGGGAGGAAATCGGTGGCTCTCTGCTGCATTTCCACTGGTTTGTTTGCCTTTCCGGCCCAACAAGCAGCCCAAATTGCAGTTGAAACAGTATTCTCTTGGCTTGAGAAACACCCCACCACGACAATCACGGACGTCATCTACAATACATTTACCGATGTCGACACTGAGATATACCGCCAGGTCCTCCAATCGCTCCCGAAAACATGGACTCCCTGCCTTGACAGCCAAGCGGCCCCCTCAGTTCAGTCCGACTCCCTTGAAAAAGCTCGTCAGTGGCTCGACTCTGCAGACGCCGTCCTCGTCTGCGCTGGGGCTGGATTGTCAGCCACCGAAGGCCTAGACTATACATCAGCATCGCTGTTCAAGAGGCACTTTCCGGGGTTTCTAAAGTACGGGCTGCGGACACTCTACAGCGATTTTGGGTTTACGGGCTGGCCCTCTGAGCAAGATCGATGGGGATATTTCTTCACCCACCTAAACATGGTCAGCACCTGGCCGGCATCTCCAACCTACCAGAAGCTCATCTCCAGGCTTGTTGAGCTTGGACCGAATGCTCATGTTCGGACATCAAACGCAGACGGATTTTTCGTCGCAAACGGTTGGCCTGCTGAGCAGTTATCGACGCCTCAAGGTTCATATGGAATTTTCCAGTGTCTTAAAAACTGCAGACCTGACGCCATCGTTGAATCGGCACCTCTGGTAGCCGACGCCCTTTCTTCTCTGGATCCCGTGACGCAGAAACTTTCCGATCCCGATAAGGTTCCCTATTGTCGGTTCTGCGGGAGCAAGATGAGTATCTGTGTAAGAGCCGGGTCATGGTTCAACGAGGAGCCTTTCCGGGCAGCTGAGAAGAGATGGAGAGGATGGAAAAACAGAGTACTCCGTGAAGGCAAAAGACTTGTCATTTTGGAGCTTGGCGTGGGTATGAATACTCCCGGTGTACTCAGATGGCCGAATGAAGATATTACGTCGGAAGCAATTGGGAATGTTAGGCTTGTTAGGGCCGGGCTGGGGCATGAAGTGGCTGTCCCATTTGATCTGGAGGAGGCTGGGCTTGCGACTACTATAGAAGGGGATTTGAAAAAGATTATAGCAGAGCTGCTTGGGTAATTCATATTGTGTATTATGCCTGGAGAATGGAGATGGTTTAGATTCGGCGAATTATGCGTGAAGAAAATGAGCAAAGCCTAATGCGGTCATTCAAAATCTGGCTTCTGGCATTATAAGTCCAAATACGAAATACGTCTTCTACTTTGGACCTAAAGATGTCCTGGACACTACTGACCAATGCTTGCTTTTCTGGCAGGTTTGGCGTACATGGCTTCTCGTAGTGTCTTGTCAGCAACTCATAAAGTCACGCCGAGCAATCTCCCCTTATTGTACAATATTAATAGCAATGCCACTTAGAGTCCTCAAATGGCCTCGGCGCAACGGCATATTCCGGCAGATGCTGCCAGACAGCCCATTTCGGTTTCAGCCCCAAGCCAAGCGGGAGGCTATGGCCAACGATGGCGCCCAACCAAAGCGAGTACTGCATCGTCATCTGCCCCAGCGGTTCAATTGCAACGGCGCCACGCTAATTATCGTCAGCCAATGTCCTGCGGGGGCATTGGCTTTTGTCAGAGACTCTCTGCGCCGTGGCGTTTGCGCTTGCAGAGGCCACGAAGCGATGTGTGGTTAGTGTGGCCGTCTTTATTTGGCTACTTTATTTCAGCTCCGGGAGGAGGGATGGGTTGTGGGATGCCTGGCTGTCTTGGCTCGGGAGGTGGAATTCATAAGACCAGCTAGGGCCCGTAACTGAAGGCTCTCCTGCTGCATTCTTTGCAAGTTTGTGAGCTGGTTGATAGCCATCCCTCGCAGTGTGTTACTTGTTTGGCAAAACCTAGAGATATACACATCCAGTTTTGGCATATCCTCCACCATGTTCCGCCACACAACCATCCTCCTCTCCATCCTCGCGTTTCTCGCGTCTGTGGTCGTCTCTGCTCCCGCCGACAACTTCATCCCTGACATCGAGTTCGACCCTGGGGAATGGTGGGCCAGCCAGGCCTTCACCTGTCCGCTGTGGAAGGGCACCCTCCCACCCAACGCCCGAGATCTAGCTGGAAGCACCTGCAGCAACGTCTGGACCAAGACCTTCAACAAGGGCTCCATCACCGCGCGCCTATACCAGGTCCCCGGCGCGTATCAGCAGGAGGCGCGGTACAGCGAGATCGTCAACAGCGCGGCCGACGCTATCAAAAAGGGCCTTGGCGTCTTTGGCACCCTTGTTGGTCCCCTGACTATCAACATCGGCTTCGTGTCCGGCGTCCTCGGCGATATTGTCCAAGTTGACGACGACAATGCCGGCACCAAGAACCCGTGCTACATCATCCTCAACTTCCCGCCCGACCACCAGAACTATCCTCTTCTGGCCATCCAGAAGCACCTCATCAAGGGCATGTATCAGTGTATCGAGCAGTTCCACCGTACCAATGTTGTTGCCTGGACCAACGGAAACGAGTGGTGGCGACGGGGCGTGGCTCGATACTTCGACGGGCTTGCGTACGTCTGCTATCATGAACCGGGGTCACTATCCGGAGGAATATCAACATGGTATCCCCTTCTACCAGAACAAGGAAGCAACAGCCCTTTTCTTACACTTCGCTGACGGCCTCGCTGGATGGACTCCCACCGACGTCCACAACTGGATGAAGGCGCATCCTAGGACAAGACGATCAAATGCCCCAACGGCCAAAAGATCGCCTCGACACTCGGCGGCCCATCACAACGCGCCTACAGCGTCGTCAACGTCGCCCAGGTCGGCGGCGAGTACTCAAAGACCATCGCCATCAGCGCCTGGAAGGGTGTCACGCACGTGTTCCCCATCAAGGCCAGGAAGACAATGCGTGTATCGATGGAGGTCGAGGCGGGCATCGAGTGGAGCATCCGCAAAGTTGGGACGACGGCTTGGAACACTGGTGATCGGGGCCGGAAGGTTACTATTGCGGCTTCGTCGGATGCAGACACCAAGTACGAGATTTCAGTGAGTTCGACGAGGGACGATGCCGGTTCGGGGTTGAGCAAGGTGAAGATGACGAGGACTGCGTAAAGTGAAGGTGCGATTGATATTTGAAGGTTGGGAAGATTGCTAGGTGGATACTTTTCGTTCTACTTCTATTGTTTGTGCACAAAACATTACCATCATTGAAATTCACATAACGTACATGATAAGCATGCGACGCATCTAAGTATGCGACGCACTTTTTATTACCCCCTAAGATAGAAATCATAATAAAAACACCACAAATTATCTAATCAATTGAAATTACTTACTATACTCTTCTCTAGAGGTCTTAATTACTACCTAATATATCCTTATATTATGCCCAATCTTACCGCACACTCTATAGCGCCTAATGCCCAATTGCCCTAACCTTCCTTAACTACCACTTCTTAACGATTCGGCCACTACCTATATGTTAATATCCATCTAATTAATTGCTTGTCTTCCTTCTTCTACTATTATTACCCCTCTTTTCTATAGTTAGGTTCTTTTTGCCCTCTAGTGCTAGCTTAGTATCTCATTTGCATGTTGAAGATCTTATACTTTAGCCTTTAATAAGGCATTCTTATATAAGACTGCCTTAGTACCCTTAGCAAGAGATTTCAATGCCCTAAGAATTGACTCTAGGGAGCTACTTTAATGTCTTCTAATTCGTCTCTTAAGGTATTCAGACTGAGACCTAGCCTTAAGTACAGTCTTTAGGGTCTTTAAAACCCAAGGGGTCAAGGGCCTAGCCTCCTTCTTAACCGGCATTAGAGTCTGTAGCTGCACATTAAGCTTTAAGACCACACTTTCTGGGTCAAGAGGGACAAGTCCGGCCCCTCTAAAAGCTGACCTAATATTTTGTTCTATCATAGTAGCTTAATAAGCAGCATAGAAAGCCGGGAAGAACTCAGTCTTTAAAACGTAGGTTATAAAGCATTTGATTAAATGCTCTATTTCTTGACTATATGCCTTCTTCAGCAGGCTAAAGTACCTAACGTCAAGAGGCTAAAGTAGATAATTTGGCGGCGGAAAGGGACTGAGAACAACACCCCAAATCGATGGCAGTCCCTTAAGAAGGTACACAATAAAGTGTCGTATAGGCGTCTTTATCGGTCAGCCCAAAGCTGTGACGGTCGGGTCCGTAGTGAGCAATGTAGGTCACGATGGTAATGTGCAATGGTAAGTTATTGTGTAACCAAGTAGGAGTGTTGATAGCTAAGGAGCGTAGGGCTCTTGTCTAATGTGCTAAATGAATGTATATATATACTATGATCGTAACGTAGTCGAACGGTGTCGAACAGTGCTTGTTCGATATGCATATATCAGTTGGTGTCGAACCGCATCGAACGGAGCCCGTTCGACATGCATATGTAGTCCTGCGTGATAGGAAGGAAAGAGTGGGTACTGAGATGATTCTGCCGGTTGTGACCGCCTGGTCCCAACCTAGGCCGTGACAAAAGCTGCACTAGATCGCGCATATGTACTATAGCAGTCTTATGTTTAGGACCCTCTAGCAGGAAAGCATCTCATGGGAATGATTATTAGGTCAGTGGCAGGAAAAGAATGTTAATAAGGCATCAAAATAGCCTACTACTAGCTTGATAATCGGTATATAAGGGATAAAGGGTGGATAGCAATTCGTATTATGATTAGAAAAAGAAGGATCTTAAATTCTCTTATAAATAAAGGTAAAGAACTTAAGCTTCGAACTTAAAGAGCTCTCTTTCTTTCATATCTTTGCAAGAAGGGAAGAATCTCTCTGCAAGTAAAAACAAAAATCTCTCTAATCTTTCTTCTAACTGATCATAATGATAATAGTTATTTGTTATTATTGTCTTCTTATCCTTCTTCTAACCATCCACTTTATCCCCATTAAATCCCTGCTAGCAACTTGCTAGCCTACCTGTCTAAGGACCCCCATCATAATAAGACGAATGAGCTAGCATATAAAGCATGATGATCTTATTCTCCTCACAATATCTCTCGAAGTTGATAGAGTGGTGACTTTTATAGCCATTAAGGATTAGAAAATAATAGTAACTATTTGATCGCTTAGTTGTAAACTGGTCGAAGTGCTTTAGCCACTGTGACGGGGATTCCTAGATAGGTAGGCTAGTAGGTTGCTAGTAGGGATTTAATGGGGATAAAGTGGATAGTTAGAAGTAGGACAAGAGAATAATAATGAAGAATAATCATCATTATGATCGGTTGGAAGAGAGATTAGAGAGATTTTTATTTTTATTAGCAGAAAGATTTTTCCCTTCTTATAGAGATATAAGAAAAAGAGAGCTCTTTAAGCTTAAAGCTTAAGTTCTTTGCCTTTATTTATAAGAAAATTTAAGATCTCCCTTTATTTCTAATTATAACTTAAATTGCTATCTACCCTTTATCCCTTATATACTAATTATTAAGCTAATAATAAGCCATTTTGATGCCTTATTAATATTCTTTTCTTACTACTAACTTAATAATTAATCCTATAAGATAATTTCCTACTAGAGGGTCCTAAATATAAGACTGCTATAGTATATATATACAATTTAGTATAGCTTTAGGCTGACCAATAAAGATACCTATATAATACTTTATTATATACCTTCTTAAGGGACTGCTATCAATTTAGGATATTATTTATAGTTCCTTTCTGCTGCTAAATTTAGAGGTTATAGTAGGGCAGTAAATTAATTAATTTAGCTTAATAGGTAAGATCAATTAATGTACTTTTAAGCTACTACTATTAGACTTAAGGAAAGCAAAAAGATAATAAGAAATAAGAGATAGAGGGGATTAAGACCTCCCTAAAAAGACCCTAAACCTAAGGACCCTAAAGAATTATAATAAATCAAATTAGTAAAATCAGTAATATATAGCTTAATTAAGACTATTGCAAGAAGTAAGATAAGAATGGATGCTTAAACTCTAAACTATACTACTTATTATTATGCTTATTTCTCTACTCTAATAGCTCTAAGAAAAAATAAGATATGCCTAAACTTAAAAGCATCTTATAGTATAATATTATAAGATTTTTATAACTATAGGGGCTTCTTATAAGAAAAGAAATATTATTTGACCTTATTAAGCAATTAGTAGAGTAAGAACTTATGTTAGTTTAGACAATAGGAAGGTATTATTAAAATGATTATTATATAATTTCTTATAAGGGACTAATATCTAGCTACCCTAGCTTTAATAACTCTTTAGATTATAAGAAGTTAGGAGCTAGGGAGAGATAGAGTAAGGAAGGATTCATTCAAAAAGGAAAGGAAGAGAAGGAGACAAAAAATATAGAGATATAATAACTTTTATAAATAATATAAGGAGCGCTAAAATTATAAGTTTTAACCTTTATTAAGAGATTTATAGAGATATTTATATAAAAACTATAACTAATTTAAGTTTTATCTAGCATTTTTATTCATTTTTCATTCATTTTATTCTTTAATTGTACTATTATTCCCCTAAGAGAGATAGTATAATAATTAAAGCTTTATTTTATTATAACTAATAAGGGCTACATCTAGAGGAAAGAATTGCTCTCTAATGAGTAAGGATCCTAAGGGCTATAATTATAATTTTGCCACTACTACTAGAGCAAAAAGGAGAAAGAAGAGGAAGAAAGCATCTTATTTAATGCCTATAAAAGTAGTACCCTAAAAACCAAATCGATTCAATATGCACATAAAGTCTTAGTTAGTACCTACTGCACCCTTAATTGAGGACCTTTTGCCAATCTAGATACTAATCAATCTTAATACTAAGACTAATAAAATAGGCTTAAAGGTCTTAAACCTAATAGAGAAAGGGAAGATAAGTAAAGAACCTAAAGCTCTTATCTTAATCTATATATTCAACTATATCTTTAAGGGGACTAATATCTCTAGCTACCTAAGGATATTTAAGAACTACATTAAGGGATAAGTTCACTTAGATAAAAAGAAAGCTTAGCTAATGCTATACTTTATCTACAAAGATATTAGGATAAAGGTCCTAAAGGCTACTAAATATAGTACTTAAGAATAGATTAAAGTAAAGCTTTTTAAAAACTTTAAAGATAGCAATAAGAAATAATAGATCTAACCCCTCTAAAAGGTCCTTAAGATGAACACTTAGTTTATAAGGAATATAATAGATAAAGAGATCCTCACTTAGCTTAAGACCTATAAGGAGTTATATAATACTATTAATAATAGTAGGAAATTTAAGGAAGGAAACTCTTATACTATCTTCTATACTCTACCCTATAAGGTTATCATTTAGATGTATTAATAGAAGAATATCTTAGTCTAAACCCTACAATTCAAGCTATATAATACTATAGTCAATCTTATTATATGCTTGCTAGAATAGGACTAGTCTTTCAAAGACCTAATTGAGGAGCCTTAAGAGAGAGAATTCAGTCTGGGGAGGAAAGCTTAAAAGATAGATATAGATCTATAAAACCCGCCCCTAATAAAGCTAGCTATTAATACTGCAATTGATTCCCTAACCTAGATGGTCTAGAATATAAGCATTAATGCTACAAAGAGATATAAAGATATAGAAGTACATCTAGCTGCTATGCTCTAAGGAAGTCTTAACAAGTAGAGGCTTTTCAACCCTTCTAATAGCAACCTATCTATTAATTGCAACCATTCTAGGTATATAGGACCCTATAGGACAGACGGCTAAGACATCTTCATTAATGCTAGCTATAGGTAGAGGCAGCTGAAGTATTTTTATTGCAGAATTTCAGGCTATTTCCCAAGCTAATGCTACAAATTGCAGAGGGATAGAGAAGCTAGCTACTATGACTTTAACTCTAAAGTAGGTATAGCCTAAGTAGGACGAAGAGAAGCCATTCTCCCTCTAAAGTTAGTCTAGAAGATAGGACTTCTTAGAGGAGTTAAGAAGCTTATTATTATATAGATAAGGAAGTTCCTAAAGTTACTAATAATGGGTTTTCTTAATAGAATAATATTAGGGTCTACTATCTGCAATTAGAACCCTAGCCAAGAAGAGTAAGACCTTATAACTAACTTCATAAAGAGGAATTAAAACACTCTTTATGAAGATATAATTATTAATAGGATTAGCAGAAAGATAGAGCTCTAAGAAGGAGAACTTATTAATAGAATAATGCAATTAAATATCATCCTAATCAATAAAGAAAGCTTTAAGGAACTAATAGGTATCTTAAATAATAATATTACTTTTAATATAGCGGCCAGTAAGAGGCTAAGGGTAGATAATAAGACTAAAGAAGTTAAATGAAGCTACCTAATTCTAATAATAACCCTAAGGATCCTTAAGTATATAAACCTAGATGATTGAATAATAGCTAAGGCTATTGCGAAAGGAGGACCTAATAGAGACTCCCGCCTGACCATAAAGCTTAAGAATAGGACTGCTTTAAAGCAGAGGGTCTTAACTATAAAGATTAAAGTTACTATTCCCTATATCATTATAAATGACCTAAAATTCGGACGATCTATAGCTAAAGAGCTATCTGACCTCGCTGACGAGATCATAGAGACTATCTAGATAGACCCTAACCTATCCTATAAGATAAAAAGAGCAGGGGAGGTCAAAATAAATAATATTATAGAACGGACTGACCTAAGCTTCTTAGATGCTTATTTTAACGAATTGTCTTAGCGCTATAGGGTTAATACTATTACTATTAGTCCAAAAGAATTACTACTAAAATCCTATAATAACTCTTATCTTACTCTAGAGGACTACCTAGTGATAGACTCTAACTTAATAAAGAAGATCTCCTACAGAAGGGAAGCTAAAAGACTAAATCTAGAAGTATCTTATAAGATAGTTATATAAGTTAATCTAACCTTAATTTAACCCTTAGACTTAAGAAATATCTTACTATACTAAGATCTCCTAAAGCTATAAGTAAGACTTAAGAATCTAAATAGTTATACTTAAGAAGCTATTATTAATACTAAAGCTAAAGAGAATATTATATTAGATAATATTATTAAAATTAGTAGGCTCAATATTAAGCCCATTAAGGCTAGAATTACTTCCTTCTTAAAAGACTATATTGCAATAGTAAGGATAGTTAAGGTTAAAGTCTATTTGAGTAATGTCTTTATTAACTAAAAGATATATATAGCTCTAACTTCTATAGTATTAATCCCATTCATTTTAGGGATGCCTTTTATTAGGAGCATAAAGATTACCTTTAACTATACTACCCTTCTAGGTAAGATATTAATCTACTATTAGTTAGGAGATATTAAGATTATATCCCTAATTATAGGTAAAATTAGATAAGAACTCCTAATTATTACCTAAGAAGCATTAAGAGGATCTAATAAGTAAGAAAGTACCCTCTAAACTAAAAAGAATAAATATTTATAGTTTAAAGGAGAATAATATTAAGTATCTTATTAAATATATTAATAAAAAGATAGCCTAAAAAGTCTTTAAGATTATTCTTAGGGACTAAATAAAAGATAATAATCTAATAATAACTAAAGCTTTAAAAGTATAATAATTAAATCTAGATATTAGCCATAAGGATATAATAGTTTAGGTCAATATGATATACAAAAGGAAGGCTAATAAGATCCTACTAAAGGATAATATCCCTTCTAATAGATCTATACTTAAAGGAGACCCATTCTAAAGGGAGAAAAGGTAAGAAGAGGTTAAAGGAGACCTAGAGTAAGATTCGCCTTATTCTAACTATATTATGCCTAAGTTCTTAAAGATTAAGAAAGGATTTAGGCTCTTTAAAGAAAGGCTAAAAGATATTATAAACTAAATAAAGAATACTTTTTAGGATGATAAAAGGGATATCTTCTATTAGATTCTCTACAATAAGGAAGAAGCTTTAGCTTAAACCTTTAAGGAAAAAGGGGAAATTAACCCTAGGGTAGTGCCTCCCTAAGTTATTAAAATCACTCCTTATAGTACTTAGCATTATAATAATATAGTAATTCCTTAAGGGATCAAGAAGAGGGTTATTAATCTCCTAAAAATATAGCTAAAAAATAGAGTTATTAAGGAAAGTTATACTTCTTATAGGAATTACTAGATGCTTATTATAAAGAAGGATAGAGAGCTATACCTTATCAATTTAGTAAAGCAATATAATGCCTATACTATCTAAGATGGTATAATTCCTCCTGGAATGGATGACTTCTTAGCTAAATTTAGGATGTATAAGATTCTCTCTATACTAGACTTCTTCTTAAGATACAACTAAGTGAAGCTAGATATAAGAAGTAAAGATCTAATAACCTTTAATACCCTAATAGGTCTAATAAGACTATATATACTACTATAAGGAGCTATAAACTTAGTAGCCTAGTTCACTAAGATTATAATGAGGATTCTTCTCAATTTCCTCCTAGATAAAGTGAGGGCTTTTCTAGATGATATTAGCATTAAAGGCCTAAAAACTGACTATAATGGGGAGGAGAGCCTTTCTAGAGTTAGGAGATTCATCTTAAAGTACCTTATTAATCTCAATGCAGTCTTAGTCAATGTAGAGCTAGCTAATTATATAATTGCTAGCAAGAAGTCAGCTTAGTGCTAAAAGACTGCCCCTCTTGTAGGATATATCTATAGTATAAGCAGAAAGAAGCCTATAGAAGATAAAGTCATCAAGATCATTAAGTAGGAGAGATATTCCTCTCTAACTGAAGTGAGAGGCTTCCTTAGTATTACTAGCTACTATTAAATCTAGATTAAGAACTATACTTAAATTGCATAGCTTCTTACCCTACTGCTGAAGAAAGATACTGCTTAGGACTAAGGGAAAGATTATATAGCCGCAATAAGGCTACTAAAGGAAAAGATTATATCTACCCCTATTCTTATAACTCTCAACCTTTTAGAAGGAGTAGGGAAGGTCATCCTAATGATTAATACTAATATCCTAAGATAGAGAGCCATCTTGATGTAGGACATTTAAGGAAAGCATTATCCTATAAGATTTGAATTTAGAACTTAGACTAATGCTAAAAAGAAGTACAATATAATTAAGCTAGAGTATAAAGGAGCTCTTTATGCTATCTAGAGGATATATATATATATCTATAGTTATCTATTCACTCTAAAGATAGATTTTAAGGTATTAGTAAATTAAGTAAACAATCGGGCAAATAATATACTAAAAGCTATAATTATTAGATAGATTAGCTATTTGCTGCTTTTTGACTTTATAGTTAAGTATATCTTAAGAAAGAAAAATACAGTTATAAATAGTCTATTAAGGAAGGGATAAGGACCTTTAGACCTTATAGATTAAGAAGTAGAGCAGGATATTAAGGACATAATTAATGCTTATCTTAATGCTATTCTCTTTAGGCTAAAAAATAACCCCCTTTTAGATAATTATAAGGGAGACTAGCTTATCCTAAATAAGTACCTAATAATGCTTAAAAGACCTAAAGGAATGTTAGCATAAGACTTTAAGAGACTAAGAGTAAAGGCAATATAGTTCTTTATTAGGGGAGGTTAAGTCTAGAAATAAGGACTAAAAGAAGGAGATAACTTTATGCTTATTATTAATAATAATAACCTTTAAAAGTATCTTATAATATTATATTATTATTATAGGAGCTATAAAGAGCAAAAAGTGATAATAAAAATCATTTCTTAGTCCTATTTTTAGCAAGAGCTAAGATAGTCTTTAGAGATAGTCATTTAGAAGTATCTAATATATTAAGCGCACTTAGCATAAAGGCCGGCTAAAGAGGCTAAGCTAATAGCTCCTTAATACTTAATGATGAAGATCTATATTAATAGGCAGTACTTACCCCTCAATAAAGGCAAGAAGTTCTTACTAGAAGCTAGATATAACCTAATTAGGTAGATTAAAGCTATAGCTATTAGTAACCTTATTACTGCTAATATTAAGAGATTTATTAAGAGGATTATCTACTATTATGAGATGCTAGTAAAGATCATTACTAATAATAGAGGGGAGTTTGCAAAGGGATCCTAGATGAGCTAGATGAGCTAGGCATTATAATATTTAAAATCTCATTCTATAACTCTAAGTCAAACGGGTTGATTGAAGTTAGGCATATATCTATGATGAATTACTTTAAGAAGCTTAAGAAGCTAGAAAAATAAGTAGATTTAGTCAAGCTAGCTCTTCTTGCAGATAGATTAGCAATCTAAGGATCATATAGCTATTCTCCATTCTAGCTTCTTTATAGATGGAAATCTATCTTTCCTCTTAAAGTTAAAGTCCTTACCTAAAGACTTATCGATTAGGACAATATTAAGGATAAAGAAGATAAGATTCTAGCTAAGATATAAATCCTAAAAAGACATAAGGAAGACATTAAAGCCACTTAAGCAAAGGTTAAGGAATATTAATAAACCTTAGCTAGGAGGACTAATATATTAAATACTTTTAAGCTAAGAAAGATGCCCTTATTGTTAGGAGACTTAGTCCTTCAGTATAATATATGAAACTATAACAATTTATCTTCTACTATAAAGCTTAAGCCAAGATGGATAGAACCGTATAGGATTTATAAAGCCCTTATTAAGACTAAGACTTATAAGCTTAAGACACTTATAGGAATTAAGCTTCTAGAGACTTATTATAGAGACTAACTAAAGGCTTTCCAGAAGGATCCTTAGGGTTAATAAATAAGCCTCAACGATAAAGAGACAATAGGACTGCTATTTAACGATAAAGATAAAGGGTTAGATAGAGAAGCATCTTATAATATACTTTATGAGCTAAGCAAGTTAGATTCCTTATTAGATAACCCTAAACTAGAACCTATTGTCTAATTATAGAGGGGGCCTAAAGGAGATTTCTAGATCTATATCCTAGAGATAACTAAGAAAGCTAGGAATTAGTATGCAGCTATCTAAGTGTCTTATAAGACACCTAAGATATAGTGCTAGCTGAGGATAGCAGTATTGCTATATAGGGAGGGGCAAAAAGGAGGAAGATATTTAGATTACTAGAGAAGACTAGATAAACTGCATCTATGAAGAGAAAAGACCCTAAAATAATTACTTAGATTGAACTTTATGCCTACTAAAAGATAAATAAACCTTATAAGTAAAGGAAGAGTAAAAAAAAGAGAGCCTATCTAGAAAAGAAGAAAGCAATAATAGCTAAGCAGTAATATAGAATGTTAAGCATTTACTACTTATTGCCTATTTTAGGGAGGAAGTCTTCTAATAAGAATTACTAATCTAACCTACTAAAAAGCTTAATATCTACTATAAAGAGTCTAAGTAGAGACTTAAGTAGCCTATCTATAGATTTTAGTATTAAATAAGCTGCTAGACTTAGAGGGATACTCTAAGATAATTTGAGGGCAAGAGTGAGGATTAAAGATATTAGAAGTAAAGGAAGTTAATATATTTAGAATAATAGCTTTACTACTTAAGGGGAATTTCTAGAGACCTTCTTAATAACCTAAAGCTAGGTATCTAAGAAGAAACTTCTAATTGTAATTAGAATAGTTATGCTAAATGCAATTAGCATACTAACTGCTTATGAAGTTTTAAACTGAGATATAAGTGTAGAAGGGGGTTAAGATATGCTCCTTAAAATAGGTTATTATTAAAAAATAGCTATAAATATAATAATAATATATAATTAGGTTAATAACCCTAATGAAGGTAATAATAAGAGCTTTAAGATAATAAGGCTAGGAAGGAAGGGTAGTGAAGAAGTAACCGCTAAGATGAGCCCATTCGGCTAGGATAAAGATAGACTGAAGAGCGTAGGTTGCTAGAAGCCCGATCCTAAAAGCAATTATTAAATCGCAAAAAGGAAGTTATTAAAGGAACTAGATGAGGAAAGACAAATAATTGCTAGAGGAAGGGAACTAAATATCTAACTCTATATATATTAGGCAGCTAAGTTAATTAAGAGCCTAAAAACTATAGAACTAAACCTAGAATGATTTTAGGACCTAGAGAAGTATCTTATTAGATTGCTTACCTAAGTAGAAGAAAGAAAAAGGAACTTATTAGGGCAGAAGTTAAATTAAGGTATAATATAAGGAAGAGTTTAAGGAGAATAATATTATAGTCTTTCTAGTAAGTACTAGCCTAATAAGTAAACAAACTAGAATTAACCTAATATTCAGTAAGATAATAGACATCTAGGAGCTTTAATTAAAAGAGACCTAAGAGGATAATAAGCTTGTCCTAATAAGTAGCTATTATGGCTAGCTAAAATGCTAAAGAAGGATAATAGAAGAAAGTAGTTAAAGAAAGCTATAAGAAAATAATAAATTTAAGAAAGAAAAAGAGAGAGATAACTAAAGAAGCATTAAGCAATAAGATTTAAGCCTTAAGGCTAATCTAATATAGCCTTTTATAAAAGAGAAGGTATTTTAAGAAGTAAGTATCTATATTTATTAGATTAAATAAGATAAAATTGGGGAGGTATTCTAGCAAATGATAACTATTATTGCTATAATTTACTATTATAAATAAAGTAGTGATCTATAATAAAGAAAATATTAGACATATAGCCTCTTAAAAATACTAATATATAAGCCCTCCTCTTCACACTTTAGCCCTAAGTAAAGCCTATACTATAACTTTAGCCCTTATACCCTAATTTTCCTCCTTTTAAGCCTAGATTTTGACAATTATCTTATTCCTTACTTTCCTATAACCTATCTATCTTTTAGAATCTCTATACACCTTAAAATACCACTATAATGGCTGCTTCTAATAATGCTAAGGAAATTGAGCAGTTCTTCTGCCTCAATAAAGAATTAATACTCTATGAAGGACTTATCTGCAATGAAGGGGGCAAGCAAAGCTTCCTACATTACAATGAAATGCTATCTAAGATGCCACTCGATTAATGCTTAAATGAATAATCTACCTTCTATCTATCTTAGCTCGATTAGTCATATTAGAAGGATATTAGCCTAAATTGCCCTACCCTTAGAGATAGAGAGGGGATCTAAGCCTAAGTTAGATCTATTTAATATTACCTAGATTTTAGTGAAAAAGACTTTAGCCTCTAGAAGGAATACTATACTAATCTATAGAGCCTCTTAAGCGATCTTTAGAATAACTAAATGTTAACTAACTTTAGCCTCCTTATATTCCTTCATTTAATAACCTACAATTTGAGAGACCTAATTGCTATCGCCTTTAGTAGCCTTAATCTTAATACCTCTAATGTCTAAAGCAACCGATGGGGACGATCTAAGTACTCAACTAAGCTCATCTAGGAGATAGCCTCTATCTTAAAGAACTGACCCACCTTAGGATTCTAACTGCTATAAGAGGTTCAATTTAATTGCTAATTCCTCATTGGGATTGTCTATTTTGCCAATTAGACCTATTAGGTTACCTACATCTAGGATACTAAAGATGCTTACCTTTGCGTTTTTAACACTCTAAAGAAAGGGAAGGAAGAGCGATTTGTAGCTATTATTGCTGCTTAGAGAGAAATTATAGCTAAAAATGGCACACCTTATGACTTCTTTATCTTAAGAATGCTTACCTCTCATTAAGATAGCTAGTAGGAATGTAGTTATCTTAGAACCTTTCTTATCACTCTAGCTATCTGAGGGTTAGTTAGTCTATTGAAGAGATAAATAATTAATAGAGATATTACCATAAAGAATCTTGCCATTTAGAGAGTCTTAAATAAGTTACCTAAGGAAGCTAGATTTGCCCTTCATTTTTAGGACTAGAAGATTAAATGGCCTAAAAAGGCGAAGAAGGGAGATAAGGGAGGAATATAAGCGCTCAATCTTGACCGAGTTAAGAGCTTCTTTAGCTATATAATTATAGAAGAATTGGGGATTAAGGACTTTAAATACAGAAGAGAAAAGACTAATTGTATAATTAAGCAATCTTTAGATACTATATACTAATTCCTACTAGAAAATTAGAAGCTTTAAATGTCTAATATCTATATAAACTATAGTGGATTCCTAATAATCTTTTAGTCTAAGGTTAGACTCTTTAAGCTCCCTAATTAATACTGCCTAATTTAGCATCTTATTATGCCTTTTAGATAAGAAATTTAAAGTTCTTCTATATATTAATTGGATATTAATAAGATTAAGTTCATAATGCCTAATGATCTTATTAAAGCCTACTTAAGGATAGGATATAATATTATTAATAGGCTCCTAAAAGAATGTAGCTATAAAGTGTCTAGAAGTATTATCTTACTTAGCTCTAGTAACTCATTGCGTTAGTTACCAATTTGAATCCTATCATTACCTTCACAATCCCTAGCAGCCTCTACCAATCGAACTGGGAAGACTCCAATTATGATTTCCTTATCGGGCAGCTCGCCTAGATAGACCTTACTAAAGATGCCTTCTTGAGCTTAAATGCCCTTATAGACCTTAAGAAGTAATATCTTAATGAGAGAAGTATCTAAGAGCCCAATAAGAAGCAATGTTTCAATGTGGGACATATTGCTAGCCCTTACGCCCATAAAGACCCAAACGACTTAAACCCTAACAGTCTTAATAAGCTAGTTTATTAGTAATGCTCTCCTTATCTATATAGATAATTAAAAGGTTAAGGAAGGGCAAGAAATATATTGTAATTTTAAAATAGGCAATAGGGCAAAGAAAATAACTATTAATACTAACCTAATATATTTGCCCTTAATTATTAAGCAATTAATATTTTATCTGCCCAAATTGAAGACCTATATGACCTACATTCTTAAAGGTTTAATCTCTTTAAGCTAGTAGGTAGACCTAATTAATTCTGCCTATAATACTATTATATTGCTTATAATTATAAAGATTACTTAGGAGGAATAATATTGCTTAAAAGAGGAAAGAAAGTAGTAGTTCTTTTAATAAGATTATAACTCTCTATTAAAAAGATAAATTTTAGAATGAGGAGGTAGATTATTAGGTAGATTTTCTTTATTTATTAAATTTAGTTTTTAAGAAGCTTTTATAAGATACTTCTTACTATATATATTTATTTATTTTGTTTAATTTCTATATAAGGAGGTAATTTCTTTATGTATAATTCTAGCCTAATTGGGGGCAATTATTAGATTATAGGGGAGGTATATAATGGGGATCCCTAGATAGGTAGGCTAGTAGGTTACTAGTAGGGATTTAATGGGGATAAAGTAGATAGTTAGAGGCAGGATAAGAGAATAATAATAAAGAATAATTATTATCATAATTAGTTAGAAGAGAGATTAGAGAGATTTTTATTTTTACTAGCAGAGAGATTCTTCCCTTCTTGCAGAAATATAAGAGAAAGAGAGCTCTTTAAGCTTAAAGCTTAAGTTTTTTGCCTTTATTTATAAGAAAATTTAAAATCTCCCTTTATTTCTAATTATAACTTGAATTACTATCTACCTTTTGTCCCTTATATACCGATTATTAAGCTAATAGTAGGCCATTTTAATGCCTTACTAACATTCTTTTCCTGCTACTAACCTAATAATCAATCCTATAAGATGCTTTCCTGCTAGAGGGTCTTAAATATAAGACTGCTATAGTACATATGTGCGATCTAGTGTAGCTTTAGGCTAACCAATAAAGACGCCTATATGACGCTTTACTGTATACCTTCTTAAGGGACTGCTATCAATTTGGGGTGTTATTTACGGTCCCTTTCTGCCGCCAAACCACTTAAGGCCTATTTCATTATCAGTCTAGCCATTTTGGGAGGTTATAATAGCCCAATCGCCTGAGAGGTTGCTTTCTCAGTACCAGTTGGCAAGGTAATATTGGCCTATGCCTATAATAAACGGCTAGATTGCCTAGCCTTCCGCATTAATCGCCTAAATTACTGTAATCTATTCCCGGCTTCTAGGCTGCACTAATTTTGGTCGTTTATGCCTTTTTGCGCCTATAATAACCATTCTGCTTATAATTATGCCCATAAGGAAGCCAGTCTTATCAAAGTTCTAGATATCATCTGATTGGATGCTATACTTTGCGATTGTATTCACTACATGTTAAAGCCGTAATTATAAAAGGCAATAAAACTTCTAAATATAGCAATTTAAGCTTATATTTAAGCTTAAAAATTCTATTTTAAATCATACAATAATATACTAAAATACAGTACTAATAACACTGTTCGCACTGTATACGTCATCATTGACCAATCGGGATTCTATTCCTCCGTGCTTGGAAATCAACGATTTCTGATTTCAAAGCATTTAAAATCAAGATTCTGAAGCATCCAGATTTTATATAATAACAAGAGTGATACCGTTGGAAAGCTGGAATTTCGGGCTTCCAGATGGTATACGATATGTCCCGATCAGAGGTGAATCGGACCGACAATTCGTCTATAAAAGAAGGGCTTCCCCTGGGAATTATTCCTTCTTACTTTTCTACTCTACATAGATGCATAGATCCTCTATATGCATAGTACACTATTATCCCCCTTTATTATTCAGTCCTCCCTATATATATCTCTATAAGAGATATTCACTTATCCGATAGTTCTCAAACCTTCCACTTGCTTGATAACCTCCAACACTACAAGCTGAAACCACTTCTAGATTTCCTCTAGATCTTCACACTTAGCCCTCTAGTAGTTATATTTACGAAAAAAACGCATCTTTAGCTTCTCTTGTTGTCTGATGAAGTTAGAAGCTTAATGCTTGCCGATAGGTGGCGCGTTGCGGTCGGCAAGTAGTTAGTTGGCCATTTATTCAATAGTATGCAGTTATAGGGGAAATCCTCATAAATCTAGGTTAAGAATGAACTGAACTATAATCTATTCCTCTAGATCTAATAGCTAGTATGACTGAGGAATCTAATCGCATTGCGATTGGATGCTATTCTAGCGGCAATAGAGCCTAAGCTTAAAGACCTCATAGATCTTAGCAGTACGTTAGACACTTAGTTTTAGGTTATTTTGAAGGGCTTAAAGTGCAAGAAGGGTTCTAGCCTTAATATTAGAGTTAGACATTATTTGTAATTAAGAAATCAATTGATCAATTGAAAAGTTAGATATAGGAGGGAAAAGTGCGTTGCATACTTGAATGCATCGCATGCTTATCATGTATGTTAGTTATTTGCTGTGTCGGTTAAGAAATGAAGTAGTGATTCAACGAATATTGATCAGTGCACCACATCAAGATAGGCGAGCCAAGTTGTGACGAGTTGAAACCCCCAAGCTTGTCTACTAAAGATATTTATTAACCAAGGCCATTCCACTCCGTTGAGAATGCCATTGTCGGGATAAGAAGCCAAAAGGCTGGTATCGTAATTCGTAAACTCCGCCCACATCCCTGGGTCCCAGTGCCGCGATGGGCAACGCGATTTCCTATGAATCCCACAGACACCAGCCCTGCTAGAATACTCAAGAAGTATGTATCCGGGGCGAAATACCCCTGTATCTCCTCATATCTGTGGCACACCCTGGATACCTCAGTTGTCACTCCAGCCCTTCTTGATGGCATCAAGAAACTCCTTGATAGTATCGCTCTCCTTCTCCTCTTTGCCCTCTTTTCCATTATTCTCATGCTCGCCTTCCATTTTAGACTTGAACCTCGCGACGATGAGATCCCGCGCAATCTTGGGAGACGCGAGCGCCAACTCCTCCTCCAGCTTCGCCTGGCTGATGACCTTTCCGTTGCACAAGGCTTTCACCAGCGTCTCCACCAAGTGCTGGCAATTGTTTGATAGGAGGCGATACCGAGGGTTAAGAGCCATATGGGCAAGGCCTGGGGATCGCGTTAGAAGAAGTGCACGTAGAATCCTGCTCGTTCCGGGTGCTCACCCAACTCTTGGATCTCCGTGTGGGATTTGGTGGTCTCTCCGACGTAGTAGCAGGAACTCCAGCTCTGCACAAACGCCGAGGTAATCTCAGCCACGCGGAAGTAGTTCTTGCCGAGCGCGGTGAGCTCCATGCGATCGCTCATCAGATCGTAGCAGTAGCACGTTTCCAGCCCGCGGTCGATGACGCATACTGCCCAGTGGCTCACGCTGTCGAGGCTCATACCAACGTGGCGGGCTAAGAGCGTGTACGTCTTCTCCGACAGCTCGAACTTGCCGAAGGAAATGGGCACCGTGACCAGGAAGACGGCCCGGTGGTCGGTGTTGTCGTCGTGCACCAGCGGGGCCATCTCGGTCATGGAGTCGCCGGTGAGCTTCGCCGTGACCAACTGGAGGAACTCATTCCGTAGCCGGATCTCCTCGACCCGTTGCTCGTCCTCGATCTTCACCGCGCGGGTCTTCTGGCCTTTGCGCTGCTCCCTACAGATTCATCTCCGGTCAGCATCTATCCCGCAGTTCCCGGAGGCTTCCATTGCTGGCAGAGTGAGGCACCATTTCTTGGAGAGACTGGAATAGGCGCGAGAAGCCCCGCTAGCCGCTGCTAGCTTGGACAGGGTGTCGAAGGCCATGGCTGGCTGGGGTTGCAACGGTGAAACTCCTGTTCAGACAGAGAATTAGTGCGAGTTTGCGCTTGCGGCTTTTGTGAATCGTTTGCACAGGCCACAGCGAGGCCTCAGACCACTAGCCCGTAGCGGTTTAGTGAGCGTCGAGACATTCATTTGCTTGTTTTTTGTACTCGGTAAGCACCCGGTGGTGGGTCTGCAGCTTGCTGCGCCTCCGTGACACGACAGATACTGCGACGTTAGATACGGCTAGATGACGCATCTTATTGCAGATTCTTGCAGAGAGAAATTATAGAAAGTGTTGCATTGCTGTCCTTGGCCGTGGCTCGTTAGCTTATAAATATATCATGTCATCTGGGCAAGTGTCAGCAGGTCTAGGCCAAGGTTACTGGCGTCAACTTCCCTGCCGAAGAACTAAACCAGCTTCAGTGTCTTGATGGTATTCATTTGCATCAGTTCGCACGCCTCATAAAACCTATAGCACGTTCTATTACATCTATCTCCAGGTGCCTCGGGTCAGAGCACGTCACTTCCTCTTTTACAACGAAGAAGCAACAATCAATAGCTCACGATGGACTTTCCCATGGTTTATTTTCCTAGTCTAATCCACCACAACACCGAAGCGGACGCCATCCACTGCAACAGGTCGCGTGACACCGAACATCGCAAGGTTAGGAGGCCTCACTCCCAGAGACTATGCAGTGTGTCTCTGTTTCAACGTTAGCGCCCATGAGAATTCGTGACAATGAGGAATGCTCACCTATGATTCAAACCGGGTGTCACAAGCCCCAGCCAGTCCTCGTCCGTCAACTTCGAGAAATCTACGTTTCCCGTTCCACCCACGGGCTGGCCCAAGCCGACGCCAGGTTGCAGGAGAACAGGGTCATCTTTAGTCCAGGGCCAAGCAACGATGTTGAATAATGCATCTGCTTGAACATGGACTGTAGCCGTGCATGGGCCGTCGAGAGTTATCACAACTGCAGCCAGCAGCTCCGTCGGCAGCCCGTCTTCCTGTTTCTTGTCCTCGTGCATCCAGATCTTGACGCAGTTTGGCTCCCTGTGCTTGCGATCTCCCCAATCATCACTCTCAATCTCTGCAGCGTAACGACGAGGATACGACCCGCCGACTCCGGCCGAAATCTCCGGCCCGGCTTGGAAAGCCCCCATGGACGCTTTGGCGGAGATGGTCCCCAGGTACTGCCATTCTCGTTGTTCTTCCGTCGGCACCGCCCTCATCTTCTTTGGCCCGTAGTTGACCACTGCGGGGTCTTTGTCTGGCGAGCTGACCGGCCGTGCCTGAAATTCGATGGTCATTTTTGCTTTTCTGAACCGCAAGGTATGGGCGTTTCCATCGTGGAATTGAAATCGGAAGCCGATGAGACAGGCTTGCGCGTCCTCCCAGCTGCCGTACTGTACGCGCGTGAGGCTGCTGATAAGACTGAGGCTACCCAGATCCTGTTGAGAGATTTTCTTCCGATTATAGTCCTCGTCGCTGAGGTTTTTGATGCCAAGGTCTATTTCGAGATCGAAATTGGACGCTCTTTCTACGTAAGAAGTGAGGACAGCGTTCTGAGAAGAGTCCATTCTTTAGTCCCTTCTCTTGTAGAATTCGGAACTGAATCAACATCCGTCTGGAAAGCTCAGATTGAAGCGGGGAGAAGCACAAGTCATCCCCGCTCCAGGGCTGAAGAACCGACAGCCTCACTGCACGTTAGCCCAATCAACGATCACGGTTTCAGACGCTATCCGTATCTATCACCTGATCTGTGAATATCATTTCTTCGCTGTCGTTCCAGCCCAGCTCGTTCCCGATAGCAAGCGACAAACTTTCGCCGAGGCCCTCTGACCTTTCACATCATTGCCAGTGAACTATACAATGGACAGCCTTGACACGGACGAATCTGCCGTCGCCGATGCCCTATCTCGATGCGCGAACCTGATTCTGATCGGGCATTACGATGAGGCTTTGGCCTTACTTGACGTCCAGGAAGGACGGCTCGATCTTGCGTTGAAGGACCGCGTAGAGATTTACCGAGCAGCTGCGCGCGTCTTCGTGCACCGTGGCTTTCCCCTAGTAGCGAAGGAATGGCTCACCAAAGCAATCGGGTTGTATGAGAATGAGGAACATCGACAGCCAGCCCTGCCACTGAGAGTTCATTTCGAATTTGTGTCCGTGGTGGGATGCGGCGAGCAGTCTGAGGACGAGACTTGCAACGATGAGGCCAGAAAATTCCTGGGCACCCTGACACGGTTAGACGAGATGGACAAGGACACAGTAGGCTATAAACCAGCTATGCAAACTTGAAATCAACTAACCGTGTATGCGATAGGTCGAAATGCTTGCTTCAATTGATAAGATGGATCTCATGAAGCACATGTTTTGCCAACGAAGGGGCGTGGACATCAACCCAGGAATCGCCTCACGGACGCGATCGCTCATCGATGAAGCAATGGCCCAGGGTCGCTACCATGAGGCTTGGGCTCTCACAACTCCATACATCGTTTCAGCTACCCCCAAAGAAGTGTTGCAATGGCTTCAGAGTGTTGTCGATGCCGAAGGGGTTCCTCCATCGATCCGCGGTCTTTTTGCACTTGAGACTGCAAAACAACTGGCCAAGTCTCCATCGGCCCAAGAAAGGGGAAAGAATATTGAGAGATCATTGACTCAGGCTGAGGCATTCTTCAAGTCAAGTGGAAACGAACTTGGACTTACTGAAGTACGGCTTCTTCGTCTCAAGTATGGGTTGCAGCCCTCGACCAATCTTCTTTTCGACATGATCGAGCAAATCAACCAGTTCTTCCAGGCCAGCTTTCCGCGAGGCATCCTCCAATCTGCGCCGCTGATTCTGACCGCTGCTTTTCAAAGGGGCGATCTTAGAACCTACGTCAACCTACAGGAAGTATTCCAAGGCGTCTGTGTGGGAGTTGGCTTGAAACACGAAGTCCTTCTTCTGGAGCTACAGCTTCTTGCTGCAATGAACGCAGGAACTGGATATCTCGGCAGAGTGCTTGAGCTTGGTCACGACTTGTACGTTCAGTTTCGCCAACGGAAGCAGTGGAGCCAGGTCTGGATGACGGGACGCGTTCTGTCTTTGGCTCAAAGCCAGATGAACAACATTACAGACTCCGAGCTGCTGGCCACAGAGATCTACCAGCTATGTCAGAAGGAGGACCTGCAGTCTGTTTCGGAGGCCGCGTACCATCTTGCCTTCATCCGAAGTTTGAAACCCCGCGATGACCCGGCGTCTGGAAGTCTGATCGCTAAGGAAATCGTCGAGATGCTTCGCAGAAACGCTCTCGATGACCTAACAGTGGATGAGACTGAACTCGCATGTGACAAAATGCATCTAATTGCGACAATACAGTTCGATATGGCTGGGGCAACAAGACCAGACGCGGAACATTGGGCCGGAACAGCTAGAACCACCTTGGACGAACTCCGTCTGGTTTCAGAGAGGCTGTCAGAAGAGACCAAGATCCGCATCCAGGGCAATGCTTATGAGTCTGAGGTTGCGCACCTTTTACAAGAAGGGTCAAAAGGTACAGGCACGGAGCTCGAAGATCAAGCTATAGAAATCTGTGGCTCCCTAATCGACACTTACGGCGCCCATGACATGCTTCTCCAACAAGCCATGAAGTATCAAATGAGGGCCCTATGTCGAACGCAGCTCTTCCAGAAGGAACGGAATGCTCAAAGCCGCATTGAGTACCTCCTTGCAGCGGAGAAGGATGCACGGACTGCTGCTGAGAAACTGGCCCAGCTCGGAGCTCGCCAGTACGTGATGAATGCACGGCACTTCCAGACGCGTCTTTACATTACGGCTTGGAATCTCTACAACATCGAAGACTCAGCTGTCTTGGATACTCTGGCGATGTTCGAGGCGACGGCTGATGCCATCCGGCAAGAACTCTCAGCCTTGGGTAGCCTCTCCGCGCTGCTCCAGAAACAGAAGTTCGCAGCCAGCAAGGCGGTCACAGATCTGTACAATTGGGCCATCGGAGTAAGTGCAGCCAAGCTTTTACACCAGCAGCTGTGGCGATGGAGCCAGAAGCGCAAGGCTCGGAGCCTAAGCGATCTTCTCGGCATTGGCGTCCTTGTCCCAGCATCGATTCGTGAAGAAATCTCAGCAGATCCGGGTGCAAGCACGCTGTTTGAGAAGCTTACGGGGCTGCAAACTTCTCTTGAGACTGCACTGCCTGGCGAGAAGGGCTTCTTGCGTCACCGCATTGAGGAGACAGAAGAAGAAATGAGAGAACACGATGCTCTGCGCAGGTTCCTTGCCCTCCGGGACGGTACGGTCAACGACGTAGCTCAGCTGAACAATCTCAAAGTGGCAGATGAGTGTCTCGAGACGCAGAGAGACGTGGTTTTCGTCGACTGGATTGCCCATCAAGATCAGATTTATGTCGTGACAGTCAGAGCATCAAATCCGGAGGCAAGCTGCAAAGCTGTTTCTCTACCGATTGGCGTATCCTACGTCAGAGAGTGGAAATCAGAAAACTTCGATACCGGCGAAAAGAGGAAGATGTGCCTTGAAAGGGACAATCTACGCAATCCCGCTAAGCCGATGCGTCGCTTGGACTGTCTGCTTGGCCCGTTACAAAACACAACAACGGAAGGCGATCTCCTTGTTCTGTCTACCACGAGCTGTCTTTCGATGATTCCCCTCCATGCGCTGAGGATTCTCGATCCTGCCACCGATCGTTACATGGCCTTGATCGAGCGGAATCCTGTCGTCTACGCTCCCAGTCTGCCTGTTGTTGAGATCTGTCTTTCTAGAAGTCATAGAAGCCGAACAACTGACCTGCAAAACTGCTTATTTCTCAGCACCCTTGATGTCGAATCAGAGGCGACCAGGATATACTCCCAGATGGATAGCCTTGCACACCGGCTTTCGGGCAATAGCATCACGGACTCTGCAGCAACCAAGCTTGCGTTTGTGGAGTCAGCCCCCAAGGCGCGAATTTTGCACTATCATGGACACTGCGTCTTCGAGGTTGACAATCCACTCAAACAGTCTCTTGTTCTAGCGCCGCCACAGAGCCAAGGTGCGTTGATGAATGCCGCGTTACAAACAGGAGCGCCGATTCCCGGAACCGAAAGGATCATTGAAGATTTGAAACGCACTGGTGGAAACAGCATCATCTTGAGTAGGAGCATGCCCAGTCTGGATCCACATCAACTTTCTCCTGTATCTCATGGCGTAGAAGAGGCCGTCCTTCTTTCCGCTGATACGGAAGACGACGCGGGCACACATCTCACCGTAGAGGAGATCTTCAAAGTTCCGCTGAATTCCCCCCTGGTCGTCCTTATTGCCTGCGACTCCGCCTCTCAAGCTATCCTCGCCGGCGACGAGCCCATGGGTATGGTGGCTGGCCTCCTTTGCGCAGGGGCAGCATCAGTCATTGGGGCACTGTGGCCGATTCCCAGCGTTGTTGGCCGTGAGTTCTCAAAGGAGTTTTACGAAAACCTGACTTCACAAAGAGAAGAGTCCAGGCTTGTGGACATTGCTGTCGCACTCCAAGAAGCGACACTAGCGCTTATGGATCATCCATTAACATCGGGGACGTATTGTTGGGGCGCTTTCTGTTTATATGGATCATGGATTTACGACAGAAGCTCAGAGAACTGATTGGGATCAAAACAAATTGATAACAATCCTTGATAGGAGGTCAATGGGGCGGAGGGAGAGCTGGATAAAGGGAAGAGACCTGTTTTTATCTATTCGAGTCTCGTAGTTCAACTATGTTAAAGAGCTCCAGTCTTAGATCGAGCAAACACCTGTTGAGCCACTTTCCAGTCAGTACATCGGTTAATCTCCCTCCTATCACTGACACATTGGCTCAAGACTTTATGATTTAACAAACTAGAAGTGAGGTCAGCAAGAAGAGTCTCATATCGCAATGTTTTGGCACTTACTTCCGATCACACCGTTGACGGGGATATCAATCGACGTGGTGTAGCTGGCTGCCTCGCTAAGGAGGTAGACATAAGCACCACCGAGCTCCTGGGCCTTGGCAAGTCGGGGCATTCCGCCGTAGTACTTGAGCTGCTGGTCCCAGTCAGGCTGTTGCGGAACCCAATATGTCATGGCCGTCTCAACGAGGCCGGGCGAGACCGAGTTGACGCGGATGCCATACTTGGCCCACTCCATGGCTAGGGTATGGGTCATATTCCGCACGGCTGCTTTGGATGCACCATAAGGGGCAGAGGGTACGCGCTGCAAGAAGTACGTTAGCACATTTTTACCTCTTGAGGGACTTTGACTTAGTTTGGAGTTCATACCTTGTTTGGTCGGTAGGAAGCCATGGGTGCCGTGAAGACGATAGACCCCTTGACACCCAATTTTATGAATGCTCGAGCAGCAGCTCGTGCAGAGTAAAAAGCGCCGAAAAGCTAACAGACGTCATTGGAGTTAGCGTGTGTCTTTCATGTAGAATTTTCAATGTCCGAGATTTCGACGCACGTTAATAGCAAAAAGGTCGTGAATTTCCTCCTCGGTAAAGTCAAGGGCAGCTTTGTGGTTCGTACGACCGGCATTGACGACCATTCCGTGAATAGCGCCGGACTTTTCGACGATCTTTTCAACGGCAGCAGTGATGCTCGTCTCCTTGGTAGAGTCGGCTTGGATAGCCTTGACCCTGCCAGGGTACTTCTTCTCGGCCTGGGGAAATTCCTCCCCAGGCTCAGCCAGATCGATGGAGTAGACTACCGCGGCGCCGTTGTCAAGGCAGCACTCGGCGACGCCCAAACCGATTCCTCGGTTTGCTCCAGTAACTAGACACAGCCGGACGTAAGAAAGTGTATAAGACGTGAGTTAGTCTAGAAATAGTTGTGTTACTCACCCGCGATGACCTTCCCCGCTAAGTTGACCTGGACTTGAACTTGAGGGGCGCTGGCAGGGGCAGTCTCTCCACTGGTGGCCGATGTGCTCATATTGGGCGACTTGTCTGGCAGTTGTGTGATGTTGCTTGAGGAGAGTGTTGGTGAAAAATGTCTCTCGAAACAGTCTTGTTGGAAACAGTGAGTGTGAAGACCAAAGACAGGAATTAATGAGCGACGCGGCCATTGTTATATGCAAACACTGCAGACGCCTCTCACCAACTAGTACAGTACGAGATCCCCGAGACGGTCGACAGACCCGAGACGCGGCAGGCTTGGCGTTCCTCGACACGAGGGCATCACTTGACCCTTTTGTGGAGCTGAGCTGCACTGACACGCAAGGTGAACCCACTAGAAAGCCAACCCTGGACTTGCTTGGTGCACCTTGGCTTTGTCGTGAGTACAATCTTGTGTCCCTCAGTTTCAGTCTTTAACTTGATACCGGCCACGAGAAGAATAAGCCGGAAGGCAGGGAAAATCTGGAAGACAGGGTGGTAAGCAACGCACGTCTCTGGAATCTGGATAGACTCCCTGAGACTGATCACGCAACTCCTGCAGCCTGACCTGCCGACATCGCCATGTCAGGTGCAACGAGGTTAAACCAGTTTGTGGAGGGTGCGCCAAAAGGAAAGTTGCCTGTGTATATGACCATCTGAAGGATTAATGTTGCCTGGCCCCCAAACTCCAGCCCCAATTCCAACTCCGGCCAGGACTGCCTCGTCGGCGGAGAACGTCTCTGTGAAGGACGATGTCGATGCTGCCATCCCTTCCCGGGCAAACCCCTGTGGCACAAGACCAAACAGCCATACCCATCATTGGATCTACCGTTGATAATGGGCAAGGTGATTTCGTTCCCATCGCCGAGACAACTACCCCATATATCAATGAAGTTCCAACTCCACACATGATCCCCCACGGGCCAGAATTGGACCCCAGAGACGAAATAGGCGCACCTCACCACCCCGCAGACCACTCTAGAGACTATCAATTCTGCCACGTCTCATCACTGCCACAAATCTCGGCATACGCTACTTTTCCTGGCTTCTCAGCTGCCTCCGTCTCCTCGGCAAGTCAAGACGTTGAGACACCCACCGCCAGATGACTAGGGCTTCTCATCGGGGATGCCATACTCAGCAATGAAGCTTTGCCTGACGTCGACCTCGAGCACAATGGGCTCCGCATGTTTGGGAACTTCGTCGCCCAGACCCCAGGACCCATAACAACCGAAGAGCACTGTACACCCATCTTAATTGACCCCCAGTTAATCGCGTCAACAATTTCCAATGCCTCCTTGCAAGAGCGCTTGCCGCAGTTGGGGAGCGATCAGGTCTCGGAGAAGCAAGACTGGCACTCCGCAGTTGCCTCATCTCGAGAGACGCCGAGCGTCGCAGAATGACCCCGCATCATGTCACCTAGGCTACGAAATCTGGGGGTGGGAGGCCTATGAGAGCTTCATTCTTCTCCAGATAGCGACCTTGCGGATAAAGGCTGGGTTTTGTTCTTGAGCGGCAGACGACTAGTGAAGGTCCCTTTACGAGATGGGCAGTTCATGTAACACTCCAACAGCTGTAAAACGATGATGTAATTCGTTTGCCAGTGCCCTTATGCCCGACGCCCTTCACATGCATGTCAAATGGAATCATTGCATCTTGGCCCCAGCAAATTGCGGAGCGAGTCAGTCAGCAGAGAGCGGGGTCGAAAGACGCATTTCCGGTCACAATGCCCAATTCGGAATGAGAGGACAATAGGCAAATCTCAATCCAAATCGCAAGTAAACCGATTCTCGTACAGATGAAGCTAAGTGCACTGAATCGTTCACCAGGTGATCATCTATCCCTTCCCTCTGCTGAGGTGCCGTGATTCCACAGACGGAGGAAACCGAGCGGCGGTAAGACGATCCGACGGCAAGACGCTCTCACGCCCTCCACAGGACAAGAGCAAACATCGTGAGATGATTGGCCCTTTCCAACTGCTTTGTAATGAGGATGGAGCAGGGTGTCATTGCAGAGCGGCATGCTACGTAGCTATGTCATCATAATTCATATTTAGACATTGCACTTGCGAAGTAGTTCGTCCCAGTGATAAATAAAGGCACCGGCCGCTCACATATTCGAGTAGTACCATCTTCACCTCCACATCAATCCGATTGACTACACCACGATACGACATGGCGACTCCAACCACAACCCCGACCCTCCACTACTTCGACCTCGGCAGACTGGGCCGTGGTGAAGTTGTTCGGTACGCACTGAGCCATTGCCGAAACCTAACTATCGCATTGGGTTTGCTAACAAAGACGCTCGGGAAGACTCTTCCTCAGAGATGCAGGCATCGAGTTCGAGGATATTCTTTACCCATACGGCAACGACTGGGAGGTCACCACCGGAGCCTTGGCAAAGCAGGGCACCACCCTTACTAAGAAACTGCCTGCTCTGGAGTACGGTGGCAGAATTTTGACTCAGGCGAGTTGTGGTTCATCTTCCCAGCAATTATGCAGACATTAACCTTGTGTAGCACATTCCCATCCTGCGGTTTCTTTCTCGAGACCTCGGCCGCTATGACGGTGAGACGAGTGATGAGAAGTATGTCGTCGACGCTGTCGCCGATATCTACATCGATTGGAGGGTGAGTAGACGCCCCTAGGCCTGTAATGGGGCAATGTACTCACAAATTCCGTCTAGTACCAATGGGTCCTCCAGTTGGACAAGGTCACGGATGAGTACAAGAACAAGTATGTGACGAAGTATTACGACGTTCTTGATCACTATTACTCCAAGACCAATGGCCCCTTCCTCCTTGGCGACACGATCACCTATGCCGATTTCGCAGTGTACCAGTCTATTGACAATGACGAAAGAATCAAGACTCTTCCGGTAGGTGCAGTCCAGTTATCAGTTAGCAAACAATTACTAATTGACGATAGGCGAAACTCCCAGCTTCGCTCGAGACGTTCAGAAAGGCATTTGAAGCCCGGCCGAACATTGCGGCCTATATCCAGGAGACGGCTGCATGAGTTCTCTGCGTGAACTGTTGTTACTCTGGTGAGAATTCAAGTAGCTACTTAGTTGAATGAGACAACGGATCGACCTAACATGGGTTAAAACAAGCTAAGGGTATTGTGGTAGTTCTCTCGTGGGTCTTGCTGTCGCGCCATTAGCCTGAACTTAACAATGAAGTATCCTAGCCCAACCTCCAAGATGGCAACAAACAACATCATTTAGCAACATGTATTCGAAATATATTCTACCATCTCAAACAGCTTGGATAACAATATGCGACAACTATACGCGTATAGCCCTAAAGCACTGACCTTTCTCATTTTTCACATTGAGGCATTTTACCCGAGGGCTTGGGAGGAGGCAATATTTGTTTTTTTGGACGAGCCTTACCAGGACCGTCAACCAGCTGAAAACCATTTGGGCTGGTTGGATCAACGTGGCTGAACTGGAGGCGAGCTAGGCTCTCATTGTTGGACTACTAGCCACCGTGCGGAATTTCCCTGTTCCGTCACCGAAAATTGCGGTGTATTGTGCCAGCGAGGCGGGTGTGCAAACATGTTACAACCCACATCTACGACGAGAAGGACGACGCGGCAACTCGGGCGCCAAGATCGGTCACCGCCCGTTCTGTCTGGACGCTTGACGACTGCGAGGAAAGGGCACACAAACAAACAAGCAAACACGCATCAACTCTCGGATCCCGTCACGTCATGACCGGGATGGAGCACCTCCCGCCAGAGATCGTCTGCTTGATAGCAGACATGTGCACGCTTGGCGTTTATCCCCAACTGGGCCAGTACCCGTCATCCTACGCCAAGTATCACGCCCGCCTCGCGCGGACGAGCCGCCATTTCTACACCATCCTCAATCCAGCGCTGTACAAGCGGAATAGCCTCGAGGACCCGCCGCTGGATTCCTGCGTGCTGTGGGCGGCGGGGAGAGGCCGCCTCGGGACGTTGAAGACGGCGCATCGGCTCGGCGCCAGTTTGGACAACAACGGTTCGCGGGAATGGGACGACTTCGGCCGCAGCTTCGGTGAGATCCCTGGCCGCATGAGATTCTTGGCGGCGCCGCTCCACCTCGCCATCCAAAACGGGCATCGACACGTCCTGGAGTATCTGCTCGAGAACGACGCCCACGTCGACGTAGCGGCGCGGCGGTTCTGCACGGGGAACAAGGTCCTGCAGGCCAATGTCCAGTGCCCTGCGTTTCCCTATCCGCTTCACACGGCGCTGGTTCATGAGCACGGCCTTGAAGATGCGCCGGCGATGCTTATACGGCGTGGGGCCTACCTCGTGGCGCGCGGCATACACGCGTTCCCCATCGTCGCCGATAACGGCCGTGCCGATCTTGTCGATCTTCTCCTTGGCTTGGACGAGCCGAAGGTGACGGCGGCAGCACTCCGCCACGCGGTAAAGGCGCAGGATTCCGACCTGTTTCAGCGTATGTTAGCACGGCCTGAACTGAATGCTGCGACTGCGGACCATCGGGGTCAAACGGCGCTTCACTTTGCAGCCTTTCTAGACGATACAACATTCGCCACGGCGCTTCTTAAACGACCTGAAATCAACGCTGCCGCTGCCGACAATGATCTGGAAACGCCACTGCACCACGCAGCCAGGTCCGGTAATCTACCGTTAGTTTCGCTTCTCCTACAACGCCCCGAAGTCAATGCAGCGGCCGTAAACAGTTCAGGCAGGACGCCTCTGCATCACGCCGTGCAAGAAAAGAGCATCGCAACTGTTCAGCGTTTGCTAGCACGGCCCGAGGTGGATGCAGGCGCTGTTAGTCCCATATCTCAAACTCAGACACCTCTACAGTTGGCCGTCTGCAGTGGCGTGCCAGAACTAGTTGATCTCTTCCTCCAGCGTGAAGATGTCGACGTTACCGCCTTGGACTCCCACGGACGCACCCTCCTGCACTACATCGGCGCCTCTGAGGATGACACTGACGCCATGGTTCCCCTCATCGGCAAGCTCGTTAACAAGGGCGTCCCCGTGAACAGACTAGCAGAAGATGGCACGGCCCTCTTCCACGCAGTAAAGAGCCACAACTTTAGAATAGCTTTGGCGTTGCTTGAGCACAATGCCAATCCCGCAATTATGCGCAATGATCCTTATGGATGGACCATTCTGCATCACTGCCTCTTTGGTCCTGGGGCGAATCAGACGGAATTAGTTGCAAAACTGATCAGTCTTGGCGTCGAGACGGATACCTTGACGACACCGGATGAATCTGGCGGTACGCCCTATGATTCTTCTAGCTGTGGCAGCCAGTTATTTTTCGCTGCGGTGTTTGCAGAGAACATCGATTGCATGAAGCTTCTACTCGATGCAGGTGCTGATGCTGACGATGTGGTGATTTACACTGGATTCGGACAGACGGTGGATGACCTCAGCCCCGGCGAGGAGCAGTCGTTTCTTTCGGGGGTTTTTCGGCACGTTCTCAAGACTCTTCCTAGCTTCGATGCGTACGTTGAGGAGATTGAGGATCGTGTTTGTTTACTCCTGCAATACGGTGCAAGTCTAGACCCCTGCGGACGTGGGCATTCTCCGCTTGAGTGGGCTTACGATGCGGCTCTCGAAAAGGGATCTTTCGCATTGCTAAAGTTGCTAGTCGACAATTCTACCAAGGCCAACGTGTCGCTTCATCATATCAAGGACAGAATCGATGACTGCTATGAGCGCGATGTTATTGATCCAGCGGCGAACGAGCGAGTGATTGAGATGTTGACTCAGTTCATGGAGAGGGAGTGTCCAGGGGCAGATGCCGGTGATGAAAAAGAGGATCAAGACAATAAGAAAGATGGAGGAGCACGATAAGAGTAATAGATGGGGCATGAAACGTGTCACGGCCGATATATAGAGGCCCAGGCAACAGCTTTGTTATCTAGTGTTTAGTTAATGGTAACATGTGTGGCAGTCACAAAGGCAGATGACGCATTCTTCCCAACGATGCAACGGGGTGGTTGGACGATTTTAGTCAATATACACCGCTTGGAATGCATCGCGAAGTTGCCGAACAGGCAAGTTCGAATATTTGAAGCAGACACCTCCCGAAGATGGGTAGAAGCTGGCTGCCGAGTAGTCAATGCCGGATAGAACATCGTCCCACAAACGCTGTTTCCATCGACACAGCATGATTCGTACGTTTCTCAAGCGCTTGGGTTCTGCCTTGCCATGTATCTCGAATCCACCCGTCTCGCTCGATTAGCACCAACTCTGCCTTGCAGCCTGCCTCGCAACATACCTAGCCGCAGGTGCTACCTTAATTAACTAGGGGCCACAGGGCTGACTCGACCAGCCGCTCTTATTGGCCATGGACGTGTGGCGCGAGCTACCGAGGGAGGCCTCTCCCATTGAGGCCGGCGGGGTTATTTTAATCTGAGCTGACCCGATTGCGAATCACCAACAACCCCTCTTCTGCATCTTTTCCAAATCGCAGCTCGTCATCGTCATCGTCTTTTCCACCCTCGTCGTCGGGCTAGAAAGAGCATGAACCCGCAACAGCCGTACTACGGACAGGCCGCTGGTCCGGGGGGCACCCCGCAGCCGGGATATCCGGCGGGGCAGCAACCCCCGCCCGGCGGCCCCGGTGGCCCGGGATACTACCAGGGCGGCCCGCCGCCGCCAGGACAGCCGCCGTACGGCTATCAGAACCAGGGCCAGCAGCCTCCGCAAGGCCAGTACCAGAACCAGCCGCCTTATCAGGGCGGGCCTCCTCCGCAGGGCCAGTATCCGCCGCAAGGACAGTATCCTCCGCCAGGCCAGCAGGGTCAACACCCGCCACCCGGCCAGGGATATCCCAGAAGCCCTCCTCCTCAAGGCCAGTATCCCCCGCAAGGCCAGTACCCTCCACAGGCCCCCTATGGGCAGCAACCTGGAGCTCCTTATGGCCAACAACCGCCTCAAGGCCCCCCTGGACAGCAACAATACCCTCCGCAGCAGTATGGTGGTCCTCCGCAGCAGCAACAGCAATGGGGACAGCCTCCTCCAGGCCAACAACCCTACGGCTACAACGTCCCTCCAACGCCCGCGTCGCCCGGCTATGACCAAGCCCAGCGCGCCTGGACGCAGCCCGTGGACACGGCAGCCGATGCCGAGACTGTTCGCAAGGCCATGAAGGGCATGGGCTGCGACGAGCGCGCGCTGATCCGTGTCTTCACGAGCACCAAGTACCAGAATCCTTGGGCAATGGCCCAGCTCGTGCGGGACTACAACAGCCGCTTCATGCGCGACCTGGCCAATGACATCGAAAGCGAGACGCGCGGCGACTTCGAGACGGGTCTGCTGGCCCTCATCCGTGGTCCTCTCGAGAACGATGCCCAGGTCCTCGTGAGGGCTCTGGTTCGCGCCGGTACCGATGAAGACGCCCTCAACGACGTCCTCCTCTGTCGCTCCAACGCAGATATCCGCGCCATTTCCACCGAGTTCAAGCGTATCCGCGGGAGGGATCTGCTGATCGACATCAAGGAAGACGTCGACGACACGCTGTTCCGGATGTACAGCATGGTTCTCGGCGCCACACGTGCCGAAGATGCAGCGCCCGTCATCGCAGCCGAGATCGACCACAAGGTGACGGAGCTCCAGCGCGCCACCGAGGGCACCATCGGGGCAAATGCCATCGCCGTGGCGCACATCTTCGCGACCAGCAACGACTCACAGCTGCACGCGCTCTCCGAAGCCTACCAGCGCAAGTATCACCGAAGCCTGGAGGACGTCATCGAGAAGGAGTTCCGCGGCGACATGGAGGATGCTCTGCTCCGGATGCTTCTGCAGGGCATGAGCCGTGCGCGAACAGACGCGGCGAGACTGAGGGAGCCGCTGTTGAAGACGGTGCGTAAGGACCGGCTCTTCATCAACCGCCTCGTGAGCTTGTACTGGGATCGGAACCGACTGGCCGAGGCGAAGGCTGCGTACAGGAAGCGATACGGCGTGGCGTTGAGCAAGGATATCAAGGACTATTTGAGTGGAGACTATGAGAACCTGATGTTGGCACTCATTGGGGAGAAGTAGGGCTTGTTCTTGTTACTTGTAATGTACGCAATAGCGAACTTGTTTCTATCAATGCTTAAGCTTGTCTGTGCAATTGGCACGAAAATAGTCAAAATATGCCGTGCTTCTTTATTATGTTGATAGATGTAGTGCTTGGCTTCTGCGGCCATCGTATGCTTTCTCCCCGTCTATAAACACCTCCTTAAGATCGGTTTCTCCACCTCCATGTTGGACATGTTCAGTCGGAATATTTACTGGATGCCGGCGATAACCATGCCAGCCATCGCAGCAGCAGCGACAGCCATGCCGGTCTGGCGAGGTGCAGCGTTATCGGAAACGGTTTGAGCGTCGCTGTCACTATCGTCGTCGCTGGAGGACCCAGAAGTCTCGGTCGGCAACACAAGCGACGTGCAAACCGTCAAGGCTCCGGGCAACTGGTCGAACTGGCTCTTGACCTCAGGCACGTCGCCGCAAGCCTCGATAAGGCTCGAGAGGTCCCCGGTGTGCTCCTCGTACCAGCTCGCAAGCTCCGAGACCCACGACGAGTACTCCGAAGTCAGGGAGCCGGTGACTGCCGGGATCTCGCAACCGTCCGTGACCGTCGCCAACTGGGTCTGCTCGGCGATGAACTCGGAGAGGGATGAATCGGGCGTGGGGATGCCGGCCAGACTGGGGAGGAGCTTCACGGCCACCGAGGAGCACTCTTGCAGGTCGCGTTGGTCGAGGGGGTTCTCTTCGAGGGCGAGAACAGAGGCGGAGACGCCGCCGACGAGGAGGATCTGCTGGGCGCGCATTTTGGTGGAGCTGTCGACGTGACTGGTTAGAAGCAAGCTGCGACAGACTCGCTTTGGGAACGTACTAGTTGAAACAAGAAACCTGTGTTAAGACTTGGATGAGATGTTCGAGCGGCAAGACAGTCGATCCGAGTAATGTGGAGTTTGACAGATGGCTTGCGGCCTGAACAGGAGAGGGTATCAGTATTTAAACCCATTTCCCACAGAAGCAGCTGCCAAGGATCAGGAGGGCCGAGCTGAGCAGACGGGGCTTCGTGGGGTTTCGGAGTGGGACAATCCCCTGATGGTGCGTTCGGCGGTTACTTCTCCGGGAAGATCATCGCTTGGCCCCAGCAAAAGGGATGGTTCGCCAAGGGTCCGATGAGCTTGGCATGCTCCCCAGCCATGGAGTGATGCCAGGGTTGTTCGCCTTGCAAGGCCCGAACGGGACCGAAAGTCAACGGGTTCTCTTCACTGTCTCGCCATTGCCCGAGATGCCCTCGGAGTTAAACAATACTGCGCAGGAACTGTATCTACGACGTGTCCTACGGCAGGTCTGTTTCACTAATGCGCACTTTAAGACGGGGATAAGCGAAATCACCGTGTAATTTTCAGCTGGTTAACTTGGCGGCCAATGTGGAGCACGCATTAAGCCTTTCTTATCACCATGCCCTGGCTCAAATCCTTCGGTTTCATTCGGAACATTATCATTCGCTCAGGTCCCCCACTCAAGATTACACGAGTGTTACTGGTCTATGCTCCTTTTCCATCAACGCTTGGCGCAATGCTCGGAGTTGTAATGACGTCGGTCGTCTTGGCTGCTCGTCATGTTATCTTGACATACGCATGCCAAGTCACGCCGCGTAATTCGTTACGATATTGTCCACGACAGGCAGCATCGACTGGCCCAATGAGAAAATAAGGACATAATCTAGGGAAGACTGTCATCTCAAGTGAGCAATTTCCTTCTCGTGTTTGGTGGGCTGTGCAATCGGGTCGCCTAAAGATCGCGCTAAACATGGCTGGCATTTCGCGTCCAACAAGGTCAAGCGATGGTTCGCGATTCGGACCTCGTTAAACGGAAGTCGGCAGGCATTTTTCTAAATGTGTTAAGGCCCTATTTATTAAAGTGCATTAGTGAACAACACTACGCGAGGTTAAGCTGGAAGCCTCACGAGTGACGGCGTTAATTCATCCTCCGGGGTAACACATTGAACAGAAAGTGTGACACAATGTTCACAGCACATGACGTGAAGACCTATGAATGTTTCCAAGCTCCCTTTTGATTTACTATGTAGCCTTTGCTAGTGTTGCCGCCATCCATACGATAGTCCCAAAAGGATCGAGACTCTCGCACCAGCTCATGATTTCTCCCACAACGGTGTTCTTCTCGCCGTGGGAGAGGGAACTCAAGTCTGGTGATGTGACCGACAACTTGAGGTCTCTTACCGTCAATGGTTTGGGGCGGTTTCTTTGCAAAACCACGCCACGATATTTTTCTAGCCACTGGCTTGTTGACTTCACCTCCCAAAGGTCTCTGACGCAAGGCAGTGGTGTGTCGCCGAAGCCGTTGCATTCGATGGAGTCTCTCCTTCCGATGATAACGTCTAGCAGTGTTTCAATGACGAACATCAAACAAATAGTCCTTTAAATGCTATGAAGTTAGTAAAAGCACTTCTTCAAGAGGACCTGGAGGTGGAACTGGCTCAATAAGGATGGTATATGCGTACCTCCGGGAGCTCTCATGGATCATCCAATCATGACGAAGACTTTCTCCATTCAGCGCGTTGTAGTTTGTTTTGTAGCCTGATCTGTCGTTCAATCTACTACCAAGGTCCTTGCAAGCACGTCAGTTTCAACCATCAGGTTTATCTCAATTTCTCGGCCCAACACCAGTCAAGCTGAGTTGGCGAGTTTGACATACCCCCAAGGCAGTAATCATAGAGTTTGTGTCGTTGATCTCTATCGAATCAGAATCTAGGCTTTGAAGAATGACGTAGATGCATATCGCCTGCAGAGCTTCGAGGAGGGCCTCGTTGCCATAGCTCTCATGCTTGAGTTATGTTAGAAATCGTAGATGTGAGAGATTCTTAGGTGTAGAGATAAGGACACACCTCTTGGTTTAATCGTGCTACCTCAGAGTATATAGTCTTCCACACGAAAGCGCTGTTTTCTGGTGTCTTGGTGTAGAAGAGTTGGACGAGGGAAACACAGATGCTCAAGGTCGAGGAAAGACACTGGTGTCTCTGGTTTTTGGCACAATTCTGAGTGAGACCATCATCCAGAGAGCATCGGCTATGAATGAATGGCGGGAGTGCGTCGTCTTCAAACATCATCTTCGGATAAGACTCGACGTGCCCTAGAATGATCCTTGCGGCAAAGAAGCCATGTGATGTGAGAGGTCGTCGCTTTGTGAGAGACTGGGAAGACCCATGGGGAGCCAAGAAGTTGTTTTCTGTAGAAGAGCCACTCAAACAATTCGTTAGAGCATTGTCGCTGTTGGACGCTGACTGAACACCCGGCCCGGAAGTGATGTTGAACCCACTAGGGAATCCAAGGATGGGATTGACGGGTTCAAGAGGTGGAGTCGGAGCGAGTAAGTACGTAGATAATAGTTCGTCTCTGGAACTGGGAAACTCATCGAATGACCATATGGAGGTAGATATTGGATCGTTAGGGGAGGGCATGACGATACCAAGATTCTGGTCGCACGCAATACCCTCAGACGCCTCTGGAGTGTGATGGAACTGTCTTGCCGTTTGTGTAGCCAGATCTGGTACATAGCCGATGAATGCATCCTGCGTGTCTCCGGTAGAAGCTCCGGGGTAGGGCATAGATCTTGCCGGGTGTCCGGAGTAGTCACAGTCGAGTCTCCGTTGGACGCACCGGGAGCATCGGGGTAGCGTGAGGCTGCATCGGGCTTTGGCTTCGCGACACCGTGCACACGCCTTCTTTCTGCTAATAGGCATTCCGCTAGAATCACGGACTTCTCTAGACTGATCGTGGCCTTCAGCGCTGGAGAAACCGTGAGTCTCGTTCGTTGACGCGGGTTGGTAAGCAGTGACGCCCTGACGAAATCCGGACTTCGGAGCTGGAGTGGGGCTTTCCCTAGCGCCGGAGTTGGAGTGGATCCCCGGCGGTTCTCGGGTTAGCGCCCTTGCTGCTCTTGCTCAGGCTCAGCTCGTTCCAAGTTCAGCCACGCCTCAAGAAGTCGATACGAATTTATGCATGTTGTGCACAGCAACTAAAGTCATCTAATCCTGTTCCGTAGTGAGGCAGACTTGGCCAATTCTTTGATTGATTGACTGTGGTCCCAGGGTGGATAGAAGAAGACAAACAGCTGTATATCTATATTGACAAACCTCACTGCAGGCTCTGTTGATTTCACTGATACGACGGCTAGTTCGTGATAGCAGATAAGTTGCTTCCGCGCTGTCGAACTGATGGTAGATGTGCTGATAACTTAGTCATTTGTTCTTGGAAGAATCGTGGAATGTATATAAGTAATCTCAACCATTGAGGGGCTGAGAAAGACGCTTTCTTGTACGGATAGTGTGTAAATGGTCCTCCACTTCTCAAGCTATCTTTCTTTTCTGTAGTGAAAATTGTATCTAAACCTGAATACCGACGCATCCACGAGTAACTGTTTCTCGCCCATTATTCCTAGTGCTGGGCAACCTTGCTAACATTCTCGCTCAAGGTGCAGCAGAAGCACTCTTGCCACTTGGAAATTCTTTATACTGCGACTGTCTCGATCTCGCCAGGCCGAGGGCAATGCGGTCGATTGGGCCTGTGGCAGTCTAATCAGCAACCAGTAACTTATGCTTCAGCGAGCTACAAAGTCACGGAATCGAGGCGGTCCGCAAGCTGGCCGCCAAATCAACGGGTCCACGGAAACCCGAGCCTCCGGCCGAATCATGCTTGTCAACTTCTGCGTATGGACAGTAGGCATCTACCTTAAGGATTCATTGATCTGATACAAACGTGGTGACAAGCATCGCATCGAGTGTTTCAAAATCTCGGATGAGACTTGAAGATAGTAAATTCCCTACTCGAGGACCATGAGATTGAAACTGAACCTACGCGATCCTGTCTTGGGTTTTGAGGGCAGGATATCATAAATACGGATAGAAGCAAACCGAAACCGTAACAAGATCCGGAGATGTTTTGGAAGGGCCTGAACAAGACTTGACGTCAGGTGATCATATTTCCTCAAGGTAGCAGAATACATTCTGAATCAGAAATCAAGACCGAGACAGCATAAGTACCTGTGATCCCCGTGCCGCCTGAACTGAAAGGGATGGAGTCGCACGGTGTCAGGTCGTATCTCTGCTGGCATAATAACACCCACCATGACCATCTCCAACCCCCGGCGGGTTTCCTACTTACGGGCCTCAACGTATCGAGCCGATGATTGCACTCGACCTTGTACGTACCACGCCGTCGACTTCGAAGCCTTGAAAGTTACATGCGACACCGAACGCATCGCGGAACCAGTATGTGCGAACATCGAGGCTTTCGACAAGCCGATGCCCCGTGCTAGTCCGCACGAGAAGATTCGCCGCATGTTCACCGTCTACCCGTTCCGCGACATGGGATGGCTCGTATCGGTTGTGTTCATGCTCGGCAGCGCGGCGTTTTCGACCAATGCAGTGTTTGCGCTGCTCCCCGTTTTCGACGGAGTGGCCACGACGTTGCTGGTGTCCACTAGCACGGGCAGCGCCCTGTTCGTCCTGGTCGGCTTCATGAGCCTCTTGACGACTTTCAACGTCGATCGCGGGATCATTGACGCCAAAGTCGATGGAGACGAACCTTACAAGCCGTCTCTCATCGGCAGCAATGAATGGGTTTGGTTCCCGACGCAGTTGAAAATGCGCACCGTGTACTTTCCAAGCCTCGCGTTCTGGGTACGTCTCGTCCAGCTAAACCGCTCGATGCTGCAACATTAGTACGTATGACATTGCATGAAGTCCTGGTGGCATTATGTAGCACTTTACGTCCCGAAAGAAAAAAGGAAGAAGAAAAGAACTGTCTGTCGATGGCAGCAGTACGGGGTGGGCGGATAGGCGTGCCCTCCACATCCCATCCGTAGAGAATCTCGTCCGTTTTGTGGCCTCCGCCATACACAATGTTGCCTGGACATGTTAGTAACTACATCATCTCACGATATGGAGCTGTGCTGAGACTCACATAGCCAAGCAAGCTTCGGCATCATCCAAATGCAAAAAAACATCAGCCTCTGGGCCCATATGTTCCGTTTCACACCTTTCGATTGGGCTTGGGCGTTGAGAAGCTTGATCTTCAAAAGACGTGGCTGTCGGCTTTCGTATATACCCTTGACGGCCAAATCAACGGCATCATCGTCGGAAATGCTGTTCTTCTGCAGTGCGCGGCCAAGAAACATCCCAAGAGCTTCTGAATCTTCAAAAGCCTGGCTGGTCCCTTGGCCAATATTTGGGGTCATGGCATGTGCTGCATCCCCGACAAGCACAACACCGCCATCGCCCCAAGTCGGGAGTTCCGGGACCGTCCAGATGGGGTAGACGAAAGGAGCCGAGGCTTTCTTCAACACCTTTTGAACATTTTCTTCTTCCCAGTGCCCATACATTTCCTGAAGAAGCGTAGATACGAACTCTCGAGGTACCTCTTTCTGGCTGGGCGGTTCCTTGGTCTCGTACAGAGACCACCACGTCAGCGAATCATCCTTCGTGGGACGGTAGGCACTGTAACCCAAAGATGCGCAATCGCCCAGAACAATAACCAATGATTTTGTTTCTGCTACCTCTTTCGGGATGGGCATCGCCATGAAGCCCCACATTCCGCATCGCTGACTGAGAAATACGTTAGCAAGCTTCTTGCAAACAAGCTTCGTGGAATGAACAAGACTCTACTTACGAGAATACTGCCAAACAATCGAGGCCTTTGTCACTGAAGATCTGTCTTCGTACAGTACTGTGTACCCCATCCGCCCCAACAACCAGGTCGAACTCCTTGGACTCGCCATCCGCAAAAATAATCACCGACTTCGAGTTGCCTGACTGGCCCCTTCTTATCACCTTGATTGCCTTTTTTGTGACGACGTGGGAATCAGGTATCGCCTCCCTCAACGTCTGCCACGCAATCTGCCTGGTCATGATCATGGTAACATCGTCCGCTCGTTGCCTCCTTGACACAACGCTCAGGTCCCAGCCACTAGAGCTTCTCAGTCTGAGTGTCTCATAGAAGAATCCACGCTCTTGCATCGTTCTGTGCACTGTAGGGTCGAGATTTCGCAGTACTCGCATGCCGTTTGCGGAGATTCCAATAGCACCGCCCTGTGGTGCGACTGCTTGCGAGCTGTTGAGGTGTTTTGTCAGGGGGTCTTGGCTGGGCTGTGGACTGCGTGATCGTAAATGATGACCTCGTGGTCACCTGGGAGGAATTTAAGGAATGCTAGATACGTTGACATGCCGGCGAGGCCACATCCTACAATGGCAATCTTCATCACGAAGGCGGGAGCTGAAGCTCAAAGAGAAAAGAATGCAGTGGTAGGATTGGGATCGCCCGACATAGGCCTCAAGCTGGGATTTTAATCAGAGCTGTGAGGTTTTGGACACCCGCGAAAGCCGAATTTTGGGTGTACAGGCAGGGGTACTTTGTAGATCCCAAGTCTACTGCCTACCTCTTTAGGTAAACGGCCATACTCCCGTTCCCTATCAGTGACTGACAAACGGCGAATAGAAGTAGTCTGTCAATATCATCATCGTCATGCTATCATTTCTAAGGGTTTTGTGCATAGCTTTACACGTCACCTACGGGTCCGAAAACGATTGAACCATAACTGAACATCTGTTACTTTGTCAAACTGTCACTAATAGTGATTTATATGCCAGTAGGGTTTACATGTAGGGTTCCCTAAACTCTAAGAGCTGGTTTCTGCGGGCAGCGAGTACAAGCAGACGCAACACCGGATGTCAGAGAGTCTGCGCCCGCCGCCTTCAAGTAGCCGCCGGGGACCTTCAACCTCCCGAATCCGCCGAACCCCACGCCGCGGCTTCCGTTGATTATAGATTTATGCCTCTTTTGACCGATAGACCATCATGGCGGTGCAACACCAGACGCTTTGCAGTTGGACTGACTCTTGTGCACATGTGGCTGAGTTGTGCAAGCTAAGCCACAACCCCGGCTCAGTCTTAAAGCAGCGACGCTCAGGGATGCATCCAGTTCGGATGGCGCCCGGTAAAGCCTAGCAGGGGTTCTGTACGGACAGAAGAGTACCCAAGTGACGTAGAACTCCGGGCGCATTATGTTACGGAACTCCGGGATGAAGCTGTATATATAAGCCTGCAAACCTCGAAGAGGGAGTCATGTTGAGTATAAAGGTCTAGACTTTTTACAGCTTTATCAAGTTGACAAAAGCTCCAAATCAATATCTTCTCAGCTCACTCCCGTCCACGACACAATTCGACTAATATGGCGCCCATCAGAGTTGCACTTGTTGGCCTCGCACCCCTGGACAATGACGAACCGTCTGTGGGTAACTGGGGTGCACTCGCGCATCTAAAAGGCCTTCTCGAATCGCCGCACTACAAGTTGGTCGCTATCTGCAATTCCTCCATCAAGTCGGCACGCAAGTCCATCGAGTTCCACAAGCTCCCCGCCACCGTGAAGGCGTACGGAAGCGCCGAAGACCTGGCCAATGACCCCGATGTCGATCTCGTCTCCATCTCCGTCAATGTCGGCAAGCACTACCAGCTGGCTAAACCGGCGCTTCTCAACAAGAAGCACGTCATGGTTGAGTGGCCGCTAGGTGCTAGTTTAGACGAGGCTCAGGAGTTGACCGACCTTGCCAGACAGCAAGGGGTGAAGACAGTGGTTGGCCTGCAGTTTCGGGCGGACCCTCTGCTACTAAAGGTCAAGGAGCTGCTCGACAAGAATGCTGTCGGACGTGTCACAAGCTCTGTAGCTCTGGGATGCTCCAGTGTGATTCCATATGATATCTGGCTCGACGAAGCCTCATATTACCTGAACATCGATAGTGGTGGAAACGAGTTCTACATCTTCTTTGGACATTGTGAGTCAACAAAAAACCAGAAAAATGGATCTCGAACTAACAATGATAGTCTTGGACGCATTCACGTCGGTTCTAGGCGGCTTCAAATCGATCCAGTCAGTTTTGAAGACTCAGCACCCGGTTGTGCCAACCATCAGCATGGCAACCGGCCAAACTGTTGACCCTGCGCACCCAAGGACAGCACCAGACCACGTCTTGGTCCAGGGAGAGCTCGAGAGCGGCGCTGTGGCCAGTCTCAGCTTCAGAAAGGCGAAGAAACCCACCGATGGCCTGGGTCTACGCTGGTTGATCACTGGTACCGAGGGCGAGTTAGAAGTGATAATTCCTGAAGATCATCTCCAGATGGGACACGCCAGACGCGCCATTCGCCTAAGAACCGGCAAGGAAGAAGTTGCCCAGACCATCCGCTTCTACGAGAAAGAGCCTGCACATGTGGCAGCGGTCCCGAGTCCGGGTACCAACACTGCCAGGGTCTATGAGGCCTTTGCGACAAGCACGGATGCATACGCTAACTTTGAATCGTCTCTTGACACTCATAAGCTTCTGGACGACGTTCTTCAGGCGTCAAAGAAGCTCTAGACGTGAAATACGACTTGTGTCAGCTGTGGTGGACTTGGAGTGCGAGAGCGAGTACAGGTTAAAGTTCTGTCATTATCTAAAGTGTGTAGCATTCTATCTAAATTAGCCTGGCTTCATCGAAAACTTCTACCGGCCGACATGTCTTGAAAGCCTCTAGTTTGCATGTGGAAGGGCGTCCTTGATTCTCTAAGCCAGCACAGGGTCGACACGAGCGAACATGTCTGTTGCAGTTAGAATTAGCATGGTCACGATGTTGTTGCTGTGGAAACTATCACGAGGTCACCGTATTGATCTAATTATGTGAGTTGGGGGTAATTCACTCCCAGAACTATGGAGCTGTCAGTATTCTGTTTGTTGCAGGCCTGGGGATTTCATACGTACCATGGTGCTGTCAGTGATGTTCGTCGCTGGGTGTCTCTTGTGAGACCTGTTCAGGCTTGGGAACTTGATAGGATCGCAAATGAAGAAGACAGACTACGGAATCCGTTAGCGAGCGATGTGCAAAAGCTGCAGCGCGTATGTACAATATTGTTGAAGGCAAAGTCCTGGTTCCCCTCCTCTTTGAAGAGCTCCAAAGCCCACCCTCGCACGTCACGGAGCGTGTCAGCGGATCCACGGCCAGGACCAACCATGGACACTCGAATGAGAGCTTTGCTCTTGGTACCAACGTCATTGAGGAATTTGGCGTCGGTCAAGTGCGAGATGTCGTGTGTCAGTTCGAATTCATCCCAGGCGCCCACTGCATGAGCGTGAACGACCCGCTCTGGAATTCTCTCTCGGTTGAAGTGCGCAAGTGTCTCGATAAGTTGAGTGTCCTGGAGGAGCATAAGGCCCTTGATGGGACTGTTGGCACCGCTGAACCGCTGGGCAGTGGTTGGGTCTGCGCAAGGACATCCTGTGTGGCTTGTTAGTGACCGGAGTAAGTGGAGGTAAATGTGAAGCTTGTCACTGACCCTCTGCGAGAGTTCAAGTTGGCATCGTTACACCGTTGGTTTGCGCCATGGTTGATTGTAGTTGCTTTGGTGTAGTGAGGGATAAGAGGATTGATGCTGATGGAGGTGAGATGCTTCAGAGATGCAATATCAAAAGCTTGATGCGATAGAATGTTGGATGGATGCATTTTTGCCATGAAGTCAGATTCTATTTATACGCGAAGCCTCTCTGCTTCCTGCTTGATGTTATCGCGGGACACGGCACACTCGCGGCATCTGTTCGACCGGCGCCACGGGCATCTATCCGCAATGCTGGAAATCCGGGAAACGGCTGAGGAACGTCGACGGGCGGCTCCTCGCCGAACGTCGCCGATATAGATGTCATTTGTTGGACGAAGATTGGTCAACGTCAACGAGTGTCGTCATTTTTGGACGAAAGAAACATCGACAGCCATAATTGCCGGCTTCCGCCAGTCTACACGACGTCTACATTATTAGTTAATAAGGTCTATTCCTGGGGTTTTCTCGGGGAGTAGGCGATCCCGTCAAATTTGCGGCATTACCGGTATACTGCGTTACGAATACTCGGTGACGACACTCGTCAAGCACACCGACACCCAATTTGATCCTGTCTCGTTCTGAGTCGAATTGGTGCTGAGCTGAGACTTGATTTTAGCCTGAGCTGCCCCCCCAAAAGTTCATGTCAACACCCAAACCTGACCAAATCCCCATGCCTTCGTGGGTTAAAGGATAAGATATCGAGCAGTCGAGCTACATACCCTCCCGCCTTGCAATTAGAATGCAATTCCAAGTGCTGTGCAATTATCATCTCATGCAAAATACTTTCCATCACAATTGCTCTTCAATGGTAATTCTACTGGAGCATCCCTGTTCATTCCAGTGGCCAAGACCAATAGACACAACCCGTGGCGCCGCCTCGTGGCCTTGGCTACCAGCTAAGCTGAAATGTGACTTTCATTCACCTTCTTCAGGCCATATTTCCCGTTGCTTTCATCCCTTTCTTTTCTCACCTCCCTCCTCGCCTACTTCTTCATCACATTTAACACTCAACGTTCCTCACGCACATCTCCAATATGCCGCAGACATTGGCCCTAACAAACTCGACACTAGGAATCTGCCTTGATGGTGGCCAGACCAAATATGCCCCCGGCGACACGGTCACTGGCCATGTATTCCGGAGGATTGCTACCGTGAGCCCCGACTCGTCCGTTTCAATCTCACTGTACGGACGATCGAAATCCAAGACGGTTATTCAGCACGAAAACAGCTCTACATCATACCGTGGATGCTGGGACTTGATATATCCGGCCGACCACGCCCAGCAGCTCTTTGCAGGGCCACTCCACATTGAGACCGACACCGACGGCCAAGATTGGTCTTTCGCCATAACTCTGCCGTCTCACATTGATCCAAAGTGTGTGGAGGGCCGCAGCGAGTCCCACAGCTTCCTGCCGCTTGACACAGAACTTCTACTGCCGTCAACCTTGGAACTGGTCGAATGGGCGAGAAGTAAAGGAGATGGAACCAGCGGAAGGATGGAGTGCTTTATCGAGTACTGGCTCCAAGCAGAGCTCAGAATCTCCAAAAACAGCGACGTCGAAACGGTCGAGGCAAGACTGCCTTTCATTATCACGAATCCGAATCCCGAGGATCCTAATGAGGACTTTACCGTTGAGACATCGGGCGATAGCTTCGAAATCAAGTCTTTCCGTCTTGTTCCAGGGATGGAAAACGCCAAGCTATCATTCTCGCAAAAGATGAAAAAAAAGTTCAGCTTCTTCAGCTCCTCCATTCCAAGGTTGAGTATCGACATGCAGATTGATGTGCCAAGCGAAATTAAGCTCAACGGACCTGACCCAATTTCTTTCAAGCTTGGATTGACTCCGGACTGGGCTTGCTCCAGCGAGATTCTGCGTGGAGTGCCTCAGAAAGCCAAGCTGACGTGGGTTTCCCTCCGAATCCTTACCAGAACTCAGACCATCTGCGAAGGAAAAGCAGGAGATAGACATGTCACTAGGGAGAAGGTTGAAGAGACGGACCTTTTGGTATGGGCTGCCATCGAGGCACTTGGGAAGGAAGTGTATGTTCCTTGCACAGAGGAGTCAGGGGCTGTGGATATTGGAGAGATGATCGATCTGCGGATCGAGCGACATGGTCGTCGTATCGTGTCCGATCCTCCCAAGGATGAGGAAGGATCCTTGAACACAGGGTTCGTAACCTTCAACATTCGTCGTACCCATGCGCTGGCCTGGGGATTACGGGGAGAAGTTGCAGATCGCGACTTTTCTGCCTCTGGTGAACAGACGCTCACATTGATACCGAATGATGCGCAACCAGCAGAAAGTGATGGAGAAGCAGATCTTTCTGAAGAGGAAGCGCCGATACCTTCGTTGCCGCCAATGCTGTGAGAGAACTTTCTGATGAAGCCTTTGCGGGACTGTAGCTTATACGTGACGCCTTCAGTTTTACTTCGAATGCGCTTGACAGTTAATGGAGGTAATGGGGATGGATAAAGACAGGAACGTTTAGCTTTGGGCTGAACTATGTTTGCTTCCGGTCAGGCAGCATCACCGCTAAAGGACAGGATGCGCACACCGCGCCTTGTGGAAAGGTTTAAGGTGACATCACGATGGCTTAGAGAATGAACCAGTATGAGTCTAGATGTCAAGGAATTCGACAAGTTGTGCTCGAATGACGACGCTTCGAGATGAGTAGGTCTATTGATTGATCTCGGATAGTATAGTACACGGTTTAGTCATGGTGGCGGTAGATACTTGATGACGAACCCAACACGGCGTATTAATGTGCGCCTCCCGAAACGCATCGATACGTGAATACCTCAAAGCGCAGATCCAGACAGCTTCGCACCTGGGAACTTCGACTCCATACCGTCCTCGAAGCTCTTTCCGCCAACAGTCAAGTCTTCGAAGGCCGGACACGCAAGGTCCAAGATGGCCGCGCCAAGAGTGTCTGTAATCAGCTTGAGAGGTACCTTGATGATGGAGAAGAGGGTAGACAATGAGTTTGGCGACGCAGTCTTCACGATCTCAAAGACGAAACACAGGAGATTGTTGCCTTCCAAGATCTTGGTGAGGTTGATCACGCCACCGGTAAGGTTGCTGAGGTCGACACCTGCGTAGCTGTTGACCTTGCCCATATTGCCTCCGATGCTGATGAACGTTAGCATCTAGTTATATCTAGACTTGGGTAAGAGGAGAACATACCTTCCTAGCTCAGGGTACTTGACAACCAGAGCGAGAATATCTACATTGAGACTGAGCAAGCCGTAGTCAACCGGCGTCCGGTACCAGTTTTCTGGGATTCTCTCCCAGCCTTGCTTGTAAGTGAGGCTGCCCTCTTCGCCTTCAACAGCAAAGAAGCTCTTCAACGTTTCCTTGTCTATGTAAAGTCAGCATTGGAACGCCCTCTCTACCGCCGAGGTAACGTACTTAGGATTCCTTTGGGGTTCTCGGCGGAGTGGTTGGCAAACATCCGGGCAGCGAACAGGTAGCCGGCATTTCGGGCCACCATGCCAGTGAAAGGTCCGTAGTAGAAGTTTGGGTTGGTGGCTACAGTCTCATGGAAGCGAATCGCAGCTCGCTCGGCGAAGAGGTCGAAATCGTAGTCACCCTCACCAGTCGACATGTCGTACAGGGATTGGAACTGCTCCATTACCATGGTAGATGCATCTCCCGTGACGTAAAGATCAGCTCGCGTGTTGGATGAATCGCCTTCAATAATGTTGTGCGAGCCATTGAGACCTCTGGGAGTACCCAAAAGTCCACCCAGATTGCCAAGGAGGTTTTGAGCGCCGCTTGCGGTGTCTCCGATGGAGAAGCCGGGGTTGAGAGACAGAGGGTTTCCCACAAACACGGTGCCCATCGTCGCCAGGATGCTTGCGAGGTCCAAACCCATGCCTAGGACTCGGTTGATGGCCCCTGTGACCTCGACCAGACTTGTAACGCCCTTTCGGTTGATGTAGCCATGGTTAGCCAGGCTGTTCAAGCCGGGACAAGGTCCTCGCTGAGCACCGTTGGCAAAGTCTGGCGGGATGAACTTGTGGTCGCCGGTGACCTCGATGGGAGTTGTCAACGGGTCGAAGAGCAGCCTCTTCTCATGGGCCTCTTGCAGCGCATCGGCCAGGTTCCCGGAAAGCCTGGAAGCCGCGTCGTGCGCGATGGAGCCATGGAGATGGGACGGAAAGCCATGGACACCACTGCCGAAGCAGGGCAAGACAGCAAAAAGGGAATGCCATCTCATGGTAGAAAAAAAGAGTGTACGAAGCGGACTTGGCGGTGGATGAAAGAGCGATGTGGAAGACTGGAGTCGTCTGCAGGATGGATGTCCCAGTCCGTTGGAACGGAAAGGATTGGAAATCGAAACAATGTTCCTGGCTGTCGGTCCCTCGACCCAACTCTGACAAGTGACAGATGCCGAGGCCCCCCTGGCCGCCAAGATTGAGATCGGCTTCCCGGCTAACCTTGGTACCGGGAGAAGGCCGGTCTCAATCCGACATGAGAACGTGCCGAGTGACGCAATGACATCGATATCCGGGGGGCCGATATCCTCAGCCCCTGAATTGCATGGACAGCCCGGGAGGATTTCTTCTGGTGTCCCATCGTCGTGCAGGGCAAAGATCGTCGGCAGAGAATAATGGTAATCGTGGCATCCCTGGCTGGCCCTATCGTGTACCTTGGGCATGAACGCCCAGTCTGTGCAGAAGGACACTAGAGATGTTTCGAGAGAACTTTAGCTCTCATCACCCCAGAGGCTTTAACACGGCACTAGACTAGGAGGCCATCTCAGCCCCCAGACCATGTAACTAACGAGCCAGTTATTCTCCACATCGAGCGAACTTACCCAGACCCATCGACTTGCATCCGAGTTCCCCGATGACCTAGTGTCAGACTTTGAAGCCTTCTAGTTTGAAGCTACGGAGAAACACCACATGCGTTGCGTCGCAAAGCTACGCGACGGTAGTTTCGAAGCCTACCGACTATCAGGCAACAAACCACCCACTGATCAGCACGGCACAGACTAAGAGCGGCATCAAAGCCCCAATTCTCCGACCACGCTCCAGCACGCAATATTCAGACAGTGCCACGAAGTCCATTTCCTTTGCTCCGTAGTGTTGCAGTGATCAGAGCCTGCTCTATCGTGTCGTGCTCGATACCCACCCTTCCCACAGACAGGGCATGCCGGTCTGTCGCCTCGACGCTGAAACCGCTAGCATGGTATCCCTTGAGAACTCCATTCTTGACGTATTTTGCGAGGCTCGTATTGTTATGCAAAATGGGCTAGCTAAGTCCCTAGACCTGGTCTATCGTCCATTGAATGGAAAATCCCAGGTCCCGGAACAAGACTGGATTTGCCCGACTTCGGCATATGGAGCGGGCCAAAACCTCCCAACACGGGATTAAGGAACCTTCAGCACGTCAAATCTCCATGTCGTCGAGAGTCGACCTGTCTCTTTTTCTTTGTCTGTTCCCCCTCTTTCCTCTCCCTGGCCGTCGCGTCTTCAGCAACCAACCAGCCAGTGCAAGATGAAGTTCTTCACGATCGCGGCGTGGGTGCTGGCCGCATTGCAGGCCGGTGTGCTGGCCGACAACACCACCAAGACCCCTCCCTTGTGCGGCGTAGGTGGTTTTCTCTTCTCGCTTAAGCAGGTCGATGGATGGATGTCCTTGACTGACTTCGATCCATAGTTGCAATGCATCCAGCAAGAGGCCTTGAAGTCGACGTGCTCGACCACCAACGTCACTTGCATCTGCGCCAACGTCGAGTTGAACGAGAAGATATCGCTGTGCGTGCACGCCAACTGCACCGTCCGGGAAGCGCTAGGTATTTTACTTTGGTCTTTCTTAGTTTCCTTGCGCTAACAATTCTTTGAAGTGGTCCAGAGCTACTCCAAGCATACGTGCGGCGCGCCATCAAGAGACCGAACGGCCTTGGTATGGATTGTCGGCGTTGTGTTCCTCGCCCTCGGGCTTCTAGGCTTTGGCCTTAGAGTCATGGGCAGACTCTGCTTGGGTCTTCAGACCTGGGGAGCTGATGACTGGGTCATGCTTCTCGCAGTGGTAAGTCGACTTTCGCGCTCATCGGATGAAGAGTGTACTAACTCGAGTCGCCAGGGTATGATGGTACCGCTGAATGCGCTCTCTGTCCCAAGTAAGTAGCACTATCTGCCATCGCCTCGTTTCGTGTATATTAACTGGCACTAGTTTCCAAGATCGCCTTGGGCAAGGACATCTGGAATGTCGAGCCAGACGACATCAACGACTTCCTTTACGTGAGTCTCCCAGCAGCAGCTTACCGTCTCATAGAACTGATCCATGCATGCAGCTCTTTTTCTGGGACGAACTTCTCTACCTCGGGGCCCTGCCGGTGACGAAAATCTCCATCCTGCTTCTCTACCTCAGGATCTTCCCTCGAAAAGGCTTCAGAATCGCCTGTTGGATTCTGATTGCATTGAATGTGGCATACTTCATTGCGTTTGAGCTTGTCTCCATCTTCCAATGCACTCCTATTGAAGGTGCTTGGAGGGCGTGGGACAAGGAGTTCCCGGCGAAATGCAACAACATCAACCTGCAAGGCTGGGCGGCAGCCGTCTTGAACATCGTACTGGACGTGGCCACTCTGATCCTGCCTCTGGTCGAGCTGGTCAAGCTGTCTTTGTCTCTGAGAAAGAAGATCCAGATCATTATGATGTTTAGTGTTGGATTCTTGTACGTTGGTCCTTTTGGGCTTCCTGTTCGGCAACTTGCTAATTGTCCTGGCAGTGTCACCATCGTCAGTATCGTTCGGTTACGCTCATTGGCAAGCTACGCCACAACCAACAACGCGACCCGTAAGTCTCCTATTCCTTCTGTACAACAGACGACGGCTTCAAGTACTGACACCACACCAGAGGACTATGTTGAGATCGGGTACTGGAGCACAATCGAAGTCCCCGTGGGCATCATTTGCGCAAGTATGCCCGCGATCCGCTCCCTGTTCAGTCTAGTCTTCCCGAAAGTCTTTGGCACCACGCAGCGGGACAAGCCCTACGCCAACATTTCGAACCAGTCGAAGCCACTATCGAACTCGCAGAAGAACTTCTCCAAGGGCTCCTCGCAGCCAGCCATTCGCGTCAAGACGGAATTCACCGTCCATTCGCGACACCAGGACGACTCGTCCTGCGTGGAGCTCACCAACTTGGAGTCGTCTGGCGACCACGAAGAACGCCATTCGTCGGACAGAAAGCCGACAACGCCCAGCGAGTCAGTTTAGAAGTTGCGATACCCAGACCACGCGTCTATTTCTTTGGCCCTTGAGTATTTTTATTTTTTTCGGTATAGACAGAATAGGTTGGGCCGATAGCACCACCTTCCATAATTTCGCCTCACGAGCTAGACTGAGGACAACCATCAACAAGGTGACTTTTTTTGCTCCTCATCTTACGTGTGTTGGTCGTCTGCCACTCGACTCCACAATCAGGATTCGTGACCCTTGCATTGCATCTGCCACTTGGTTAAATGAAGCCAAGATCATCCGGGGAACCTTCGACGGGCAACTTTGAGTTCGAACCCCCCTGCTCTTCCCCGCCACCCGGCTCAGCCTTGGGCCTCTAGTAGCTCGATGTGTAATGGGGGACGGGCCATCTCCTAGTCGGTGGAGATACGGAGCAGGGCCAGGAACAGTTAGTGCTGGGAAAGTTGGGAGAAGAGTGGAGAGTAACCGTTGCATTCGCCTAGCCAGGGCACTCAACTCCCCTCCCCACGTCGCATTGACGACGCAGTAATGTCAATCTTGATCTTGTTGAGAAGTGGTGGTGATGGGACTCGTCAGTGATCCCCCCTATCCTGTCCTGTCAACTGTCAACTGTCAACTGTCAAGCTGTCTCATCTACCCAACGCATTGATCTAGTGACTATACCTCTTCGAGGCCAGCCAAGGTGGAGTGCCATTCCATAAACGACATTTTCAAGCTGGTGTTTCAGCATGTAATAGTACACACGCCCATCGCGATCATCTCTCTGCTACAGAGCCCAGAGAGTGCTCGACCGCCCACCCCACAAGGTACGAGTCAAAGACCCTGCATCGTTGCGAGTTACATTCACGGACCTCCGTATAGTCGTACTACGGTAGTGGCCAGCCGGTATCTTGCAAGATTTTGAGCACCTTGAGATGCAGCATTCAATGCCTAATTACTTCGAATGTAACTCAACATCACTTTCCGGATCGGACGGGTGCCGAGAGCGAGTCTGCAATTGCCGATGATTGCTCGTACTATTGCCTGCCTTTGGCATTGTAACCCGACAGCCACGAGAGAGCCAGGATAAGCCAACTGCCAGGTTAAGCCATTCCCGCGCCACTCCCGATGGCAGTGGAATGCGACGACGCCCGGCAAGGCACGGCAATGCGGCATGCTCCGCCGCAGCATATCGCCGAGCTTAGCTTGCGGGCTGCCTTGAATACCCAAGGGGCCCCTTGTATCTTCATTCTCCAGGGGCTCAGCATCCTAGGCCTCAGTTCCTTGAATTCGTCCCAGGGCAGCTTTTGGCGACCAGTGTTCAAGTCTTCAATCGCCCATCGTCTGCACTTGCGCTCGATGTTTTGAAACCTTCCCAGCGTCCGACCAGTTGTCACTCTCTTTTTGCACAGGCGACTTGGCATACTCCGCATTCAAGATGCGTGCCTCACTCGCCCTCTCACTCGTTTCACTGTTGGCCGACTCGGCCTGGTCTATGTATGCACGCATCCCGCTCCTACAACGAGGTTGATACTGACGAGTAGAAAGTGCTGTCCCTGGGAAGACAGAACAGCAGCCGCGGGATGAGCCTCTCATCGGCAAGCGCGATGGAAACACCACGTTGGACAACTACGACTATGTCGTCGTTGGCTCCGGCCCTGGAGGAGGCCCCGTCGCCGCCAATCTCGCCATCGCCGGCTACAAGGTGTTGTTGATCGATGCCGGTGGTGACTCGGGTGACAGCTGGACGGAAAAGGCCCCGGCTCTGCATCTCATGTCGACTGAGTTCGAGGATACCAGATGGAACTATTTCGTCAACCATTACCCGGACCTTGAGACACAGCAGCGGGATTCCAAGATGACCTATGAGCTGCCCGACGGTAGCTTCTATGTCGGTCTCGATCCTCCTGCAGATGCAACTCCTCTCGGTGTCTGGTATCCTCGTACCGGCACTCTCGGCGGGTGCAGCAGACACAATGCACTGAGTTCGTTTCTTTTCTCTATCTCATGTCTATCCAAACATGCTAACACCGTAACTAGTTTCCATCAATGCCCACGACAGCGACTGGAGCAGCATTGCCAGCCTCACCGGCGATGACTCCTGGAACCCAACCAACATGCGGTCGTACTTCAAGAAGCTGGAGAAGAACATGTATCTGCCCAGCAGCATCGTCGGCCACGGCTACAGCGGCTGGCTTGGCCTGTCTCTCACCTCCCTGTCGCTCGTTGTGGAAGACCAGAAACTCCTGTCCCTGATCATTTCTGCTGGCTCCGCAATGGGAAAGAGCCTTCTGGGATTTCTCTTGGGCACGGTGGCGGGACTTGGCCAGGTCTTGCTTCGTGACATCAACGCTCCTGGCCAGGCCAGCAAGACTGGCCTGTACCAGGTGCCGCTGGCCATGACCAACTCGGTGCGTGGCGGTCCCAGGGATCTCATCTTAGACACTGCCAAGGCTGTCAAATCGGATGGCTCACGCAAGTACCACCTTGATGTGAAGCTCAATACTCTGGTAAGTACGTGTACTTGTACTTGAAGGTGGTCACTTGATATGAGTACTCACACAAACAAAGGTCACCAAGATCCGCTTCGACGAAACTGGCTCCAAGCCTCGTGCCGTTGGTGTCGACTTCTTGGAAGGCGCAAGTCTATATCGTGCCGACCCTAGATCTGGATCAGCCAAGTCCAGCGGATCCGGAAGCGTCAATGTTGACCGCGAAGTCATCGTCTCCGCCGGCGCTTTCAACACACCACAACTTCTCAAGCTGAGCGGCATTGGGCCAAAGAAGGAACTCGAATCCTTCGACATCCCGGTCGTGGTCGATCTTCCCGGCGTTGGAACCAACATGCAGGACCGCTACGAGGCCACCGTCATCGGCAAGACCACTAGCGACTTCGTCATCACCTCCAAGTGCACATTCTTGGAGACGCTGCCCGACCCGTGTCTGGAGCAATACAAGAAGGGCATCGAGCCGATTAGCAAGGGCGTCTACGCGACAAACGGCATCGCCATCGCCGTCGTGCTCAAGTCGTCTGTCGCCGAGAAGGAGCCCGATCTTCTCATTTCTGGTGCCCCGGCCAAGTTCAAGGGTTACTTCCCCGGCTATGCTTCCGACTCTCTGGCTGACGCCCAGCACTGGGCTTGGATTATCCTCAAGGCCCACAGCCGGAACAACGCTGGTACTGTCACGCTGAAGTCGACCGATCCCAGGGACATGCCCCTCATCAACTTCAACTACTTTGACACCGGCGTCAACAGCAACGGAGAAGCCGATAAGGATCTACAGGCTACTTACGAGGGCTTCCAGTTCACTCGAAGAGCTTTCGCTGATCTCATTCCTCTGGATGGAAGCTTCCCTGAGGTTTGGCCTGGCAAGAACGTCACCAGCGAGGAGGATGCCAAGCAGTTCCTCAAGGACGAGACTTGGGGACACCACGCGTCATGCACCTGTCCCATCGGTCCCGACAGCGACCCTATGGCCGTTCTCGACTCCAGCTTCCACGTTCGCGGCACCGAAGGCCTGAGAGTCGTCGATGCGAGCGTGTTCCCCAAGATTCCTGGATTTTACATCGCACTGCCCCTGTACGTCGTCGCTGAGAAGGCTAGCGATGTCATCATCAAGGCAGCTAAGGCGTCCTCTTGAGAACTTCAGATGTGGATGTCTTCCATTGCGGTTTCTGTTTCACATCTAATTTATTCATTCCCATCAAAACATGTACATTTAAATTTGACCACGCTATGCCACTGAACTAACTATAACATAAAGATATTTTTAATCAATTCTCAAGTCCTATTATCGTTCGTTTATTTGTTTCATACGAGCTCCACGTATTAGAAAAATCAAAATATCGAACCGTTTTAAGCGTTGTGAGCAAATCGGCTTTCTCGAACCTCCAATCCGTGAATGCCTTGGTGCTGTAGCTTCGCTGAGGCAGAGGCTTCGGATCAATTGTCTTCTTACATACATTCGTAACATCTCACACCAAATGCCTTATGGAAATGTGATAGATTTGAACGTCGATGGTACGGTATGGAATGGGTTTAGGGTAGCACATCAACCCCAAGATGGTATTAATTTTAACTCTACCCACTGCTTCCCACCTGTATCCTGGTCTGTACAATCATGCAATTACGTCTATTCACTTCGTAGTATTAAACATAAGAACTTTATCAGATTCTTTACTTTCAAGAATTCTACGTCAAAGTGACCGGGTGGTGTTGACGAGTTCATCTCCGTTAGATAGTAGCCAACGAGTGAAGTGGGTACAATTTTAGACAGAATCGTGTGGGCTGCTCCTTTTGCTATCGAGTTCCCTTTTTATCATGGCTTTATCGCGGGCGAAAAAAACAGTGAGATCTTTGGCTTATTTATCATCAAAGTGCCCTAGCTTTACTCTGCCTCTATCTATAGTTTATCTGGTACATTGCTAAAGAACTATTTTAAACCCGAAGGGCTGTCTCGTCCAAGACTTGAGGGTGTGCTGATGTCGTAACCCTGAACCACTCAGCGGTGTAGGTCAAGGCGAGTAGGGCGCGAACCTGCAAGGCGTGAGCACACAGGGCGCGAGAGATGACTTGACACGGCCACGTCTCTTCCCCGCTTACGCCGGTCGCCGTTTCGAAGCCGATAATCGCAATCCGTGTTTTGTTTGCTAGCGAATAAATAGCCGTGGTGCGCCATTGACTTGTGACATTTTCCATGCTATGATAGTAAGCCCGGCCGAAACACTCCTGGTAATCATGTCGGCTCCGAGTTCAAAGTCCGGCACGGAGATGATCATTTGCATGAATGACCTCCGGGACGCTGCCACAAGCCGATTGCCCGTGGAGGCCAGAGGTAAGTCGCACTGAACCATCAGACCCATTGGAGACTGGCTAATGGACCGAACTCACAAGAGTTCTACAACTCTGGATCCGATGAGCAGATCACTGTCCGGGAGAACACTACCGCGTACGGGAAGGACCGATTGCGCCCGAGGGTTCTTGTCGATGTCTCCGAGTCTGATACCACCACGTCGGTATTCGGTCGACAGATTGACTTCCCTCTTTGTGTCTCCCCAACGGGCCTGCAAGCTATGGCACATCCCGATGGTGAACTAGCCACGACGCGGGCATGCGCCAAGCGGAACGTCAACATGGGCCTCTCGTCTTTCACGAATACTGTGGTCGAGGCCGTGCGAGCCGCGGCGCTGGAAATCGCGCCGATTGAACACGCAATGCAGCTGTATTCCATGAAGGACCGAGTAAAGCAGGAAGCACTCGTCAAGAGGGCCGAGGCAGCAGGGGTGAAAGCCATCTTCCTCACTGCGGACAGCCCAGTTCTCGGGGTCCGATACAATGAGCACCGCAATGACTTCAGGACCCCCAGCGGATTGGACTTCCCCATGTTAGGTTGGAAGTCGGAGGAGATTCGATCCCGAACGCACGATAACAGCTTCACGGCATTCAACTCGGACGCCCACTCGTGGCTCAAGGAAATACCGTGGCTCAGGTCCATAACCAAGATGGAAATCTGGATCAAAGGTGTTTTGACCGCCGAGGATGTGTTGCTGGCGCGTGAGTACGGATGTGACGGGGTGGTTATCAGCAACCACGGCGGAAGACAACTAGACGGCGTCCCGGCCACCATCGATGCACTCCCCGAATGTGTCGCGGCCGCTGATGGGAAGATCAAGGTGCACATCGACGGAGGCATCAGAAGTGGCGCTGACATATTCAAGGCCTTGGCTCTCGGCGCTGAGTGCTGTTGGGTTGGAAGGCCTGTGATTTGGGGCTTGGCGGTACGTGTGTCCCTGACGACTACGGGCTCAATGCATCAAAGCTACTGCTGACACAAATTTCTTTGCTCCAGTACGATGGTGAAGCAGGTGTCACGAAGATGCTCGACATGTTGCACACAGAGTTCCGCCGGTGCATGCTGCTTGCCGGTTGTCGAAACATCTCTGACATCACCAAAGCCTCCTTGGGTGTAGTCAGACAGGACGGACCGTTGGCTAGACTTTGAAGGGGCTTGAATGACATCCAGCGCAGCTACCAAGACCTAATGGAAAGCTGGCTACTTGAACCACAGTTGCGAACTTGAGTGACATATTATTCGTAAACCGCCATCGCAAGGGAGGCCAGGAACCGTTAGATTATCTGCTATCAGTGATATCGGATGAGTCGGTGAATCCGCTCACGGATAAATTGGCTTACCCACCTCAGCCCTGCAGCAAGCAGAGTTGACTGAGGCTGATATTGACCAGCGGGCGCGCACGGTACGCGAGTTCATCGAGACACTCGAGGGCTTCAAAGACCCGGAAGTTTTAGTCGAGCGTGCTGTCGACAGGCCAGAGCACTGGCGTTGATCCAAGAAGCCGGCGCACGAGGGATTGTGCTCCTCAAAAAAGAGAACGAGGTACTGCCAATAACCAAGGATAAAGCCAAGGGCAAGCAGATTGCACTAATCGGGTTCGCAAAGGACAGTCTTGCACATGGAGGTGGCAGCGCAGCGGTCAACGCCCACTACAAGATCACCCCGTGGGATACACTCCACGCAGCACTTGACGACAGCGTCGAGTTCAGCTGCGCCAAGGGTACCCACCGGGAGTGTCTGCTGCCGCCTAGCACCAAGGACTTTTTGTCGGGCTCGACGGTCAGCCCGGGTTCACGCGTCTGTTCGCTAGAAAGGGCGACTCTTCCCCTGTGTCTACCCTCCATGGATTCCCAACCTCGGTCTACTCGCCGCTCGGCTCCCAGGAGTCGATATGGAAGGACTTGGGCATCATCGGGTACTTTACCTCCAAGGAGACCGGCATACACTAGAGAGCCGTATGGGTGTATGGGTGTATGCATGGGCTTTTCTCTCAAATCTGAGCATGATGCAGACTTGGTCGGAGAGGCAGCCCGTGTTGCGGACAAATCAGACATGGCTATTGTCATTACTGGTCAGTGGAAGACAGAAGGCCGCGATCAAGATTCCTTTCACCGCCAACGCAAGGGCAGCTAGGATGCACTGGTCACAGCTGTCGCAACGGCGAATAAAACCACCATTATCGTCAACTCAACAGGTATTTTAGTAGCTATGCTATGCGTTCTACTAAGACGTTTTAAACACGGATAGCGTGCTTTGTGGTACGGTTGTCCAGATCTATGTCGGCAGGGCAGAAAGGTCGAGTGACCACCTGGTGAAAAGCCTGGTTGCATTCCAGATTACCACAGGGCCAACCCTACTTTATGCTCTCGATATCTCAACCTGAGTATCCCAGACCGCTTTCTTCGCATCGTCACATCAAGCTCGTCTCACATGTCTTAATCTGCTTTCTTTCGTCGCTATGGTGTGGGCTACGGCTTTCAGCAGTGCGTCGCGGCTGTACGCGAGGCGAAGTAAGCGTCAGATGTAAAGATCAGGCATCCGGCTACCAACGTAAAATAACTGCGGCTCTCGGACTTGAACTAATGTCCCCCATGTAGCTTGATGAACTCAGGGCCAACGGCGCGTCGTACACTCTCGAGTCATTCACAACCGAGGGCCCCTCAGAGCTCAGTCACCTCTATGCTCGACTTTTCCCCTCGCAAAGACCCAGCCCGCCTTGATCTCCATCTCACTCGCCAACGGGAGCCAGGTCGTCTTCCATTGCGTCACCGGCTCAAGAACTAACCCTGACAAAGAAACTTGGATCGCGAGGAAGAGGAACAGTTCCCCGAGATTCGACAACGCATCGTGGTTCCTTGATTGCATGTTCAGTAAAGATGAAGAGTCATTCAGGTCCAAACGGGGGATGAGCAGGAAGCAGGCTAACAAGTAAGCTACCCATGGTGGTGCCATACCCAACACGGTGCAGGGCGTTGATGGTGTTGTGGCTGTGGTCGTTGTCAGCGGCTTTAAGCAGGAGGTGGATCATGGCGTGATCATGGATGTAATTGAAGATAATTGGGAGAGGGTTTAGTTGTATCGTGACAGGCAACTGACCCCAACGCTCAATCAATCCCAGATTGCCTCTTTCAAACAGTTTCTGCCTAAGTTACTTTTGCGTCGTAGACTTGTTGAGTCGAAGTTGTGTCGCAGTTTCACCCCATTCGTCCGTGCCTTCAAACCTTAGCTAGGGCTGATTGGGTACTTTTGCCTTGTTCTGTTACTGTTAGTTACGGAGGCTGAGAACGCCGTCCGCGGGATCCGCAAGAACTACCTTATAAACCGGAGACAAACCTGTCGCCTTATAAACATGTTTGGAAAGCATATACCGAGACTCCATCTATTCGACTTTCTTTTCATCCAAATAAAACATCTACGCTTTTTGCATCCCTCCATCTCATCGTCATGCCTATCAGCGTGTTGGCGCCTGTTGTTAATAGGCTATGTCCAGAGGTGAAGCCAGTCTCGGTGAAAGAGTATCTTGAGAAGCACTGGTAGGACAGAGAGCAGCACTAGATGCTGCCGTTCAGCTGAGGACTTGAGCTATGCGGCGAATAGAATGCTAGTAACAGAATTATATTGCTTTCAAAACAACATCTCCTCTCAGGTTGGTCGTTGAAACCTTGCAACTCGACGAGTTCAAAAGCTCCCCTCCCCAAATAGGTTGCCCGCCTGTTGAGAGCCGATCATTCAAGTGAGTCACGCTTTGCAACGGAACTTACATTGTTGTCTTTCCTGGTACAGGTGAGAGGCTGGTTGTGAAAAGGATTAAACAACCAGATCCTTTTCAAGTTCCATGAGAGGAATCTCGCCAAGGGCGAGGGTTCGGCTCAGAGACGAGTGAGGCAGCCTACTAGTGTTCTTCCCTTCAAGTAAATCATTCATTTGCTCGATTTGCACGAGGAGACCCAACACAGTTAATCTTTCTTCATCACATCTCTTACGTTTCCCACGCCAACCAAAGCAGCCCGTTTTGGGCCGAGCGTGGGTTAACAATACTTTGCTAGAAAGAGACTTCGATAACTCTGTTTCGGCTACATGATCAGAGATGTCTATGGCCCCAAGTGCACTTGCAGGTCAATGGTGTCTTTCCAAGCCTGAGAAGAAACGCGAAAGAGCTCAATTCAGTTTGAAGATGCATAGATGGGATCCAGGTTAAGGGGTGATTAATTTCACGGACATCTTTCTACTAAAGCAGGGTTGAAGCAAGGCAGAACGTTTAGTTCGTACCTCCGCTAGGCTTATCCACGTTCACCGAGCGGAAACCAGCCACGCTACGGAGTAGGATTGACATGATATTTTCTTCTACCCTCTGACTGCGTTTGCCGGCTTTTCAATGCCTACTAAGTTCAAGGTCTCTTGTTTCTCTTCCTACCCTACATCATAATTCGCGAGTATGGCGGTTAAGGAAAATCCACATGTATGAATACAGGCTAAAAAACAACACAGTCCGATTCATTTGGTATATTGACAAATATTTCACGGGCGAATTACCCATAGCTATTCAACTATAGACAAAATTGAAGAGCACCCAGCGGGCAGTTGCATAGGAGATTAGGAGATACAGACAAGGATACTGCTGGATTTAGCATCCCAGTACTAAAACAAGTTCATTATTAACAAGTCTTCAATGAACAACGTGAGCAAAAGAGGTGAGAAGCCCAATGCCAAAAGTTGAGATAGCTATCAAAGCGGTCCGCTCCCTACGTTGAGCGAATTGTTTCGAGTTTCGACACACGCCGATGGACACGAGTGGAACGATCACTGGTCCGGGATATTTAAGCATACGCGGACTCGCCGAGAGAGCCTGCAACGAAGCTACCGCGATGTCGTTATTTCAGAGTATTCTCGACAAAACGGGCAAAACGGCCCTGCCTTTGTAATTTCCTGTGGCGGGTCAAGGACCATGCACAGACTTGTCTCGGGTTGTGAGCAAGGGTCTTTTTTTCGGTAATTGGCCTAGTTCGGTGTTTCTAGAATGTTGACTGGCGGAAAATCGAGCGATTGAAACCTCTTACTCTGGACGAGAAACAATGAGACACTCCCCGGCAGTTCAACATGTCACTCAGTAGACCATTGGCCCAGACGCATGGGTATTGAAACACCATGGATGCTTTCTTGAAAGGGGAAGTATATAAACAAGCGGTGGCCTTAAGTCTGGTTCTATTTCGTGAGGGTTATTGTTCTTATTGTCATCCAACACACTTTCGTTCTATCCCTTTTCTTGTTTCTATACTTTTTTACTTCTCATTCTTTTGCTACGTCTGGCTACGTTCTTTTCAACATGTTCACCTCCCTTCTCTTAGTGTCGTCCCTGGCGGTCGGCGCCTTTGCGGCTGCGCGGACAACACCTCCCTCTGGCGCCATCGTTGTCGCCGAGGCTGACGGCGACTTCACGTCCATTCAGGCAGCCGTCGACTCTATATCATCATCCGACGCCGTCATCTTTGTCCAGCCCGGTACCTACGAAGAGCAAGTCCTGATCCCCGATACAGTGGGCGCCCTCACCATCTACGGATTCACCGAAGACGACCAGGACTACAGCAAGAACCAAGTCACCCTTACCCACAGCCTCGGCGCTGATGAGGCCGGCAACAACGACGCCTCCGGTACTCTGCGCGCTAAAAACGACGGACTCAAGATCTATAACATCAACGTTGTCAACTCCCGTGGAAAGGGCGTGCAGGCGATCGCCCTGAGTGCGTACGGCTCTGAGCAGGGCTATTACGGCTGCCAATTCACGGGTTACCAGGACACCATTCTCTCCAACCAGGGCAATCACTACTTCCACGGCAGCTACATCGAGGGTGCAACCGACTTCATCTTCGGGCAGGAGGCTATCGCCTGGTTCGAGAGCTGCACCATCGTAGTCAGCGGCAAGGGATATATCACCGCCAGTGGTCGTGACAGTGAGGATAATCCTTCTTGGTATGTCATCAACAAGTCGACAGTCAAGGCCCTTTCGGGCGTTGATGAGGGCGCGACCTACCTTGGCCGTCCCTGGCGCACCTTCGCCCGCGTGGTATTCCAGAACAGCGACCTGGGCTCTGTTGTCAACTCTGCGGGCTGGTTGCCTTGGGGCTCCAACCCAACTGACGATGTCTACTATGGGGAGTTTGGAAACACCGGCGAAGGTGCGAGTGGTACACGGGCTAGCTTCTCGCAGGAGCTCAGCAGCGCTGTGTCTATCGCTGACATCCTGGGTTCCACTTCATGGCTCGACTCCGACTACGTCAGCGGCACAAGCTCGTCAGGCGAATCTGCTACCGCGATTTTGGCTTCTGAGACTGAGCAGGTCGGTGCCTCAACCACCCCTAACATCGTTCCGATCTCCGGTACCCCAGTTTCCAGTATCCCAGTCTCCGAGGTTAACAACACTCCCATCTCGTCTGAAGTTGTAGACATCATTCTCCCTACTTCCACAGCGGCTGCCATCACAACTGCCACCTCAGTCAAGGCTTGCCGTGCTCGAACGAGGACCTCTTCGGTAGACATCGCAAGCACCCTCCAGACTGTCATCAGATCCTCTTCCACGCCGAGTTCTTTATCCCCGGAAAGCGCCATCGAATCGTCTCTTATCCCAAGTTCAATCGTCTCGAATTCTGGTGCTACGACCGCTGCTGCCGCAACCGAAACCCCCGAGTCCTCCAATGATGACTGCAGTGGCACCCCAGATGGGTTCGCATCCTTAAACGGGGGAACCACTGGAGGAAGCGGCGGTGAGGTTGTCATTGTCTCGACTCAAGAGGATCTTGAGAAGTACGCAGCATCAGAGGGAAAATACGTCATCAAGGTCAAGGGAACCATCACAATTACCCCTAAGGGCAAGGAGGTCGAGGTCGTTTCGGACAAGACTATCGTCGGCATCGGCGCGGACGCTGAGATCAACGAGGGCGGCTTCAACCTTCAGAACCAGGGAAATGTCATTTTCCGCAACATCAAGATCGGTTAGTGCTATCGAGGAAGATACCTGAGGCAGAGGACTGACAGGGTTATTTCTAGGCAACACATATGTCGAGGGCGATGAAGAGGGTAAGACCCAGGATTGGGACGGCATTCAAGTGGTATGAACGTTCATCTATTTTGTTGTTGGCAAATATTCTGGCTAACACTGCGCTAGGACAACTGCACCAACATCTGGATCGATCACGTACATCTTGAGCACGGCGGTGACGGTCTCATTGACAGTCGCAAGGATACTACTTTCTTGACTGTGTCCTGGACCATCTTGCGCAAGCACAACAAGGCATTCGGTATTGGTAAGTTCTGGTTTCACTGATTTGTCATACTCGACTAATCACGTATCAACAGGTTGGACCGACAATGTTGTCACCCAGATGACGATCCACCACAACTACTTTGACGAAACTTCCCAGCGCAACCCGTCGGTCGATAACGTCAAGTACGCCCACTTGTACAACAATTACCTTGTTGGTCAGACTTCATACGGCCATTATGCTCGTGGCGGAACCGAGATGCGTATGGAGAACTGTTACTTCGAGAATGTCAAGAACCCCATCACCGCGGATAGCACCGCAAAGTTGGATGCGACTGGAAACGTGTTCGACGGCACTAGTGGAACGGTAGCGAAAAACTCTGGTGACGTTTTTGATCCCGCGGATTTCTATGAGTACTCGCTTGATGTTGCCGAGGACGTGCCTACAGTCGTTGCCGCTGGCGCTGGCCGACAGGCGAGCATCTGCTCTGCTTGAGAACACGGAACTGCCACACTAGATGTGAGCATTTCAAGGATGAGTTTGACTTATTCATCTGTGCTTTGTTCCTGTTAGGCTCGTGGCTGGCTATTTGAGCGTAAAAATAAATGGCCTCCAGAGAATATGACAACTCCCGTTCTTCATATAGCCTTGCGGATACACTTAGAGATTGTATCTAAAAGACTTGTTCTCCCGGTCGGTCATATCTTCCAAGCCATGGCTCAGTTCTGGAAGCCCATATTGCTGATCGCGAAAAGAATTCTCCTTGGCCAGTTTCCAACGCAGGGCCAAAGCGGCAAATATGCAAACTACGAAACAAATCATTATACCCATAAAGCTTTCATCGTATCAAGGAGCGTACTTGCTGTATGTCTGTCAGTGCTTTTCCCATACAGTATCATGGTTTTTATACTTACGCCTCAAACATCAACGGGCCGATGATATTGCCAAGAGAGTATCCGACAAAAGTGCCCGCGGCATACACGGCCTTCTTGGTGTAACCTGCCACGTTCGAGGTCCCGAGACCAATGCACTGGACCCGAGCCGAGGAAAAGAAGTTGAGAAGATAGAATCCTGCGATACGGCCCGCCGTCATGTCGTCTGGTAGTTTCCATCTAGATAGCATTAGACAATGATCCAGATAGTGAGAGAGTAAATGCTTACAATAGTCCGCAACCAAGAATTACTGGTAGACAAGAGCCGGCGATGATGTACAGTCGTGACCCTGGAAAGGTCCTGCCCAGATAGCCGGAGCCGATGACGCATATCAGAGCCAGCGCGCCTATAGGCATATTGAGGAGAAGCGAGCTGTATACGCTGAACCCCATGCCATTGAAGACGATTGATCCGAAAGAGCTGATTGCGCCGGAGCCGGTCGTCGAGACGGTGGACATAACCACGATGCACCACAGCTGATAGTCAACCAAGGCCTCTCGAACCTGATACATCTTGACGTGCTTGTTTTCCATGCCGGCGTTGTTTTGCCGCACCCGCTCCAGTAGTGGCTTGTGGTCCTCCTCACTGAAGCCCTTCGCGTGTTGAGGACTGTCTGGAAATAGCCACCATAGCGAGATGCCCCACACAAATGTGACGGCGCCAGCAAACAGGTACATATACTGCCACGAGTTTAGGCTTCCGCTTGAAATGTTCCCTAGGCCATAGTTGATTGGAGGTGATATCAAGAGTGAACCACCGCTGAACGAGTACCGCCAACTCCAACGGGAGACCTGCTCTGAGTGAGTGTACCATAGCCCAACCACAAGCATAAAAGTTGGCGATACGCCGGCTTCAATGAGGCCCAAGGCAAACCGATTAGGCAAGAGGCCAGCGAATGATGTACAGGCAGCCGTGCATAGCGTAATAATGGCCCAGATGATGCAGATGACAGTACACACAATCCTAGGGGGATATTTTTGCGCTAAGACAGAGATGGGATAGGTGCCAATGGCGTAACCAATCGAGAATATGAGAGTAGCCCAGGAGTACTTGAGGCCATCTTCGAGACCAAGGTCCGTCCTGAGCCCAAAGATGGCCGCCTGGCTCATAGTGGCTTTGTCGTAATATTGTAAGGCGTACGTGAAACAAAGCTGGATACGAAATTAGTGACACTCACCTCGGCGAAGGTATTGTAATGCGAAATGTGTGAGGCGAGTTGACTTACAACCGGCATAAGCTTCCAGTCAATCTTTCTCAACAGCCGCTTGTTCGTTGCCTCATCTAACATGACGACGTCGTCCGTTTTGGAAGCATCATCAATCGCGATGACAACCGGTTTTTCATCGGTGCCGTCGGCGAAGTGGGCCTTTTGAGTGCTTGAAGAAGACATACCGAGTCAAATCCGTTGCGAAATGGGCTGGATGTCAGAAACAAGGAGCGACGACCGGAAATGGTGAATATTTACGGATTATAGTTTATTTGCCGCCTCCGAGGGAGCAGCGCTACTTATGTCCTCGGCGTCTCATCAGACATGACAACGTCCTTGGGATAAAGTACGTGGGTATTCATCTCTACCTCGGATTTCCCCGCATTCTAAATGAAGGCAGCTCCCAGCATAGAAGAAGTCGGTTTGTTACCGATATCACACCAACTGCGAATTCCGAGAATCCGACGGGCGGGGTTGAGTTCCGGTATTCCGCACGAATCACACCCAACACAATATCGGCCAGACACCAGCAGCAATGGACTGGCGATTAGACGTTAAGTTCAAACTAAGAAGAGATAACCGTCAGTAATCGGGGAATACTTGCCCTCATCTACTCCATGGGGATAGGAGATGGCGTCACTTGGATATAGATGCCGAGAAATGTGCCGCAAAAACGCCGTGTTATATTTCCTACATGTTTTCCCCCGCGACCACCAGCGAATACCTTGATGAGTAGATCATATCTGAGAACAGCTGGTTGCATCAGGTCGACCTCGGAATCCATTCCGTCAAAAACTACCTCAACCTCGGTTGCGAGCAAGCTCTAACAAGGAACAGAAATAAAACACGGCCATTTGTTTACGAAAGGATTTCATAATCAGCCCAGCCGCGGCCTTTTTTCTTTTATACCTTGGCCTCTTATGCGAGGCCAAGGCCATCCATGCAGATTTAAAGGAAGGCGTGCCATTCTCGACTCATTGAATCATTCCATGACAATTCGGATCAAGTTTTCCTTCCCGACACCTGTCCCCGATTGCGTGATGTGGATTCTACTTACGGATAGGGATGCATGCTTCACACAGCGCACCGATCACTGCCCACGCTATTTTGTCCTCACCACCAGTCAAACTTCATGTTATCTCCCATTCAAAGAATGTAAATCCCTACAGAAACCTGGCACTTGAATGCGGCACTATCTGTGAACTACGTGCCGCACTGACATGCAGCGTGACTCAAAAGCCAAGGAACCAAGAGGTTGAGTCATATTGTCGCTTGGTACTGCTAAACCCTGGAAGACAAGACTTACAATGAGGGTCAAAACATCCCATCTACAGAGGTTATGAGCATCAAGGTAGAAATTACACTGGTGCCTACTATTGACAGTTCACAGTATGTGGAGGGTTATTGCGGTATATCATCAATTTATTTCGACAAAGCTTTCAATAGTCCTGAAAACAAATCGCAAGATATTACTGTTGATCATTTCCTTGCGGTCGCTGTTGTTTTATGTTTTTTTTTAAGCTTGTTTGCGGTTGATTGTTTTCTGGTTTGTAAACTTATTTAGTATTTTCTATTTTATAGACGCCCCCGTCTGTGGAGAGCTGGTGTTGCGATTCGAGACGCACCACACCACTCGCGCGCTTCGAAGAGACGTGTCAACTGTTCACGTCGTCGGCCCACCACCAGAGCATTCACATGGACGAGTAGGTATAGCACAGAGGGCCAGCCTGGGTGTCCATGTAGTCCTTAACGATTGGCTCAGTATCGTCAAGCTCCATGACGGGCATAGTATCGGTGATGGAGGCCGAAATGGTCTTGTCGGGATCTTGGAACCCGGCATAATCAGCCAGACGGGTAGCGTTACGACCCTGCCACTGTGATGGGGGGTTAGCAATTGCACCATTGGCCAGTAAAGTGAAGAGCGAAGAGAGGAAGCGTACCTTGGCCCAGGCACGGTCAACGTTGGCGTGATGCAGGAAAAAGAGAGGCTCGTTGGGCGAGGTGGCAGGGCCCATGTCGCCAAAGATGATGCTATGGACTGGCAGGTATGTTAGTTACAGGAAGGCATGGCATGGTAAAGGGAGACAAACTCTGTGCGTGCGGCAATCCCTCGAGCATGTTAATCATTTCGGGAAAGTTGTCGAAGGCGTAGACGGTGTTCATGACGTTGGAGCTGTAGGCGCCTGCTTGCATATTGCCAATGATGGGTTCTCCGTTTTCATCGTTGCCCATGCCGCCGTTGAACTCGCGCGTGAAGCAGTGCAGGCGGTTGCCGGGCTGGTTCATGTCAGGCCACCCCATAGCCAGCGTCAGGTTTGTATTGGCAAAGGGCCCATCGACCACGCAACGCTGGAAGCCAGGCTCGTCGCTGCCGGTGCGCTTGCCGTCGCCGCCGAAGCCGGTGACGGGGTCAAAGACGGGAGAGTTGGGCGTGTCGTTGGCGTCGGCGTCGATGCTCCAGTCCCAGTACGGCTGGGCACCAGTGAAGCCGCATTCGGTGCGCAGCAGGTCCTCGTGCAGCTGCACATACCAGCGGTGCCACGGGAGGAAGTTGGCCACGAAGTGGATTTGCGTATTGAGGGAAAAGTGGGTGTAGACCAAGTCGTCCAGGCGCGTGGTGACGGCGTCGATGTCGGCGTACTTGGCCTTGGGCAGCTTGCGCAGGCACACGGCGGCATCGAGATACTCGGTCTTTTCGGCGTCAGTAAGCTCGCGCCACTCCTTGCGGACGGCCCGGTTGGCGTTGGTGCACGCGGCACGGGGTACGGCGCTGGCGGCAGCCTCCGCCGCGAGGGCAAAGACGATGAGAAACGACCGGTAAAGCATTGAGTGAAGATGAAAGAGCGAGTAGTGAGCGAATCGAATTAACAATGGACAATGGACAATGGCCGCCAACTTATGCATGGCCCCCTTCGTGATGCTTCTCCCCTTGCCAGACGACTGGGCCCCCTTTCTCGTATTCAAGTCGCGGAGCGAGGCGGACACGGAGCAAAGCTCTGTGGATAGACTAGGACGCTATGATATTTACAGGGACTATACGAAGTACAGCCCGCCGGGGTTGTAAATGTATCTGTAGTAGTATATGGGGCTAACTGTGAAACCTCGGCTGGCTGTATTTACATAATGCCCCTACTAGCAGTGAAAGCACAGTCTTATGGAGTCAACGGTACTGATATCCACTGCCCCGGGTGAGGAGTTTTCCATATTCCTTGAGCGTCTGCCGAGAAGGACGCGGGTGGCCAAGGTGAGCTATATTCTCCTATTGCCTCACTCTTGCAAAATACTCACAGTGCATCTTCGATCAGGCTCTCCGTCTCTTAGGCTCTTCGCGGAACATTCGCAGCCGCTGGCCAGTTTCGTTGCAGGCCGCTCTGCCTTCCTTAGACCAATGGGTCAGGGACATAGCATGCACGCCCTTCAAGATGCGCCGGAGCTTATTTTAAACCAAAGTGCTGCTGAGCAGGGCGGCCTGCATCCAGCTTGCCTTTGCCGACGCAACAACTTGATGTTAAATCAGGCATATTCCGCGGTCGACTCTTTCCTGCCCCTCAACCTACTTCACCAGGTAATTTTACTTGAGAAGTCTTGGCTTGTAGCCCATATCCTTGATCTGGAGAAAGGAGAGCCAATGGGGTGGCAAGACCTAGAAGATGTTTTTTCTTCGCGGTATAAAGTCTTTCGTTGTCATTTACTCTGCCGCGTACCCGCATCTTAATGATAAGCTGAGAAAACTGCTCGTAGCTGTTTCTCGGTGTCGCAAACTGAGGCGCCCGACTTTGGACACCCGAGACGACTCGTCATCATCGAGAAATCTAAGCAAAGACAAGTTGGCCAAGGCTAAGAAGCTAGAGAAAGTACTTAGAGTCAGTTTCACTCAAATGGAGTGGCTGAATAGTGAGGAGGTCTTACGAACTATAGCGGTCCATACAAAGAACAGCTGCGAGTTGTTCGTGATCCTCCTTCTCGAAGCTAGCTGCAGCGTGGTTAAGACGGCTTCAGTCAATTCTTCAGTACATCGCACTCGCCTTGACCGCGGACATATGGCAAAGATTTCTACAGCACGGTTTGCGGCCGGACCAAACGCAGCTGGTAACGCGTTTCTGTATTCGCCTGTTCCGGAGAGAAAATCTGGTACGTCTCACTGGCCCCCATGTGGTATATGCTCTTGATCGGCTGACCTATATGTTCAGTTTGTTTCGATGCCATTTCATGCGCAGACAGAGAATCTCCCTCCCCCTGGCGATGACTCAAACTACCTCAAGTTTCTCGTCTACCACATGATGGGAGCTACAGATGCACTGGAGCACGGAAGCCGCTGGTTCGAATCCTCGAGACAGGCTTACAGAGAGGACGGACTGGGATGGAATACAGCTCTACCCAATACTAAGGGGAAGTGACTGTGACTTGGTTGCTCATGTTCTCTCACAACTGTTTAGTGAAGAGGCGGTTGGCCCTCAGCTGATGAGCATGCTGGATGGGGCACCGCACCCTGGACCAGAAGGACATTAGGCCCCGGGAAGTCTTTGGGCAAGACTTCGGGCAGTTCATGTGGAAGATCCCAGCCTAGAAACACGGAAGACTCTTGGGTCGCGGTTGGGTCGGCATTTGGGCTGCCCCTTGATCTCTGCGTTTCTGTCGACTTGCCTAAGACAGTTGAATCTATCTAGAGTACCGTAAAAGCACGCCAGAAGTTGACGACACTTTACTAATTCTATCATTCAAAGTACGAAGTACATTGCTCTCTGATTGGGAGTGGGGTTTTCGGACCTACGATGATCCTTGTCATCCTCCACTCAACTCCTCACGCGTCTTCACCGCTTTGATGACGTTGCACCCGCGTCTATTTATGGATTCCACATCATAACAGATAATCTATTCTCCTCAGTTAAGACCTAGGAAACTCAATCTGATCCCAATCAGCAACAAGCAGACGCTGCTCTGAATTCTTGACCACGACCATGTCAGCCTCCAAGCCCTATTCCGACGATGATCTGGAGAAGACTCTCCTGCAACTCCGATGTTTTGACACAATGTTTGTCGTCGACGATTCGGAACATATGCAGCCTTACTGGCCTGATGTCAAGACGTTGATAGAACGCATCGCACCCATCTGCGCCAAGCATGATCCAGACGGAATCGACCTTTACTTTGTCAATCACCGGCCTGGAGGCATGTTGGCCAAACTGCCTGGACTCCAATCCATCCGAAAGTCAGGCTACACGCACATCGGCGGCTTCGTCGGCAGCATGCTCTTGACCAGCAAAGGGAAGCAAGTTGGAGCCATCTTCGACGGCATCAAACCGGCTGGCAAGTGCAACATGGGCGCCAGACTCGGAGCCTTGCTCAAGTGGTACTGCGACAAGTACACGGCTGGCGATGAGAAAGCCGCTCTCAACATTGTCGTGCTCACGGCTGGCCAATTCGACGACGACATCAAGGCGCCCTTGATCCAAGCTGCCAAGACACTCGATGAGGCCAAGGCGCCGACTCATCAAGCCGGTGTCCAGCTTTTCCGCCTGGGCGGGCCGAATCTTGTGCGACAAAAGACTCTGCAGCACCTTGATGACGAGCTCCACAAGGAGGCTGGGACGCGGGATATCGTTGACACGGTGACGTGGAGTGGGCACGGCGAATCCATGTCTGATGATGAGCTCCTCAAGGTTGTGCTGGGCGCGGTAATCAAGAAGATCGATGTGCGTGCCTCTGAATTGCACTTGGACAACGCAGCTCCCGGTACGCGTGCCGAACGGACCTACTCTGAGGAAGAGTGAACCGAGCATTCTCAGACAGTTGTGAGAGTTGAGAACCCCAGGACAGAATGAGTTTATCTACAGCTTATCTCCTATATCCCTTTGAGTTGCGCTGAAAGCTATGCTATATTTTGCCCAGCGGAAACGCGTTGGTGATGATGTTTTTATTTTCCCCGCATCGTGTTAGGTGACCTTCGGTGCATAGATCTATTATGGTGCCGGCCGTTTGAATGACAAACTTGAGGCAAAGCGAAGAGGATCCAAATGTACTGCGGCCCGGTGTCACTCTCATCAAACGTTCAAGTAGACACACGATTTGAAGTGGCGAACCATAACATTGTTGGAGGAAAGGGGCACTAGGAAGTCGCTGTGCCACCGCAATACGTGGCTCCAGCGTCTTGGCATGTCCCTGGTATGTTGCAGCTTGTCTCGTCGCAACAGCCCCAAGACTTTCCGCCGGGTGGTGTACTACATGTGCTGGATCTACCGCAATCCGCTATATATTCTACTCGTGAAGTATACAGTCAGACATGGGCCTACTGCGGAGGAAGCAATGCTTGCCTGTGTTTTGGAACAATGCACAACCTTGCGCGTCACTTCTGTTGTCGGCTCGTCTAACGATAGGTGCAAGAGTGACCAGCTGATCTATATCGTGTAGAGCCATGGGAACTGGGTATTTGAGTCAGGCACCGTATAGGTTATTCCGATGATGTACAGGAGGAGTCGAGCTTGGGCGCCTGGATAGGATCAACGAGCTACGATGAAACGAGGTCCGAAAAGTGCGAGCCATATTTAACAGGCAATGTTTCCCAGAGTATGGATCCAGCGAAACATGTGGCTGCATGGGGAAGAAGTTTCTTACCAAGGGTCTCATCTAGATAAAGAGAGTGAAGAGAGCAAGCTATAGACTCCAATGATGTCGAGGTCGGCACGTTCCCAGAGACCAGCAATTATCGAAGATTTCTGCACGTCCACAAGTCTCAGGATGATTTGTTGCTCAATCAATGTACACGTTACTCCCAATATCTCGAAACGGCTCCATCTGATGCTGGATCTGCTCTGCCACGGTGTCCATGAGACGGCACATGTCTCTGCCCAATGGCAAGACCCGTTCATTCTCTTTCCCGGCACCAGCTCCATCACCCATGGCCACATCGTATATGACCTTGGTGGCCTTGCGGTGATCCCCGTCGGCCTTAAAATTGCTCCCTAAGAGGCTATTGGCCACCTCATCTGTCTTTCCACCAATGTAATCCTCTGGGAATGGAACGGATGACAAGCGCAATGCATGGGTAAAGTTGGTATCGAAACCGCCAAGTTGGACGGTTAGAGTGCGAATATTGAACGGTGCGACTTCGCGTGCGAGGATCCTGGTGAGCCCTGTCCGTCTCAAATCTCAGTCCCTGCCCAAACGTTTTCTGAAAGAAGTGACTTACCGTCCATCGCAGCTTTACTAGCAGCGTATACACCCATACTCTCACGACCACCGACCCCAGCGCCAGACCCAATGTTAATTATTAGACCACGGCGGCGTTGGCGCATGTAGGGCACAACAGCTCTGATAAGTCGATACGGGCCGAAGAAGACAGTTTCCATCTGTCGACGGACCTCCTCCTCGGGGAAGCTCTCGGCGGGGCCATGAATAGACCAGCCGGCGTTGTTGACCAAAATATCGATATTCGTTCCCTCGGCCTCTAAGTTCTCTATGATTGAGCCGCCGTTCGGGTCGTCGACGTCCAGAGTCAGCCAACGACCGCCCTTACCTTCAATCTCAGAAAACAAGTCGGGAACCTTTGTTGGATTGCGTGACGTCGCGATGACGTTGTGGCCTTTCGATAGAGCCAGTCGAGTCAGCTCGAGGCCAAACCCGGAGGCTGCGCCGGTGATGAACCACGTCAATTTGAAGGTTTTCCAGGAAGCCATGATGATATTGAGAACGATCTCAGAGTATATCTCAAGCAAGGCCTATCTATCAAACTATCCCTTTCTATTTCTATCAAGCTAAGGGTAGTTATTCTTTATATCTTGTCGGCCTCCTTCACTATTTCCGGAATCGCCGTTAGTTCCGGCATCGAACGCCACAATTCGGCATCGACGGATTTAAGCAGCGCGAGCAGCTGAAGCTTAGGACGACCAGGTCTACGTATGCAAATAAAATATTGTAATATGGGCCAATAAAGGTTCCATGCTTGAAGTCTGCAAGACTCACGGCTGGAACGGCTGCAGAGTCTGTCGCGTGGAGTAATATCGTCATCCCAGGAACGACAGTGCTCGCGTTTAGAAGAGAATACTACAGGCGGTCACTATAACAGGCAATGTATGTGTCATTTCTAATGCTACTCAATTCATGTATGTAAAAATAATATGTAGAGCTCATAAGTACATTACTATCACTTCTTCGAAGTGCTAGGGCAGTTTTTGCCGGTCAACTTCACGACCCAGGCACCACGCTCAATGGTGTTGATAAACACGTAGCCTGACTTGAAGTATGCGTAAGAAGACCAAGTCCCGACGAATGAGACAGCACCACCTCCGGGCAAATCGTCATCCTCGGGGTAGATGTCAAACCAGGCGGCTTCGCAGACACCAGCGCCCGTGGGGTCCTCGGGGATGGAACGACCGTCAAGGACGCGGAGACCAGCGCCGTAGTGAGACTGGTAGATGTACTTGTCGATGACATACTGGTTGTGGTCAATAGACTTCGTTGGGTGCTTGAAGTACCCTGTCTGCTTGGGGTTCTCGAGATCTCGAATGTCCCAGATGAACGTGACGGGGAACCCGTCACTGGCTGGACCCTGCCCGTTAGACTCGTCCAACTCGTCATCGAGGACAAGGAACTCTTGGTTCTGATCGTCAAGAACCCATCCTTGGTGAGTGTAGGATGCACCTTCGTATGAGATACGCGAGATGATGTTGGTGACGTTTGCCTTGTCCGTCACATCGTAGATGGTCAACGTGTCTTCGTTGTATCCGTAGCAGATGTCACGTCCTTGGTAGCGCTCGTCTGGTCCTCGATACACAAGACATTGCGCGTCGTGAACATAGCCGTCGCCGCTTGCGCAGCCCAGAGACTCGGGGTTGGCCGGGTCGGTGAGGTCGAAGAAGTTGAGGCCGGACAAACAGTTTGGGTCGGTGCGAGGTTGTCCGCCAACAGCAGCAGCATACTTGAGCTCCTCGTTCACGACAACATTGTGTGCTCGACCTAGGGGAAGCAACGCGTTGAAGTGGCTTGTCAGGTCAGTCTTGGCGTCGAAAACGACAGGATCTTCCGGGTCAAGGTCGAGCAGCTTTTCGAGGTCGAAAATCTGGATGCCATGGCCAACGGCCTCCGAGCCGATGACGGCGTAGTTCTTGTAAGTGCGGATTTCGCGCCACTGGGAGGGCTCAGAGTATTGAGGGAGGCGTCCAAGATACGACAGCTGTCCGTTCTCCTTGATCTCAGCAAAGGCGGTGCCGTCCAGTTGACCGATGGCGACGAACTCGCGACCGTCATCTGAAGTCCATCCCCACGAGGAAGAGCCGCGGCCACCAGTGCTACCCAGTGCAGCATGGCTGACAAAGGAGTAGAGGTCAACCTGTGGAACATATAGAGTCAGTCTTGCTCCGCACAAATGAATGGGCTCTACTAACATTGTGACACCGGAACGTGTTGTTTCGGTCCCCCTGGATTGCCTCGGCGAATCCATCAACGCAGGCAGTGTAACCCAAGTCGGGGTATTGCTCGCTTGCAAATGCGCCCGCCTCTTCCTGGAGAGCCCACTCTGCCTGTGTTTTATGTTAGCCTTAGAAATGAATCATCAATTGCCAAACGAACCTTCTTGAGATCCATCAATCTGTTGTGGATAACTCCCGAGTCATACAGCTCTGCTGCCACGGCCTCATCAGGCTTGATCTCCTTGGCGTGAGACCAAGAGGCTGCAGCAGCTACTGTGCCTAAGTAGACAGCGGCACGAACCATGATGAAGATGATGGAGAATGAAATTGATAGTCTAGGGCAAAGGAGAATGGATGGAAGGTGGTGGCCCGAATCCCAAGCTTGAGTGGACTGACTTTCATATGCGATCGATGGCACATAACCGCTTCTTATAGATTTTCACTAGTGGCTGGGGAGAAGGATTCATGCCAAGATGGCTTCAATCAAGATGCCCAAAATAACGGTCACGCCGTTAACGAGATGCTTCGGTCTTACCAATGATGTTGTGCGCTGCGATTAGAAATTAAGTGGCCTGTATCACGGCATTGCACCCCAGCACTCGTATAATATCCGGATAGAACCAATCAGTAAGCGAACGAGGTGGCACTCGGGTTCGGCAGCCATTTAACCTCCATCTTGGGTTACATCGGGCGACTCAATCTTGGACGGGAAGGCAACCCAAAGTGGAATGTGCGTAAATCTAAGAAGGTCACAGTGCAGAATGTCTTGGCTTGGGGCAGATAACCATTGTGCCAAGCTCCTGGATTGGCAATGAAGTGCATTTCCCTTCTTCGGGGTTGCACGCGAGTACCGGCCCCAGTTCTATTTTAGGAAGGTTCCAATACTTTCCGCCTCTTAGACTGCACGAAATATACTAATGTGACACTGGATTGCAAAAGTTCGCCTGCTTATGAAAACGAAGATCTGTTGCTAGTTGCGTCAGCAATGTTTATGCAAATCCGGCTCGAGGCTCCTAATCCCCGATGCGGAGGAACCCATTCCAGAGCGAAGTTGGCAAAGCCTCGATTTAATACATTCATTCACTCGATGTAGACTAAGCTTTAGTGCCTCGGGAACTTCTGTAAAACACCACCATTCAGGAAGGAGAGTCTGTCTTATTGCAATGAGAGGGGATTTGATGCCAAGGACATGCATACTAATTCTGTTGCTTTCACTTCTTGCAGAACCAAAGGCTACCCGCGAGCAGGCTCGAGCCGAAAAGCATAGTAACTCCACAAAACACAATCAACCCCATAAGTTGCACGTCTGACCCGTCCTGCGTCATCCCATTGCCGACAATGGCACCTTGGATTGGTAAGCCTGTCAAGTTCGCGATGGATATAATGGCAAAGTAGGTGCCAAGCATGACGCCAAAATCGTTCGTGTGACCTCCCGCGACCTCAATGAGTGCGGGTGTCATCAAGGAGACGTATGCTCCCGATGTGAACCCAAAGAAGATGGCAAAGACAATCAAGCCGCCACGCGAGTTTTGGTAGTTGATTGGCAGCCAAATGACTAAAATTGTGATGCCCGACGCGGCGGCCATCATTGTCAGGAATTTAAGATTGCCGACTCGGTCAGAGAACATGTTTAGGACGATACGGCCTGGGATTAAGGCGGCGCTAGCGAAGTTGTCAGTTCTGCCCCTTGTACTACCTAAAAGAAGAAAAACTCACTTGACGATGGACGCGGTGTACAAAGCAACAGAAGTTGTTGAGGTGTTGTTGTCGGCGAAAAGCGGGAGGTAGTTGAAGGGTCCAAAATGCCCCCAGAAGAACATGAAGCTTCCCGCGACAAATAGCAAGTAGGTAGGTTTCTTAAGAGTCGTGAGGCTCATGAGTTCACGGCGTCCGGCAAGACCCTTGGGTGGGCGAGCCGTGCTGACCAGCAGGTTAGCCACGACAAGCATGACTCCGATCATGAGGGCTGTCCATCTCAGCGTTGCCCGGAACCCAACCTTGTCAAACAAGCGAGCAAGCGTGATTGGGAAGATGACACCACCTACGATCACAATTAGCAAAGAATGACTGCAGCTGAGGAGGCACCCTACCGCAGGAACTTCCACTGGCAACAATACCCAGTGCGAACGCTCGCTTCGTAGTGAAGAATTGGCCTGCTGCCACCAAGCCAGGAACAAAGGTCCCCGCTGCACCAAGACCAAAGCACAGAGACTGGGCCAAGAAGATCTGCCAGTATTCGTGGGCAAAGGAGAGTGCGACCAGTCCACCCACCGAGAACATCGTTGCCATCATTAAGATCAAGCAAGTTCCAAACATATCAACGCCGAGGCCGTTTTTTGAGCCCAAAGGAACAAAACTGACAGAGCCACCCGCTAGCAACAGTCCGCCAAGCTTGGCCTCCACCATTGGGAGGCATGGGGCCCGTTGGCGTCATCGCGGGAGCGGGAGCTTGGGCATGGTGTGGGGATGAGGAGGGCTTGGGTTCGCTCGTCGTGGACATGTTGAAACGAAGGCAGCGTGAGAAGGAAGATTTGTAACTGTGAGTACGTGCAATTCGCGCCTGGTCAACCAAGAGCTTGAAACGAAAGTCGTGAAGGCTGGATCTTTGCAACTGCTCTCGGTGACGATAGAGCAATGGAGAGTTGACACAAGAGCCAACATAAGACGTCCAAGAGATGCCCTCTCCTTCAACTCCCTTGCCGTGGATCTTAAACGTTCTCCATATTTCAAATCCTTCACATTCCGTCCTGGCCGTCCTCAGACCAGGCTCACATAGATTCCCCAGTCCTTGATCCACAAAGCTTGTAATTCAGATCCGCGCAGGGTTGGCGGTGGATCCCGGATGTTCGGATATCCATCTTAAACTGTTGGTTATTCAACTGTAGGGCCCCAATGACTCCCAATGGCACGCAATCATAGTCAAATGCCGCCAACGGCAGTGCTGTAGACTCGGCTCTTCGGCACTAGCACCGCTGCAATGACCATCCATCAACAGACATAGCAAAGACACGACCTCGACCAACAACACATCCTGACTCAGGTCTCTGTTGGTTGGTTCCCGTCTCCAGCACCGTTACCCGGTGGCTGAAGCAGCCACGAAAAGCACATCGCTGTCTGGTGCGCCATCGGAAATTTGCGTTTAATTACGTCCAGTCGGGTCCGAAAAGTGCTCAAGTACCGGATTATGGTCGACTGCAGGTCATTGAGAACCTTGACGGATGAGATCTGCGACGCAACCTATGACCTGTCACTCTTCCGTTCGTCCAGGTTTTACCTGCCGGCTCAAGAATCCCGTACCTAAAGTGAGTGGCGTGATGGTCCACACCTTGACGTCAGCAATGTCTCGGATGAAATGGGACGACAGGATCAACAATGCAGGCAGTAAATCGAGTCAGTCAAGATCAAGCAGCCATAGTATGCCAAACTCCAAACGTGACCAGCTCAGCGACGGTGTAATTTTTGTCTCCGAGTGTTCTAAACAGCGAAAGCACTATTGAAGATACCAAGGACTGTTTCTTAGGCATCTCTATCGGGCTAGGAGCCTCAATGAAGGACACAGAAAGGTAGCTATATCAACTCTTCCTGTACTTTGTAAAAGAAAAGCGATCTAAATGCAACTTGTCTCTAAGAACCACTACTCTCGTTTATTTGACAGCTCCGCGACATTGGCCTGCAAAGGCATCAAGCCGGCTTCTTTTACCGACTGTTTCAGCATCCTGCCGAGCCTGCCCTTTGTCTCCAAGCAAACATGCTGCCATGCAAACAGTCCTATATCTCCTTTTCCACATTCAAGTCGGTCAGCGTTTTGGCGTGCGGAGCGCCATGTCTCGATCATATTTTGCGCATCTTCAGTATGACCATTCTCCCTGCCCCACGTCCTAAGGCAATCCTCCACAAAGGTGGCTTCTTCTGTGGCAGAGGGTTTTTAGAAATGGATAAGATGGATAAATGGCAAATGTTGACAGTGCAACCTGATCGTGATCCACCGCGACAAAATCTCGGACATGGCGCTCGTTCTCTTGACAGGCTTGTCCGGTGTAGAGAGAGTGCGGCAAAGTTTGTGGTGTCCCCTCACTGTCCTGTTTCGCGGAAACGGCGAGAGAAGTATACGAATCGTGGGATCCAATCTGTCTGCGAGAGAAGAAAGCCATTCACAGCTCAGTTTCGAAAGCCATGACTGGATGTCACTGAACTCTCTATCCCGCCTCTTGGGCCCGGGATGTTTATACACCGAGTACTGCGTGTCCCAGTAAGGTTTCATGAGCTCTTTTGTGACCTTGTCGACTTCGGGAAGATCAAGACGTCCAATGAGGACTTCTTTGTGGTAGAAAAACTCTTGTGTCTCGATAAGATGAACGAGTAGATGACGAAGCGTGCAAGGGTGGAGAAATGGAGGACGTTCCAAGTTGGGTTCTGGGCCCCGACATCATCCTTGGGATCCTCATCACTCGAGCTGGACAAGTTCTTATCAGAGAACGATGATGACTCTGACGAAAGGCCTGACACAAGGCTCTTACTATTCTCCGGGTTAGTCCAACAGCGTTTGCATGATTCCAAAGCACTGACCTCTGTACTTGCCCAGTCCAGCCCAGCTTGACAAGAAGATTGCGAGGTATCTCTTGATTCGCATGAAAGCCAATCTTGCCTGGTTTCACTTTCTCCTTTGTAAGCCTGGCACAAGCTTCCTGAGCTCGAGCAGAAACCTCCTGGAGTCTCTGGACAAGATTCTCCACAGATCGTTCAAGGTCTTGCCAGCCATCCGAGTCCAGCAGAAACATATCCCGATAAACCTTAAAGGTTTCCAGGGACATTCCTGCGCGGAGATGGCAGCCAGTGTCCCCGTCATGTGTATCAAATGCTATGAAGCTAATGGAACTCGACGACGTCTCGTTGCCACGAAGAAGCTTCTGAAACAGTCAGAGAGCATCTATCGAGTCTCGAGAGCCCCGAACGATGTCACCAAGCAAGGCGGGGTACGCGTATTTCCGCTTGGCGTGATCGACACTGTCGTTTGCAGGAAACAGAAAGTTTGACATGTTGACTGGAAGGGTGATAAATGTTTGTTTATTCCAATTCGAGGGGCAACTCTGGGTTCTTGACACAAGAAGTTTCCTTCACAATAGAGAGTGAATTCGGACAGGCAGTCTCAAAGTCGGCGAGCCAATCAATTGGGTTATGTCCATTCTCACAAAAGCACCAAGTCATCTAGGTTGTCTTCCACAATGATTCAGCCTCACCAAGTGCAAGGCCTTGGCCGGTAAGCCGAGCCGCACTCGAATACAGCAAGTATTCCAAATTGGGAAAACTGGCCGGCTCGTAACGTCATCCCGATGGCGTCAGCAAGGACATTCGACTCCGGCCTATTCCTCTACCATCTCTGTTTCTTTTCCCGAAGGAATCTCCGACATCCATCCTTTGAATCATCATGAAGCCGGCTGTTGGTCGAAAAATACCTCCTGATCCTGATCCATTGGGCCGAATCTCACCACTGTGCCAACTGTATCATGTAACAGTTACAAGTGATCCAGAAGCTGAAAATGTTATTCACGCCTAGCGGGGACCCTCAAGGCTGCCACTTGAGCGGCAGATCAGTGACCCACAAAGAGTCTCCATGGCAGCAACGTGGAAACGCAGCCCGTCGCGCTGCAAGGCACAGCCGCACAGGAATGAGCCGCGTAGATGGCGTGTTGCTGCATTTCTATGGATATACGGGGATCTCCACTGAACATATGAATCGGCTAAGCGGCAACGGACATATTGTGTTGGTAATGAGTTGCATCTTACAAGTCCATCAGCCTGTGTGGGTATGGGACATCAGGTCATCCACGCAGGGGTACGGCACGGGCAAGAAGTTGCCGATGAAGGAGAGGATTATCCACAGAGCCGAGGAAAGTATGACAGTCAAGATACGGTGTAAAGCTATCACATAGACTGAAGAACATCATTTTCTGTATTCATCTTCTCAGGTCCCTGTTTTATCAGTTCTATTCCACCTGGTTCTATAGTAATTCTCTCTCGCAGACCTACACGAGCATCACGATGTCGCTCGACTTTCATTTGAATAATTCCTCGTATGAAGTGACTAGTTTTGTTGTTTCTATCAAGGCGTATGCTCCAGCACTCCTTATCGTTGTGGTCCTCCTTTCATGGAAATGGGTAAAGCACATGTGCTCTTTAATGGCCTTTGCCTTTAGATTTATGCTCCTCGCTAACATTAATTCTAGACAGTTTGTCTTGCCAAGTACAATAGGTTTGCTCTTCAGCATCAAGGCTATCTACTTAATAGCCAAGGCGAGAGAATTCCTGAAATCGCTGGTAACACACGCTTCTCGCGGTTCAGCAATGGGTATGCCATTTCACCCGAGGACAAAAGACAAGCTGACGAGAATAGACAAGAATTATCCCACAAAGGCGCTAGCAAATTCGATGACAAACCTTACTTGATTTGGAACAATAGTAGACCTGAGATTGTTCTTTCTACGCCAGAAACTGTCAAGGCCTTTTCCAGCCGGCAAGTGGGAGGTGAGTCATCACCCATAACAGGGCTATCCGAATACTAATTTCTTTAAAGGTCACGGGAAGCCGCCAAATGGAAACATGGGCAACTACTTCTGTTGCTTGCTTGGCGACTGTGTTGGTGTCCAGAATGGCCGAAAGTGGAAAAGCATCCGGAGGGTCTTTGAACCTCACTTCAGCCATCAGCGCGCAGCGGGGGCTATCTCGGGCTTTGAGGTCGAGATAACCAAGTGGAGCAAAGATCTTACCAAAGATTCCAACGACGAGGTTGGTTTCACGGTCGATGCGGTGACTGCTTGCCGCATCATGCCATTCAAGCTCATCGCAATTTCTCTGTTCGGTGCCGAGGTCATAAGCGATGACGTGAGGTTTCCGTACGTCGATCCATGTCAATTACTAAAACTAATTTTATAACAGAGGGTTCCGTCAGCTACTCGATTTGAACATCGTTCATGAGAGAATTATGCTCAACACCTTCTTTGGACGAAAGGAGACCAGTCGCATGTACAACGCACTCTGGACGGCTTCCAAGAAAGACATGGATTTCTTTCTAGCTGGGTGGAAGACCCACGTTCTAGATGCTATAGAGGATGCCGAGCAGGTTAGAGCATCAGTCGTCAAACGTTGCGATATATTGCTGACAAGGACACAGAACCTGTATTCATCACCAATCAAGGAGATATACTCCAGCGGTACGGAAGGTTCGATGACTGAAAGGGAGTTTCTTCAGACTGTTGATGAAATTCTCTTTGCTAACATGGACGTCATGTCATCGATCATGGCGTTTCTACTCATCAACCTAAGCAAGAGGCAGCAACCTAAGCAAGAGGCAGCAAGCTCAAGACGAACTACGCAATGAGATTCTCGAACAAGCTTCCAAAGATCCCGAAGAAATTCAGTCGATGAAAGCTTATGCGCAGAGAACTGATACTTTTCTTGAGTACACATGCATGGAGTTCATCCACCTTTGTCCCGCAGCATGGTTCACTCTCCCCGAGCACGCTACATCGGACACTGAGATAGGCGGCTACCGCATCAAAGCCGGCACCGCGTGTATCATCGCTTGGGCGAGATTGAACACCGAGAGTCCCATCTGAACCTTTGTGAGCAAGGAATCGGGTCAAGAAATCACTGGCAAGTCGGTCTACCCTCGTCGACTTGAAGGCTTGTCTCCGGCTCGCTATCGTTGGAGCTTCCTACGCTTCGGTCTAGGAGGACGACAGTATCTCGGAAAGAATTTCGGCAGTCATGATGAAACAGTTCCTCATAGATTTTTTGAGTCATTACAGGCTGCACTTGGATGGCCAGGCATCCAAAGAAAGCATTGAGTTGAGGGAGGATAGATTTACTGTCACTCCAACCCAGGATGTGCGGTTCGTCAAGATTTGAGGTGCAGAAGCTGTTGCTCTTGATGAACATAGCTAAATGGCTTAATGGCATTTTCTTTTGTGAGGGTCAAACTTGATGAGATAGAATAGTCGCTATGGTTGGAAGCTCGTCGCATGTTATTCTCATTTTCCGCAAAAAGACCCAAGACTCCCGTGGCAACAGCCTGGGCTGCCTCTCTTGATCATGACCGAGATATCATAGCCATTTTCGATTGTACCTACCTGCATCTACGGGTGTCAAGGAGACGCTTACGTACAAAATCATTGTGAGATGTGCTCTGATCAGTAGGTTTATGCAAAGAAAGCAGTTCTTAAATAATAGGTTCATAAGAATATAACAATATGTATCAGGAATCAACAGCCAACTAGTCTAACATGGCTAAAATTACTTCTCAGTCTCGACGTCAAAGCGATCAAGGTTCATCACCTTGACCCACGTCTTGACGAAGTCCTTGACGAACTTCTCCTTGGCATCCTTGCTTCCATACACCTCAGAGATGGCACGAAGCTCAGCATGGGAGCCAAAGACCAGATCAGCCCGAGTGGCAGTCCACTTGGTTGCTTTTGTCGCCCGGTCAACGCCCTTCCAAATCTCGCCGTCGGCATCCTTCTTCGTCCAGGTAAACGAGCTATCGAGGAGGTTCACGAAGAAGTCGTTGGTCAGCTGACCCTTGTTCTTGGTGAGAACGCCAAGGTCAGAGCCGTCGTAGTTGGCGCCCAAGGCACGAAGGCCACCGACCAAAACGGTCAGTTCAGGCGGTGTGAGCGTGAGCAGAGCGGCCTTGTCAACCAGAATCTCTTCGGTGCGGGCTTTCGTCGTGCCCTTGCCGTAGTTGCGGAACCCATCGGCCACAGGCTCGAGGTATCCGAAAGCGCGGACGTCGGTCTGGCTCTGAGTGGCATCAACGCGACCAGGGGTGAAGGGGACCTTGACGTTCTTGAAGCCAGCGTCCTGAGCGGCTTTCTCCACAGCCGCAGAGCCACCGAGAACAATGAGATCGGCGAGGGACACCTTCTTGGTGCCCTTGTTGAACTTCTTCTGAACACCCTTCAGGGCGGTCAAGACCTTCGCAAGCTGGGCCGGGTTGTTCGCCTTCCAGGTACGCTGAGGGTCAAGTGCAATGCGGGCACCATTGGCGCCACCACGCTTGTCAGAGTGACGGTAGGTGGATGCTGCATTCCAAGCGGTAGACACCAGCTTTGAGATATCGAGGCCGGAGGTAGCAAGCAATTCCGACTTAAGCTTGGAAATGTCGCTATCGCTCAGGAGCTCACCCTTTCTCTCGGGCAGGGGATCCTGCCAGGCGAAGTGCTCGGCAGGCTTCTCAGGTCCAAGATAACGAGTGACGGGACCGAGATCACGGTGTAGAAGCTTGAACCAGGCCTTGGCGAACGCATCAGCCAACTCCTCGGGGTGATCGACCCAGCGGGTGCAGATCTTCTTGTAACTCGGATCGTTGATCAGGGCCAGATCACTCGTGAGCATAGTAGCCCTTCGGAACTTGGTCTTGTCGAAGGGATCGGGGTAGTCGACAGTGCCGTTCAGAGCCTCCCACTGGTGAGCGCCTGCCGGGCTCTCGACCAAAGTCCACTCGTTCTTGATCAGACTGTTCAGGAAGTCGTTGCTCCATCTTGGGACTCATTAGCATGTGCGCATTGTAACCAGTCAAAGTAACTTACTTGGTCGGGGTCTTGCTCCAGATGACCTCGAGTCCGCTGGTCTGAGTGTTGGGGCCGTTTCCGTCACCCACACTGTTGTGCCATCCAAGACCCATCTCGCCCAGGTCGGCGGCTTCAGGCTCCGGTCCGATGTTGGCTGTAAAGTGCATCGTCAGCAAGTTTCTCTCCAGGATGTGTTTAGGCACGCGACGAGACGGGGGAAGTTACATGAAGCCACGGCGCCGTGGGTCTTGCCAAAGGCGTGTCCGCCAGCAATCAGAGCAACGGTTTCTTCGTCATTCATGCCCATGCGGTCAAAGGCAACACGGATGTCGCCGGCTGACGCCTTTGGGTCCGAGCTGCCATCTGGGCCCTCGGGGTTCACGTAGATCAAACCCATGTGAGTGGCGCCCAGCGGCTTCTCAAGCTCCTCGGCTCGCTCGTAGATGTCGGTGCTCCCGTTGTAACGGACATCGTTGCCCTTGGGGACGAACGTAGCCTCACCACCCCAGTAGACTGACTCGTCGGCTTGCCATGTGTCCGGGCGCCCGGCGGCAAAGCCGAGAGGCGTGAAGTCCATTGATTCCAAAGCGACATTGCCGGTGAGGAGGATGAGATCAGCCCATGAGATCTTGTTGCCATACTTTTGCTTGATGGGCCCTGAGAGAATATGGGTCAGCGTCGGTGTGATCAATTATACTGGCAGAGGGCCAACTCACAGAGCAGTCGACGAGCCTTGTCGAGATTCTGATTGTCGGGCCAGCTGTTGAGTGGAGCAAAGCGTTGTTGTCCCTGTGGAGATTTGCATTAGCACAAATTGTTTACTTGACCCCTTGACCCCTTGACCCCTTGCCAATTAAAGATGTGCAGAATGCACAATCCATGTGGAGATGTTTCACAAAGAAACAAGCTAAGCACCCGGAGGGTATCGTGGCCACGGAAGGGAAGAGAAACAAAGATAAACGAGGTCGCTTACCATGCCACCACCGCCACGGCCGTCGATGGCGCGGTAGGTACCGGCGCTGTGCCAGGCCATACGGATGAAGAAACCGCCGTAGTGACCAAAGTCGGCAGGCCACCAATCCTGGGATGTCGTCATCAGCTCGTGCAGGTCCTTCTTCAGAGCCTCATCTGTCGGGTTGTCGATGGTCAGCAATCTATCACACCTCTGGAAATATCCCAGATGCTCAGGGTCACGACGACTCACAATCGAGAGACTCAAAGGCCGCGGTGTAGTCGAAATCTTCACCCAATGGGTTGATCTGCGGCGAAAACTGGCGCAGGACATCGAGCTTCAGCTGGCATGGCCACCAGTCACTGCTCCGGGTGCCACCACCGGCAGCGTTGCTCACGACGGAGCATCTGCCAAAGTTCTCGGGTATCTCCCTCTCAGTGTCGGTTGCTCGTTTGGCAAAGGGGCACGAATTGGCATTGGCATCGACAAGAGACACAAGGCCCAGGGCTAACAAAAGCCACCCAGGCAGATCCGCGTGCATGATGAAACGAATTGGGAAGCAGGCAGTCTAGCAATGAAGGCAGAAGACAGAGGCAATGTGCTGTGACGGGTCCCAGAACTTGAATTGGTAATGCTTCTCTACTTATGGGCTTCTCAACCTGCAGCCCGTGCCAAGCAGGCAAAGCCATAAGCCCCCAAGCCTCCGTAACTGCCGCAATCTTACCCGTGGGTCAGCCATCGCCTTGCCCAATAGATATTTAAGGTTGGGTGGGATGCTACGCGCCGGTATGACCAAGGGTGTCGCGACTTGATTATCGCCAAGATGAGACAGCCGGGATCAGCTCTCCAGTGAGGGCCGCGTTAAACAACGGGTACCTCTGTGAACGGGCGAAATGGCCTCAAGAGGAAAGACGTCCCATTTGTCAGCACCTGTGACTGAAGGCCTTGTTGGCATCGCCCGAGGTGATGGCCAATGGCTCTCCCTGTATTACAAGGACGTAAACCTCCGCTGGGAGGGATCCCCCGCAGTCACACAGTGAGTGAATGCCGAGGCCAGGGGCATTTCCATGGTTTACCGTCAGCGACTACGCGAAATACGGGGCAAGCGGGTATAAAAAACCTCGACCAGGGGTCCGTCACATCAGCGAACTTATGCATACGCTAAGTCCAACGCGGAAGCTCTGCAGCAGCGGGCGTGGCAGTGCACGGAACCGCACTCAAATTGCAACGATTTGCGAATAACAAACTCTAACAAACAACGTTGGGATTAACTTCGCAAGGGTCTAGGGCGCGGAAAACGTCATCTTCGCTGCGTTGGGCGTCTAGAACACTCGTTTAAGTTGAGAACTCAATGGCATGCGCCACGCGAGCTGCTGGAATAGGCCAAGGCTGGACGGCTTAAGTAAAGCTTAAGTCGTGTTGTGTTATATCAGGAGACCCTCTCTGGCTTGATGGGAATTACCAAGCATTGGCTAAGTGAAAGCCCACGTGCCATCTCCTGTAATGCCTGGGGGGTTCCGCCTGGGCGGACTTCCCACAAAGAGAACGATAACTTTGATCAACAACCACCACATCCCACCCAGTCCCGACATTGACAATTTCCGTACTTAATGCTGTTTCAAATTAAAATCTACGTCATTGGTCTACTAGAACTGAATTTTATGAAAGATTTACTCATTGTCGACAAAGTTATGCAACACGCATTTCTCAACAGACGCATGTCGTACGTTTTCTTTTGTGGTGTTTAGTTGTAAGCAGGAATACTCGCATAAATCCAAGCCACTAGGCGCAGCTACATCGATATAATAAGCGTCGTCCAAGCACATCGGCGTCTAAAATCGTGCAACGACGTGGACGCTTTAGTGTGATGACCGCTGACACTTGCATCACGTCAGACATGAAATAGAAAATTGGCAGCCTCAGAGACAGGCTGAACAAGTGCCTGCATCTTCCTTTCTAATTAAGAGTCTATTATTAGTCACAGGCTGCAGCTGATCGATGTCACATCTAGTTCATGCACGGGTGGGCTGTAAGTTATAATGTTCCGCCCTCCACAGTCTAAACCAGATGCAAGACGCTAATAAATCCCACACCATGGACAAACAATCAACCACCCAACTAACTAATTCCCTAGTACCGAATTTCTCCATGCAGCATTCAACACGTTCAGGGTTGTATTCGACACTATAAGAGCACCAAGGCAGCTTGTCCTGAACTCCATCATCACTTGACCGCTAGCACGATAAATAGGCTAAGTTTCACGCTCTACGCTCTGCTGCTACTGATAAGTCGACCGTGGTATTTATTCCCACCGCGACAAATAACTTATTCAACTTGCCGCTCAAGCAAGCATTGGAGATTCTGTTCTACCACGTTCTCACCCGACAGGGCGGCCGTCAGTGAGTTGTTGGACAAGAAATGCCAACAACACCTGATTGACTAAAAAGACAAGCTGTCGATTTGTGACAACAGCTCCTGATAATCGTTGGCGATCGACACGAACTATACCCTAACGTGGATTTGGGCATCCTTTTCAAGCCCCAACACTGAAGAAATGGGCGACATCAACCACGTGGGCAAGTCGACAAGGAATAATTCCCGAGTAGGTAGGTAGTGTTCACGTCAGCAAATGTGGAATCAATTCTAAGAGGCGGAATGTAGGAAAAAACCGGGTGTAGAGCGGGTTTACGTGGGTAGGTCCGGTTGGTTGCTGCCAAGTACCTGCGCCCGCCGTTACGTGGTATTGTGCTTCTAAATATAGCCAGCTAATTTGCTTGCCAAGCCGGTCTACGTGACGTCGAGACCCCTGAAGTTGACCTGCACCTTTCTTCTTCCTTCATCACACACGCCATCACACGTGCCAGTCGCTCGTTCTCACCGCTCACGTTGCAACTCGCCCAGCCCTACGGAACACCACCACACCACCACCTATCGCGGAACTCCCGGTCCACGCGTGCCATGGCAGCCAGGCACTCGTCCGCAGATGCAGACCGGAAGCTGGAGAGCGGCACTGCGCCTGCTCCCGCCAAGCAGGGAGGAAGCTTGCATCCGGCCTTCTACATTGCGTGCGCCGCGAACCTCTCCCGCAAAGTCGACGAGAACCACGCTCACACGCAGTTAGGTTATGGATCTTCTTGAGTTCAAGCGTCATTCTCTTCAACAAATGGGTTCTTGCAAGTGCCAAGTTTGGTGAGATCCCCTCCCACGGACCCCAATGACCTGGCGAAGATCAAAAGCTTACTTACTCATGATTAATTACTAAAAGACTTTCGTAAGCACCATCTGTAGTCAAGTTGCCAACGAGCAGCGACCAACACTGACTCTCTAGCCTTGTTCTTGACCACATGGCACATGATCTTTGCGACGGCCATGACCCAGATCATGGCTCGGTTCACCACAACGCTTGACTCGCGGCACAAGGTGCCCATGAATCCCACCGTGTACATGTGAGTTCCCATGTGGATGTGCCTGGCAGTTTGTTTCGCCCGAGCATAACCTAGTGATGGAACGCTAATGGATTACTGTCCGCAAAGGCAGTCTATCGTACCGATTGGTATCATGTTCAGCTTCAGTCTGATCTGCGGTAACCTGGCCTACATTTACCTCAGCGTGTCCTTTATCCAAATGCTCAAGGTACCGATGCCTCAGAAAACATACAAGCCCATGGAACTGACCCTGTGTAGGCTACCAATGCCGTAGCCACATTGCTAGCTACGTGGGCATTTCGCATCGCTCCACCCAACTTCCGTGTGCTGGGAAATGTCTCCTTCATTGTCGTGGGTGTCGTAATTGCCTCCTTCGGTGAGATCAAGTTTGATCTTACTGGCTTCATCTGTAGGTTGCCCGTTGACCTCCGTATCCAGGTATAAATGTCTGACACGAATGCATAGACCAAGTAGGCGGCATCCTCTTTGAGGCGCTGCGCCTTGTTATGGTGCAGCGCTTACTGAGCTCGGCTGAGTTCAAAATGGACCCATTGGTGTCGCTGTACTACTATGCTCCCGCGTGTGCGGTGTTCAACGGTATTTTCACGGCCTTCATCGAGCTCCCACGAATCACGACGAACGATATCTACTCGGTGGGCCTGGTGACGCTTGTGGCCAACGCGTTTGTGGCTTTCCTCCTCAACGTGTCTGTGGTCCTCTTGGTACGCAGTGGTCCCATTCCTCCATCATTCATGTCGCTTACTCCGTGTAGATTGGCCAGACGTCAGCCGTTGTTTTGACCATGTCGGGTGTTCTCAAAGATGTCCTGCTTGTTGTGGCTTCGATGGTGATCTTCCGCGACCCTGTCACTAGGCAGCAGTTTTTCGGATACTCAATCGCGCTTGCTGGGCTCGTTTATTACCGTCTTGGAGCCGAGAAGGTCTATTCCATGGCCACCGACGCTCGTCTGCAAGTAGCCCAATACCGCCATCAAAATCCTGCAAGGGCAAAGCTCTTTGTAAACCTCGCGGTGTTAGCTGTGGTGGTTGTCTGTTTGTTCACCTGGGGACCAGCTTGGCAAGGGAGCAGCGTAAACGTGTAGGTCGGCGACACGTCTTAGAAAGTCTAGGAGTTTCTATCACATACAATTTGTCGCGCTGTGCGCTGATATGTTGGGAGAAGTTGACTCCGTTATCTGCGGTTTCGTTGTCTCTGATTTTGTATTTGTATGCAGTGGACCTTTGTTGTACAATACTTAACCTTCAAGAGGGGACGAGCGAGTCCTGCCATTTCCATATCCTCTAGACTTAGAACTATAGAATGGAAAGTTGCATTACATGTTTGAGCTTCATGAACCTTGTCCTCCATGCCCGGGTAAATAGAGATCGGACTGCACTGTGGTCTGATTCTGTACATAGTTTAGGCAAAGGGTAGAGCGTTGACGAGATCTGAAACAATGGTCATATTGTCAACGACAAAATACTTTCGCACTAACTTGAAACTCGATAGCAAACACAGAAACCTCAGGTCAGGGCTGGCGTATCACCGAGCAAATCCAAGATCCACCGCAACTAACTGCACATATCCGGCTGCCACTACTGCGCCATGTCCCCAGACCAAGAAGCTTCCCGTTGACAACATGATATGTCCCGACAAGAGGATACCGCAGTCTATCCCCCGACTCCTTCAACACCACGTTATACAGGCGGGGAAGTATCCGGCGCTGTACCACACATGTCACCCCTGATATCAGTCCAGGAGATTGAAGACGTCCCAAGGCAGAGAGCCACTCATCTAGGTTGAATTCGTCGCCGAATACGATACCGACTCCCTTTCCGCCGCGAACTGGCTTCAGGATGTAGTCGTTCTTCAGCGGCGGAAATTCCTTTGACATCTCCAGGAGATGAGCCAGCTCTTGTGAACCAGGAAGCAGGGTATCCACGATTCCTTGGTCAAGGACCCGTGCCTGAGAAGGGGTGAGCACTTGACGAGTGACCAGGGACTGAAGCTCCTGCTTGACGATACCGAGCATCCGCTTGTCGTGGACCAAGAGAATGGTCCGCATGTCATTGAAACAGCGCAGGCTAACCTGGCGCAGGATCTCTGGCTCTAGCGCGAGGAGCTCACGCTGGTGCAGCTCCATACCGACCTGATGGACCTCTTCCAAAACCTCTCCCTGGCTGGTGATTGGGGTAGAAGACGAGGGACGAGACGGATGATCGCCAGTATCCTTCGCGATGCAGCAGAGCCGGTAGCCTCCCTTTCCTTGGGGATCAGGCAGTAGCCTGAGGTCCGCCGGGTTTATCAGCCTAGGCGTGACGCCGAAACGCCGCTCAACGACGTCGATGAACATGTGGATGTCTATTCCTTTCTCTTCGCCTTTGAGAAGATGCAACGGCAAGTGCGGCTGGAAAAGATCGAATAGACCATCGATGATCTGCTCGCTGTTAGTAACGTGTGGTAGAATGGCGTCGTCAACGCTACCTTTTCCGGATCTGTTGCGTTCCTCAATCCACTAGCTCCCATGCCCATGTCGTCCAGAGCTTGCTGTCCATAGGCCTCATGCATGAACCCATTGAAGGAGAAACGGGCGTTGATTTCAGTGATCCTGAAATTCTCCTCTGAATCACCATCTTCGGGGCCTCGATTCTCCTCGACAAGAAAGTCGGGTCTCCATGAGCCTAGACAATCCGGAAACTTCTGCAAGTTTCCGCACAGGACTTGCGTCTCCAACCACTGTAACAGAAAAATGATCAATACAGTAGTCAAGGATTGACTTGGGTAACAGCGCCAAAGAACACGAGGAGCAGACTTACCTGTAAGAGCTTCTCCTCCTCTTTTTCTAGAGGCATCCGTGCGGGGAAACGAGCATCACGGTCGGTCCACCATCGTTGAACAATGTCGCTGATAGCGGTAGTCAATGCTTCGTGCAAATCTTCCAACTGCTGTTGATGACAGTTGTCAATCAGGATTGGTCGAGGACAGGCAGCCTTATAAGAGTCGTTGTGCCACAAGTGGGAAGGGCACTTGGCCAAGAGAGTGGCCTGGATCTTGGCATGTTCCTCGGCGTAGATGGTACTCTTGGTCTTGTGATGCAAGACAGAGTCATAACCGTGGCGGTTCAGGCCCAGGTGGATCTGCTCCATTCGAGCAGCGACGGAGTGCGTCATGGCGAAAGCGGTGGCAGGTTCGGAAGATGAAAAGTACAGGGCTGGAATCTAAATGGTGCTCGCTCATGGATCCTTATATCGTGTCAATTCGACCTTGGGGGAGATTTCCTAGACCTGAGCTTACACGGAATAAATTGTAATGACGTTATTCGTGAACGTGCATGGAACTATTGGCTTGCGGGCCGATGGCGCAAATCGATCGGACTTTCGCTGGTGAGACAGGGCCACCGATTCCGCAGTCCGAAAAGGCACGGCAATTACTCCTTTTTCTGGCATCCCCCGAGACAGTCAAAGTCTTCCCCATATCACTCGTCACAGCCCCTCAGCGGGAGGAACATGGTCGGTAATTGGACGGTCGATAGCTTCATGCAACGCTCATGTGTGTTCCAGCTTCCTGGCGAACTCCAGTGCCGTGTTGGAGCAATTTTGTGGCTTCATGGTAGACTCCCTGGGAGTTACGGTGAGTCAGGGGTGTGTAAGAGAAACCCAATAGTCTTGGTCTGGCTGCATCTCCCATTGCATTATTCCTGGAGACGGGACGGGAGCGCTATCCCTGGGGACGGGACGGGAAGTGCAAGTCCCGGGAGATGTCGCACTTGGCTTGCCGGCCATTGATGGGTCTCTGAGGACGTGGATTGACAGCTATCCAGCCCTTCAAGTTTAAAAGGTCGTACTCCAGTCAGGAGAGCCAGGATCGAATAGAAAGTCTGACTTCTATCTATCCACCACCCTTGTTCCCCATTGCTGTATAGCTCGACAGCCCTCTCAATTTTGTTGACGATGCATCGAGTTATGCGCCAGGCTTGCAGGTCCATTGGTCTGCAAACTCCTGCTCAACGACAGTCCTTTGTCCCAAAATTCTCAAATTACCCCGGTTGCAATAACCATGGAGCTCGGCCTCTTGCTACACAAGTCTCGCGGATGGTCTCTCACCTGGAGGCGCCTGATCTGAGCTATGCCAAGGAGCGTCGCCACGTCCGCCATGTGGCCGAGAAGCTCCAGGACAGCGGCATCCTCAAGATCAGTCTTCAGTTCCCGGATAGCAATAGCGAGTACCTCGAGCAATTGCTTTTGAGCCTCCACACACACCACGACCATCAACTCCCCATCCCGCACAGCGCTACTCGCGGTTGGTTCTGGGACGTCCGGCCCAGTACCTCGGACTTTCAGGCTGGGAATCATCAGGCCCGCTCGGAAACCATGGACGAATTTCCCTGGCACACGGATTGCAGTTACGAAGACCTGCCTCCTCGGTATTTCGCGCTCCAAGTGCTCCAGCACGATCGATTTGGCGGCGGAACCCTGTCCGTCATGAACGTCGAGCGGTTGAGTGAGTTGCTGTCCCAAGCAACGCGTGCAAGTCTGGTCCGCCCAGAGTACCGAATCACCATTCCCCCAGAATTCATCAAGGATCCCACTCAACGACACATCCAGGGCAGTCTGTTGGTGGCGGACACGGACAGCCAATCAAGCAAGATGCGGTTCCGAGGAGACATTCTGACGCCTTTGAGCGACAGGGCGTCAAAAGCACTGGACGAGCTCAAGCAAGCGCTGCAAAGCGTCGAGGCTCAATCGCACTCGACTGTACATCTTGCCGCCGACGACTTGCCGGCAGGGAGCATCATTCTCGTGGATAATCGTCGATGGCTACATTCGCGGAACGACATCAAGGATCCGGAACGCCATCTGCGCCGGGTGCGGTGGGACGCGATTCCGTTCCACCGCATTTCTAAGTAGCATGGGAGACACTGGTTTACGGAGGAGTGGTAATTTCGCTGAACACTGCTTCAGCTGGCTATGGAATGTGGTTGGTGTAGCCTATGCCGGGTTTGGTGTACAACTAAGACAACGGCCTGGGAAGTACGGATGATTGACGTTCCCCAAGATTGCAAATTTTCTGTAACTTACCACAATACTATTTTCTGACGCGTTTGCTTGCTTTTTCCGAATTCCCGTGCGTGATCGCCAAGCAGCGCAATGGGATTGTGATCGGGCATCCCTTCTGTGCATCGGAGCATTGCATTCATTCCTGCATCGTGGTGGCGTCGATCTACCGAATGCTACTTCAAATCCAACATCTCAATATGAGTCCGTATGTAGAAACATGTACGAGCTGAGCACTTCACAGTTTCAACAGTAATGACCACGCTACTGGAGATGCTGGCGGCAGAAGGGAGTCAGTGCCGAAAGCCTGTACGACGGCCATCACTTGATAAAATTAGAGATACCCCAGCGCTTGTTGAGAAAACTACTAGTCTTTTCCCTTTTTCAGCCAGCCATTTTCGAGATCTGCATGACCAATTCGGATAATGCCTGAAAGTACTGCCATACCTTGTTCTCCCTGCCGTCCTGCCGTCGTGGGGACTGAGACAGTGGGCCGGACACGGGAAAAGCGCCACCGCCGTGGAACCAGCTGTGAGACACTGCATGACGGACGGGCCGGGTCTAAAAGGATTGCTGCCGTCTAATTATGTGTTTTATGTGGTATGTAATTCCATTACTCACAGCGAGACATATGGAGCAGACTGGTTAGAAAGGGGCCGCCATACATACCGCCACTATGTACAGCCCGAGACAAGTGCTGATCGGACGGGCCGGCGACAAGGAGGCCCCCGCCACTGTATTTGTGCTACCGTACTATCGATATTTGTGAGACAGGCGGTGGCCGGAGAGGCTGGAGCCACTCGGGGATAGGCCCTCGAGTTGTGACGGTTGACTGACCCAAGACATTGATTCCCAAGTCATCGGGGGCAATAAAACAGCCCCAACAATATCGGAACCATCTCAGCCACCGAGCTATCACGGCCGGCCGGCAAAAGTTCAACCGACTCTGTGTTCCGTCTTCGGCCACCTCGGCTACGCATGTGTGACTAATAAAGGAGGTCAGTGGTCTGCAGGTCGAGTAGAATTGAGTTAAATTTGTCCGAGTTGAATTGCCCTTCCCGCGCATTGCTGGCTTCAGCTCTCGTCTGCATCTTGCTCTTTGAGTCTCGCCCACGATGCTCCCTGAATCAAATCATTCTTTGGCAGAGGTTCTTGCCGTTGCCAAGATCCACCCATTTTACGTCTCCGATGTTCAGTATCCGCCCGATGCCCACACCGTCCAAGTCATCAGGGAACACGTCGCAAGAGAGCCGACGGAAGCCAACTTGCGCGCCCAGCCATTGCTACGCAAAAGGGACTTGTAAGAATACCAACCAGCATGACCACCCTGCCTCTTTCCTGGCTTATGTATCTAGGTATGTCACCATAGAGCGACTCGTCAACGACACTAGCCCAGAGAATGCATATCGACACAGCATTTACGCGAGCGTTACGGGTGGTGGATTTGGGTTAAAGCCCTTGTTTTTCGCGACGGATGTGCATGAAAACCGCAGACACAGGGCTGGCTTTGGCCGGTTTATTCGGAGCATGGGACTCATCAAGCATGGGGATTGGGTCCTGACGACTCACAGTGCGGGCGAGCTCTACAGGTACGTGATCTCGTTACTTCACAAGTGTACAGCCCAATTGCTAACGTATCAGGTCTCTTGACCTCACATTGGAGATCCTGGAAAATGCCGGAGCCTGTGTCCTTGGCGCTGGAAACCGCATGCCGGTGGCTCATGTAGTCAGACTCCTGGCTGACTACAACGCCAACGTGCTGTGTGGCGACAGCAGCCAAGTGGTTCAAATGGCGCACTACATCTCAACGCTGCCTCACGAAGAGCGCGAAAAGCTCAGGATTGACAAGATCATCTACACCTCCGAGACTCTCACGGTGGCTCAAAGGTCGCACGTTGTCGGCGTCCTGGGTCCCGTCCAGATCTGCTCAATCCTGGGCAGCGCAGAAGCTGGCCCCTACGCAGTCAGCAACCCTGACATCACTGGGAAGAACGCTGTTCCAGGACACGAAGACTTCATCTTTGACACCCGCGCCACGCTGTTGGAGATTCTTCCGCCTTCGTTCTCGGAACATGGCTCTAATCCGGATCTCTTACCCGACGGAGAGCAAGGCATCATTGCGCAGACATCCCTCACACGCCTGCGCAACCCCGTCGTACGCTACATCACGGGCGACGTTGGGTCACTCCATTCCCTCCCTGAAGAGGCCCAGTCGCTGGTCCCAGAAAGTTACTGGCCCCATCTGCGCGTCCTTCGTCTTCAGGGTCGCGACCGCCGGTTCAGCTTCGAGTGGGATGGGGAATACATCGAATTTCATGGGTTGACGTCTTTGCTGAACAAAGCCGAGTGTGGACTTCTTCAGTGGCAGGTCCTGTTGGACAGGATGGAGCCATCCCAAGAGTCATCCCTTGAAGTACGGCTGCTTTGCTCCGCGCGCAATGAAACCCTCCTTTCGGAAGAGGCACTTGGCAGAATAATCAAGGGGTTTCTTCACATCTATCCTGCGAACAGTCATCGTTTCCAGATGAAATTTGTGAATGACCTCGAGGAATTTGAACTCAGCCAGACTGGCAGAAAGGTTATCAAGTTTGTTAATCGTTTCAATTGAGTTGCGATGCCTCGTCGTAGTTGGATGTAGTAGGCTAGCAATACTTAGCAAAGTAGCAACAACAGAAATGGAAGCGTTCACATGACTTGATATTAGTGGTTCAGCCAAACACACTCACGTCGTAGACTTAGTAGTCGTGGTGGATTATATTATTATCTACGGGGGAACAGCGTGCTGTTTGACGCGACCATCTATCTGATGTCCTCACGCGAAGGCATCTCCTACACATGTGTGCAGTACCAACTACAGTTCGACCACAAAGCGAGTTCTCAGCTTCTCACCGTAGCGATGGAAGAGCCAAGGAACTGGCGTGAAAACGAGGCATACAAAGCCAAGGACACTGTTTCCCCAACCCAGCCCCAGCTTATTGTACAGCGGATCGGCGGCAAGACCAAGGAAGGCGCCAAAGGGAGAGCGAATGAGCAAGTTTGCAGCCAGAGCCCAAGCAGCAGCTTCCGATCCGAATGCATCGACCAGATATATCTGTCCCGGGATGACGACAAACAGAGACCCGAGCCCGACGATGAATGTGCCCATGATCGGGACGATCCAGTGAGTATGGTAATCGGCGCTCCAACCGTACATAAAAAGGCCCAGTGGGGTGATCGGGCCGAACCACTTCATCAGAATGAGCCGCTGCTCTGGTTTGGTGACGGTGCTACCTTGTCCTTGCCCAAGGAGTTTATCGATGAGGACAGAAAACAACACCAGGCCAGTTATCATGCCGAGCCCGAGGCCAAGGTAGGCCAGCCCGGCAACCCCTTCATCAAATCCGTAGACTCCTTCAAAAAGGGCGGGAAAGGTGGTAAAGAGTAGAAATACTAGGCCGAAGAGAATTCCCGTGTAAAGCGAGACGAGTAAAACGATGGGTGAAAAAAATGAGCATTTTTACTGGACGGGTGATGGCACTACCAAGCATTTTGGGAGGGGCTTCCTCCCTGGCGACTTTGGGGATGAGCTTGTCGTTTCCAGTTTCGTTGCGCATTCTCTGTGCTTTCCTCTGTAGCAAGACTGCGGCGTTGCTCTCACGCGTGAAGATGGCCGTGGCGGCGCCGATGATACCGGACTACACGCGTGATCTATTAGAAATGTCCAGCCGATAGGAAATCCACAGGGACAACTTACGAGGATCATGATGATCCGAAATGTCCAACACCAACCGATACTTTCGGACACAAAGCCGCCGATAATCGGACCAATGACCTACATCAGTTAGCAAGTTGGTTTTCCAAGCACCAGATTCACATACAGGCCCCAGGATTGGTCCCATGGCGAACAATGCCATAGCCTTTCCACGTTCCTCCTGTGGGGTGAGGTCGGCGACTGTACCACCCCCAATACTCATGGGGCCCGAGGCAGCGCAGCCACAGATGAACCGAAAGACAAGAAACATGACCGTATTGGTGCTGAAAGCACACCCCAGAGTAAAGGCGAAGTAAAATATGTTGCAGAAGTGGTAGACAATGAGGCGACCGTATAGTTCGGAGAGGGGCGCGAGGACCAGGGGCCCCAGAGCAAAGCCTAAGACGTAGAGATTGACCGTCATGGCCGCTACCGTCGAGTCCGTGATGCCAAACTCATTGGCCAACTGCTGTGCTCCAGGAGCGAACATGGTTGCTGCGAGGTTTCTGCGACAGAAGAGTCAGTCAGAGTCTCCCAAGGCAAACTTCGGTATAGAAACTGGGAAAATACTCACCCAACAAGCGAGAAGAGACTCACAATGATCACATTCATATTCTTCTTGGACTTGGACCAGTTGCGGGGATCCTCAGGGTCATCAGGACCATCCCAGTCAACGACGTTGGGGTTCGTGTTTTGCTCATCGACGATGGTTCTGGTAGGTGAACTGCAAGTTTCAACGTCTTCCTGGTCCGAATTTGTACCAGGCGTCTCCAGTTGGCGGGCGACATTGCTTGACGTGGAGATCGTTGATTCCATACCACGGTGTTGGTCTTGGATGATGTCGTCTATGTCTAGGCTGGGGAATGCTGGCTTCACTGAATATGGGAACTCTGAAATGGATGACGGAGGAACAAGCTGAAAAGATCTTGAGCGGAACACCCCGGGACGACAAGTTTGGGTGTGTAAGAGATTTGTTGCGGCACGCAGCAGAAGTTGTTCTTAAGGAATACCGAAATCCCATTTTTACCTGAAGGAACAACGACATCACCCCATTGTGGGATGCAAATCTCCCTGAAGAAGGCGTAAAGGGGTTGTCCGATCCTCCACCAGCTCCATTAATACCACGGACAAGCCGTCTTGTCGTCCGCTTCGCTGGCGAAGGCGACAGGAACAAGCTACGAGAACGGAGGATCGGAGCGGAGAATCGGAGCATGTAGGGCTCGACTTTCACGGAGGATCGGTAAATATAACGGCTTCAAGAGCCTACATCACTTCTGTCGGAATGAGCAGGCAAATGGACCGCAGTAGTCTTATAAACATGATATACCCACTGGAAATAATATCTATGATGTTGTTGTAAGCATAACGAACTTTTCTCACCATCCGCACTAGGTTCTTTGTACACAATAATTGCCGGTCGGAGCAACGGAGCAACGGAGCATCGGAGCAAGGCAACAGTCTAGTCAAAGATGGTCAATCACGCCACTCTACCTCAAACCACCCAACCCAAAGTCCAAGAGTGTTTATCCTTCCCTTTGAAGGAGTGAGGGAGCAGTCGCTCAAGATTCTGTACTCACCATCTCAGACCTCATAATCACACTAAGCTAATGAACTAGGACTACTATCCTAACCTAGTCCTACCCCGAAATTGGCAGTCTTTTATGCAGCATGTCTGACCAGGATGAGCCGTTGCCTACAGAATGGGGACCAGGCAAAACACCGATGGGAAGAGCACGTCTTCCTTCGAGTCGGCGCAGAGAAAAACAACAGTTATCCTGCAATCTCTGCAGGCAAAGAAAGTGAGTAGTCCACGTATGCATTCCCTCGTTCTACCAAAGCCATCTCCTGACTGTTTGACTTGTCCCAGACTGCGGCGTGACCGACAAAATCCTTGTAGCACCTGCACCAAGCGAGGGCTAGGCGTGTCTTGCACTTATACCTCACCTACTTCACGGGCTACCGATGCCTCGCAACGATCACCGGTCACTATTCAAGATAGAATCCAGCAGCTAGAGAGCTTGGTGGTTGATCTGATGCAGAAAACGTCAGAAGCCCGCCCTATTGAGAAACCAACCACCGCCACAGAACAAACTTGCCAGGTTCTCGCTACCGAGCACGCGGCTGCAGCTATATCAAACGAAGACATGGCTGAAGCCGGATCGCCTTCTTCGGATGTAGGCAGCATGCAGTTCGGCTAGTCAGGTGCAAGCTACGTCAATAGTGCGCACTGGGCCGCTGTCCTGGACGGAATTGCAGACATCAGGGAGCACTTTGAGAATGAGAAGGCAGGGGAGATACAAGATGGTTCCCAGCCCTCTGAAACCGTTCAGCCGGACTGGACCGGTCCACAGTTACTCTATGGTTGCCCCAGGCTCGCGACCAAGGACGAAATACTGGCATCAATCCCTTCGCGCCCGGTCGTAGACAGATTGGTCTCTCGCTATTTCAATTCATTTAAAATGTCTCCTGGTGAGTATGCTCCAGACCTGAAAGCTGTTGTTCACTAAACTGACAATTGTATCTACGCTGTGCTGCACACCGTTCAGTTCCTCAAAGAGGTATTGCCCGTCCTGTTATGCAGTCCGATTTCTCACTACTGACATGCGATTAGTACGAAGAATTCTGGGAGAATCCATCAGCAACTCCGGTAATATGGCTTGGTCTTCTATTCACCATTATGTGTCTTGCAACCCAGTTCCAAAAATTCAGATTGTACCCTGGTGTTCACACCCCCTCGAGCCTCGCGATTGAGCAAGATCCGAAAGGCGATTGACACGTTCCGTCAAAGAATCGTGCAATGCCTTATTCTGGGAAACTACGTCAAGGGCGGCCCATATGTGCTGGAGACGCTCATGCTATATATTGCTGCTGAGATGATCCTTCGCAATGATGCTGAGATTGGCGTGGATTCTCCTCGGGACCACAGTACAGCTTGCAATGCACATGGGCTACCACAGAGATCCAAAACACTTCAAAGAAATGTCTCCCTTCGCGGGTGAGATGCGCAAACGAGTGTGGGCAACCATCGTCGAACTAGACATCGGAATTTCTGCACAGATGGGCCATCCACGGTTGATTAAGCAGTGGCAGACAGACACAACGGAACCTTCAAACCTCCAGGACTCTGATTTTGGAAAAGAAACAACAAGCATGCCTCCGCCACGGCCGGAAGCGGACCTCACACCTATGCTTTATCGTCTCGTAAAAGCCAGGATCATGACGATAATTGGCTTCATATGGGATTTTGCAGCCGACGCTAGGCCGTATACCTACGCCGAGGTCATGACGATGAACACGAAACTGGAAGACGCGCATAGCTCTATCCCCGAATGTCTCAAATGGCGTTCCATGACGCAGTGCATCACAGACTCGCCTCAAGTCATCTTACAAAAAGTGTTCCTGGAGATCATATTTTACAGAGCAAGGATCGTGCTGCATCGTGGATGCCTACATTACTCTCCAACGAAGACTATGGGTGGAAGTTCTCGACAAATATGCTTGGATGCAGCTTTGCAACTCCTCGACTATCAGCACATGCTCCAAGAAGAGACACAGCCCTTTTGACATTTATACCAAGAACGGTGGAGAGTGTCTTCTCTCGTCAACCACGACTTTCTCCTCGCCACGAGCATTCTTTGCTCCTACTTGCAGCATGTTGACGATAAAAGCCATGAATACCCTGACTCGTCGATCACCGACAAGATCTGCTCATCGTGAAAAGATCGCATCGCACATGGCTTCAACTCAGTACATCTTCCAGAGAGGCACAAAAAGCGACCAAAGCCTTAAGTATCATTCTCAGGCGTCGAGGCAGTTATAGTATAGACTCAGAGATGGAAACAACCACCCCACTAAGCTCACTGGAAATGTTCTCCCCGTCCGGTTCTATCAACGTCGGTGGTTATTGGCAAGGTAAGTGATCATTGTTTAACGCAATTCCTGAGATTAAAACTCCCTGGCTTAATCTGGGCTTCGTTAGAGAACCTCGCCGACCTCAACATCCAGTTCCCATTGTTCGGTGCACCCGTGGTACCAAACTGGTTAACCCTAGCCAACGAACCCCTTGGCTTCTTTCCGGGTCCCAAACTTGATTCAAGCGGAGGTTGGCAGATTAACGATGATAGTCTAGCATGATGTCTTTACTGCGAGGTATCTAGGCTAGAATTCGCCTGTACTAAGTCCAAACCAGGAAAGCTTCACTCTGGAATTTGGGACAGACTTTTTGAGCAGAATGCTCGATTCGCCACGAGGAGGTAGTAGTGGCTCAGTTACGAACAGTAAACAGATAACTCTTCTTTATAGGTGTTGAGGGATCGCTTGCCAAGTAGTCCAGTGCTAGTCCATGTCATTCTTTGTCCAGAGAGACCTTGAAGTAACCTTGGAAATTTCTTCGCATTTCGAGTTCTTGATTTGCTGTATTGTTGATATAACTAATGATATTGACTAAGGCTATAGAAAAAGCTTATAAACACGCAAAGCACATGATATGAGATCAGCACATTTACAAAGCGTCATGATGCCGTTCGAAGTTTCGTAAGCCTTACGGAAGCGCATCAATAAGAACCTTTGGTCCCGCTGGTATAATAAGGGGCGCATTTCCACCAAACACCACCATGTTTCTCGAGGCAGCATAGCCACCGGCATATAGACCCAGATAAGGAGCGGTCGTGTCATAGAACGCACCCCGTACTTGACCGTTCTTGTCTTGATCCCAGTACAGGCGACGAAACCATAGATACAGTCGTGGATAATCGTGGCGGATAGACATCAGGTTGCACATAAATATTGGGTAGTAGGCAACGTCAAATCGGGCGATGGTAGTGTAGAGCCGTATATCAACCTCGGTGATTCTGTCTCCTAGGACGTAGGGCTTGCCATGGGATAGCAAGTCCTCCACTCTGTCAAGCGATTCGAAGAGGGGCCCAACTGCAGCGTCGTAGGCTTCCTGTGACTTGGCAAATCCTGCCTTGTATACACCATTGTTGATTGTATTGTAAACCCAGCCATTGGTTTTGTCGATTTGTTGTCGAAGGTCGGCAGGGTACAGTCCACCCCCAGGTTTATTCTCTTCTCTTAAATGTTGCGGAATGAATTCATCGAACTCGGTGTAGAGCATTCGGATGATTTCGGATGATTCGTTGTTGACGATAGTGTCGGTTTTCTTATCCCATAGCACGGGAACAGTGTATCGTCCAACGTAACTCGGATCGGCGAGCAGGTATAGCTCCTTGAGCTTCGAAAACCCATGCAATGGGTCCTTAGGCAATGATTCTCCTTCGCCGCTGAAGTACCACCCTTCAGGGCCTAATGTGAAATGGACCTGATACAAATCGATTACATCTTCAAGCCCTTTCAACAATCGGACGATTAGCGTCCTGTGGGCCTTTTTCACATTAGCCAAAAAGCTCTCGAGTGAGTTGGAAGCAAGAACACACCCAAGGGCAGCCGGGCGAAACATAAAGGGCATATCGGCCCTTCTCCGCAACGAACTTAGAATTTGGATCCCGAGAAACAGAGTGGCGGAAGGCACTTTCAGGACGAGCAAATCTCTCGCCCGCATGAACTGACTAATGGGAACTTGGGTCAGTCCGCAAACCATGAATACACATTCAGAGGAAGTAATCACCGGTCCTAGATTGACTGTCATGATGTAATGTTGCTTTCTCAAAAGCGGAAGAGAAAACACAATGAAGTGCTGTCTGGAAAGTAAGGTAAATAATTTGAAGGAGATCTTGTCATAAACAGTGATAATAAAGCCATGAGCAACTTCGCTCGTACCCACTTCTCGGCCTTCGCGCACAATCGGAGTTCCGGGAGTAGAGTTGATTTGAAATGAACCCGCGCGGTGTCACGTCATGGGCTGACAAATTCACGCTGCTGACTAGATACGGTGCGTAAGTTGCGCGCGGTTAATGGAATGAGTTCTGGTGGAGTAGTAACGTGATTAAATCCTAGAGGTTGGTAGTTAATTGTAGGCATCCAGACTAGGTCGATCAAAAGAATTGAAACAGGAGACAGAAGAGTGTCAGGATCTAGCTCGAACTGAAAAGCAAAGTTACGCCTGGGGAAAGACAATTCGACCCACGTACTCTGTACCTCTTCCGACTCTACGCAAAGCAAACAGATTATTTAGGCGGGGGTCTGGCAGAATAAGTAGCTCGATCCAGATTTCATCGGTCATGATCACTATTGACTTACTTGTGATGATAACGATGGTGAGAATGCAAGGCATAATTGCCATTGTCGTCTGGTTCTATCACCTTGTTAGCCTAGACACAGTGATGAGTTCGAGTCTGGGTGCTCCCGCTAGCTCCAAGACTGGTAAAAGCAGCGACCCATTTGTCCATTCAGGATGGTCAGGCCAAAGGTCAGGTGATGGTTTGCGGCGGGGCAGTTGGGTGGACACGGGCAAGATTAAGATGACGCTAGGAATCGTGCATCAACAAATCTCATCTCAACCATGGTAACCTCAGCGGACTACTATTGAAAGCGAACAGTGGGACTCTCAATGGCTCACAATCGTTGAAGCATATACATAGCAAACGGCAAGACGAATCACTGCGTCGCAATGAGTGTTCAATCATCGCGGCACCGGCCTATGACCTTCACAGGGTATGCTCCAGGCCAACTCCGATAAGAGACGAGACATTAGCTGATGAGCAATCGACCAGTTGCTGGACATGCAAGGCACGAAAGGTCAGATGTGACGAAAGGCCCTCGGCTTGTAAGAACTGTGAAACGAGAGGGATCCCCTGCGGTGGCTATGATATCAGACTGCAGTGGATGTCAGATCCCTTCGTCCAGCCGACTACATCGAGCAGCCAAGGACGCAGAAGCATCAGGCTGGGTTAGATCCAAACCCCTGACGACTAATTGAAACTAACCCGGGCACCCTTAGATCGGGTCAGTGGCCGTCGGTACCGGATGCGAGAAATAACTGACTTCCTTTCTGCCATCGACAACAACGCCGAAGTAGGGCTCTCAGTGACGAAAGGCCCATTTTCCGCTTTTCCAACTCTCAACAAAGACCGGGCGCGCCTACATGCCTCAGGTGCACTATCTCGCACGTCTTCCGCCACCGCTCAAGTTCCACAGGAGGCCCGGACTGGACGTCAATCCGATGGCAACGTGATCCTGGCCGACGATGATCACGTCGGTATCTGCGGGACCGAGATGCCGGGCTTGGACTTGACGACGACTGTTTCTTCATACCCGAAGACACATGAATATCCAGCAGAAGATGCAAGTAACACTTCAGACGGCCCAAGTTTCAACACAGACTCTACAATAGATGTTGAGGAGCACACCGACCAGAGCGACGCATTGTCAAATATCGTCACATGCAACATCAGCTCAACTGAAACAGATCGAGCCCGGCGGCTTGAATACGGTGCGGTCGAGTCATCCTTCTTCACAAAGCCAAGTCAAGATTCGACTTTTTCTTGTCTAAACAGCTTTTCTATCCACCCCGTCCAAACCAGTCTCTTCGGGAATCCCGAAGCTGACCTGCTAATGCATCACTACATGATTCATGTCGCTGATGTTCTCCTACCCATCATTCATCCCCAAAATCCATATCGCGGGTTGTACGTCCCAACCGCACTTGAAGGGGTATCCTTTCACGTTTCAGACCCGAAAGCAGCCAGAGCCAAAGTTCATGCTGCACTCTATAACGCTCTGTTAGCATCAGCGGCCTTTCATCTTTGGAACTGTGACAAGTCTCAAAGCAAGTACCAAAAGATGGGGTTCAAGCATAGGTATCATGCACTTCATTCCTTGCAAGCTGCACTCAGTTCCCCGACATTGGCGGCGGATCATCAAATCCTCTTGATGGCAATGCTATCTCTAGTCACCATAGGCGTAAGTATAAGCGGAATGAAATGCACGCACACAGCGAATACTGACATAGCAGCAGGTAATGTCTGGTGAGGATGATGACTTTATGGTGCACCTCAGGGGGATATCGCAGTTACGCGACTCACGCAGACGATGGCGAATTGTCAGTGGTCCTACTCGGCAACTAAACGAAATAAGTGCCTTCTTAGCCCTCATGGCTCGGACAACATCCTTGCATGTCTCTCCATCTGCCTGGTTGGATGAGAACAAGGATGTTTCTAATGCGGAAGATATGGTCATCCAATCCGACAGCTGTTATGGGTACATGTACGGAATCACGCCCAACATTGCAGCGGCAATCCAGGAGACATGTCGACTTGCAGAACATGCGGCTCATTACGACCGCCAAGGTCGTGAAGCCATGCCAGACGATCTTCTCGAAGCTTGCGAAGCATTGGGTAACAAGATTCTTTCTTGGAGCCTCGCATCTGAAAGGACATCATCAATCCCAGCAAGTGACGATTTGATGTCGATGATTTTTAATCTCCAAGCAAATGCCTGGCACCATGCAGCGCTGATTTACTACTACTGTCGTATCCAACACTATGACGCCTCGGACCTGACAGGCGAAGTAGAGTCGGTGACCGAGTACATGCACGGTGCCGAAGATGCAAAAGCTCGACTCAAATTTAATAGGGCCAGCATAATGGCTCCAATCACATGGCCAATGTTCATCGCCTCCTTCCATGCTGTTGAATCGCAACGGGACAGGTGTAGAACCTGGTGGGAAAGGGTACAGCATTACGGCATTGCCAACATCAGGAGACAGTGGGATATTATACAACAGGTATGGAGAAGGTTGGATGGGATGCAACACAAGGGGTATGGTTCAAGCAATTGGACCGTTATTTTAGGTGGCTTAGGGACGAACATCTTGCCCATATAAGCGTAGGGCGCAGTTATCAATGGCACACATGGTTTCAGAGCGAGACGAGCTTTATGAGCAAGGTATCAAACAGTTTTACTGCCAGAAAGAGCATAATAGATAGGAAAAGGTCTTCATTCGGGGCAATCCACGAATCAGTCAGCAGTATGAAACAACTCATCCAGGCTTACCAGTACTGTGGCCTCACAGATCGATGTGGCATCCTTGAAAATAGCCACGGCGTCCATGCCCCCATTACCGACTCCACTGGCAGGCTTCTGTACTCAGTCGTTAACCCATCGAGGATAACCCTCGTTCAACCAAGACAGATTCTCAGCCGACGGCGATTCGCAACAGTTGCTCAGGGAAACACGCTGCCATTTTATCCCGGCTCGCTCTCTGTATGTCCAATGGGCCATTGACGGATGCAACCTCCCAGCTCCAGCGTTTCCTCTTTACTACATGGCACAGATGTATGCTCGTTTCGCTGCTGCCGGGGACTCGTTAGACAGAGTTCAAATTACGACAATTTTATTAAGCTTAACCGGACGTGAATGACACGTCCCAGCGAGCTCAGATCCTTGTCATCGAGGTAAATGGCATCGAAGTCGTTGCGACGTTCTTATAGACGCACATTACTGGCTGCACCCAAGTAGCAGCAGATCGAGCGTCGCTCGTCTTGTTCGAGCATGTCCTCACAGCACTAACCGGCTGTATAATTACATACTGAGAGTTGAATGATATCATCAAAGATCGATGTGTCGATGGTGATATATCAGTCCTTGACTATTTGAAGTGGACAAGAAACGAGCTCAAGTTGGCAGCCATCGCTCAGCAGGTTTAAATGACATGTCATCTGACCTTAATACTTCTTTCCATCTCATACCGTTTTCATATTCCCTCTCTTGTCGTCAATTTTCGTCAAGTGGCGGCTAAAAAGAATTGGTATATCTCGACCGGCGCTGGGACACGCGGCCACGTTTGGGGCTAGCTAGGGGCGTACTTCAATAGTCTCGCCGTTTTACCCACTGCGGGTCATTGTCACATTTCTGTCAGTCGAGTCAGCTAGCCACAGCGATCCAAATTTTCTCGATTCGACGCCAGATATACGCATGCTGCGGTCACATCGTTGTAGACGTGATGATTGAACGGGACCGTCTAGACACCGATGCCAATTCGCCATAGTAGACTCGTAACAAGCAGAGGTTACCAAATGTGAAGCAATCTGATGTGTGATTTCTTGTGGGAAACATGTCTGTGCCCGGGGCATGGCTAAGTTACCGTTAGCCCCCTAATGTGGCAAGTAGGCATCTAAGTTAGTGTACTGAACTAGAATCCTGACCAGCAACTCCACCTGCCTTCTAACCTCGGGAAGAGAGCCACTCCGCTGCTGTTTATCGTTTCAGCTCATGATCGACTAAGGGAAAATCCTTGTTCGCAGAACCATTGCAAAGTCCCTCCGTAATTTGCAAGGTGGATCCTACTAACTGTAAGCCTATCTTATGGGCCTATTACGAATATCACTTCCAGTCATAGCCACTAACTCGATGGGATATTGGACCCAAGTCCAGCTCATCATGCGTCTCCTGAGTCGCGCGCCCACGAGGGGAACAAGCTATCTTGGTATCCTACTGAACTTGTGGAAGATCTTTGTCCAGGTTATCCCCAGATGGTGGCCCTGGGACCAGCACAAACGTCTCCGCCCTGATGAGCTTGTTCACAGGACCAACAAAACAACTTCTTGAACCCTCACAAGAGAGATGATGCCCGAGCATTCTGGCTTGACGCCTCGTATTAAGGCTTCCCAAGAAAATAGAGTAGCTCACCTACAAGATCATTCAGTATCCACCGTTCGTGCTTATGTTTAAGCAAGGATTCGATAAGTTCGTCGATGAATCCACATCTTGCCTCCAATGCCGTACTTCCACCATCATGATTAAAGGTCAGAAGTAACAGAACCACACACCACCACGAGCATTTTCAGCCATTTGATCGTGGAACATGCCGATGGAAGGATTGGGTGTTGAGATTTGAGAAAAAGGGAACACGTAACCCCAATTAGCCTTGCGGCTATCCACCGTTGGATGGGTACGGGCGGCGCATCTAGACAAACTATCGAATGTGGCTTCGGGCGTTATTCCGTAACTTCCAAGCCCCTTGCTAGGGCCGCATACTATATATAACATGTACTGCCGCCCGTCGGTTTGCCGACGTGAGAGTCATATACTCGGTACGACCAACTACAGCAATTCTCGCGTCAATGTCGTCGAGTGCGCAGGCTCTGTCATTCTGTTAAGCTCGACCGCCATTCATTCCATACATTCGTTATAACTAAAAGCTATGTTCACTTCATACCTTTTCGCCTTTTGGGCGTGCCTTTTGGGTATCGCAGCCGCTGACTGTGGCAATTACGCATGCGACACTCTGATTCCATCATACGCTCAGGCCCAGGACGGAGTTTGTGTGTTTCAGCCCGGTGGTTCAGACCTTTTCGCGATTGAATTTGTTGTTTGGTGAGTCCCATGCCTTTTATTCGATGAGGCTGCAAAATAACCGAAGTTGGCTCAGTCCCTGCTATGCCGAGGTTGAGAAAGCAAACGCTGCGTTCACTATGACCAATGGTGTTGTTTCGACCACGACAGGCCAACTTCCAAATCAGGGATCAACCGTACAAGCCAATTCGCTCCAAACCGTCACATTGTCATTCTTGGTTTTGACCTCACGCTTCAAAGCCGGCTCTCCAGTGACTGTTACCCATTTGGGGGTTCGGAGTGCCCTGTCAACAACGACCACTTCAAGAATCACATTCTCAGTCAATACTCAGAGCACTGTATATGCGGCAGCGACCATCACACAAACAATCACTGCGACGGAGACCATCTCGACCGACACGTTCATCACAACGACAACATCATCAACATTGCCCGTCGTGACCACGAGCAGCCGATGCGTCGATGGGACAGTTACCGAAACCCAGATCGATACCGAGACGACAACTACCACTACTACGCCCGACGCCGACTATTTCACGGAAACGGAGATCGCGACGGAGACCGCGATAGAGACTACTACATCTACTTCGAACGTTGCACAAGAAACGTCGACTAGTCTCTGCACCACTGGAACCTTGACCGAGGCGGCTCCTGAGAGTACCGAGTCCACCACGAGCACAGTGACTCCTGATCCGTCCACGTACATTGAGACTGTCAGCGAGTGTGTGTCTACGATAGAGTACTTGACTCAAACTATTTACGACAACCCTGATGAGGTCACAGTCTACGCTGATAGGACCACCACTACGGAGACTCTGCCAGCCAGCACAATCACCAGTGCTTTCACGGTAACAGACAGTTCTCGGGTTATCACTGAGACTATCCTGACTACTTCGACTGTCTCCCGGGCCTGTGTCGTTGATGATCAATCGGGCCGGATCCAGAAGCGCGCAGTAGGCACACTCAACTGTAATGTAGCCGCGACCACGACAATTGCCAGTGGTACCGTCACTCAAGTGGTCACTGCCACATCTACTGTGAATCTTGGAGCTACGATACAGACAACAGAAGTTTCGACCATCACCCCTGATCCGGCAACAACTATAACTTGCAGCTACGACTCGGATACACAGACACAGACGATCACGAACACCGAGACCGAAATTGATACTGCTGCTACTCCTACTATCACTGTTATATCATCCTCTACCGAGTATGAGACAAGCACAGTCACCGATACCACGACCGTATACCCCGATGTCCTTACTACGACAGTCTGCTCTGACGTGGATGCCACTGTCACCACTACCCCCACCACCACAGAGACAATTATCGTCACGACCGATCGATCTACCACGACTTCAACAACCACAACTAGCTCGACACGCACAATATTTGAAGATACCACCACCAGAGTTGAACCTACCCCTGCTACAGTCACCATCTATATGACTCCAGCACCCGCCACTGAGACTCTGTATACTACGGATACTGTCAGTGTCACAACGACAGAGTGCGGCGAAGTTGTTACCAGTACGCAAACGGTTGTATTTACAGAGACAGAGTACCCCAGCCAAAACCCGCCTGTCTGCACTGGTCGTCCTGGAAGATGTGGAGTATACTCAGCTTAAGTCGATAGGCGCCATGTATATTGTACTGGCAAGAACATGGAGAGAGGGTAGTTTTTCCGGTGGTATATTTCAACTTTCACATGTGGAACACCACGAACATAACCAGATCTCAATGCGGCGGTTTTACCCCGTGACAACTCCACATCGCCACTAAAAAAAGAGTCTGGATTTCTTCACGATACGCACACCCTGCCTTACGGTAAGCAGCCAAGTGTTCGATGAGTCTTTGTAATTAGATCAGGATATGTTATTTTCGACCAATGTGACGTAATATCGTGACCTGTTGATCTCATCTTCTGCTCTGCATAGGGGCTGGTCACGCGTTTCTAGTCAAGCCAATGGTCATATTCCAGTCTGATTCATACCTACAGCGCGTCATTGCTGGGTTGGCTGTCCGGCATCAGATGATTGTAATAACTATGAGTATAGCGACGGCCGCAACGCATTCTGCAGTCACTAACTGGAGGGGGGTTAATGGCACTCAAGACACGTCCCGGCGCTTCCCCGGTGTTGCTGCTAAAAAGGAGGTCGTTTCCCGGAGGACTCCAGCGTCTATCTACGACTCACCGGTGGAGAACCGTTCTTGACGGAAACAAGCTTCATTCGTCATCTCTATATAGAGTTTGACTTTGTTACGCCTGTGTTTGTTGCATGTCCATGTTCGACGGGTTGCAGACCTACCCTATAAAAGATACTTGGGTTGACCCGAGGACGAACCGGGCTAAGAAGAACGGATCCGAGAAAAGGAATACTAGAATTTGCGTCGGCCGGTATCGGGCTGGCATTGTTTGGTCTGTGAAGGTAACTCCGAGATTCACCATCACATGGGAAAAATGACTAGCCACTGTAGGATCTAACATTGTTCAACTATCCAACCTGGCTCCAAGTCGTGGCGTCGTCAATGGCCATACCAATAACACTTATCTTCATGCAGTAACGTAATGAAAGCATGAGGGTCCCCTATTTCGAACATCCTGCCCTTGCAAGGTCCCATCTTCGGGAATTTGCCGAGTGCACCCTCCAGACACAAGACGTGTGGCAGCACGCTAATCATTACTGCACTGGTCCGTTTCGGAGACGCCTTCCCTCTACCATATCTGCGCCCTTCAATGTCTGATGTAGAGAGACCCGTATTGCCATGATAAGCTCGAAATATCGCAAGTCTATTGGCAGCATAGCCAAATGATCATGTTTATTTCTCCTAATGCTAACCCTTCTTGGACGATGGTGTTGGTACCCCGCAGCCTCACTCCACGTGGTTGATGATAAGACGGAGAGACGGGGGTTATTGGGTTTTACTATAATAATCTTATAGTTCTTCCATCATCTCGGTTTTATGTTCATGCGTTATATTTCGCTCTAAACCCGGATCACCTTTTGACAATCGAGGACTTATGAAATGGCGGATATTGTTGATGTCGTGGTTATTGGTGCAGGGCTGAGTGGCCTCCAAGCTGCGTTGGACATCCACGAAACTGGTCGATCTGTTACGGTCCTTGAGTCTCGTGATCGGGTAGGAGGCAAAACAAACTCGATTCAGCGTTTTGACGGGAAAGGAGTCCAGGAAGCTGGGGCTGCATGGCTCAACGACACCAATCAGTCGCATGTCTGGAGTTACGTTGAGAAGTTTGGCCTCAATCCAGTCGTTCAAAACATCGTCGGTCTGGTGGCCAGCGAAGACGCAGATGGAGATTGCCACATGTTTCCGTTTGGTGAGATGCCCAAGGTATTTAGCACTTGTCTTTGCGATGTCTTATTTCTCGCGCGCTGACATCTCTGCAGTTCAGACAGTTGGAGGTAGACAACATCACGGCAATGCGAGACATGGTCGAAACTGCATCGCTGGACTCCGGAACTTTCAACCAGCCAAAGCGCGGCGAACTCGACAAAATCAACTTCGAGCAATGGCTACGAGATTCCGGTGCCGGGACTCGAGCTCTCCAGACTGCCCGGCTGTGGTGTCGTGGGACTCTAGGCCAGGATCCTAGCGAGGTATCAGCGCTTGCATTTCTCGAGATTGCCCGAGGTGGTCTGGGTATTGTGAACCTGAGATACGATGGCAAAGACGGAGCCCAATTTCTCCGCCTCCAAGAGGGTACCCAGTCCATCTCGATCGGAATGGCCGCAATGCTGCCGCGTGGCTTGATCAAACTCAACTCGCCAGTCGCGTCCATTACTCAGCACGCGAAGAAGTTGTATACCGTTACCACCACACTGGGGCACACGCTGAAGGCCCGGAAAGTCATTGTTAGCATCCCCAGCCCGGCTTACAAGGATGTCACGTTCAGCCCGCCTCTTCCTCTTTGGAAACAGACCTACCTCGCATCTGCGCGGTACGGGTGCTATATCAAATTTGTCCTTTTGTTCCAAACCCCTTTCTGGCGACGGCAAGGCGCTTGCGGACTCGCGCAAAGCTTTAAAGGGCCCCTCAACCATTGCCGGGACACCTCCGTCGACCATCAAGACAACTATGCGCTCGCGTGCTTCCTATGCGCAGGCCCTGGGCGAGAGTGGGCGGCTCTCGGTGAAGAAGACCGCCGCGAGGCCATTCTGAAGCAGCTCGGTTCTTTGTTCGGGGTGGGCTACGACGCGGTCAAGTCTGAGTTCTTGGGTTCCATCACCTCAGAGTGGATGCAGGACAGGTGGGCAGGTTGGGGCTGTCCCCTTGCTGCCACGCCACCTGGAGCGATCGCCGACGGCGCCGACGGGGAGATGATTGCCGAGAAGGCTGGAGGTGTGTACTTCGTGGGCACGGAGTTGACCAACGAATGGCGTGGCTACATGGAGGGCGCACTACGCAGCGGCAAGCGCGGGGCTGCCCAGGCTTTGTCGGATCTAAGCGTGGATGAGGCGCAATTGTAAGAAGGAGGCGTCCTAATTCAGGATTATATTCCACGGCTGTTTCCTTTGTCCATCTTGCTCGCCCTAATTGCACATCGAATTGGAAAAGGGCGCGGCGTTGCGAGCTAGTTCAAGCCGTCAATGCCTACCGCCGTTATCCAGATGACCACCGACTAGTGACGCTGACGTCCCTATTCTTTGTCAGATGATGCTTCATGTCTGTTCTATGTGAGCTAGCGTTATCAAGATCACCCCTTGAGCATAGGCTGCTCGTAGTGGCACTTCGACAGACGATAGAGACGCCTTGGAATTTAACATGTGCGAGCTCGGCGTGGCCATATTCATCGTGCTTGCTTCACACGTGCCGACCGACAGCCACCACGATGACGATGAATAAAGCAGATCCAAGATCGCCGAGTACTAATAGAGCTTAACCTGCCTACCTACGCGCTGGCGCCGGATGAGCCGAAAGCCGCCGTCGGCCGCTAAGAAGAAACAGCTGCAAGCCACGATCCAATGTTGGGGCGATTTCTGGACAACCTCGACTTTTCCCCCGCATCGGCGGAAAGGGTCATCCGAGCCTGAAACAACACCCGCGGAAACAGGTCCAGAGTTGTTCACCGTCTCCTGCAAAGGACCAAGTCGTATTGTCCGACTATCACGGTCGACACGGGACCGCCTCCAAGCTGGCTACCTGTCTCGCGTCTGCCATGACGACCTGGTCCTCTAAAGGCTCACCGTGTCCCTTGCGAGGAGTGTCGGAGCCATGTGGAATTCAACAGGTCCTGACTCTAACAGGTCTCCCCCGTCGGGAGTCGTGCCTGACTTTGACAATCCAGAGGACGTCGCATGGACCATCAATGTCGTTATAATGGCCGTATGCGACGCCTTGGTGACCGCCTTCTTCATTATACGAATCTACGCCAAGATTTCCATCAACCCGAAAATCCTTGTCGAAGACTGTGAGTAACTAACTGGATTGCAACTCTGGCTGTCAGGACGCTAATGTGTTGAATCATTTCTAGATACCTGTGCTCTCGCCTACGTATGTCCAACATCAACGCGCAACTGGTTCGGCTTCACATATCACTAATGACGATAGTGCTTCATCATATTATACACCGCCACCATCTTCGCAAGTATGTCTTGACCGTGTCGTGTCGTGTTGCGTTGCGATAAAACGAGCAACTAATCCCAGGAACGCAGTGGCACACTATGGAGAAGGTTACCATGCATGGGAAATAAGGCTACCCGAGTACTACCAGCTGTTAAAGGTAAACGCGCTTCAGACTATGCCTCGGACCTCTCCGAAACTGACCTGGCCTCAGTGGCTCTACGCAAGCACCGTTGTCTACTGTCCCGCCGCCTTCTTCACCAAGGCCACTATTCTGTTGCTGATGGCCCGAGTCTTCGCAGTTGAAGACCGGGTCTCCAGAGCCATTCACATCTTCATCTGGGCGCTGCTCATCGCATACGTCCCACTCCAAGTCATCAAGACGGTCGTCTGTATTCCTATCAGCTCTTTGTGGGATCCCACTGTGCGCAATGTGCACTGCATCAACCAGAGAAAGGTCTTCTTTTGTGATCTCAGCCTCGCCATCCTCACCGATCTGATCATTTTGCTCGTACCGATACCATTGACCTGGAAGCTACGAATGCCCTTGCGAAAGAAGATCAAGATCTTTGTGCTTCTCAGCGCCGGCGGCGTGGCCACAGCCGTCACCATTTTTCGCACGTACAAGGTGGCTCAGTTCTTGAACTCAAGCGACCTGACGGTAGATTTCGTCAGTATAGATGTCCTAACGTAAGAGACCATAACCCTCGTCCTTGCCTCTAGCTGTGGCAGAACAAGGAACGATGCGAGACGGATGATGGCTTACAATGAATTTGCACTAACGAGGAGAACTGATAGGTGTCTCGAGCTTACGATCGGCTTTATATGTGCCTGTTTTCCGTCTTTGAATCTCTTGATTTCGAAGTACGTTCACGAGAGGCAAAATCCTACCGGCCCGCGAACGCCCAGCTTTGTCCCACATATCAAGTCCCGTCTGCGACGCGCTCGCACTACGAGAACGACTCAACCCACGGCAGGAACTGTTAACACGTCTACTGCCGAGGAAGTCTCTGGCCCAGCAGTTGACTTTAACCTTGAATTGGCCGTCTTTTCAGGGCAGCCGGTTGATTCACACATCACAGACGTCGATGCAAGACCCCTACGCGACAGAATGAATTCCACAGATGGTCGAAGAGAGGGATGGCTCTCGCATAACATGGCAGCCAGGGAAACCCAAAACGCAGACCTCATTTTAAGAATGGTAGAACGTTCGCGAATACTCTCGGACCAGGGAGCTAAGGAAAGCTGGTGTCCCGTCTGGGATGGACGGCGGGATTCCAACCCACGTTACCCAGTCCTCATTCACAAATCTGACAAGACACTGGACTGTGGAGATACATGAGCCGCACCAAATAGATTCGTACTAGCAAAATTACAACCGCTTTTCGATCCCCCCCGAGTAACAAGCTTTGGGCGAGACGACGAAAAAAAGGTTAGCTTTAGAGGCGATTGAGCTGCCATTTCCGTTACAAAACACTGCAACTCAGCGTCCAAGAGAGCGACTTGAACAGGCGCAAAGCCCCTAACCCTTAGATCTTGCCGACTCCAGCACGAGATGTCACCAAGGCCGGTACATCGGCAACCTTCCAGTGATCCCACTCGAGGTTACTCTTATACTGCCCAACGGTGTCGATCGCGCTATTCGAGACAATGGCTTTGACAGAGCCGGAGTTTGCGAGTCGGTTCCATTCAGGGATGTAACCAAGAGCGCTCTGCGCATTTGATGCGTCTGCGACAGTTTGGATAAAGTAAACCTGGCCACCGGCGGTGTAGCTTGTCTGCGTCACGGGCGTGGTGACCGAGTCGAAATAATTGCCCTCGATCAAGAGCCAGGTGTTCGTATCGACATCGAAACAATGGCCGCCGACGTTCTACGTACATCTCAGTAAATACATGTTTGTGAGGGATGCTACCACGGACAGTGAGGTTTCGAGCACTTACTTGGAAGTAGTTGTTGACAGCGTGGACGATGATCTCGGAAGCGGTATAGTCGGTTCCGATGTGAGGCGTGCGACCAGAGACATCGTGGAACCAGTTACCGGCAATAGTGTACCAGTCTTTGTTGCCAATAAGAAGCATTGTCCAGTAATGCTTACCGTTGCAGCCAGCCGACCATGAGGTTTTGCCGTCAAATTCGTTATCTGATATAGTGACGTGCCCAGCAGCTCCCCAACCGGAGACGATCATCTGCCTGCCAATGAGGGAGAACTTATTGTGATCAATCCAGACCTTATCACAGTCGTCGAGAGTAATAGCGTCACCACCCCAGACAAATTGCGGGTTCAGCTCCTATTGTAGCAACGTCGTTAGTGTTATGTGTTCTGTTTAAGTGGAAGCGTCATGAATTGCTCACAGTGATGTGGATGTTTTGAATAATGACATTGCTGACGCCCCCGTTGAGACGAAGGCCCTTGCCTCGCAGGACACCTTTGGAACCAACGCCCACGATGGACTTGTTGCTTCCGACCTTCAGGGGGGTCCTCGGAGCATTCCAGTACGTGCACGTCTCCCAGGTACCACTGGTGCACGTGGTTTGGATGAAGGGTTGGCCTTTGGAGGTACCTCCAGGACACTTGGTAGTTCGGTCGTCGCTACAGCACTGTGCGGTGGTGCTTCCTTCAGTTTCAAGGAAATCAAACGTGCGGTCGATCATGATAACACGTGAAACGCTGTCGCTGAGAAAAGATGCGAGTCTTTACAGACCAGGAGAGTACAGTTAGCTTCTCTTCATTCATGGTCCTGGTAATCTTTCTTCAGACGGCGTTGATGTTGATACGAATATTTTATTCCAAATCGACCTACTCTTGGTTGGTCTTGGGGTAGACGGGAGTCGCACTGCCGCCACCAGTAGTTCCAACAGCAAAGCCGAAGGGCGTACCCCGAACTTGGGCGTAAGCTGCCGTTGCTAGAGAGAGGAAAGTGAGCAACTTCATCTTGGCGTCGTCGAAACGTTCGATGATTGTTCGAAAAGACTGTGATACTTCAGGGATGGCGGTCGTATTTAAACTTGGCGAGACACTACGAAAATAGGGTTTGGACATAATAACTCCGTTAGAGGACAGGCTCAATAAAGCATCAAGGCCGATTTGGAAAAACCCCTTGGAGAATGTGGACTCGCGGTAATTTTACCTGACCTCGCATCGCCTTTTCTGGTAATTTGTAGCCTAAACGGGCTAAGCAAAAACATTCGGTCGAGCTTCTATTCGTGGGCAATTCATGAACTGAAACTCCGGTCCACACCCTTGGACTGACCACCACGCTCGGCGGTGAGAGCAATTCATACGGAGAAGCTCGCTCCGAGATTGATGAGCAGACCTGGCGGTCATTGGTGGTCATTGCAGCCTGGGCAGCTCTATCAAGGCCGCCAAGCCTCAGACGACGTGATCGTTCTAATTCCAGGTCACATGGCCCTCAAACTCATAAGATCAAGATAATACTGCTGCTCGCTTAAGACTTCTGTATGCAAAAAATGTACTCCTCTCAAAGCATAGCTCGCGTGGGCTTTTGGCCACTGACACTTCCCCCTTGCGCTGATGCATCCTCTGCACCCAACAGCTCTTCCGCAATGGCTTTCCCGGCAGCTCTCCCTGAGAAGATGCAGCCCCCTAAAAAGGTTCCTTCAAGTGAGTTGTATCCGTGGACGCCACCTCCACCAAACCCAGCGACCTCGCCGGCTGCGTACAGCCCAGGAAATCGAGACCCATCAGCCTTCATCACGTTGCTACCCAAGTTGGTCTCAATTCCTCCCAGCGTCTTTCGGGTTACCAGGTTCAGTCGAACCGCAATGAGCGGTCCATGCAGAGGGTCCAGCAGCTTGTGTGGCGGCGCGACGCGGCTTCTTCGATCTGGCCAGTACAACCTGGAGTTGTTGATGAGCATGGCCTGCGCGTCTTTAGAGTAGGGATTGTCCATCTGGCCATCTCGCGCTTCAACCGTGGCCCTGACTTGCTCCATGTTTAGTGGCGGGCCTCCGGACGCTTTGGCAATGGCGTTCATCCCCTCGACGAGTTCTTCAAGTGTTTCCCGGATGACAAAATCTTCGCCGTGCTTCTGGAAGTTCTGCACGGGAATTGTGCCCTTTTTTCCAAAGACTCGCTGCTTTAGGAACTGAATGATGCTTTTGTTTGAGAGGTCGGGATTCTGCTCGGAGCCGGACAGGGCGAATTCCCGAGCAATGATGGTCTGGTCGAGGATGAACCACGAATAATCAAACCCAGTGCTGCAAATCTGCTTCAATGTTGCCAGCGTGTCGGTACCTGGGAAAAGGTGAGGAGGGAGTCGCTTGCCCGTGGCATCAAGCCAGAGGGACGACGGTGCAGGCAGGATTCGGATGCCGTGATCAGGCCAGATGGGGTCCCAGTTCTTGAGACCTTCGGTGTAATGCCACATCCGGTCGCGGTTGACGATGTTGGCGCCAGCCGCTTCCGAGATACCAATCATCCTGCCGTCCACATGAGCAGGCACGCCGACGACGAAGTTCTCGGGAACCTTGGGCCCCAGCCGGTCGATGGGCCAGGCGGCCTTGACGGCTTCGACATTCCCTCCAATCCCCCCAGACGAGACCAAGACTGCCGATGCCTCGAGCTCAAACTTGCCGACCTCGACTCTCGACGACTTGACTCCTCTGGGTTGGTCATCCTGCTCCAACACCCTGCCTCTGACTCCGACAGCTCGACCCGTCTCATCGAGGATGATCTCGTCCACCACGTGTCGAAATTTGAATTGGACAAGTCCCTTTTCGGCAGCCTTCAAGACAGGATCTCGGAAGACTCTGACAACTTCTGGCCCTGCGCCCCAGGAGATGTGGAACCTCGGCACGGAATTGCCGTGACCATCAGCAGTGCCGTCTCCTCTCTCGGCCCAGCCAACGTTGAACAAAAAGCCCAGGCCTCTTGCTTTGACATAGCCCTCCAGGCCGTTCTCGCCGTCTTTGGAAGCAGCAAAGTCCACAAAGGCCTCGGCCCACTTCCGCGGCCAGAAGTCCTCGCGGTCCAAACGATCGAACTGGGCGCTCCCCAGCCAGTCCCGCATGGCCAGCTCGCGCGAGTCTTTGATGCCCATGCGTCGCTGCTGGGTGCTGTCGACGAGAAATAGGCCGCCGAGCGACCAAAAGGCCTGGCCACCGAGGTTGGCCTCATTCTCCTGGTCGATGACGATGGTGGGGATGCCGTGCTGGACGGCGAGCTCAAAGGCCGCGACCAAACCAGCCAAGCCGCCTCCAATGACGATAGCTGGCTTCCGCGCGGTTGCATCTGGCGCCATGATGGATTGTTGATGCGAGAACGCGCGGGGAACGGGTGATGATGCCGTTGCCAATGTAAAGGACGAGATGGATGACGATCTCACATGTTTAGGTGAGGAAAGGGTGACGACGGCTTCCGAGGCTTGGAATTGGTTTTAACGGTTAGCTCGGGTTCGTCATTCTTCAGTGTCTCGGGAGAATCCCCACCAAACAAGACACAGAAGCGGCAATGCTCCAGGGTGGTGTGATGTGTATGCGGGGTAGTCCAGTTCCGGGCCACCCTGGACTACTTCGGAGACTCCGTACTACGCACGCGTCTCGAGGTTGAAGCCGGTTTTAGGACCATGAGCCGGACGACCCGGACTGGTTTGAAGAACGATCATCGTAAACCGCCTTACAAGATTGTGATACCTATTATACCGTGATGTGTTTGCCAAGCGGGGGAACAATGATGACTAAAGGAAGCGGCCTGCGAAGCGAAGACAGGATCTCACCCTGGTTCAGAACAGGCATCTTTCGAAACGCAGTCATACCACTACCCCTCTTTCATTGCTGGGCTATTCGATTGCTGAAGATTCAGTAAGGTTGCATCCGTATGCTTATAGCAATTCGCGATTGAATACCCCACATCAGACTAGAACTTTCAGATAATCAATCCGGCTTCATTCACTGCTTACCCAGTGCAGTGATACAATTGTTGAAGGAGAGTCAACTGCTTTTGCCATTATCGCTCGATAAACGAAGAAGTTGACTTGACCTGTAAGTGGTCGTCTAAATTCAGGCGCCCGAGCATCCCTTTTAGATATCCTACAAGGCGGTAATTAAACCCGGTAAATTCTGACTTGTCCCAGGAGCGGCGGGATTTTGCTTCTCAATGCCGCCGATAGGTCATCCATGATTGGTGCGGGAATGGATTGTGGAGTGTCTCAACGGCGGGATTCGTCACCGGGACGTGGCAAACCCGCCGCACTTGTCTCAGTAAACCCCTTCGTCCCGTCCTGACGGCTTGGAACATCATCTTCCGCCCCGTCCTCTTGACCTTCCAGTCGCGCTGTTGAGACGGATCAGAAAACTTCGTACCTCTCCGCCATGCCGTCCCCCAAGCCCGACCCCGCCGTCCCCAAATCCGCACCGTATGGCCAGGCTTGTGTCGGGTGTTCCAAGGCCAAGTGCCGATGCATTAGTCGAGGACCCGGCAACAGTTGCCAAAGGTGCCACCGCCTGGGTAAAGAATGTCACCCGTCGGTCGTTGCCTGCAAACGTCTTGCTCGACGACCGGCAAGTAAGACCGTCCGACTAGAGGAGAAACTGGATGATTTGGTCACGTTGCTCAAAACGCAGGCTATGACAAAACTTCAGGAACCATGCCACGACTTAGGCGGCGGTCAGGGCGATCAACAGCACGCTGGCTACGGTACAGGTCTTCCGACCCGTGCTATTAGAGGCCTACTGCACAGTCAATCGAATGAGGCAACCACAGCTATTCCCGATATTAGTGGGGGATCCGGGAGAATCAATGGGATTTCCTCAGTTCGCACGGCATCCCACTCGGCTGACTACTTCCATCCCTGCCAGCTATCCCCACCGCAAGCGGACGAGTATCTTAGAACTTTCCAAGCCCATCATCTAAAAGTGCTACCATTTGTTCACATCCCACCTAAAGTTACGTACGTGAGTTCACGCCCCAGGAAGCCGTTCTGGTCCAAGCACTAACTGAAGTCATATGAAAGCGCGGTGGACTTACAGCGCGAACGCCCATTTCTATGGCTTAACATTCAAGCACTCTGCTGCAAGTCTACGTTGGAGAGCGATATGTTCCACAAGACTGTCCGAGAGACCCTAGCACAGAGCCTTGTAGTCGAGGGGGAGCGCAGCGTAGACCTCTTATTAGGGCTCATTGCATATCTGGCCTGGTACTTCTCATGATACTATCAAGTCTTCAATAAAAACCGTTACTGACCCTTCTTCTAGGACAATAGATCATAGCAGGGGCAAAAAGTTGCTATGCACCTATTCGAGTCTTGCAATGTCGCTTGTCTTTGACCTCCGGCTCGATCGCGCTGACCAGGAAACTCCATGTAAAGAGGAACATGCCTTCAAGTCCTTCAGTTATCCAATCAAACAGAAAGTACCCAATTGTCGCACAAACGAGGAACGGAGAGCTACACTGGCATGCTTTGCGATATGTTCAACGTAAGCTCAAGGTCCTGTTGAGTTTGAAATAGTCTAGCCGTGTACTAATCACCACTCGGTCTAGAATATCCTCATTTCTAAAGACGCAGCCAATGCGGTGGACTTCACACATGGAAGACTCTCTACGCCATCTCGCCAACGAAGCTGAAACACCCAGTGACGAATTACTCGTCTCCATTGTCCAAATACAAAAGGTCATGGACCTTGTGACTACCTTGGCGTATGAGCGGCTCTTCGAGTCTGAGGCTCACGGCCCTCCAAAGGCCCCGTCCATATCGCATGTCAAAGCCTTGCGTTCAAATCTCGAGGCTGTCGAGAAGGGGTTTAGGCCAGAAATGTCGGGAAACAGTGCGTGCTCTCCATCGCCGGTTGAAACCGTTGATCACTGACGTCGAACAGAAGTTGTACGGTCATACCTTTACGATACTTACATGATGATCAATGGCATACCTTTGTGCAGCACAGACAACACCAACAGCACATTCGGGTTAAAGAACCTTGCAAGAACAGAGTGCCTATACGCTTGCATCCATGCCATCAAACAGGGCTTGGAAAACTGGTTCACCTTCACCCCGGGAGAGTTGTTTGGGGGGTCTCTGGCGGTGCTACTTCATTTCGGGCGATACACTCACTTTTGTTACCGTCTCGTCATGAGAGAAGATCCCGCATGGGACCAAACTGTGGTACGAAACGCGATTGATTTAATTAGAACCGTGGAACGCGGCGCACAGCACATGGGCTCAGTGCCTAAAGCAATTCAGCTCCGGAGCGATGGGAGCGACTTCTTCACAAAGTCCGCCATAACCTTGCGAGGCGCGATTCCCATTTGGAAGAGGGCTCTCGAAGGTGCGGGTGCGAACTCGGGGACAAACCCTACTGCTCAGAGTACCATAGAGCTGGAGGCTGCGGTTGTTGCGCCCAGCGATTTTGTGGCGATGGACTTTTCCGATGATACCTGGATGTCAGAGTTCTTTAGCTCATGGGATACCTACTAGACATTTCCTACTATTAGGTTAACCTAAATGTACTTGGGTTCAGAAAGAGAAAGGTAGGACTTTTCGGGGTCACGCCTGTATGCCTAGGCGGCAGCACTAGATGACTGAGGATTCGCGGTTAGAAGCGCGGAGCGGCCGCGACGGAGAGGGGAACTGTAGGATGTTCAGGCCGAGTTAATGATCTTTCAAATAGTCTCTCTTAAAGCAGGCAATTGAGCCGCAAGGGCACGCGTTGAGGGTGTTGTTAGAGGAGCTTTTGCAGCTCTTTATATATGGTAGGGCACATTTACATCGACTGCTATGAGTACGTTCCTTCGCAGCTCGGCCCGAAATCGATCCGATACGTTCTTTGGAGGCTGTTTATGCCTATGATCATTGTGTCAAAGGGGCATTTGATGTTGCGTGACGATTACTTGAAACTCATCAGTTTGAGTGTGTTTTTAGGCGTGTTTGATAACAGTGAGGCAGAAAGGGGTGATAACGATTAAAGGTGATAAAAAGGGTTTTTAGGACTAACCTCGGGACGAGGTTGGTAGGCGGCTTGCCCTACAATGCCAACGGGTAGTTGTCGCCCGATCAAGTAAACTAAGGCTCTTAAGATACTCAACATATATTAATTCTCATGGTGTACTCTGTTTCGCAATGAGGTTAGAGAGGGAGAAGTCAATGCTTATCAAAGTCACTATCATGAAACGCATACTCATCAAACAGTCCATCTCCTCAAACAACAACTAGCTTTCCGTCATGTCGTGGCCACTCCTGCAATAACTCTCGCAACCATGCCCAATAGCTGACCTGCGCCCATTGCCGCAATAACTGCAAGTTGCAGATGATTTGGTAAATCCCCTTTGAACTTGATGTATTTCCAAAATTCTTCTTCTGCCAGAAAACCGTCTTCTCTCCTTCAGGCGTAGTGATGATAAGATGCCAATCATGTCCTTGTATGATAATTCCGGGCATGAACTCTTGAAGCTGCCAGGCCTTTTCTGGATTGGGCGTAAGGTCACCGCCCGCCTGCTTCATTGAAGACAGCATGTTTGCTGCGCGTTGTCGTAATTCCAGAAGTTTTCGAAGGAATTGCCAATGTGCAGCCATCCATACTTCCATCTGGAGCTTCGCATTCTCCCAGCCGTCACCTGTCTTTTTGGTCTCGATGCTGACGGCAATGGACTTGTTGTAGAGAGGATTCAGGTTTGCATGGTTGAACATGCCGAGGGGTAAAACATTTCGCAGATTATCGACAATTTGCGAGATTTCAGGAGCTTGGTCGACTTTTGGATCGATATACATGCAAAAGTTAACTTTCTTAGATGCTGATGTCACATGATATTCAGCGATGATTGATGCGGTGGTACTGAAGCAGTCAGTGATTGTAGGATGAGAGGCGTTGGGAGGGGAACTCACCTGAGTCGAAAGTCAAAGAACTGGTCTCCACAACAACTTTGCAACGGCCTCAAAGCAGCTTCAAGGACACGATGGTGGACCTCAACGTTCCAATCTGCCTCTGAACAGCCTTTGCTGTTGCAAAAAGCAGCCTGGTGAAGAATCCTCTGAATGGTCTCAGCTGGAGGTGTCTCGCCAAGCTTATCCCGTTCATCCGAGAAGTAGATATTGCTGAAGACTAGATGTCTCGTCCATTTGAAGTCGCTATATGTTTCATCATCGAGCTGATCAAATTTTCCGCGCTGCGAAGCTGGAAGAATGCCGATTCCTGATGAGACGAGATCGATTTGGTCTAGTAGAGCTTCCAAGGATGCTGGCTTGTGGCGAAAGGCACTCAGTTCGCCCTGAATAACGCCCCTTGCGTGATTCTCAAGTGCGCGCAGCTGCTTTGTTGGCGAAGAGTAACCAGATCTTTCCGAAGTTTGAGAGCGTGATTGTGTGGAAGCCAGCGAAGTGCCGGACGTCTTGACTCGCCGTCCAGATGGCCGAGGTGTTTCCTGGAAGTCATCATCACGCTCGGCCTGAGAATCGCTATGAGTGCGTTTTGAAGGGCTGAGACCTCGCTGACTTGAGGCCATGCTGTGCGTCTGGCTGCCGCTTCGCGACGCGTCGGGCGTTGCAGGATTTAATCGACGGCGCTTTGGATAAGACTCACTCGCCTTGACAGGACCGATTTGTTTGACCCGACGGGTTGGTTTTGATGCGATGTCAATTCGTTGTAGCCAGGACTCAATCCTTTGTTCCAACGACATTGTCTTTGCAAGTGGTCAGGAATGGTTGTGCTGTGTAATGTTTTCTGTCATGATCGCTGTTGCATAGATTGAATGAGTCAGCTGAGATGAGTCATCATACAAGTCATATATAATTGGAGGAAAAGTCTGTATATGTGGGACAGCTGCGACGAATGAAACAAGAAACCTAATAAAGATGTAAAATAACGTACACGATAAGCGAGCTGGCACACTAGGTCGCCTCCTGCCCACCCTCTAACCCTGCGAAAACGCCCACGACATTCTAAATTGGCTCAAATCCGTTAGAGCTCTGTTTTTAAGGTACTATCACTTCTACCTAACATCTTCGTGCGTTATGTCCCATCTTGCCGCAAACACTATGTCGCCGTTCCTTCGTTTCTAGCTTACGCCTCCGACCACCACTTTAACGGCTTTCTTCCTCTAGCTGCACATCTACCTGGGCTTGGCCTTGCAAATCTTGCCCTTGACCTATTGACATACTTCCGCCTTCCTATAGACGCCTTTTCTTAGCACATCGACGTCGACTAAGTTTCTCATTCTTTTGTCCAAGGATCAGGTTCTCCGACCTCAGAAAAGCGATCTGATGCATGATTCCTTGCGTCCCTTTCGCAAACTCGTCGACAGCATGCAGAATCAACGTTGGAGAGCTTCCTTAGTGTCGAGAGATCCAATTCTTGACAACCCCCGATTGTGAGCTTGCCTCTGTCGGATTGTGTGGCGTCTGAGAGACCCAAGGTGCGGTAGCTCGTCGACCCCCTCGACCGGTGTTAGCGTATGCAGCTTCACACCCAGTCGGGAAATCACACTTTTTGGGGTCTAGAGGTGTGTAAGGCCTGCTCCTCGAAAACCTCCTCAGATGTTTTTTTCTGTTATCGACTCTTAGAACGCTGACAAGAACGCAGGAAAGAAAACCTCTATAGCTCTTTAATTGTTATTGCCTGCTTCTTCTTTCCTATCAGTTCGTTTCTTCGTTTCTTAGTGGAATCAGTGTTGCCTTGCCACGGGAGTCGCCCTTTGAGAAGATATATTAGGATATAGGCTAGGTCCTCAAGGTCATCCCGCCGAGATTGGTCTCTTCCGAGGTGTTTGTTGATGCTCATATACCGCAATGTGCCTGCCAGTGATCTGCCTTCCCTATAAGGAATATGTTCCTTTGAGTTTCTATCCAGGTATTCCTTCGCCATGTTCCCCAACGTTGTTGTTCCACGCACAGGCAACTTCAATCCCGATGAGCCTTCCGGGGCTAACTGGATAAGAGAGCAGCCGAAACAGAGCGAAGAGAACATGGCTTACAAGGACGGATACTACAGGCTCAGGTTGAGGCCCATGTTGGCAGTCGATGAGCTTGTTGAATCTGCAATGGCCAAGCTGGCAGCCTAAGGGATTCTCGACGAGACGTATGTGTTCTACACATCAGACAACGGCTTTCACATTGGCCAGCATCGCCTTCAGCCTGGGAAGACATACGCCTACGAGGAGGATATAAATGTCCCTCTCATAGTGAGAGGGTCCCGAGGGCAGAGTTGCTGGACTTGTCACCACCCATCAAGACCTTACTCCCACCATCATGTCGCTTACCGATGCCCCGGCACGAGCGGACTTTGATGGTGTTATGATTTCACTGATAGAAAGTGAAATGCTGAGCTCTGCTAAAGAACGCAACGAACATGTTATAGTGGAATACTGGGGCCATATCGCCTATGAGGGCAGCCGGGGATACTACGGTCGCAACCAGACCTTCATATTCAACAACACCTACAAGGCCCTTCGCGTCATCTCGGATGGGTACAACCTGTACTATTCAGTCTGGTGCAACAACGAGCATGAGCTCTACGACATGAATGTAGGCACCTCTTCTAAAACGGATGCACAATCTGACGCCTTTGTCTAGGAAGACCCAGGCCAACTAAACAACTTCCTGCATCTAATTCTATGAAGGTGTAAGACGAGATGAGATTAAATCGAAGTTCGCCGTCGTAAAAACTCAAATGTACCGGGCATTCGCAAGACAAAATAGAAATCCCAGCCCTAGCAACGTAGATAGCCCTACTGAACGTAGATAGCCCTACTGAGTCTGATACTCAGCGCCGGTGTTCATGTTTGTGAAGAGACACCCGAAATTTGGAAAGAACAATGTTGAGATCCTCCAAAGTCAAGTAATCCTCATTGACAAGAACATCCGCATCATCTGCATGCTCACCGGTGGCATCCAGAGCCATGGGCGCCGCGTCCCGAACAGCCTCCCTCTCCTGCTGACAGGTGTTATTGGCCTTGTTGACAGCAAACTGGAGAGCCGACTGTGACTTTCCTGTCTGGTAGTCGTAGTAGCTCTGAACCTTTTCGAGAAGCACGACCATCTTGTCTGATGGTACATTACCCTCGTTGATGTAATCCGACAGAGTCAGAGCGCAGTATGCCAAGTTCATGTATTCGTAAGTAGATGATCCGGCAACGGAAGGCGCTGGGACTATCATTGCGAATTCGAGGGCAGAACGAGCATGCGAGTAGGCAAACCTGATTAAAAACTGCCCTTGGTCTCCGTTGGTTTGGCTGCTATTTCCCAAAGCTCCTTTGGATGATTCCTCTCTTAGCAGCTCGATCTGCTGCTTTAGAACGACTACGTAGACGAAATGATGGGTTATAAGGAGCGACATGCGGCATGGTATGTCTGTACTCAATGAGTCAATAAATCGAGACATTCGACCAAGGAATGACTTACCGAGAAGATGGTTCCAGTCCCTCTTCCAAGCTTCAAGCCTTTCACAGAGCCCATATTCTCCAATAATAATCTTCTTGTCCAGGATCTCGTGGAGGTGAAGGTAGAGCATAACCTCTGCAATAACCACTTCATCGCTTGTCGTCCAATCGTTGCTTTTCAATAGTAACTGCGTCTGGTCAAAGTACGCCGAAGCTATGACCGAAGGCCCTGCCACAGCCGACTGAAAAGCTACAAAATAGATTAGCTATGTCAAGTCATTCTCGTGGAACTGGGAGGTACTCGCTGCACATAGTTGAGACATACAGCGCTCCATAGCCGAAGTTGTCTCAAGTCATCGCCACTAAGCTGCCTTGAGCGATCTTCTTTCTGATGGCGGTGAAGTTTATCGCGAGCATGGTTTGTTGAGCACAGGAACCCGAGAACAGCCAGCTATCAATGTATCTTATTGAAACAAAATTCTCTGGTTAGCTATCGTTTGTGTTACTATGGGACCGGTGACCCTGCTACTCACTTTCAAAGTAAGGATGATAGTAGACATTAGTATGATGCCATAGATAGAGTTAATTGGTATGGGGCTAAGCGTTAGCAGCTCACAAAGAGTCGCTTCGACATGGGCCCACAGCAATTGACGAGCCATGCTGCCCTCTACCAATCTCACCTGTGGGCAGATAATGCCTCACATAAGGCGCCAAGACAGAAATGCCAAGACCCAGCGCAGCGTTTATCCTAAAGCAGACGATTCTCGTGACCATTTCTACAATCGCGTGCCATTTAGGCTGCGGGTGTTTTGTTGTTGACTAATAATGAATAATACAAGATTCCCACCGTTTGCTCGGAGGAAGATATCAATTACTTAATGATGGGCACGGGTTAAAACAAAAACCCTCAACTTGTTCACGCCGACTTTGAGAAACGTAATTCTCGCCAAAGTTTTTTTTTCCCCAAGCCTATTTCCACCGCAACTCACGTCATACTCAACCCTGTCGAACCCAAGACAAGCTGCATCTAGTCCAAAAGACTGTCGCTACTGATCATGGATTCTCAGGAGCTTCTAGGCTCAAAATCGAATATGGACCTTCCTCCCAAGAGTGGCGAAACTGGACAGTCCGCATCAGAAGAGCCACCTTCATACGAAGTTGACCAGCCGCGTCAAGAACAACTACCGGCACCTGAAGAATTTCCAACATTAGTCCTTAATGGATGCCAAATATTTTCTGTATACTCTCCTTCTCGCATCCTCTACGAGATCAGCAATTCTCCATGCGACGCGTCGGCCAAGATCTCCGGCATCGAAAAGATACGATATCGCGTTGCAGATGCGAGCTCAGAGCCAAGTCTGAAGTCTCGTGTCGATCACATTTACGATTTCAAGGGAGATTGGACTAGCCTAAATGACAGGAATGTTGAGCTCATTGGAAAAACAAGTCAGAAGCGCGCATATCCCAAACTGATTATGTCACAAGGCCTGTCAACCTCTTCATTCAAAGTGACCAACCTCTTGAAGGCAGAAGCCGATGTACGAGGGCGACTGAACCAAGGCCGAAACAACATCATAATTTGGAAAGATGCCGATGGCCAAGTCATCGCCAGGGAGTCCAAACTGAGCCGCGACAAAGAAGGAAAGGTCCAAGAGTTGCCTCGGCTCGCTATCGAAGCTACTCTTGAGGAGAAATTATTCAACCTGCTGGTAGCCTGCTGGTGTGCACGGGTGTGGAAGGAGGCAGAGAAAGACCTAAAAGAGCCCCTCTCATGGGGAAAATGTTGGTGTTCCCAAAGATATTCTAAGAAGCTCATGCTGACCTAGTCGTTAAAGTTAAACGCATCGCCTCTGCTAAGACTGGTAAGTCAGGAGGCATTTACTACGGCGGTAGTACCGGAACAGCGTTTTAATAGCTTGAATAATTCATTATATGTCAGTCTGTTAAGGCATATTCCTAGCGGCTGTCTTACCGGTACTTATGCTATCCATGCAACATGCATCCTTCGGTGAGGCCGTCAAAGCGAACCTGGCCCATGCCCATGGTGATCTTTTCGCCGCAGATCCTTTCTCCAAATGGAATTAGGTGGAACTACTAGACTAGACTAGTGGGGAGGCTTTATTCAGGGGTAGCACTCCAAAAGGCCGAGGCGCAACACATCATTAACGCGGGTTTTCGAAATCCCGTTCTAATGCTCTAAGAGGCACTTTGTGATGAGAACGACGATTAGAAGCCCGGTTAATGATGTATATAAAGATGCGACAAGTTCGCTCGATAGAATGATAATGAACCCCATTAAAGACCTTGGCTCAATCAAGCTCACTCATTCTCTCATCCAGACTTGCCTGTTACTTCCCGAATCATGTGGACCAGCCTCACCCTCTTCGCCGTGCCGGCCTTTGCTAACATCTACCCGGTCACTGTGCCATTAAATTTCTTCTCCGGACCTCAGAGCGGCATTGGCTCTTGGTATCGAGCTAACGCCGCCCCGGACGCTACGAGCGGGATAAGCTGGTGCGGATATAAGTACTACAACTCAGATCCATTGTTTGCGGTGGTATGCATCTACTGCGGACTCGAAGCCAAAGTTACGGATCCAGCAACTGGCAAAACCAAGCTCATGTACATCGGGGATGCTTTTGATGATGCTTAGGTCAGAGTAAGTACCTTGATCAGCAGGCCAGCCTACTAAGCAGAAGTGCTAAGTTAGAAAAGACACCATCCTCTATCGACATCATGATTGATGCTTTCACCGCCGTGAACGGCAACCCTAACGGCAACAAGAACGTCGTCATTAACCCCGTCAAGTGAGACTTTACTGGCAACGTCAATACTCAATACGCTGCCGCTGGTGCCGTCTGGCCCACTGCTGGAGGCGGCTCTAAGCCGACCATTACCGCTGCGACCAGCCCAGGCTCTACCGCCTGTGCAGGATGCTTGGGAGCAAAGTTTGATGGACAGACTGTTCTTTGTAACAGCGGATTGACTTGCCTTAGTCCTGATGGAATCTGCAGCAATGCCGCTTGCAACTAGGTGTAAGATACGATTATGATACGATGATGGAAAAGCGAGCTGATTTCATTCATAGATGCGCTGGTTGGAGCTACAGCGCTTCATCGCCTTGCCAGAAGCCCAAGACGTGTGTGAGTGCCGTCTGCAAATAATCCTTCGTCGCTTCTACAGAAATTCCATGCCTAGATGTCAGCGCGGGTCTTGACTGTAGGGCCACTGAGTTGCATTAGTGCATAGAGGAATGACGGGAGCAAAGCTAGTTGTGGTAGCCATCGGGTGATAGCAGGTAATGCCTGAGATAGAATGACACTGCATCAGCTAGTTGACGGCGGTTCTATCTAACGTTTTGGGTGGATGTACGAAAGAAAAGGGAGCTTGGGCGGTGCAGAGTTAGGAGGGTGGTTTCTATAAGGGCCGGTACCATTACTGCACGGAAACTTTAACAGTTCGATGGGTTACCACAGCTCGAGTGGTGGCCCAGTGGCCGATGGTCCCCGGTTCTATCTTTTAGAGAGATTACTTAAAGACCCCTACGTCTTCAGAGTATCCCTTAAGTGAAAGGTGTGCCAGGCTGGAGTAAGTGAGCACGCTGACAACCCGCTCGACTGTGACGGCCAGAATATTCTAAGAGATCGTAGGCTAAAAAAAGAGCCAGATCTGCGGGAGTTACTTACGACTGCGCTAGCAGAAGACCCGTTTTACTTTAAGTGTTGATAGCAATCTGCTGGAAGGTGAACTGGGCATCCACTGAAGGGTTTCTTTTAAATTGATAGCAGTTTGAAGCGACCTCCATTAGTTATATGCATTGAGACCTGGTTTCTTGATCGGACTCCCAGGATGAGGTCTTGATCTATTAGGTACATTCAGCTAACTCCGCTCGTAGCACTCGCTCCACTCCATTATCCATCGACGCTTCAATCTTCCTGAACATAATACTTCCGAGATAAATCTCCACCCAAAGATGTCTTCTTGGAGGCTGACTTGGTCCATTTCATCTTCACTGACACATCCATGGTGGTATAAACCAGGTTGCCATCCTCTCCAAGAGCAAAGACGAAGACCTGGTCATCAACATTAACGGCAAGAGGAGCACTCTGGGCCTCTATCCCAGTATCGTCCCAATCAGCCCATTCTGAGCCATCGTAACTTGTGTGTAGGAGTGTTCCGTTATTGCCGAGAGCGAGCACGTCGTAGGTCCCTTTTGACAGAGACACAACAGATGGCACACTCGTGATGTTTCCACCTAGGCTTTTCAGCGAAGAGTGCCCATCAGACGATGACCAAGAGAAATGGTACATCTCGTTGTCCTCTTGAACACCAAAGAAATCCAGGCGATCAGAATCGTCACGGAAGGAAACAACGGTTGGGTCTCCGACGAAGGTGCCGTCGAAGCTTTGCGGATCCAACCACTTCTGGTCTGCTTCGTTCCATTGCTCATGCCAGACTAGCGACTCATCTCGGTCATACCATATTACGTCGTGTATGATATCGGTATCGCGACACACTATCCCCGGCGCAGAGGCTGCTGTGCCAAGGTCTTGTAGCTGCCAGGCTCCTCCTTCGGTGTACCAGGTCGGGTCGTCCATCCAAGACATCCACCAGTTGTGACTGATCTCGTGTCCAGACGAATCAGTCGACCAAATGTCTATCCTGTCGTCGTAGACCTTGCACAGAATAGGTTGACTTCCTGCATTTGGCCCCATGTCCTCCCAAGCCGACCAGGAGTCGTTTTCCAATCGTCGGCCGTAGACAGTGTTCTCGGAGGAGCTGACGGCGAAGACGTCGACTCGAGGGATCTCGTAGGTTTTGCTTTCCCACGCTATCGCCGCAGGCTGGCTGATCAGGTCACCCTTTGGCTGGCCGAGATCGATCCAATCGTCCCACAATGTCCCGTTGTGTGAGGTGTACGCGATGCGGTTCTTGGCTGTGCGGGCAAAGATGTGCAGAGTGCCCTCGGAGCTGGCATCGGAGAAGACCTGCGGACAGAGTCCATCGCAGAAGATCTTTGCGGTTGCGTTTGTAGTATCTGTGGTGTCCGAGCTGTCTGCGCTGTCTGAACTGTCCGAGCTATTGGAACCGTCGTCGTTCTTGCTTCCAGCGCCCAAGCCGACAACCAATCCCAACACCAGTCCGATGACAATCAGCAAGGCGATGGCAAGAATAGCCCATATCCTCTTGCGCTGCCACCACCGACCGTGTTTTGGACCGTGGTTTTCGGCCTTGACGACTTCGGGCAAGAAATTGTCTGGAGCGACTATTTTCTCACTGAAAGCGCCATTTGCTCCTGGTTGGAGTCCTTGCGAAGACCCGGACGATGAAAAAACCTCCGGGGCAGAGTATGTTGGAGAGTGTTCCTGTGGGACAACCTCGGGGGCATCGCTGTACTGTGGCGAACTGCCATCAAGTTGACGGTTCGCCATCATGATCGCGTCGTCGTTGCAGACGAGAGATTTGAGAGATTCGGAGAAATTGACGCGCGGGGGGATTCTCAGCAACTGGGCAGATGTTATCAGGGATGGCTGCCAGTCTGCCCTACGTAAGGCTACATATTGCGAGCCGATCTGCTGCACTAATGTGGCATTTACTTTGCCGATGATGCCTGTTCTGAATTGTCCGTCCACACGAGCCCAGTAGCTCTGTCAGCTTTGGCCAGGGAGCCGATCCTCCTCTCAGCCCGACCCCCAGTTTCTGACACTCTCACGGATGATCCTGTTACACTAGCATGGGGGGTTGCTTGTAGGCACCCATGTCGAACTACAACTATGGCCAGTCATCAAGCGGAAATAAGCGGAGACAAAGCGTACTAATGAAGCTCAGCCATTGGACTAACTTGAATACTATGTAAGCACATTTCGTCTTCCCGTTCTGTCACCAATCCCATTGAGCGTATGGAGTAGCTTACCGAGTACGGAGTACGGAGGCTCATGTTAAGCATCAGTCTCATATCCACGCTACTAGTAGCCCATGAGCTTAACTGACGGCCATAGCTTCTAGTCAAATGTTTCAAGTTGTAGTCACCCTTTTGGGTACTACACACTGCTTCGTAGGTACTATTGCCTAACAACGGTGATCCTCGGGATGCCTAAAGCCTGTCGTGAAAGCCGTTGCTTCTCGACGCGTCATTTGACATTTACCCGGGAGTGTTGGGTAAGCACTGGGCAAATCGGGTCAATGTCTACGTAAGCTATCACGTACGTGTGTAGGATAAAAGAAGACATAAGTCTTCCCCGCATCTGTCCAAAATTCATATTTATTGCCCTTTGTCAACTGTCACAGTCCTGATCTTAAGATTCGACTATGAACAGTGAATGAATCATGGCCTCGGAAACTCTTTCTGAGCAGCAAGTGCCCCAAGTCGCTTCTGTCGACGATGCTGGCTCTTTACAGCAATCAAGACCCATGGAGCATCTCGAGATTGTAGATGACCGGAATGAACACAACGAAGACAGCCATTCTTGCCCCTCTGGTCCGCAGCTGTGGTCGACAATGGCGTCGCTGTGCATTGCGTGTTTTCTGAGCGGGCTGGTGAGTAGAATCTTCCTCCTAACCGCGAGGCCGCGGTCATCAAGCGGCGCGCTACGCCACTTGATGACCGTTTCCGCGCCCCCCATTGGCCCGCGGCCCCGCGCACGGGCCGCGCCGACCCCGCCGCCGTGTCCGCTGCCACTTGATGACCGTTCTGCCACTTGATGACCGGTCTACAGCCAATGGGGATCCAGCCTGGCGGAGGGAAAGGTGGGGCCCAAAGGAGGGGGACAAAAGAAAGCATACAGGTAAGTAAGCAAGCAAGCAAGCAAGCAAGACTCTAAAAACAACTATACAACCAAGCCAGCCAGCCAGCCAGCCAGCCAGCCAGCCAGCCAGCCAGCCAGCCAGCCAGCCAGCCAGCCAGCCAGCCAGCCAGCCAGCCAGCCAGCCAGCCAGCTAGCTAGCCAGCCAGTTAAGCCATATGGACCAAGAACAGGAGGCTGCCCTACAGCAGTCAGCCATTGCTGCTAGCCAGTCCTGGCTACTATACCATCCAGCCTACCGCGTGCTCATCTGCCAAGTGCACGGCTATGCTGTCGCCAACGTATGAAGCTACCTGCAGAGAGAGCATGCCGACCTAGACGGGCCTGCCGGCCAGGCTCTCATACGGCACTATAAGGGGCAGGACCTAAGCGGGCCAGACTGGCAGCAGCAAGAGGGCAAGGGAAGGAAGGTACCGGATCGAGCTCTTACTGCCATTGCTAGGCTGCCAATCCACCATGGCTTCCGCTGCCAACGATGCCCCGATTTCCTCACGATCAACTGGAAGCAATGTAAAACGCACTGCAGCCAGGTCCACCAAGCGAAGGATAGGCAAGCCCGATCAGGGCTCTGGCGCCCAGTCCAGGCCCAGACCTTCTTTATGCAGCCATCCAGGCGATTCTTCTTCCCTGTTGATACAGCTGCTGCTGCCGCCGCCGCCGCCGCCCTTGCCCCATCTCCGGCCCTACCTCCGGCCCCGGCCCCGGCCCCGGCCCCAGGGACCGGGACCAAGACTGAGACCGAGAAGCAGCGGGAGGCCCAGCTAGCCGCTAGCATCCAGCAGCAATGGGATGATGAGCGAGACCAGCAGCAGAGCATGCAGCTCCAGATGCTAGAGGATAGCGTGAGCAAGCACGAGGTAACCAACTGGCTACGGCGGGCAGGCTGGATCGATCACTTCAGCGGCAAGGACCTGGGCCCGATCTACCTGGCCAGCCAGATGCCCGGGCCAGAGGACGATGCTGCTCTCGAGCTCATGGTCGAGGCCCTAGACCGGCTCTTCTTTGGCCGCTGCATCGCCGGCCTGCAAGAGATGCCCCTGATCGGCCGGCTGTTCCTCGCCAGCCCCCACGCCCAGAGCCCGCACAGCCGGCCCTTCGGCCCCCTCCAGGAAAAGACCAGCATGGACCGCTATCTGGGCTATAGCAAGCGGTTTCTCTGCTATTGCATGAGGGTCCTACCCCTTGCTGCCGCTGACCTAGCCACTCAGCATGGCTTTTCCTTTACCTCTCCGCAAAGGGAGGACCTATCGCAGCTCTGGGACCGGCTGCGAGAGATGGCGGCTGCCGCAGCCAGCACAGGTCCCAGCGAGGAAGCGAATGCAGCCCTGGAAGAGGGGGTCTTGCAGGCCCTGGCCCGCTTCTGGATGCAGCCGCTGCCCCAGGACCCCTTTGCTAGCCCGCTGTGGCACTTCGTCGCCGTCCTAGGCATCGATGGCGAGACCGGGCAGCTGCGGCCAGCCCACCACTTTACCTACGTTCTCGCCGGCCTTGTCTATACAGGCCGGGCTCTGCTAGCCGAGGCCGTTCTCCCTCGCCAGGGCCGGGCCGCTGCTACCGACCTGCCCCAGCGGCTTGCAGCCGCTAGGGAAAGCTGGCTGTGCAGCTCAAGCTATGCGCCGATGGGCTATATCCTGAGCCTTCTGCTCTATGGAAGGAAGATTGCCTCTGAGACGGGCAGCCGGCTCATGATCACCTGGAATAAGGAAGGAACCCTGCTCTATTTCCAGGGCCGGCCCTTTGCTATGGAGACGATCCGCCATATGATAAGGCAGATGATAATGGATGCAGAAGACCTTCTTTGGGACGGGCTCATGTTCTGGCCTAGGGTAGCCGAGCCGGCTGCTAGGCTAGCACGCCGCTTTCTTATCCCTCTCGCCGCCATCCAGGACGACCTTACCCAGACCCAGCGTGGCCAGTCCTTTATCCACGCCAACGGCCTAGTCGGCAGGGAAAGGGAGATGCTGCAGAACCTGATAGCCGGGCCTTTTAAGAAGGAATTCCTCGACAGCCAAGATGAGTGGAAATGGCCCCGGGTGCAGCAGTACCTCCGGAAGGTCAAGAGGTTCCAGGAGCTGCTGCTGCTCTTAGTGCACCTAACCAACCACCCGCTCAGGGGCACAGAGATCACAGGGCTACGCCTAGTCAATGGCATCAATAGGGACCGCAGCCTCTTTATCATCAATGGCGAGGTCGTCCTCATCAGCCAGTATCATAAGTCCCTTGCCCACTTTGATAGCCCTAAGGTTATCCCGAGGATCCTGCCGAGCCGGATCGGGCAGCTGATGGTGATGTATATGATCTACATCTGGCCCTTCACAGACCGCCTCCAGGCCAGCTACTGGGCCTCCTTTGATAAGGTCTACCTGCCTAGTGACTTCATCTGGCATCACAAAGAGAGCCCTAGCAGCCCTTGGGATAGCAGCCAGATGTCTCGGGCCCTCGCGAAATGGAGCCAGCACTATAGCGGCCAGAGGGTTACCCTGCAGCAATGGCGGCATATAGCCATTGCCATTAGTAGAAGGCATACTAGAGCCAAGGGAGCCAGCCGGGCTGATTTCGACGAGGCCGAGGGGGGGGATGAGGAAGAGGCCGAACGCTATGAGGATGTAGAGGACTTGGCTGCTGCCCACACAGGCCGCACTGCCGCTGGCTATGGGGTCACCATTGACATCTTAAAGCAGCTGACATCCGAGTCCTTAGAAGTCTTTGGCCAGGCCAGCCGCCGGTGGCACCGCTTCCTTGGCTGCGGGGACAATAAGGGGCTTGTAGCAGGGCCTCAGCCAGAACCAGAAGGCGAGGGAAAGGGAGGGAAAGGAAAGGGAAAGGGAAGGGAAAAGGGAAGAGGAAGGAGAGGGAAGGGGTAGAGGAAGAGGGAGAAGGCAGCTGTCAGTGGGAGAGGGGGGGCAGATTAAGAAGAGGCTGCCCCTAGGGCTGCTAAAGGCTGCCGAGCCAGCAGCTATAGCAGCAGGGAGAGAAGGGAGATCGTGGCCCTGGACGAGCAGCTTCTGCTCCAGACCTTGCAAAAGGCCCTCCAGGACAACACGGCCCAGTTCCGGTCAGCGCAGCAGAAGGAGGCCATACAGCTAGCCACTGCCAAGCGAACGCCCTTGGTAGCGGTCCTGCCCACGGGCGCTAGCAAGAGCCTCGTCTTCATCGTCCCAGCCTTGCTAGCTGGGGCCGGGATGACGATTGTGGTTGCCCCCTATAGGGCACTGAAGGACCAGCTAGTCAGCCGCTGCCAGGAGGCCAGCTTGGACTGCTGTAGCTGGCCGGAAGCCCAGGAGGCCTGGCCTACAGTGACAGTGGTCTCTGCCGAGGCCGCCACTACCGACAGCTTCCTCCAGTGGGCAGCGAGCCTGAGCCTGAGCAGCCGGCTGGACCGAGTTGTCTTAGATGAGTGTCATCTGACCTTCACAGCTGCCCTAGCCTATAGGCAAAAGCTGAAGAGGCTGAGCCGGCTGCGGGGCCTCGGCTGCCCCTTGGTCTTCCTCACGGGGACCCTTCCGCTGCACAGGCAGCAAGACTTCGAGGCTGCGATGCTGCTGCAGACCCCCATTTACGTCCGAGCCTCCAGCCACCGCCCCAACTTCAGCTTCCGGGTCCATCGGGTCCGCAACGGCCAGGGGATCAGGGAGGTCAAGCAGCGGGTGCAGGCTCGAGCTAGCAGCTTGAAAGCAGGGGACAAGGGCATCATCTACTGCACCAGCCGTGCCAGCTGCAAGGCCCTAGCCCTCCAGCTGGGCTGCCATTACTATCATGGAGACCCAGAGGACCCCGATGCTGACTTTCTAGCCCAGCGAGAGCTTGGCTATGTCCAGTGGAAGGAAGGGAAAAGCCGGTATATAGTAGCTACTGCAGCCCTGGGCACCGGGCTTGACGTAGCTGCTATTGTTCATGTGATTCACCTCGATATCCCCCATTCCATTATCGACTACAGCTAGGAGGCAGGGCGAGCCGGGCGCGCCGGCGAGCCAGTGTGGGCCGAGATCATAGTGGAGGATAGAAGCTGGCCTCTGGGGAACCCGAGCGAAGATGCCTATCTGGATGTGGAAAGGCAGGAAATAGGCAGCCTGGTCTGGACCCAGGGGTGCCGGCGCTATATCCTAGGCCAGCACCTCGATGGGGACCACCGCAGCTGCCGAGCCATTGGCCAGGCCGCCCTCCTCTGCGATAACTGTCAGCGGCAGGGCGAGCCGGCCGGCCTAGGGCCCTGCCTGCTCCAAGACCGAGGCCGGGCTAGCAGCCGGGAGCTGCAGGCCATGGAAGCTGCCTTGGAGGAGATCAGGGGCTTGGGGAAAATGGGCTGCCGGCCTTGCTGGATGTTCTACGGGGCCAAGGAAGCCCGCCATTTGTGGTACAGCTGCCCTAGGATCAGGCAGGCGGCAGCGGCGAAGGAGGGCGAAGGCGGCCTCTTTCATCACTATTCCTTCGAGAGCTGCATCGGCTTCCAGAGGCAAATTAGCTACCCAGCAAGCAGCCACACAGGCCGAGGCAAAGGCAGCCAGCTTCTCAGCTGCTTCTTCTGCCACCTCTCCCAAGCTCTCTGCCCGGCTGGCTACAGCAGCCAGGGCAACAGCTGCAGGTATAAGCATATCGCCCTTCCCTGGCCCTAGCTGCCTTTACCCAGCCCGAGCTGAGAGGCCGGATCGAGAAGGAAGTCATAGGCCGGGCCCTGAGGACCAGAAGGAGTACCAGGGCTGGCTAGGGCAAAGGCACCCGCGGCTGGTCAGTGGGGAGGAAATGACGAATACTATGGCCATCTTCAGCTGGGTCGTTCAGTGGCAGCAGCGGCAGCAGCAGCGGTAGTAGTAGCAGCAGTAGCAGTAGTAGCAGCAGCAGCAGCAGCAGTAGCAGCAGCAATAGCAGTAGCAGTAGTAGCGGTAGCAGGCTTTTGTACCTAAGGCATAGGGTAGCCTTCTGACCTATAAGGGGTATAGGGTAGCTTTCTATGCTTTATTACTAGAATGTATAAGGAAGAAAAGAGGGAATAGGGGCTTATAAATAAGTAACTAATTATAGTCCTTCCTATTAATAAGTATAATCACTTAGGGCTATTCTTTCTAGCATAAGATATTATACCTAGAGATGCTTTTATATAATATAGACTTAGCTTTTATACTAAAGTATAGTATAGGGTAACCCTATGCTATACTAGGCAAAAGTGTATAGTAGTATAGGGTAGCTTCTGTACTAAGCTATACTAAGGTATAGGGTAGCTTTTTCTTATACTAAGCTATACTAAGGTATAGGGTAGCTTTTATACTATATTATACTAAGGTATAGAGTAGCTTTTTCTTATACTAAGCTATACTAAGCTATACTAAGCTATAGTATAGAGTAGCTTTAATAGTAGATTTAAACACTATGAATCTTCATTTTCTAGTTAAACTTTAAGTAATTCTATTAATCTTTTCATTCTTGTTTTAACAACCCTTTCCAGTTTATAATTATAGTTAATCCAACTAACTTTTATCTTAACCTACTAAGAAGCTAAAAGAATAGACTATATCTCTTTTCCCCATAGTAACTATAGCAAAGCTAGCTAAGTGTCTTTAGTCTTACTAGCTATCTCAAGTCACCCTCACTAAATAGAGTAGCTTCTATGCTAGATAGTACTAAGGTATAGTGTAGCTTCTGCACCAGACAGTACAGAGGTATAGCGTAGCTTCTGCACTAGATGGTACTGAGGTATAGGGTAGCTTTTGCGCTAGACAGTACTGAGGTATAGGGTAGCTTTTGCGCTAGATAGTACTGAGGTATAGGGTAGCTTCTATGCTAAACTGTATAAAGGGTTAGAGTAGCTTTAGTACTATAACTAAGGTATAGAATAGCTTCTATAATTAGTAGGGAGGATGTTTACTTAAATGTAAAGATATTACCTAGGAAAATGCTATCTTAATATAGCTAGGTTAAGAGGGGGAGACATAGGAACTACATAAGCTTAAGGAATGCTAAAGGGGTAATTTAAAGACTATAGTAATAATTTAAAGGAAGAAGAAGAAGAAGCATAAATCCTCTAATACATTAAAACAAAATAGATAAAAAAAAAATTGATTGCTCTAGGTTGGTATGGCCAAGCCTTTTAATCCGGCTGTTTAAACTAATTGCGTAAAGGCAGAGGCTAATGCCTCACTTCTCCTACAGCTCGCAAAGACTTAATAATATAGGATTTATATTATACTCGGAAGGGGTCTGCACTTAGGGCTTAAGATGACTGGAAAAGGTGCTAAGGACTAAAGTCGAGCAAGCAATAGCCTTAGGCCTACCCTAGACCAGCCACCAAGCAGGCTCTTTAGCTGCCCTTGCCTATGGCTAGGAAAAGGCAGCTAAAACCCCTATTGCCGCCGAGCAAGCCGGGTTAACTCGAGGTCTTCTGGGTTCTCTGTAGTGTAAGGAGGCTCTCTGCTTGAAAAAAGGCGCATTAGCTCTGCCGTATTAACCGCTAGACCATAACCCCCTGTTGGCTGCTTCGTTGAACCGATTTCCGGACTTTTGCTATATAAGGCTTCTATCGCGGCTCGACCGTAGGCCGATAGCCAATTACACTGCCGAGGGCGGGGTCTATTGCGGCTCGTCAGAGCCGCAATGCGGCTGAAAAAGGGGCAAAGAATACGGGCCAGGGCCGGAATTGAACCCCGGGCTGCTGTGTGTGTGCGTGTGAGGGCATTCTCGCGAAGAGTAGCTGCGTGCGAGGCCGAGGGCAGTGGAGGGCAGCGGCTGCTACCGGCGGCTGCTGCAAAGCGGCTACGGCAAGCTGCCGTTGCCGGCCGCCGGCGTGTGTGTAAGTGAGGCTATTCACAGCCGGCTGTTCCTACCGATCGGGGATACTGCATGGTGTTTTAGCCGGCCTGCTGTTACTGACTGACTGACTGACTGACTGACTGACTGACTGACCGGCTGACCGGCTGACTGACTGACCGACTGACTGACTGACCGACTAACTACTATTGCTAACTGGCTGCTATTGCTAGCTGCTACTTTAGCGGCGGAAAGGGATAAGAAACAACACCCCAAATGGATGACAGTCCCTTAGTAAGGTACTTAGAAATGCGTCGCATAGGCGTCTTAGTCGGTCAGCCCAAGGCTGCACCAGATAGCGCGTATGTGGTCTAGCAGTCTAGTGTTTAGTACTTACTAATAGGGAAGCATCTCATGAGGTTGATTGTCAAGTCGAAAGCAGGAAAGAATGTTAGCAAGGCATCGAAAAAGCCTACGGTCAGCTTGACAATTGGCGTTGTAGAAGACAGAGGTTCGACCTAGAATTAAGTGAAGATTTGAATGTAATTGCAGAATTCTTTCTCGGTAAACAAAGGCAAAGGCTTAAGCTTTGAGCTTAATGAGCTCATTTCTCTCATCTCTCTACAGTAAGATGCTCTCCTGTCCTTTTCCCCCTAGATTATTATGAAAGAAAAACCCTTTCCTTCCCTTCTTAACCTCCCTTATGGCTGCCCCTTCCACATCTAATTACATCCTTACTAGCAACTAGCTAGCCCACTTGGCCCTTAGCCCCCCTGCCACACTACTATAAGTTGTATAGGGTAGGTAGCTTATAGCTTAGTTATCTCTAGGGTTAAGGGGGTTTATATAGTATCTTCTACTATAGCTAGAGTTAGCTATCTACTACTAGCTACTATAGCTATTTCTATTAGGGCTATAGTCTATATACTATTACCTTATACTCTTTACTATATACTGTATTATAGAGAGTATCAACTAATTATTACTAAAAAGAATATAGATTAATAAAGATAAAAGAGTAAATACTAAAGAAGATAAATACTAAGAGGGAAAGGCTAGCTATTAAAGATAGAAGAGTATATACTAAAAAGAGTAATTACTATAAAAGGGGCTAGCTGGCTAGCTAGTAAAGATAAATAGCTAAATATTCTATATAGGAAATACTAAGAAGAATAATTGCTAAAAAAAAGAGCAACGATTTAAAAGAATAGTTACTAAGAAAGAGCTAACTAGCCAGTAAAGATAAATAGATAGGTACTATAGATAGTAAATACAAAAGAAGAACTAATTAATAGAGAATTAGCTAGTACAAGTAGAAGAATAAGTACTAAGAAGGATAAAGGCTAAAATTAAAATAGATTAAATGTAAAGGAGGGTAAATACTAGAAAGAAGCAAATAAGAATAAGAATATATACTAGAAAAGGGGTAAAGGCTAGAAGAGAGAGAGTGAGAAGTGCTAGAAAGAAGTAAAGGTTAAAGCTAAGTAAAAGGAGGAAATACTAAGAAAGAGTTAGGCTAAGAAGAGGGAAAAGGACTAAAGAAGAATAGATACTTAGAGTTAAGGTAAGTACTAAAGCAAGGGAAAAAGACTAAAAGAGTATAAAAGAGCAAAGGCTAATAAAGGAAGGACGAAAGGCTAAGGCTAAGGCTAAGGCTAAGGTTAGTATATACTAGTAAGAGTATATACTAAGAAAAGAAAAGATACTAAAAGAGAATAAAAGGAAAGGAAAGAAAAGAAAGACTAGAAAAGAAAAGAAAAGGAAATACTAAAGATAAAGAAAATACTAAAAGAGGGGTATATACTAGCATTAAGTAAAGAGGAAAGGGGAAAATACTAAGAAAGGGGTAATACTAAAGATAGAGAAAAGGCTAGGCAAAGGTTAAGACTAGCAATAGAGAGATACTAGACTAGGGTTAATACTAAGGCTAAAGATAGAGAGATACTAGGTATAGGTTAATGCTAAAGCTGAAGATAAAGGTAGGGAAACATTAGGCAAGGGTTAATACTAAGGCTAGAGATAGAGAAATGCTAGAGTTAAAGAAACGCTAAAGATAGAGAAATACTAGTATAGGGTAAAAGGCTAAAGATAGAGAAACGCTAGTATAGGGTAAAGGCTAGAGACAGGGAAACGCTGGAGATAGAGAAACGCTAGTATAGGGTAAGGGTTAGAGATAGGGAAACGCTAGCATAGGGTAAGGGTTCGAGACAGGGAAACGCTAGAGATAGAGAAACGCTGGTATAGGGTAAGGGTTCGAGACAGGGAAACGCTAGAGACAGAGAAACGCTGGTATAGGGTAAGGGTTCGAGACAGGGAAACGCTAGAGATAGAGAAACGCTAAAGATAGGGAAACGCTAGAGATAGGGAAACGCTAAAGACAGAGAAACGCTAGTATAGGGTAAGGGTTAGAGACAGGGAAACGCTAGAGACAGAGAAACGCTGGTATAGGGTAAGGGTTCGAGACAGGGTAACGCTAGAGATAGAGAAACGCTAGAGATAGAGAAACGCTAGAGATAGGGAAACGCTAGAGATAGGGAAACGCTAAAGACAGAGAAACGCTAGTATAGGGTAAGGGTTAGAGACAGGAAACGCTAGAGACAGAGAAACGCTGGTATAGGGTAAGGGTTCGAGACAGGGTAACGCTAGAGATAGAGAAACGCTAGAGATAGAGAAACGCTAGAGATAGGGAAACGCTAAAGACAGAGAAACGCTAGTATAGGGTAAGGGTTAGAGACAGAGAAACGCTAGTATAGGGTAAGGGTTAGAGACAGAGAAACGCTAGAGATAGAGAAACGCTACAGATAGGGAAACGCTGGTATAGGGTAAGGGTTCGAGACAGGGTAACGCTAGAGATAGAGAAACGCTAGAGATAGAGAAACGCTAGAGATAGGGAAACGCTAAAGACAGAGAAACGCTAGAGACAGGGTTAGGGTTAGGGTTAGGGTTAGGGTTAGGGTTAGGGTTAGGGTTAGGGTTAGGGTTAGGGTTAGGGTTAGGGTTAGGGTTAGGGTTAGGGTTAGGGTTAGGG